>JARBWK010000005.1:128036204-128625982 GCA_030556195.1 Anolis apletophallus
TTGTTTTTGCTTTGGTTTCGATGTGAATCACTTCCAATTTTACAGCAATCTTATTGGAATAGAATCAGATGTATTCATATTCGGATGTATTTCCAAGGCCTATGGGAATGTGTGATCGTTCCTACAGTTGGAACTTCATCAGGGCAGCAATGTGTTCAATTTAGAACTGTTTTCACATAGCCAAAGATATGTGCGATCACAACAATATATTCTATGGACATCACTGAGAGATCCCTGGCTTGAATGTCCATAGATCGTTGTGGTAAGATGTTTTCACCAGGAGGGGCTCGATCATGCATTCCTGTAGGCCTTGGGGTCCCGTTTAGGCACCCCCACATTGCGCTACCATCAGCGATGCTTCTACAGCCAAACGTGAGCTGTTTTGCCATTCCTGGCGTGATTTTTTTTCACCGTGATTTTTTGACCTGGGATACTCCAGCAACTGGTGATTCTTACTCCACACTTTCAGGATCCATTACATGGAACTACATTATCTGGACTACCATACCAAACACACCTTGAACAACTCTAATTGCAGAGACTATTTAATTTGGAACATTCTTCTGGTAATGTAATACTATGATACATCTGGTGCATTGGATTATATAAAGTGTTGTCCTATGTTTATGTAATATTGCATTGTGTACTGTATATTATTATCATTGCTTTGAATGTTTTACATTTTGAGCATCACATTTTTTGAGTATATACATTTCTCTTCAATATGGATGATTCATTGTGGAAATATGATGTCTGGATTTATATTACATTAGATCAGTAGTTCTCAACCTTCTTAATGCGGTGACCCCTTAATACAGTTTCTCATGTTGTGGTGACCCCAACCATAAAATTATTTTAATTGCTACTTCATAACTAAATTTTTCCACTGTTATGAATAGTAATGTAAATACCTGATATGCCAGATGTATTTTCACTCACTGGATCAAATTTGGCACAAATACGATGTGCCCACATTTAAATATTGGTGGGGGGGTGTTAATTATGTTCTTTGGGAGTTGTAGCTGATGGGATTTATAGTTCACCAACAATTAAAGAGCATTCTGAACTTCACCAATGATGGAATTGAACCAAATTTGGCACACAGAACTCCCATGACCAACAGAAAATGCTGGAAGGGTTTGGTGGGCATTGACCTTGAGTTTTGGAGTTGTAGTTCTCCTAAATCCTGAGAGCATTGTGAACTCAAACAATGATGGATTTAGACCAAACTTGGCAACATGCCCAAATATGAACACTGGTACAGTTTGGAAAAGAGACTTGATATTTGGGGTTGTAGTTGCTGGGATGTATAGTTCACCTGCAATCAAAGAGCATTCTGTACCCCACCAATGATAAAATTGGCCAAATTTCTCACACAGAACCCCCATGAACAACAGAAAATACTGTCTTTTCTGATGGACTTTGGCGACCCCTCTGACATCCCCTCGCAACCCCCCCCCCGGGGTCCCGACCCCCAGGTTGAGAAACACTGCATTAGCTAATTTAGACAGAGCCCCTAGTCATTTTTTGTGTGTTCTTTCCCAACTGTTTGTCAGTGGCTTTCTAGTAAATAGCCGCTTTTAGTACTTAGGTTATTTCCAGGGATAACATCCCTCCCCAGCAGATCTGGGGGAAAACCGCATTTCTCCCAGATCTGCTGGGGAGGGGTGTTATCCTGTGTCCAATCTGGATTGCCATCAGCCAATGAGGATAGGCAGCAAGAAAAGGCAGAAATTACATCCAAGACCTTTCCAAGAATGGCGATGAAGCTCTGGCGAATCCACTTCCCGGTTGGGGTGCTGCTCGATATCGCTTTCACCATCGGAAGTCCGAAAAAACTTCCGATAATCAGATGTATCCGATAATTGGAAACAGGCCTAATATCTAGAGAGGCGGAGACTTCCTATGATGTAAAGTTGGGAGGAAGGGATTACCAACCTCTGACTGACCCCAAAAGAACTTATGCAGGCATAATGGACAATTATGTATGTGTGTGCTAATAACAGGAGACCAATCACATAACTTCAGCATTTTCTGAATATTTTAACAAATTGATCCTTTAAATTTTTGCATGTTGCTGTCACGATCACGGACGAAGGGCCCCTTAATCACACACACAGAGACGTACTGAAGGCTAACTACTTTATTGAGTATAAAAACAGTTCCAAAGAGTATATAGTCCAATAATGAGCAATAGTCCAATAATAGTAAGCAAGATTGTCCAAAAGGTAGTAAGCAGTATTGTCCAAAGGAACGTAGCAAAGAGGCTTGAAGCTTGGCAAGGCTCCACAAGGCTATGTGGATCAGGAACAAAAGCAAGGCTCCACAAATTTATGTGGATCAGGAACAAAGGCAAGGCAAGGCTTGATGACCACGGCTTAGCTTGTGGTCCCACTCCGCTCACGCCTATCCAGGAAAGACGTGGCCGGAGAACTGGGGATGCTCCCACGGACCCTATACTTAATCCTTCGGCCGAGGTCCGCGACGCCCAGGCTTCTCCGTCTCCACCCTGCTCACGGACCTCGGCCGGTCTAGGACCCTAGACCAAGCCCTCCTGGTAGATTCAATGTCCCGTCTCCTATTGAAGGAGCGACCTTGCCTCTCCACAGCTGTGTCGCTATCTTCCTGAGAACTTTCCTCCCTAGCACTTTCCCATTCGGCTTCGTCCATGTTTACACTTTCCAACTCCTGGGAATTCCTCCCCCCAAGGTGTTCATAACTCCCTTCGCTGCTTCCCGTCTCCACCTGGTGATCGGAATCTATGCTAGGCCCAAACATCATCTCATCCCATGCCAAGCTCTCTGCAGGCGAGCGAGGCCCATCCGAAGGGCCCTGTGCTTCACCCCAGTCATCTAGCTCATCCTCTGAATCCACATCTGCTGCTGCAGGCCCTAAAGCTAATGGAACCCCAGGACCTATTCCCTGCCCCCCAGGCACAAACGAGAACTGCTGTGCTACACTACCCCCCCCCCTCAGGGCCCCTCCGAGGCCGCCCCTCGAGGTTTGGGTGTGTCAGGGTACTTGCGGTGAAAACGAGCCACCAGATCCGGAGCATGGACATCCCGAGCCCGGGTCCATGAACGTTCTTCCGAGCCCAGCCCCTTCCAGTCAAGCAAATACTCCAACTTCCGGTAGCGAATGCGAGCATCCAAGATGTCGTGGACCTCCAACTCCTCCTCGCCATCGCGCATCACAGGGGGGAGGAGGCGGCTGCGCCACGTCAGGCCGCACCCTTCGCTGGCGGAGCAACGAACGATGAAACACCGGGTGGAGCTTCATGTCCGCTGGGAGTTGTAGTTTGAAGGAAACAGGCCCCACCTTCTCCAAAACCTTGTAGGGACCCAAAATCTTGGCCCAGCTTGCGGCTGGGTCGCTGCGTGGCAAATTCTGGTGGACAGCCAAACTTTGTCCCCACGAGGATCTCAGGACCCTCCTGGCGCCGCCGATCAGCCATCCGCTTGTAGTCAGCTTTCGCCTGGTCCAATTGGGTGCGAATAAGTCTTGCAAGGCAGTGAGCTCGAAGCCAATCCTTAGCCTCCGAACGTCCCCAGACGGATCCACCGGGCGGGTAGAACCGGGGTGGTGTCCATAGTTAGCAAAGAAAGGAGTCTCTTTGATGGATTCCTGCGTCGCATTGTTGTAAGCAAACTCTGCCAAAGACAACAAGGACGCCCAGTTGTTTTGCTGATAGTTGACATAGCAGCGCAAGTACTGCTCCAAGGTGGCATTAACCCTTTCGGTTTGCCCATCGGTCTGCGGGTGATGAGCCGTGGACATCCGCACATCAATCCCCAGCAACTTCTGGACAGCCTTCCAGAACTGGGAAGTGAATTGGGTGCCCCGGTCTGTCACCAAGCTCTGTGGAAGTCCATGCAGCCGAAACACATGTTGCACAAACATATCAGCAGTCTCCTTGGCAGTAGGCACCCCACACAGGGGATGAAGTGTCCCATCTTGGTGAAACAGTCCACCACGACCAGTATCGTGGTGAAACCCTTGGACTTGGGGAGGTCGGTGATGAAATCAGCCGAAATCATCTTCCAGGGAGCAGAGGGGGGTCGGGAGCGGCTGGAGCAAACCGGCCGGCTTGCCCCCCTGGTTCTTGGCCCGCTGGCACACAGGGCAGGATCCCACATAGTCCTCCACATCCCTCCGCACTTTAAGCCACCAGAAGTCCTGTAGGACCAGTTGCAAAGTCTTGAAAAGCCCAAAATGGCCTGCGGCCCGGCTATCGTGGCAAAGCTTGAGAATGTCCTCCCGCCGGGCCCAGGGGGAAACATAGACCGAGTCCCGGTGGTAGAGCACCCCCGTTCTTACCTGGAAAGGGGCTTGGGCCCCTTGGTCAGTTGCTCTGCACCCACGGGTCGGTCCGCTGGCGAGCGTGAACGCGCACACTCAAGGGTCTCTTGTCAACAGGGGCCGGCGGGGCCGCGGGAGGGTGGACAGGGAGCGCCCGAGCAGCCGCAAAGTTCTCCGCTTTGAGCAACCGGGCCTCCGACGGCCCGGCCCCATCGCGAATGTACTCCGGCTGACAACGCGTCCGCTTGCTTGGTCTGCTTGGGGTCACATAGTGAATGCGGAAATTGAATCGCTCAAAGAACAGGGACCATCTCTGTTGCCTCTGGTTCAATTTGCGCTGGGTCTTCAAGTGCTCCAAATTCCGGTGGTCGGTGTGAACCTCCACCGGGAATTTGGCCCCTTCAAGCAGGTGTCTCCAGACTTCAAACGCCATCTTGATGGCCAGAAGTTCCTTCTCCCAAATGGTATAGTTCTTTTCCGGAGCCGTCAGCTGCCGGGAATAGTAGGCACAGGGCAACAAGTCCGTCCCCTGAGGCTGTAGCAGGATCGCTCCCACCGCCACATCCGACGCATCGGCCTGCACGATGAAAGGGGTGCGGGGCTTGGGGTGCTGCAGAAGCGGCTGAGTGGTGAACAGCTGCTTTAACTTGCGGAACCCCACATCTGCTTCCGGAGTCCACCGGAAAGGCACCTTTCCCCGCAAACACTGGGTGATAGGATCAGCCCACTTGGCAAAGTCAGGAATGAACTTTCTGTAGTAGTTGGCAAAGCCCAGGAATCGTTGAATGTCTTTTTTACTGGCCGGGGCTGCCCAGTCAACCACGGCTTGGACCTTGGTGTCATCCATGGCGATGCCCGTAGGAGAGATACGGTAGCCCAGAAAGTCCACCTCCTGCAGATCAAAAGCACATTTCTCCAGCTTAGCATAGAGCCCGTAAGCTCTGAGTCTCTGGAGCACCTCCTGACATGGCGGTCATGGGTCGCCTGATCTGGAGAAAAGATCAGCAGGTCGTTAGGTAGACCGCCAAATAGCGGTCCAGCAGGTCTCGGAAAATGTCATTCATGAAATGTTGGAAACAGGCTGGGGCGTTGCACAAACCGAATCCCATCACCAGGTATTCGAAACTTCCCCACTTGGTCTGGAAGGCCGTCTTCCATTCATCTCCTGGCGAATCCGGACCAGGCTGTAAGCCCCTCAGGTCCAGTTTAGTGAACACCTTGGCTCCCCACATCCGCTCCAAGAGCTCGGGGATCAAAGGAAGGGGGTAGCGGTTCCGGATTGTGATCTTGTTGAGTTCCCTATAGTCATTGCAAAGCCACAACTCCCCCGATTTCTTCTTGACGAACAGAATCGGTGCCCCGGCCGGGGATTGGGAGGGCCGAATGAACCCCTCATGCAGTGGCCTTGGCAATGTTCAGAAGAAAAAAATTAGCTGTCTCTTGGCCCAGGAAATCTGGGGGTCGTGGAGCGCGAGCCACACAATGCCCAGGACAATGGGGAAATCTGGGAGCTTGGTCACAAGAAAAGAAATGTCCTCCTTATGGGAGCTGGTCCACATCCTGGTAGGGGCTGTATATTGAGTCACAGCCCCGGTTTTCAAAACTCTCCCATCGATCGTCTGGACACCCTTGGGCTCTTGGAGATCAAGAAATTTTAATCCAGCAGACTGGGCATAGTCTGCATCGATAAAGTTGTTGGTGGCCCCCGAGTCTATCATGGCATGGACCATCATCGGCCCTTCTCGGGTGACCACAGGCTGACCATTACAAGGAACAATTGTCCAGTCTTGGGTTCAGGGGAGGTTAGCGACGCCGGCCGAGTGAGCGAACCCTCTTACACCCGGCCGGCCCCTTCCCCCGTCGCTTGATGGCTTCTTCGGCCTCGGGGGCCCCGCCGAGGGCGGCGGAGGCCCGAGGAGTCTTTCCACGCGGTTTCTGGGGGCACTCCTTTGAAAAATGTCCAGCCCCCCCCCGCAGTACCAGCATAAGTTGAGACGCTGACGCCGAGGGCCAGCGGGGATCGGCAACTGCCGGGGTTGGAACTGCCAGGCCCCCCCTTCCCTCCTGGCCACAGGTTTCTCCATTGGGGCTTTGTCCCACCGCCTCCTGGTCTGCAGACCAGCTTCCACACGAAGGCTCAGGGCAATGGCGGCCTCGAGATCATCAGGCCGAGGATGTTTCAACATCTCCTGCTGCATTTCCGAATTCAGCCCTGCCGTATAGTGGTAACGCAACGCTGATACGTTCCACTGCACCTGGGCGGCCAGGACTCGAAAACGGGAAATATACTGGGACAGGGTTAGATCCTTGATGGTCAATCGGGCTAAATCTCTCTCAGCCAACTCCTCATTCATGGGCGCCCCCCATGTCGCCCTGATCGCAGCTAGGAAGGCCTGCAGCGTGTTGGTATGGGGAGACTGGGCCCGGATCAACGCGGTGGCCCACGTTGCTGCGGTCCCTTCCATCAGGTTGAAGATAAACACCACCTTGGCACGGTCATTGGCGAACTCATTGGGCCGCTGCTCCAGGTATAGTTCCACTTGGCAAACAAAAACCTCCACCTGAGCCGGATTTCCAATGAAACGGGCCGGTGGGCTCACCCCCGGGTGCCGTCCGGCCCGGGTACGTAGTTCGCCCAATTCCTGCTGCAACGCTTGCACTTGTGCATCCGTTAAGTTAGCCATGGCGACCACTGGCGTGGAACGCTGCTTGCGGCGTCCCGAGCGGCGTCCCGTGGTGTGATAAGGGGTTCTTGGAGTTCTCCGGCCAGCTGTCACGATCACGGACGTAGCGGGCCCCTTAATCACACACACAGAGACGTACTGAAGGCTAACTACTTTATTGAGTATAAAAACAGTTCCAAAGAGTATATAGTCCAATAATGAGCAATAGTCCAATAATAGTAAGCAAGATTGTCCAAAAGGTAGTAAGCAGTATTGTCCAAAGGAACGTAGCAAAGAGGCTTGAAGCTTGGCAAGGCTCCACAAGGCTATGTGGATCAGGAACAAAAGCAAGACTCCACAAATCTATGTGGATCAGGAACAAAGGCAAGGCAAGGCTTGATGACCACGGCTTAGCTTGTGGTCCCACTCCGCTCACGCCTATCCAGGAAAGACGTGGCCGGAGAACTGGGGATGCGTTCCCACGGACCCTATACTTAATCCTTCGGCCGAGGTCCGCGACGCTCTAGGCTTCTCCGTCTCCAATCTCTGCTCACGGACCTCGGCCGGTCTAGGACCCTAGACCAAGCCCTCCTGGTAGATTCAATGTCCCGTCTCCTATCGAAGGAGCGACCTTGCCTCTCCGCAGCTGTGTCGCTATCTTCCTGAGAACTTTCCTCCCTAGCACTTTCCCATTCGGCTTCGTCCATGTTTACACTTTCCAACTCCTGGGAATTCCTCCCCCCGGGGTGTTCATAACTCCCTTCGCTGCTTCCCGTCTCCACCTGGTGATCGGAATCTATGCTAGGCCCAAACATCATCTCATCCCATGCCAAGCTCTCTGCAGGCGAGCGAGGCCCATCCGAAGGGCCCTGTGCTTCACCCCAGTCATCTAGCTCATCCTCTGAATCCACATCTGCTGCTGCAGGCCCTAAAGCTAATGGAACCCCAGGACCTATTCCCTGCCCCCCAGGCACAAACGAGAACTGCCGTGCTACAGTTTTGTACTTTATTTGCTATTTATTCTGTGGGTAAGCAGAAATTGGAACACTCTAAGTTCTGCCAGGTGTAGGGAAATAATGTAATATTGTAAGCCTTAGATGTGAGCATGTGAGCATCTCTCTATATCATTTCATTCTCCACACCGTAGTTCTCAAAATGATAAATCATGTGTGCATACTATTCTTTTTCCTGCATCTTCCCAGAGAGGTAGATAATATCCTAGGTATCTTATAGATAATCAGCAATTTCTTGTTATCCAAAAGAATGGTGCGAACGCATGATTTATCATTTTGATAACTACAGTGTGGAAAGCTTACACTCATCGTAGTATTTCTGTACACCTGGTAGAGTGTATAATGCTCCAATTTCCCTCATATACTGTACAGCAGATATCTTTCACGCTACACAATTCTACAACTTTCAATACCAAATCTTGGGAATTATAGTTCACAAAACTACACATTCCAGAAGTCCATAAGATTGAGCCCTCATAGTTAAAACAGTACGAAAGTGCTGTAATGCAGTGTTTTTCAACCTTTTTTGAGCCGCGGCACATTTTTTACATTTACAAAATCCTGGGGCACACCACCAACCAAAATGACACAAAATGATACTCTAACACAGTAATACATATAGTTAATATGTTTTTAAATGTATTTATACACTCAGTGTGAAACCTGGGCCTGTTTCGATGAACACAACATAGACATGACTTCCTCTCACATACTTATACATGGCTATCATGTCTTCTCTCAGCCTTCTCTTCTTCAGGCTAAACATGCCCAGCTCTTTAAGCCGCTCCTCATAGGGCTTGTTCTCCAGACCCTTGTGAAATTTCACCGTGAGTGAAACTTGCTTCCAGTTAACTATGGATGTCATGAAGCTGTTATAAACAGTTCCTTTGAAGGGGGGGGGGGGGAGGCAACTCTCGAAAAATCCAGTAAAATAGTAAAAAAAAATATTTCCAAGCGGAGAGGCTCAATTTGTTTCTTGGAAACCTGTGAATGCTTCAGCCTCCCAATGCTCCCAGGTTCGCTCACTACCCAATTCACCGACGTGGAGCTTCCGGCATTTGGCGGAGCCCTTCCTTTGCCTCAGAGAGGATCTTTGGGGAGGGAAAGAGTGAGAAAGAGCTTCTAGGAGGGGGAAGAGTGCCAATTTCACCCGGCACACCTGCTGATCGCTCACGGCACACTGGTTGGGAAACACTGCTGTAATGCTACAATGTTCAAGAAACCAATGCCAACATGTACTTCAAAAAGTGACAAATACAACTAAAATGTTTCAGTAGGACTAAATGTAAAACCATCCATCCAAAATAAAGCAGACAATCGGCAATTGTATAGGGAGACTGCAAGGCTCTAGAAATCAAAGTGCATCTTGCTGTGAAACAACCTATTTATTTGAATGGATGTTGCAATGCAACTGAATGGCCCACTGGAGGAGGCAAGAGAAGAAAAGAAAGTATTAAAAGAGAGGCCCCATTGCACTGAAGACTGCTAAGCTATCACTTACTGCGGATGGGAAATAATGACTGCATAGTTCTATTTTGCTTGCTGGGCTGAAAGATTACTTGAAATTAGAAATCCCTGCTATTGCTTTCTAAATGAAAATGAGTTATTTGTATGTGAGGATTTGCAATCCATTTAATTACTTATGACAAGTTCCAAATGACAGCACAGAAGGCACTTTTGCAAACAAATCCTGATACATTTCTGCTGTTCATGTACAGAAATAAGCAACTTCTTTTCCTACTTCTTTTCACAATTACCTTCTCCCACACAGCTGGACTATGCCTTAAGAAAACTGAAAGATCCTCATATTTTTTAGTTATACTCTGGTAACAGTGAGAAAAACTTGTATTTTTCTTACCATTATCTCATTTGGGAACTTCAACCAGATTTACACTGCCCTATGTCCCAGGATCTGATTCCAGATTATCTGCTTTGACCTGGATTAGATGAGTCTAGAACTGCCAGATAATCTGGGACAAACAGGTAATTTGGGATAAGATTCTGGGATATAGGACAGCATAGATCCAGCCAAAGCCTCCTGCATGATTCAGAGAAGGGAGGGAAAAGAACCACATGGCCTCTGGACCCTTGCCCTTCCTGGTTAATTAAATTGGCCAGAGGTGGGTTGATTGATTGGTTTGTGTTGATCATTAACAATTCCTTGGAGCAAGGGATATTTCTATCAGGGTTGAAACAGGTGGTGGTTAGACCACTCCTGAAAAAGGCCTCTCTTGACTCCACGGTTTTGAACAATTACATGCCGGTCTCCAACCTCCCTTTCTTGGGCAAGGTGTTGGAGTGGGGGGTCGCTTCCCAGCTCCAGGGTTTCCTAGAAGACATTGATTATTTATTATTTATTTATTTCCAGCATTTCTACCCCGCTCTTCTCAACCCCCCTCCCGGGGGAGTGGGCGACTCAGAGCGGCCTAACAAAAGGCACGATTCGATGCCAAACATGATAAAATACAATATAAAAACCAAAACATTCAGCAGTTAAAATACATTAAAATACAATTAACATTAACACAACATACCCATTACCTGGATCAGTCCCAGTCTGGCTTTAGGCCTGGTCACGGTACCGAGATGGCTTTGGTCACCTTGGTGGATTATCTCCGCAGAGATCTGGATAGGGGGAGTGTGACCCTACTGGTTCTCTTGGACATCTCAGTGTCTTTCGATACCATCGACCATGGTATCCTTCTGGGATGGCTGTCCGGGATGGGGCTTGGGGGCATGGTTTTGTCATGGCTCCGGTCCTTCTTGGTGGGTCGTTCGCAGATGGTGAAGCTGGGGGACACCTGCTCGGACCCCTGGCCATTGACCTGTGGGGTCCCACAAGGTTTCATTCTGTCCCCCATGCTTTTTA
The DNA here is from genome assembly GCA_030556195.1 of Anolis apletophallus. NCBI lineage: Eukaryota > Metazoa > Chordata > Lepidosauria > Squamata > Anolidae > Anolis > Anolis apletophallus. The sequence goes on from JARBWK010000005.1 coordinate 128,047,049, forward strand.
ACATCTACATGAAACCTCTGGGAGAGATCACCCGGAGTTTTGGAGTGGGATGCCATTTCTATGCAGATGACATCCAACTCTACTACTCCTTTCCACCTAATTCCAAGGAAGCTCCTCATGTGCTGGATGAGTGCCTGGCCACTGTGACTGTCTGGATGAGGATGAATAAGCTGAAGATCAATCCTGAGAAGACAGAGATCCTCCTGGTCGATTGTAAGCCAGATCAGGGTATAGGATGGCAACCTGTGCTTGATGGGGTTGCACTCCCCCTGAAGCAACAGGTCCTCAGCTTAGGTGTCCTCCTATATTCGTCACTAACGTTTGAAGCTCAGGCATCGGCAGTGGCTGGGAGGGCTTTTGCACAATTAAAACTTGTGCGCCAGCTGCAACTGTACCTCGTGAAGTCGGATCTGGCCACAGTGGTCCATGCCTTAGTCACCTCCAGATTGAATTACTGTAATGCACACTACATTGGGCTGCCCTTGAAGACGGCCCATAAGTTTCAATTGGTCCAAGGGGCAACAGCCAGATTGCTAACTGGAATGACTTACAGAGAGCAATCAACCCCCGTTTAAGGAGCTCCATTGGCTGCTGTTCATCTTCCGGTCCCAATTCAAGGTGCAGGTTCTTACCTACAAAGCCTACAAGTTTGTATTGCTTTCACAAATGGTTCGGCTATTGTAAAGAGCTAGAAACAAAATGAGAGTGCAAGACAGAGCATCAGCCTCAATATATTTACTAGTTTCCAGACCTAAAGGAGGAAATGCGTAGATTTCTTAACAAAATGAAACGTGTTTTTCTTGGACAAACTTTAATCCAGTTTCTCTCTTTCTTATATATAATATTGAACATTATATCTCACTCGTACACATGGCTATTTTGTTTCTCTGGGCATTTTTGATACATTTATTTGGACAAGTGTAAATTCCACAGACATGCTGCTACCTTCAGGGAAAATGAAATGAACAGTAAATAGACAGCTAGGTGAGCGTATGTAATAAATTTTGGTGCTTCTGCAGAATTGCTTGCTCTTAAAACAACAACTTAAATGCATTTTCTTAAGTATCCATATTTAAGTTTTTTCCCCTCTAAAAAGGCCCAATAATTCCATAAAGAGAGTTTTGGTAAATGCTAATATTGAAGTGAATGGGTCCTTCTTAAAAACATAAAAACTGCATTCTACCTTGGGATTTAAATAAAAATGGTGGACAAACATAAAAAATGAAACTTAATTCAATTGCCCCTGAGTTATTTGAAAATTATTGTGTTGCAGTATTGGAGAGAAAGGTTTGGTTTAAAGTGAGAATGAGCATGACTGGTGAAGGTTGACAACAGAGTCAGCCTAGAAATTCCTAGAGAGAACATGTTACTCAAATCCATGAATAATTGAATCCACAAAAGTCAAATCTGCAAACATAGAGGACTCACTGTAGTTATTATTACATGTGTAACATCATTTTCTTTCTCAGTCATTTGAGTGGCTGTCAAAACATTGTTCTCCTCTGTCCTTACATGTAACTTTATGATGTTGCATCCAGTAATAAAAACCTTCCGGTAGGTTCCACTGAACTCAATATAAGAGGAAGTGTTTTTCTTAAATACACCATTTATACAATTAGCAATGTTGAGAATTGATTTTAGAGTAGTTCTCAATGGATCGGGACTATGGTAGGAGAAAAAAGTTACATTTGTTTGCTCCCCAGAGTACTGAGCAGGAGTGTGTGCTTGTTTTTATTATTTAGACTTTGAAATCTTTCATCCAATTGCCGTTAAATGTTAAAAGGGATTGTCTTCATTTTGACCTTCAATTTTTATTCATTTATGCAATACTTAACTTTAATGTTAATTAAGTTCTCTCTATTAATATTTCATTGGTTGTGCTGAAGAAAATTCCAGAAATAATCCAATATGCATATTTTGCTCATTTTGGCCAGGATAACTCACTAGAGTGAACTAATTTTTCTTTTATCATTTTTGCAGTTTAAGAATAGATATTGTCTATGATCAATGTTTCCATATGTCATCTTTGAGTTTTTCTGATTAAATGCCTTTTTGCTGCTTATATAATTTATCTCATACCAACAAGCCATTTTTGTGTGCACAGCTGCAGCAAATGGAGAAAGTTGACCAAGGGCTCAGTGGATTGCTATGAGGATGGCATGCTTTTGAACAGAGGTCCTCAAACTATTTAAGCAGAGTGTCAGTTCACGGTCCCTCAGGACTGGACTATTGTTTGAAAAAACATGAATGAATTCTTATGCACTCTGCACATATCATATTTATAGTGCAATATAACATAATATTTAAAATGAAGAACAATTTTAACCAATATAAACGTACTAGCATTTTAATGTGAAGTCTGGGCCTGCTTTTGGCTGATGAGACAGTCAAGTTAATTAGGATTGTTGTTTTTGCTGTGTGGTTTCAAGTTGTGTAGCACAGCAGTTCTCGTTTGTGCCTGGAGGGCCAGGGAATAGGTCCTGGGGTTCCATTAGCATTAGGGCCTGCAGCAGCAGATGTGGATTCAGAGGATGAGCTAGATGATTGGGGTGAAGCACAGGGCCCTTCGGATGGGCCTCGTTCGCCCACAGAGAGCTTGGCATGGGATGAGATGATGTTTGGGCCTAGCATAGATTCCGATCACCAGGTGGAGATGGGAAGCAGCGAAGGGAGTTATGAACACCCGGGGAGGGAATTCCCAAGAGCTTGAAAGTGAAAACATGGACGAAGCCGAGTGGGAAAGTGCTAGGGAGGAAAGTTCTCAGGAAGATAGCGACACAGCTGCTGAGAGGCAAGGTCGCTCCTTCGATAGGAGACGGGACATTGAGTCTACCAGGAGGGCTTGGTCTAGGGTCCTAGACCGACCGAGGTCCGTGAGCAGAGATTGGAGACGAAGAAGCCTAGAGCGTCGCGGACCTCGGCCGAAGGATTAAGTATAGGATCCGTGGGAACGCATCCTCAGTTCTCCGGCCACGTCTTTCCTGGATAGGCGTGAAGCGGAGTGGGACCACAAGCTAGCCGTGGTCATCAAGCCTTGCCTTGCATTTGCCTTGCCTTGTTTCCTGATCCGCATTGGATTGCGGAGCCTTGCCTTGTTTCCTGATCCGCATTGGATTGCGGAGCCTTGCCTTGTTTCCTGAACCGCATTGGATTGCGGAGCCTTGCCTTGTTTCCTGAACCGCATTGGATTGCGGAGCCTTGCCAAGCTTCAAGCCTATTTGCTACGTTACTTTGGACAATCTTGCTTACTACCTTTTGGACAATTGCTTATCATTGGACTATATATTCTTTGGAACTGTTTCTATACTCAATAAAGTAGTTAGCCTTCAGTACGTCTCTGTGTGTGTGATTAAGGGGCCCGCTAAGTCCGTGATCGTGACAGCTGGCCGGAGAACTCCAAGAACCCCTTATCACACCACGGGACGCCGCTCGGGACGCCGCAAGAAGCGCTCCACGACAGTGGTCGCCATGGCTAACTTGACGGATGCACAAGTGCAAGCGATGCAGCAAGAATTGGGAGAACTACGTACCCGGGCCGGACGGCATCCGGGGGTGAGCCCACCGGCCCGTTTCAATGGCAACCCGGCTCAGGTGGAGGTTTTTGTTTGCCAAGTGGAACTATACCTGGAGCAGCGCCCCAACGAGTTCGCCAATGATCGCGCCAAGGTGGTGTTTATTTTCAACCTGATGGATGGGACCGCAGCAACGTGGGCCACCGCGTTGATCCGGGCCCAGTCCCCCCATACCAACACGCTGCAGGCTTTCCTAGCTGCGATCCGGGCGACATGGGGGGCTCCCGTGAATGAAGAGCTGGCTGAGAGAGATTTGGCCCGGCTGACGATCAAGGATCTATCCCTGTCCCAGTATATCTCCCGCTTTCGAGTCCTGGCTGCCCAGGTGCAGTGGAACGTATCGGCGTTGCGTTATCACTATACTGCAGGGCTAACTTCGGAATTGCAACAGGAGATGTTAAAACATCCTCGGCCTGATGATCTTGAGGCCGCCATTGCCCTGAGCCTTCGTGTGGAAGCTGGACTGCAGACCAGGAGGCGGTGGGACAAGGCCCCGCTGGAGAAACCGGTGGCCAGGAAGGAAGGGGGGGCCGGGCAGTTCCAACCCCGGCAATTGCCGACGCCCGCGGGCCCTGACGACCCGGAGCCCATGCAGTTGGGGACAGTACGGCCCAAGGTGGACCAGGCGGAGAAGGCTCGGCGTCAGCGTCTTAACTTATGCTGGTACTGCGGGGGGGCTGGACATTTTTCAAGGGAGTGCCCCCAGAAACCGCGTGGAAAGACTCCTCGGGCCTCTGCCGCCCTCGGAGGGGCCCCAGAGGCCGAAGAAGCCATCCAGGCGACGGGGGAAGGGGCCGGCCGGGTGTAAGAGGGTTCGCTCACTCGGCCGACGTCGCTAACCTTCCCCCTGAACCCAAGACTGGACAATTGTTCCTTGTAATGGTCAGCCTGTGGTCGCCCGAAAAGGGGCCGATGATGGTCCATGCCATGATAGACTCGGGGGCCACCAACAACTTCATCGATGCAGACTATGCCAAGTCTGCTGGATTAAAATTTCTTGATCTCCAAGAGCCCAAGGGTGTCCAGACTATCGATGGGAGAGTTTTGAAAACCGGGGCTGTGACTCAATATACAGCCCCTACCAGGATGTGGACTAGCTCCCATAAAGAGGACATTTCTTTTCTTGTGACCAAGCTCCCAGATTTCCCCATTGTCCTGGGCATTGTGTGGCTCGCGCTCCATGACCCCCAGATCTCCTGGGCCAAGAGACAGCTAATTTTTTCTTCTGAACATTGCCAGGGCCACTGCATGATGGCCCGGGCGTGCCAGGCTCAAGAAGTGGAAAATGTGGCCACCCTGCCCAAGAAGTATGCCGGATTTTGGGATGTCTTCAGTGAGAAGGAGGCGGAACGCTTGCCTCCGCACCGGCCCTATGACTGTGCCATTGAATTGCAGCACGGAGCCCCAATCCAGCGGGGAGACTCTACCCTCTCTCGGAACCAGAGCAACAGGCTCTCCGAGATTTCCTGGATGAGAATCTGCGGAAGGGGTTCATTCGGCCCTCCCAATCCCGGCGGGGCACCGATTCTGTTTGTCAATAAGAAATCGGGGGAGTTGCGGCTTTGTAATGACTATAGGGAACTCAACAAGATCACGATCCGGAACCGCTACCCCCTGCCCTTGATCCCCGAGCTCCTGGAGCGGATGCGGGGAGCCAAGGTGTTCACTAAACTGGACCTGAGGGGGGCTTACAACCTTGTCCGGATTCGCCAGGGCGATGAATGGAAGACGGCCTTCCAGACCAAGTGGGGAAGCTTCGAATACCTGGTGATGGGATTCGGTTTGTGCAACGCCCCAGCCTGTTTCCAACATTTCATGAATGACATTTTCCGAGACCTGCTGGACCGCTATTTGGCGGTCTACTTAGATGACCTGCTGATTTTTTCTCCAGATCAGGCGACCCATGACCGCCATGTCAAGGAGGTGCTCCAGAGACTCAGAGCTCACGGGCTCTATGCTAAGCTGGAGAAATGTGCTTTTGATCTGCGGGAGGTGGACTTTCTGGGCTACCGTATCTCTCCTACGGGCATCGCCATGGATGACACCAAGGTCCAAGCCGTGGTTGACTGGGCGGCCCCGGCCAGCAAAAAAAGACATTCAAAGATTCCTGGGCTTTGCCAACTACTACAGAAAGTTCATTCCTGACTTTGCCAAGTGGGCTGATCCTATCACCCAGTGTTTGCGGGGAAAGGTGCCTTTCCGGTGGACTCCGGAGGCAGATGTAGGGTTCCGCAAGTTAAAGCAGCTGTTCACCACTCAGCCGCTTCTGCAGCACCCCAACCCCCGCACCCCTTTCATCGTCCAGGCCGATGCGTCGGATGTGGCGGTGGGAGCGATCCTGCTACAGCCTCAGGGGACGGACTTGTTGCCCTGTGCCTACTATTCCCGGCAGCTGACGGCTCCGGAAAAGAACTATACCATTTGGGAGAAGGAACTTTTGGCCATCAAGGTGGCGTTTGAAGTCTGGAGACACCTGCTTGAAGGGGCCAAGTTCCCGGTGGAGGTGCACACCGACCACCGGAATTTGGAGCACTTGAAGACCCAGCGCAAATTGAACCAGAGGCAACAGAGATGGTCCCTGTTCTTTGAGCGATTCAATTTCCGCATTCACTATGTGACCCCCAAGCAGACCAAGCAAGCCGATGCGTTGTCCCGAAAGCCGGAGTACGTTCGTGATGAGGCCGGGCCGTCGGAGGCCCGGTTGCTCAAAGCGGAGAACTTTGCGGCTGCTCGGGCGCTCCCTGTCCATCCTCCAGCGGCCCCGCCGGCCCCTGGAGACAAGAGACCCTTGAGTGTTCGTGTCCACGCTCGCCAGCGGACCGACCCGTGGGTGCAAGAGCAGCTGACCAAGGGGCCCCAAGCCCCTTTCCAGGTCCAGACCGGGGTGCTCTACCACCGGACTCGGTCTATGTTTCCCCTGGGCCCGAGCGGGAGGACATTCTCAAGCTTTGCCATGATAGCCGGGCCGCAGGCCATTTTGGGCTTTTCAAGACTCTGCAACTGGTCCTACGGGACTTTTGGTGGCTTAAAGTGCGGAGGGATGTGGAGGACTATGTGGGATCCTGCCCTGTGTGCCACCGGGCTAAGAACCAGGGGGGCAAGCCGGCCGGTTTGCTCCAGCCGCTCCCGACCCCCTCTGCGCCCTGGAAGATGATTTCGGCTGATTTCATCACCGACCTCCCCAAGTCCAAGGGTTTCACCACGATACTGGTCGTGGTGGACTGTTTCACCAAGATGGGACACTTCATCCCCTGTGTGGGGGTGCCTACTGCCAAGGAGACTGCTGATATGTTTGTGCAACATGTGTTTCGGCTGCATGGACTTCCACAGAGCTTGGTGACGGACCGGGGCACCCAATTCACTTCCCAGTTCTGGAAGGCTGTCCAGAAATTGCTGGGGATTGATGTGCGGATGTCCACGGCTCATCACCCGCAGACCGATGGGCAGACCGAAAGGGTTAATGCCACCTTGGAGCAGTACCTGCGCTGCTATGTCAACTATCAGCAAAACAACTGGGCGTCCTTGTTGTCTTTGGCAGAGTTTGCTTACAACAATGCGACGCAGGAATCCATCAAGGAGACTCCTTTCTTTGCTAACTATGGACACCACCCTCGGTTCTACCCGCCGGTGGACCCGTCTGGGGACGTTTCGGAGGCTAAGATTGGCTTCGAGAGCTCACTGCACTCCAAGACTTGCTACGCACCCAATTGGACCAGGCGAAAGCTGACTACAAGCGGATGGCTGATCGGCGGCGCCAGGAGGGTCCTGAGATCCTGGTCGGGGTTAAAGTTTGGCTGTCCACCAAGAATTTGCCCACGCAGCGACCCAGCCGCAAGCTGGACGCGAGATTTTTGGGTCCCTACAAAGTTTTGGAGAAGGTGGGGCCTGTTTCCTTCAAACTACAACTCCCAGCGGACATGAAGCTCCACCCGGTGTTTCATCGTTTGTTGCTCCGCCCGCGAAGGGGTGCGGCCTGACGTGACGCAGCCGCCTCCTCCCCCTGTGATGCGCGATGGCGAGGAGGAGTTGGAGGTCCAGGACATCTTGGATGCTCGCATCCGCTACCGGAAGTTGGAGTATTTGCTTGACTGGAAGGGGTTGGGCCCGGAAGAACGTTCATGGACCCGGGCTCGGGATGTCCATGCTCCGGATCTGGTGGCTCGTTTTCACCGCAAGTACCCTGACAAACCCAAACCTCGAGGGCGGCCTCGGAGGGGCCCTGAGGGGGGGGGGATAGTGTAGCACAGCAGTTCTCGTTTGTGCCTGGAGGGCAGGGAATAGGTCCTGGGGTTCCATTAGCATTAGGGCCTGCAGCAGCAGATGTGGATTCAGAGGATGAGCTAGATGATTGGGGTGAAGCACAGGGCCCTTCGGATGGGCCTCGTTCGCCCACAGAGAGCTTGGCATGGGATGAGATGATGTTTGGGCCTAGCATAGATTCCGATCACCAGGTGGAGATGGGAAGCAGCGAAGGGAGTTATGAACACCCCGGGGGAAGGAATTCCCAAGAGCTTGAAAGTGAAAACATGGACGAAGCCGAGTGGGAAAGTGCTAGGGAGGAAAGTTCTCAGGAAGATAGCGACACAGCTGCTGAGAGGCAAGGTCGCTCCTTCGATAGGAGACGGGACATTGAGTCTACCAGGAGGGCTTGGTCTAGGGTCCTAGACCGACCGAGGTCCGTGAGCAGAGATTGGAGACGAAGAAGCCTAGAGCGTCGCGGACCTCGGCCGAAGGATTAAGTATAGGATCCGTGGGAACGCATCCTCAGTTCTCCGGCCACGTCTTTCCTGGATAGGCGTGAAGCGGAGTGGGACCACAAGCTAGCCGTGGTCATCAAGCCTTGCCTTGCATTTGCCTTGCCTTGTTTCCTGATCCGCATTGGATTGCGGAGCCTTGCCTTGTTTCCTGAACCGCATTGGATTGCGGAGCCTTGCCTTGTTTCCTGAACCGCATTGGATTGCGGAGCCTTGCCTTGTTTCCTGAACCGCATTGGATTGCGGAGCCTTGCCAAGCTTCAAGCCTATTTGCTACGTTACTTTGGACAATCTTGCTTACTACCTTTTGGACAATTGCTTATCATTGGACTATATATTCTTTGGAACTGTTTCTATACTCAATAAAGTAGTTAGCCTTCAGTACGTCTCTGTGTGTGTGATTAAGGGGCCCGCTAAGTCCGTGATCGTGACAGTGTGCCTTCATCTATGGCAGCATCCTCAGAGGTTGTGAGGTCTGTTGGAAACTAAGAAAATTGGGTTGAATGTTGCCAATTGAAACATTCACAACCAACTCCAACAGACAAGAGTTTTTTCTCCTACCCTGGATTTTCCACAGATATATAAACCCAATTTTCCTAGCATGGGGCTCTGTCCCCAAAGAAGTCACTTGTTTTGGTAAGTGTGATGAGGTCCTTAGATCATCTTAGATCTTACACATTTAATAATAAATGAACCCTTTAAATTTACATAATCGATCTAAATATAAGAGTTTTGCCCACTATATACATTTTGCAAGCTGTTTTTCCAATGCAAGCCTTTTACAGTTATTTTCACAACATCTCAAAGCATTGTAGCTTTGAGATATTGTAACTTTGAGATTTTTGCTAATCTTTCCCCCTGATATAGGTGTTATCAATTAGAGCAGTCCACCAAAAAAACCTGAGAGATATGTACATTTCACAGGAAAACTGAGCTTTGCTTCATGTTTTGGTCTGAAATCGTTAAGCACTCCTCAAAATGTAAACCAAACAAGTTTCTCCTCCATCTTTCATTTCCATATAAACCCAACTCCAACCTATGCAAAAAACAATAAGAAGAACAACAAAAACCCTACCTGCAGACATCTGTAATGTGGTGAAGAGAAGACTTCTTCCATAGTGTACATTTGCTCAATTACACACATCACCCATTTGCTGTTGAAGTAGCTCAGTAAAGAAGCTATGTTATCTTTGCAATGAAAACCTGCTACCAATTTAGCTGTGTTCTGTGAAGGACAGAGATGGAAAAAGAGGTAGAGGGAGGGAAGGTGCAGCAGGCCAACAGCTTGTCAAAATATCACTTGAAACAGTAGGTTCCAAGTCATTAAATCTCAGTATATATTATACCCCAGAGATTCCTGAAATGGTAAGCTAGGATTCATGAGTGTGTATGAAAGATTTGAAAAGAGATATGTTTTATTGACGTCCTCTTATTGGTATATAGTCTGCCACAATATTAGGAACACAGAGAGAGTGCTAAAGCTTTCCTTTTAGCCCTGCTTTAACTGCAGTGATAGAAGAGGGATTTATTAGAGTAATATTACCGAATGTGTGTTTTCAAAGAGAGAATTAATGTCGTTATTCCATTGGGCTCTGACTTGCCTCACTAGAAACCGGTTCATAGAGCCAATTAATATTGATCAAGTCACTCTCTGAACAAGAGAAGCCTTCTTATGCATTCCTAAAATGGAAGCATTGATGTTCCAGGCCAAGATCTCATAAATTATCTGGTACTACTAAAAGTAAAATAGATCCAATAATGAAATAATTCAAATGCTATTGAAAGGAGAAGGTATTTGTATTGCCTCAAATAAAAATGGGAGAAATTTAATATGTTGTAGACATGCATTGAAGCGGTTAGACTGTCCCTGAGCTGGAGTGAAACAGCCCCAATAGTTAAGATGATATTGCACAGTGTTACTAATTTTCTGGCTCAGATAAGATATGTAGAGCATGGATTTGAAGGCGAATAATTTTCTGATCAAACAATTCAGTGAGGCAGAACTATATTCCTATAGCACATAATGTAAGTATTAGGGGTGGATATCTCCAATTTAAATACTTTTTAAACATGCGGGCACCTCCTTCTCTGCCAAGAACTAGCGCGACTCAAAGCTTGATTCGCGTTAGTTCTTGGCAGAGAAGGAGGTGCTGGCACCTCCTTCTCTGCCGAGAACTAACACAACTCAAGGCTTGATTCGCATTAGTTCTTGGCAGGGAAAGAGGTGTGGGCACCTAGTTCCCTGCAAAGAACTAACGTGACTCAAGGCTTGATGCGTGTTAGTTCTTGGCAGGGAAAGAGGTGCAGGCACCTCCTTCCCTCCTGAGAACTAACAGGAAATAATAACAAATTTTCGTTATTAATTACGTTTCAATTAAAAAAATTATTGAAAATTTTTCGGATGAATTTTATAATGACCCAGCAACGGAGATCCCCCCCCCCCACGAGTTTAGAATCAATTTTCTTATGGATCAACCACCCCTAGTAAATATATAAACTTTTTTCCCATCTTGCTCATTACCAGTTATTCTCCTGGATGCAGTTGGTTGATGCCATCCTTAACCACCCTGCCATGACACAGTTTTTGTATTCTGTTTTTTACCCCCTTGGAATGTCTAGTTCTTGTATTTTTACCAACATGACTATTTTCCCTTGGAATTCAATCTGCATATGGTCAGGATTCCAAACTTTGTTCCATGGATGACCTCACTCAACCTGAGTTTGTTCAGTTTAGGGAGATCAAACTGCAGGCCATGCGCCCAGGGCTCATATGTGGATGAAATGCAGGGGGCGGGAAGGTGAAATCACTTTATTCAATTGGGATAATATCTCCCTGACAATCCCACAGTTTGCAGGGTGTGAGCATCTTTTATTTAAATATTGGTTCACTAGGATAGATTAGGGATTCTGTTGGTGTCAACGAACAGAGAAGACGGACATATTCATCGTGTTGTAGTATTCCTTTATTGCAGTCACTGGCAGCACCTTTTGCTACCAAAACATCACTAGAAATTCTGGAAGGACACAGTTCAGTTGCCACAGATGGGTAATAATGGAATAATGGCTGAAGAAGAGATATAAAAGAATGTACATGGAATTGCAATTAATTTTGGAAAGGCTGTTTGAATTGTTTGATGTCCATTTTGTAATGTTCCTCTAATTTTGTATGAATGCAGCCAAGACATATTAATTGCTATGTACAATTAAATGAGAAGGAATAAATGCATTAAAAATCCTTATCCTCCTTTAACATTCATATAATGCCTTTGTCATTCAACAGTTTAAAACTTGTCTGGCTGGTTTCATTTACTCAATTTTTTTTAAAAAAAACTTTGTTCTCACTGTTTTTAGCAATATAGTTTTAAATGGCTCTCTTAGGGAGCTTCCAGATGGGGTCTTTATCATGAAATTGCATTGTCTCAGATATTTTTGAGGGATCCAGATGACATCTTCCATTTCTAATTCTCCCATGTTTTAACCCACAACTCAGTCGAGGAAGAAAATAATCCATGCCTTTAGACTGGCAATGCTATGAGCCAGCTGTCTGGAAGCACCTTTTATTCTCACTCTGTTTTCACCATTTATAGGATTTTTTTTGGTTATTGTATGTATTGATGTTTTTAATTATTGGATCCCCCTTTCCTTTACTTGCTTTGTTAGTTTAAATAACTTCATTTGGAGAGGAACGTAAATGTTATTAGTAATTCATTGTACATAAATGTTATTATTAATATTAGAAAACTTACTCTAGAAGGGCAAAGCTTGGAAGTTACCTTTTAATTAATTACACTTATTCATTCATGTAATTGTTGGCTCCCATGTCAGTGGACAGAGCTTTATAGTAGCTGTTCAAGGATCTGTTGAGGACAAGCTTCAGAACCTTCAAAGCTCTCTCAGTTGAGACTGAAGACCAGAAAAAGTTCACTTCCCACTGCTGCTTTCATGTTTAAAAAGTAATTTCTCAAAAAAGTAACTTGTTGCTTGTTAGATTGTTGATAGTTTCAGTTAACTCCACCTTGTCTATTCTTTAGAACAGGGGTGCCCAAATTTTTACAGCTACAGAGCCCTTTTGGAAGTAAAAGTTTATTGTGAAGCCCCAAGAAATGTTTATATATTATGTTATATATATATATATATATATATATATATATATATATATATATATATATATATGATGTGCGTTTATCAGGCCTGAGCCAGGCCAGTGGCAGATGGATTAAGATTGTTGTTGTTTCTAACCTTTAAGGCGCTTTATGGTCAGGGGCCAGCATATCTCAGAGACCGCTTCTCCCCTCTTCGCCTCCAGTGGTCGCCACGACTCCTCCAACTAAACTTACTGTATGTTCCAGGCCCCAGGGAAGTACGTCTCGAGAGCACAAGGCGTAGGGCCTTCTCCATCTCTGCCCCTGTCTTGTGGAACTCCTTGCCTCTCCACTTGAGGGCCATGCGTGACTTGCAACCCTTTGCTCAGGCACTCAAGACCTGGCTTTTTAGCAGAGCTTTTAATGTTTAATGCAGTCTATTTGGTATTGCGTATTTTTTAATGCAATTGTTTTATGTAAATCGCCTGGAGCATTTTAATGGAGGGCGATTGACAAGTGAGAAACTGATGATGATGATGATGAGTGTTTGCGAGAACTAATTCACACAGTGCAAAAAAAGGGAAAGAACAATACAATACTTAAAATGAAGAACAATTTTAACCAACATAAACTTAACAGTATTTCAGTTGAAGATCCCTGAGGCCATCCAGTTCAACCCCATTCTTCCATGCAGAAAAAGCCCTAACAACTGGCCATCCAAACTTTGTAACAACAACAGCAGCAGCAGAAACCCCTATGGGCTATCCAATCCAACCCTCTTCTGCCCTTCAGGAAAAAACACAATCAAAGCATCTCTAACAGATCACTATTCAGCCTTTGTAGCAGTAGCATCAGCAGTAGTAGTAGCAGCAGCAGAAATAATAATAATAACAATAACAATAATAGCAAAAATCCCAGAGACCATCCAGTCCACCCCCCTTCTGCCATGCAGGAGAAACTCAATCAAGCACCCCCAGCATGGTGAGAGGGAAATAGGATTTTGGAAGCAAAGAAAGGGGACTGGGTGGCGAGAAAAGTGTCTGGGCAATAAGGGAGATGTGAGAGAAAGGGTCTGCGCCCCAGAATTTCCCTGCATTTCTCAGGAGGAGGAAAGAGGAGGAGGAGGAAAGTAGAATGGTGCCACGGAGCCCAACACTATCACCCACAGAGTCCCAAGGGCTCCATGGAGCACAGTTTTGCGAACCCCTGCTTTAGAATGATAAAAACATGAGAACATTCTGTTGAATTGCCTCCAAAATACACAAAAATCTCTTTAAAAGTGTTACTCACTAAACCAATATGCAAATAAATCTTGTGGTTCCTTTGAGTAACAAGAAAGAAGGTGGAAACTAAACTTTCATGGGCTTAAATCTGAATCATTCAGTGCCTAATAATAAATAAATAATAATAAACTTTACATCCCACCCCCTCTCCAAAAGGACTCGGGGTGGCTCCCAACAAAGATAAATCGTAACACATACATAAGTAAAAACAAAAAGACAGGACATAATATATAACCAACAGTCATAAGCAGTTTAAATTAATATAATAGTGTCACAATAAATACACAGTTTAAAATCTGTACTGGGTTTAAAAACACATTGTACCCCGGAGGCAAAACCAGTTAAAAACCAATAAGTATTTGACAGAGTTAAAAGATCACCATCATATTAAGTATGAGTAATCATCCATTTTTGAAAGCCTACTTCCACGTCCAGGCTTCTAGTTATTTTCTAAATGCAGCTAGAAAGGAAGCCTGTCTGATTGTTTTAGGGAGAGCATTCCAAAGCCAGGGGGCCACCACTAAGAAGGTCCTTTCCCTCATTCCCAACAACTGTTCTTGTGAGGGTCTTGGAACCATGAGAAGGGCTCCCCCGGAGGACCTTAGGGCACAGCCTCTGAGATGTTCGGTTGCTATAACAACAGGAGGCGGAGCCTAACACTGGCTTTAGAAGGACCAAGTTTGAATTTCTGGAGTCAGTTAGTCAGGTGCGGTTAGACTAGCTGGTAGCAATTTGAAGAGTTGCTGTTGTCTTTTCTGAGGGAAATAGAAAAGGCTGGTTTTAGATACTGCAGAAAGGCAGTTAGGCTTAGAAAGCCTATAGGAACCGCTGTTTATAGGTTAGGCTGGGAAGCTAACTTAATATATAAATGGGAAGCCTATTGAGGCAAAATATCTATAGTATTATTGATTTAGTGTTTGAAGAGATACAATCAAACATTGTGTTTAGGGAATAAGAAACCTTAAGATCTGTACCTCTCTGAAGTTACTGTAACCAACTATGCTCTGAATACTTTGAAACCTCCATGCTGTTGTTAAAAATAAACTGTTGAAGTTCCTCCTTACAAATCTCTCTGTGACATCATTTCAAAACACAAGCCTCAAAATAAACCCCTCACATCTGGTGGCCAGGATTGTTATGGTGGCAGCTTGAAAGTCTACCTTGGTATTAAATCTACCTCTACAACTTAGTGGACTTAAGTTTTGAGACTTTATAAAGAAGTACGCCTCAATTACAGATTGGTAGCAGTTTGATTGAAAAAAGATCCTCAAGTGAAGACGCTAGCTGTAGGCAGTGAATCTTTATAAACTTAAACATTAAGAAGAATTTCCTGATGGTAAGAGCTGTTTGACAGTGGAATGTACTACCTTGGAGCAGTAGATTCTCCTCTGAAGGCTTTTAAGCAGAGCCTCGATGGCCATCTGTTGGGAGTGCTCTGATTGCGTTTTTCTGCATGGCAGGGGTGGGACTGGATGGCCCTTGGGGTCTCTCTGATTCTGTGATTCCTTTCTTAGTTTCAAAGGTGCGACAAGAATCCTTTGCATACTGATATTCCAGAGTAACATAAGAAGGTCTGTGAATTCAATAAAATAAATTAGCTTCTCTTCTTTGCAATTGTTTTTTCAGGAAATTTCATTACGACCTTATTGGCACCCCCACCCACCCCCCGTTTTTCAAAAGTGTTCTCATTACAGGTAATTTTGACTCATTATTTTTCAGTTTTGCATATGGGAAAATGAGACTAAGGACAAGTGTCAGAAATTTAAATAAATAGGAAATCATTTTTGAGAGGATGATGGGGATGAGAACAGGCATTTTTATGTTTGCCATGCTGGAGAAAGGTTCACAAAAACAGTGATTAATTTCGGCTCAGACTTTTACTCTATGGTACATCAGTTGTAATCCTGTTTCTAAATTTGCATCGCTAGTACAGTATATTTGATATCTCCAAATTGAACAAAATGACCCTCCTCTGCTTCCTAAAATGCCTTGCAGACATCTCCACTTTCCTTTTTCCTAGGAGATCCAGTATGTTGGGGAGAAGTGTGCTAGGTTTTGAAAAATAAAAATAAACCTGGAATCAAACGCCATTCTTTTGCAGCCTTTTAGCTCCTTGAGTCATTGTGAGGATAAAATGGGACAACATTCAGTAGTTGTTGGCTCCACAGAGACACCTGGATTTTGAAGATGAGAAACAGCTTTGCCTAGGTATCTGTTGGCTAACAATCATTTATTCAATATCTCCTGGAATACAGAATAATGTCTAACTTTAACAAACACAGAACTTAACAGGCAAGACACAGGATTGTCCTGGCCTCTGAGAAGGCAACACAGGTCTCGATAGATTCTCTTAGCTTTTGCATGCCCGGATTACCAATAAGGCCAACGAGGCCATGGCCTAGGGGTGCAAGCCGGGGGGAGATCACGGACCAATACAAAAAAACCTGGTCTGTACCCCTCTTTCCCCCTTTCTCATGCCCCTCCTCGCTCCTTCTGCCGGCAAAGTCTCTGCTCCATCCCCTCCGTCTCTCTCTCTCTCTCTCTCTCTCTCTCTCTCTCTCTCTCTCTCACGAACTCTCTCTCTCTCGCCCCCTCCCCGCGGCTTCAGCTGTCCCACAGCTTCTGCAGCCTTGAGGGTGCACTGCCAAGCCAGTGGTGGCATAGCAAGCACAATGCTGGCTTGGCAGTGCTCGGTGCTTGGTTGGAGAAGCTCTGGGACAGCTGAAGCCAGGAGGAGGGGCAGGGCATGGCACGACCTGGCTCCGCCCCCTCCCCGTGGCTTCAGCTGTCCCACAGCTTCTGCAGCCTTGAGGGTGCACTGCCAAGCCAGTGGTGGCATAGCAAGCACAATGCTGGCTTGGCAGTGCTCGGTGCTTGGTTGGAGAAGCTCTGGGACAGCTGAAGCCAGGAGGAGGGGCGGGGCATGGCACGACCTGGCTCCGCCCCCTCCCCGTGGCTTCAGCTGTCCCACAGCTTCTGCAGCCTTGAGGGAGCACTGCCAAGCCAGCGGTGGCATAGCAAGCACATAGAGGGGGCGGGGCATGGCGCGTGCTCTCTCTCGCGCACTCTCTCTCATGCATGCCTTTGGGGAGAGTTTGCACCCACTGCGCTCTCCCCAAGCCTTCTGACTCCCAAGGAGACCTTCAGAGCACAGCAAAGCTTTCCAGCCGGTGGGAATGGGGACCTTAGAGGTGGCGGGAGGTTGGCTTAAAGGGGGCGTAATTCCAAACTGTGGCCTAGGACACAAAAAAGTGTTAATCCGGGACTGAGCTTTTGCAGAAGAAATCTACTATGACCTTCTAGTACTGAGGCCTTTTGGTCTTGCTCTTAAAGAAGCAGGATAAATAGTGGGAGAGATCATGAAGTTCATGCCCCCTTTCCACATGTTTCTGTTGCACATTAATAATAATAAGTGCCATAATATTTTTTCAAGGAGGTTTGTAAAGGCTTCCAACACTCTTGTTTGCCTTTCTGCATTTGTGATGTCCCAAAATGCTAGATGTGGTGATCTATAGAGACTTGTGATTGACATTGTACTCAGAGGTGCCATATTTGCCCAACCAAAAAGATTACCAATACATTGGACTTTGGCATAATATTGTTTCAAAGAGAAAGAAAGAGTATAGATATATTTAATTACAGGCAGTGCCCAAGTTACAAACATCTGACTTACATCTGGCTCATAGTTAAGAATGGGAGTGAGACAACAGAAGATGAAAGAAATCTACTCCTAAGAAGAGAAATTCACTCCTGGAAGAGTTATTATGGGGAAAAGGTGTGTCAACTGAAGCTTTATCATGAATGGGTTGTTGTAGGTTTTTCGGGCTATATGGTCATGTTCTAGAAGCATTCTCTCCTGACGTTTCACCTGCATCTATGGCACGTATCCTCAGAGGTTGTGAGGTCTGTTGGAAACTAGGAAAATTGGGTTTATATATCTGTGGAATGTCGAGGGTGGGAAAAAGAACTCTTGTCTGTTGGAGCTAGGTGTGAATGTTTCAATTGGCTACCTTGATGTCCTGACAGTTTTTAGGTGTGGCTTGTTAGTGCCTGGGGGAGCTAATCACGTCTCAATAAAGGATTCCCCCATCATGCTCAAAAGTCAGAAAGAATGGGAGTTGTATTTCTCAAGGAAACCTGGACTAAAGGGAGCTGGCAAAGTTGTCATCCTATATAGTTTTGTGTTTTATAATACTCATAGAACACTAACATGATGAGGAAGACTTTAAAGCACTGGGACTGTGGCACAGCTGGCTGGGAGTCAACTGCATAAGATCTCTACTGACCAGAAGGTCATGAGTTCGAAGCCTGCCCTGGTCAGGGTGAGCTCTCGACCAAATTGTGTAGCTCGTTGTCGACCTTTGCAACTTGAAAGACAGTTGCATCTCTCAAGTAGGGAATTTAGGTACCACTTTGTGGGGAGGCAAATTTAACTGATTTACAAGGCCATAAAAATCTCTCCAGGAAGTATGCAAAAGAATGAAATAATGTGACAGCTCCCCCTGATGGCCCGAAGCTGGAATGTTAAATTGCCACTGATATGTTGTGTGTCTATGGCATTGAATGTTTGCCCGTATATGTACATTGTAATCCACCCTGAGTCCACTGCGGGGTTAGAAGGGCAGAATATAAATGATATAAATAAATAAAAAAATCTTAATAGCTGATTTCCCACGTGCTAGGAACTGCATGCCAGCAGTTCCTAGCTGGCAGTTCCTTCTGTAGGTGAATAATCACAAGTATAATTCCCTACTACTACCACTCACACACCAGCAGGGTACTATGAGACATTTCAGAATTTCCCTACCTTAGACGATTACCTCATTCCATTTAAGTCTAAGCCCTCCAAGTCTTTATTATGTTTTGTTTATGAATTCTTTGATATTCCATTTTATGTGCCCACCAAAATATGTGGAAAACCAAAAGTATCTCCAACGTCAAATCAAGAGTTCAAAAGTTGCTCCTACCAGTATTTATTTATTGCTTTACCCTGCACTTCTCTCATTGTATTAAACACACAAAAGAGCTCCTAAATCTTTCCTCACTCTGCTCTGCCTTGTTCTAGAAGTCAAGTTGTAGAAGAGCAAATGGCTCAGGGCAGGCCCGGATTACCCATAAGGCCACCCTAGGCCATGGCCTAGGGCGGCAACTATGGGGAGAGCAGCAGGTCCGGACCCCCCAAAAAGTTTTTTTAAATTAAAAAAAATCAAAAAAAAGTGTGCATGCGTGCGCGACGGAAGACGCCTCTTTTCCCTCCATGCCCCGCCCTCCTTCCTTGATTGAAGGAAGGAGGGCGGGGTGCGGAGGAGGAAGAGGTGCCCTCCCAATGCGTGCGCATGCACGGCAGGGGTTCCTCCGCCTCTTTCTCCTCCTTGCCCCGCCCTCCTTCCTTCAATCAAGGAAGGAGGGCGGAGCGCGGAGGAGAAAGAGGCATCTCCCGTCGCACGCGCATGCACGGCAGGAGTTCCTCTGCCTCTTTCCCCTCCGCGCCCCGCCCTCCTTCCTTGACTGAAGGAAGGAGGGCGGGGCGCGGAGGAGGAAGGTGGCCTAGGGTGCCAAACTTCCTTAATCCGGGCCTGGCTCAGGGAAAGTTTTAAAAAACGGACACTTTCCATTCCTTTCCAACTGGGGTTTAGAAATGTTGGGCACAGTTGACCTTAGGAATATAGTCAGCTCACTGTTACAACTTGTTGTCCTGTTAGCCAAGTTTGGGGGCTTTAAAGTCTCTGTCATTCTCTTTTGAACTTTAGTCTTCTAAACCTTCCTGGTCCACATCCAGATTGGGTTATAACAGAACTTCTTGTGTGTAACCTTTCATTGCATACATTTCTGGATTAGAGCCACAAGTTGTATAATGCATTAAACATATGGACACATGGAGTGGGATTGAATTAGAAACATTAGGCTTATTTAATGTGAACAATGCAAATATTTCATCAAGTTTGCAGTCCTTTCAAGACCTACTCTGTATTGAAAGGTTGGTGTGACCTTCTGTCAAAGCGGTGAGATAAATAAAAATACTCTCTGTTCTGCAATTCTGCCACTCTGTCATGTTTTTGTTTTAAGATCCTGTCAGATTATCAAAATTAATGTTATACAAAGTGCTTAGTTTGCTATATGGACTCCAAATGCCATGCCAACAGAGAAATAAGAAAATAACGAGAAGGTGAGGAACAAAACAAATGTTGTCTTTCCCTCTGCCCTGAATCAGTCACTACATGTTTCCCTGTTTCTTATAATCACCCTAGGTTAATCCACAAAAAATGATATTATTTGGCCATATGTCCTCCCCCTCCCCATGTTCATTTCTCATGTGTTTTTTTAAAGACACCTATCACTGTGGACACACCATATGGCACATAGCATCTGGGGCACCTATTCTACAATAGTAGATGATCATTAGCTTTAATTAAACCAATTATAGTTACATCTCAGGGATGTCTTGATGATGAATGGGAGTCCATATATAGGATGCCTTACACAAACAATATACACAGGCATCTCAAGGGAACTACAAGGAACAATGAAAAATATGCTACATAAACATACAGTAACAACAAGATATTGCACTGGCAGGCAAAGAATAAGAAATATTAATAGAAACAGCCACATACAGTTGTAATGGGGTGTTGGTGGTCCCAGAGTGGACATTCCATGAAGAGGAGGATGGATGCCTATGATTAATTGAAAGAGCAGATTCAGCAGAAATGGCTAGGAAGGAGTGCTACCCTTCTGTAGCACACCAAACACTATCCCAGGAAAACCACTTTTGCACTCTCTGGACCTGCACAGGAGACTACAAGAGGAAAAATGAAATCTTGGCTGTGGGACCAGGCTTTTGCACATTAGCACAATACAGCACTTTGGACTGGATTTGTAACAGCAATTTGATGTATATGGCTCAATGCTCCTGTTATGGACGAAATACTGTTTTTAACTTAAGAGAATGTGTATGATGCGTTAATGTTAATTCTATTTTAATGTGTTTTAATGCTGTATGTTTTTGGCTTTATATTGTATTTATTATGTTGACAATGAATTGTACCTTTTGTTAGGCCGCTCTGAGTCCCCCCTCGGGGTAAAGAAGAGCGGGGTAGAAATGTTGGAAATAATAATAAAATAATAATAAATAAATAAAGGGAATAAATGAGATGGTGGATGGCTTTTATTCCAGCGGAGCTATCCAAGGTGCTGAGCCAAATCACCAAAGAGGTTCAGCACCTTGGATGGCATTTTCAACATTTGAATTGGGAGTTGTATCGCATGCTGTGGCTATCCTATAATATTTGCCCAATCAGGGATAGAGGCAACTTACTGGTATGATAACTGTCTCTACCACACCTGAAAGAACTGCAGTGCTTTAGTGATCATTATCCCATAGCCACACTTCCAGTCATAGGTAACCCTGGACCCTCTGCTGTCGATGGAGGCCCATGTCTCCACCGTCAGCAGAGTGGCATTTTTCCACCTCCGCCAGGCAAGGAAGCTGGACCCCTACCTGTCTCGTTGCGACCTGGCCACAGTGGTCCAAGCTACGGTCATCTCGAGACTACACTACTGTAATGCTCTGTACATTGGCCTTCCTCTGTCAGTGATCTGGAAACTCAAGCTGGTGCAGAATGCCGCAGCCTGACTCCTTGCGGGGAGTTCGGCGAGCTCTCACATCACGCCCATTCTGTGCGAACTGCACTGGCTACCTGTAGAATGCCGGATCACCTTCAAAGTGTTAGTTTTGACTTT
Organism: Anolis apletophallus; assembly: GCA_030556195.1. Classification (NCBI taxonomy): domain Eukaryota; kingdom Metazoa; phylum Chordata; class Lepidosauria; order Squamata; family Anolidae; genus Anolis; species Anolis apletophallus. The sequence goes on from JARBWK010000005.1 coordinate 128,068,480, forward strand.
TAAGGCCTTACATGGTCTGGGGCCAGTGTACCTGCGGGACCACCTCATCCTGTATTACCCCACCAAATCATTGCGCTCCGAAGAACATAACCTCCTGGTCGTCCCCTCCCCTGAGACGTTCTGCCTGACCGCAACCCGTCGCCGGGTTGGAACTCCAACGCTTTGGAACTCGTTGCCCGTCGACGTCCGTGCCATCCAGAACATCCTCCCATTTAGGAAAGCCTGCAAGACTCTGTTGTTCCTGCAGGCTTTTGGAGCCGGATGAATTGTAGTCTTTGTTACGTGTTGCCATCTTATTTTAGCTTTGTGCCGCATTGCATTATTATGTGGCCTATTGTGCCTTTTTAATCTGTGTTTTAATTGTGGTTTTAATTTTGTTGTGTTCAACTGTTTTATGGATATGTTGTTAGCCGCCCCGAGCCATTGGGAAGGGCGGCAAATGAGTATGAATTAATAAATATATAATAATAAATATGTATAATTTCTTTCAACTGCAGTTCCATCACTCTGTGGGGTTTTTTTCACTTATGTCATTTTTAACTACATTACAGTGTAGTTAGAAACTTGTGATGATGTGATAAGAAGAGGTAGAAAGTAGAACAATTCCAATCCCTGAAGTCACTTTCATGCTAACATGCCAACACAGAAGTGCCTGCAGATCATCACAACAGAGAAGTAGGTTTTGCTCATCAATAGTAAGACATGGTTTTGTTGCAGAGAGGTGACACACTGGCAATGGATTGTGCATGGCATCACCAAATGGTACTGGTTCTATATTGTTTTGCCACCTCTGTGCAATGAAGTCCTGAAGCTCAGAGTGGATCATGACACTGCCACATGAATGCCACCAGACACCACTGAAGGAAGCATTCAACCAAATGAATACTTGTATTTTTACAAAACAAAACTCCATAGGCCATCAGAATTTCTTTTTTAATATGGAAACATTATGTTATGAAGATGATTCCTGTTATTTTTTCTGTTATTAGTCTGCTATAAACCAGTGATGAGTCACATAAAGAAAGTGGAAAATCCCACATATATTCTTACTAGGTGGAGAAAGTGTTATGCTCAGCTCAGAAGGTTATATAAATAAAAATGAAAGTAATGTGACCACAAAGTGAGAAATTTAGCTTCCCTGTGCCTCTTCAATACTTAGGATAGAAAATAATTTCATTGTGTTCAATAGTCTCAATGAAAGCAGCATCTTCGCACCTCCCAAGATGTGTTGCATGAAAATGCACAACCTACCTTGAGCATTTGACAAGCTTACAGAGCTTTTTAAAAAAACCAAAATGTGCATAATTTAAAATGAGAAGGGCTAAAATTCTGAGGCTAAAATGACTGAGGAAAGGATACAAAGAAACATGTAGTGAATGCGAGAAGTTGTGTAAAATCAAATAGGCAGATCAAGAGAGATGAATTAGAAGTGGATAGATTTCAGTACAGGAAGAAAACAGCCATGCAACCAAATGCAACAAAAGGATGAGAGAAACAGAGAAATTGATTTTTTTTCATGTCAGAGGCAACTTAATATACCGCTCCGGAGAGAGCGGTATATTAAGCTGAATAAATAAATACATAAACTTGAGAAACTGCAAGTCATTTCTACTGTGAGAGAATTGGCCATCTGAAAGGGCATTGCCCAGGGGATGGCCAGACCTCACAACCTTCGAGGACACTTGCTATATACGCAGGCGAAATGTCAGGAGAGAATGCTTCTAGAACAGGGGTGCTCACACTTTTTCAGCATGCGAGCTACTTATAAAACAACCAAGTCAAAATGGTCTACCTACCCACAACAAAAATGTAAAACATATAACTATTTTCAAATTTATTAAGGATTCTTTGTATGTACAATGTGTGTTGATGTACCTTGCATAACTGAATAAGCCAACACACATAATAAATAATGATCGGGTGCGCAGCTCTGCATTACTACAGTTCTAAGAACCGCAAGTAAACACATGAGAAATCTCGCATAAGTTGCTTCCATGACTTGAAATCTTGAAATCTCTTCCGCTGCGATCAACCAGTACTGCCTCCACAATCAACCAGTAGATCGCAATCGACGTAATGAGCACCCCTGTTTTAGAACAGTGTTTCCCAACCAGTATGCCAGGGCACACTAGTGTGCCGTGAGTGATCATCAAGTGTGCCGTGGGAAATTGGAACCTCCAGGAAGGGGGAAGAGTCTAGTCTGTTGAAGTATAAAAACCCTAAGAAACCTACCTCGATAAAGTCACAAAATTACAAACGCCCCCCCTCCCCACCCGTTGTCTACTTGGTCTCTCCCTCTCCATGCATTGGGAAGACCCACCTTCCTTTCCCCAAGTAGAGACCTCCTTTTGCCTCCTGGGGGTTCTGTGTGGGAAGTTTGGCCCAGTTCTATCACTGGTGGGGTTCAGAATGCTCTTTGATTGTAGGGGAACTATAAATCCCAGCAAATGTAACTCCCAAATGTCAAGGTCCATTTCCCCTGAACTCCATCTGCGTTCATATTTGGGCATATTTAGTATTCATGCCAAGTTTGGTCCTGATCCAACATTGTTTGAGTCCACAATGCTCTCTGGATATAGGTGAACTACAACTCCAAAACTCAAGGCCAATGCCCACCAAACTCTTATAGCATTCCCTCTTGGTTACGGGAGTTCTGTGTGGGAAGTTTGTGTCTTTCTGCCATTCCTGCCAGGATATCTATGTTGTGTTCATCGAAACAGGCCCAGGTTTCACACTGAGTGTATAAATACATTTTAAAAACATATTAACTATATGTATTACTGTGTTAGAGTATCATTTTGTGTCATTTTGGTTGTTGGTGTGCCCCAGGATTTTGCAAATCTAAAAAGTGTGCCGCGGCTCAAAAAAGGTTGGAAAACACTGTTCTAGAACATGGCCATATAGCCCGAAAAACCTACAACAACCTGATGACCAGATGTTTTACCATCCTGTGGGAGGCTTTTTTCATGTCTCCAGATGGGAAGCTGGAGCTGACAGATGGGACCTCACCCCATCTTGTGGATTCAAAGCACCGACCTTCAGATCAGCAGTTCAGCCAACACAAGGGTTTAACCCATTGCATCACCACGGTTCCTATAAAAACCAATGCATAAGCTGATGTTGGTGGCAGTGCGGAGGGAGATTAAGAGTAGCATGTGGCCTACATGTAGTTCCCAAAAGTTGTTCTGTGGCCTTCAGGGGCTTCCAGATCTCTGTTTTGGGAATTTCCCGCCAATGTTTACGCGTTTGCCTCCACATTCCCCAGAAGCAGGGCCGTAGCCAGGATTTTGATTCGGGGGCTGAATTTGGTTCGGGGGGCTGAGACTGGGTGGAAGAGGGTCTACCTAACAAACCTTTTGTATTGTTATCCCAATAACCCCATTAATATGGGATATAATGAGCATGGTGATCAGATCATGATTTAAATGCACATAACAGTTTAAATAATGTACCAGTAAGGCCTTTTCGCGGACCATCCTGAGAATTTCGGGGGGTGAAGCCCCTATTCCCTGGCTACATGCCTGCCCAGAAGGGAGAAGAATTTAGGCAGGAGTTAGAGAACAACAGCAATATGAATTCTGGCAGACACTGATGTCCTTAACTTTAGGAACTTTGTCTTCAACACTCATTTGAATATACCATTGGCAAATCTAGTAATCTTGTTATGAATAGGAGCCATAGCTCAAGATAAGAGGCACCCATCCATCTTCCACATCCAGATACTTCTGATTAAAACAAAAACTCTGAAGATCCATTAACACATTTGTTTATCTGTTTTAGCCACAAGCTGATAACCAAATTGCTTGTTAAAATGCTCCATCTGATTTATATTGCATGTCGTAAATTTACCTAGAAGTAGGTTGCCTTGGAAATATAATTACAAATTTATTTCCTCTATAGTGCACTTTTTAGTAGAAAGCAGATCGTAACTGTGCCATAAAAAGCCTGCAACAGGGAAACCTTACCTACTTTGCCTGCCTCTTCTGATGGCAAAGCCCATTCCACAATGGATAGAACAGCATGTATCACACTGCCAAGAGAATCTTCACTTTAAAAGAGGAGAGTCCCCAAGCTTTATGCTCTTCAGTGGAAAAAGAAATGAAAAACTAACAGAGGAAGAATCCATGTAAGCCTTTCCTTCTTTTTAATTAACATCACTCAAAATAGATTATTTTTTTCCTCCAAGCCATACTTTTTTAAAAACATTTTTTCAGAATGAGTTTATTAAGCTTTCCTTCTGTAGGGAAAGTGCTACCAAGGGCACCAATTGGACTTCCAAATTTGTAAGAATGGCTTACAAGCACTTTGAGAAGTAAAGAGATAGGTATGGTTTGAGGTCAAGGAAATGGCACTACTACCACCTGTGTAGTAGCCCTAATCCAAATTGGGTACTTTCCTGCTGTTCCTTTTACCCAAAGAACATGTTGGCAGGAGATCTGATATCTAGTGTAGTTTATTTTGGCCTTAGACAGAGTTTTTAAACATACAAAAGGAAAGTGTAGGGGAAAAAAGGCATGGTTTGGATTCTCTCCAGCTGTGTTCCCTTTCACTGTCTGAAAATTCATTGTGTTTGATGGAAACTAGCACTCAGCACTCAGTACTCAGTTTTCCTGGCTCTAGAACAGTGTTTTTCAAACTTTTTTGAGCCGCGGCACATTTTTTACATTTACAAAATCCTGGGGCACACCACCAACCAAAATGACACAAAATGACACTCTAACACAGTAATACATATAGTTAATATGTTTTTAAATGTATTTATACACTCAGTGTGAAACCTGGGCCTGTTTCGATGAACACAACATAGATATCCTGGCAGGAATGGCAGAAAGACACACATGAAGGTCTTGCTCAACAGCTGGGAGTTATAGTTCACCCGCAATCAAAGAGCATTCTGAACTCCACCAATGATGGAATGGAATCAAACTTCCCAAACAGAACTCCCATAACCAAGAGAAAATGCTATAAGAGTTTGGTGGGCATTGACCTTGAATTTTGGAGTTGTAGTTCACCTATATCCAGAGAGCACTGTGGAGGGGAGGGAGGAAGGCGTGGGGCGAGTCTTCCTCCCTCCCCCCTCCCGCAGAAGTGGCAGCATGAGCAAAGCGAGGTAAAGCAAGCAGAGCGAGGCTGGGAAGAAGGGAGCCCAAGTGGAGAAGAAAAAGTGTTCGGCAGGAGGGGGACGAAAGGGTATTGGAGGTTCCAATTTCCCATGGCACATCTGATGATTGCTCACGGCACACTAGTGGGCCATGGCACACTGGTTGGGAAACACTGCTCTAGAGGAAGAGCTAAGGAGACAACCTTTGTGATTTCTCCTTCCCCCCATAGTGTTGTGAGTTATATTTGGTAAATATGAATTGCAAGGAGACTTTGATGTGTTAGGCAGGGAGCTGCCTTTTGCCAAAGTTTGAACTCATTGTAAGAGGCATGCAAGGAAGGTAGGCCAGGGTCAGCATGGATCCCTGGCCATCTTGGGAAAGTCAAACCACATTTTAATATTCAAATTAAAATTTCCCTTCAAAACTAAATAACATTAAGGTCATGTTTTGCCTCACTCAGGGGTGTCACCTTCACTTCAGGTGTCAATCAAGTTAGGAATGGGTTGCATATACAAAGGAGGAAAGTAAGGGGAAGTCTCCAAAGAGTCCACACAGACAGATAGCAAGTTTCCAAAGGATACACAGAAAGAGGGGCTCCAAATAATTTCAAACAGAGAGAGATATATATATATATATATACATTTCTAAGGGTCAACACACACACACACACACACACACACAGAGAGAGAGAGAGAGAGAGAGAGAGAGAGAGAGAGAGAGAGAGAGAGTACCAAAGCCACCCCTGCGAAAGAGGTGGGTGGGAGATTTGATTTGATTTATTAGATTTCTCGGCCGCCACTCCCGGGTGGCTCGGGGCGGCTTACAGATTTTAAAATATACAAAAACATTTAAAGTACATGAGTAATAAAACAACAGCAATAAAACATTTAAAAGATTTCATGAACACCAATATTACTTCGACTAATATGTGTTAACTGGCTCAATCACCGAAAGCCTGCCGAAATAGCCAGGTCTTACAGGCTTTTCTAAAGGCTAAATGGTCGCGGAGTGACCTGGCCTCCGGTGGCAGGGAATTCCAGAGCATAGGGGCAATGACGGAAAATGCCCTTCTCTTCGTTGACATGAGGTGATAAGCTTTGGCGCTTGGAATCAAAAGTAGATGAGATGAGAAGCTCTTCAAATGAGCTTTATCTTTTAAAGTATTTTTATTGAATTTTTGAGGGAAAGGAAAAAAAGGGTAGGAAAGAAGAAGGAAAAGCTGACTATGGTTGAAAGGGTATGGAGAAGTCCCTACTGATGGGGGTGGGAGTGGAACAGCTAGAAGGGAAGGGAAGGTAGAAAAGTGGGGTAAAAATGGGGGAGGCTTGATGAAAAGAAAAAGAAAAAAGGAAAAAATGACAAAATATGTAAAATAAATACTTTCTGAAAGGACATCAAGGCAAACCCAAATGCCCTACAGATTGGACTTTACTAGATATCCCCCCCCCCAATAGATGGACATGATATAACCATGAGAAGACGGAGGGATTAATTACAACTTATATGCAAGAGACTAACTGCCCAGACAGGAAAAGATTTTGGAAGTCAACAAGATTTTATTTTTATTTTTAAAAGGAGCTTCATTTTGAATCATTCACATGGTTAGCAACCTGCTTCTCTGTCTTCTCAATTGGTAGTGTTGCTGCTAAATCTTCATCCATTTAACTCATCTTCACACCATCCATATATGTCTTCATTTGCAGTCCCGTTAAGCCAGCATTTCTCAACCTGGGGGCCAGGACCTCTGGAGGGATCACCAGGGGATACCAGAGGGGTTACCAAAGACCATCAGAAAACACAGTATTTTCCCTTGGTCATGGGGTTCTGCGTGGGAAGTTTGACCCAATTCTATCATTGGTGGGGTTCAGAATGCTCTTTGTTTGTAGGAGAACTATAAATCCCAGCAACTACAACTCCCAAATGTTAAGGTATGTTTCCCCAAAACTCCACAAGTGTTCACATTTGGGCATACTGAGTATCCGTGCCAAGTTTGGTCTAGATCCATCTTTGTTTGAGTACACAGGGCTCTCTGGATGCAGGTGAACTACAACTCCAAAACCCAAGGTCAGTGCCTACCAAACCCTTCCAATATTTTCTGCTGGTCATGGGAGTTCCGTGTGCCAAGATTGGTTGAATTCCAGTGTTGGTGGAATTCAGAATGCTCTTTGATTATAGGCAAACTAGAAATCCCAGCAACTACAACTCCCAGATGACAAAATCAACTCCCAACCCCACCAGTATTCAAATTTGGGTGAATTGGGTATTTATGCCATATTTGGTCCAGTGAATGAAAATACATCCTGCATATCAGATATTTATGTTACAATTCATATCAGTAGCAAAATTACAGTTAGGGGTGGCAACAAAAATAATGTTATGGTTGGGGGGTCACCAAAACATGAAGAACTGTGTTAAGGGGTCACAGCATTAGGATGGTTGAGAACCACTGCTTTAAGCTAAGCTGCAGCTCCCTGGTCCCCTTGAATTAGTCAGGACTAGATTTTTTTGGCACCATGATGTCATTCCCCTCTGTTTCTTTGAGAAACAGTTTGTATTGAACATAGACTTTTCAGTTGGGTTTCTACTGCTATTTTTTCCTGCCTTCTTAATAAAAACATTGATTTTGCTGCTAAATTAGCATGTCCTTGACCCAATTTCTTCTTTTTTAAATAGCTTCTTTAGTTAATTGTCCATTTTTAAAACCTTTAGCCTATAAGATCTTGCAGAGAGTTAGTGCTTGGAGAGCTTTTTCCTAACATCAGTAAAGCCAGCTCACTGCTCTTCTCCATAGAAGCTGCCCTGGAAAGCCAAAAGCAGGGTGTGAGGCAAGGAGATGTTGGGGAAAGGAGTAACTGTGAAAATGTCCACCCCAACCCTTTCCTCTTATGGTAACCATGTTGAATTCCAATGCCTTCTGTGAACCGGAGCCCTTCTATTCACAAAATGGTCAATTTGGATCCAACACAGTAGATCTGACTGCGGCACTCCCATTATCTTAACCATTCCTGTTTTATCCAACAGATCTCACTTACTATGCTGAAGTAGCAGCTCAGGTGGCACCTGACTACAAAAACAATAAGATAAGACTCACCCCTTGGATTTCAAACCAAGCACAACTTTGTGAGAAGCAAAACAATTTCTGGAACGAAAGAATGAAACATGTCGCACAGCAAAAGTAATAGCATTAAATAGTTTCAGTGTCTCCAAGTCATTTCATCTCTTGTCCATCTCTCTTGAACTCTCTATAGTACAAACTGCTACTGTTACTAATCTTTCTGTCTCTTCTCTTCCTGCCTTTCTTCCTCTCCTGGCTTTTTCCAAAAGTGAAATTAGTTTAGCTCAGTATTACATTATTTCCCTAGTTAATTTTCCTGAGATACAAGGAATTCTAAGAATAAAGCCTTTTAGTTTGATTCTTAACTTATTGGTATCTTTGCTCCTGACTCAGAATCTCTAGGCACTGCACATACTCTCTGTTGAATTGAACTAACATGTCCTTCTCAAAAGGAGAACGAATGGAAGAGTCTGAGGAGAGGAAGTATAGCTTCAGTATCCAGTGGCCCTTAGGAAAGACGTTGAGTGTCAGAAGAAAATTCACTGCCATTCTTTCAGTAGTAGTGTATAAAATTTATTTATATTTACTGTATTTATACCCCACCCTTCTCACCCAGAAGGGGACTCAGAGCGGCCAATAATTCAATGCCAGACAAAAACAAACATAGAATAAAGTAAACATATGCATTAAAAACAGAAAAATTAAAACATAATAAACATTAAAACCAACTATTAAAAACCACACAACTTGAAATCATAATCCAAGGAACAATTCCAGTTGTTATTACACATGGTCCAATTTCACTTATTGCACTGCATAGGCTAGGTCCTACAGCCACATTTTTAATTTCTTAAGAAAGGAAGGAGTGGACTTGAAGGAGCTGAAGGGCCACCACTGAAAATACCCTGTCTCTTGTCCCCACTAACCACACCTGCAAAGGAGCTAGGACCAAAAGCAGGGCCTCCCCAGAAGACCTTAACCGCTTCGCAGGCTCATACGTTCAGATAGGTAAGCTGGGCTGGAACCATTTAGGGCTTTATAGGCTAAAGCCAGCACTTTGAATTGTACTTGGTAGCTGTCGCCCCCTTGGGCCCTTGGAACCTGACCTCCCTGGATAAACCACACAGCAGCTGAGGTACAACGGGTTTTATTGAGAATATAAAGGTATAGGAAAGTGTTTGGAGGCAATCTTTATAGTGCCTCCAAATAGCAGCAATTATCAGGAATCAGCAGTGAGAGTATAATCCCGTGGCAACAGGAATCCAAGCGGATTAAAAGCAGGAAACAAGCCGGATGCAAAGGAAAGTCTCTTGTAGGTTCCCAACCAGTTTAGTAACGGCGGGAAAGGTCTTCTTGGAAGTATTAGAGTTCAGTAGCTTACAAAGTCTTTACAGGAACAACGCAGGAACGTGGCACAAGCAGGATCAAGGCAGCCCGGTGTTGGCTGGCTGGCACAGGCTTTTGGAAGGCCCGAAGCAGCCTCTCTCACAGAAGCATCCTCCTAATGTGATGTTGGTACGAGATACCCCCAGCGGGCATCTCTGGGCAGTTATAGGGTCCACTGGCTTTGATCTAGTGCATCGAACGTCAAAGTTTCATGATTGATGACTGTCTATATGTTTTGCTACCTCAGTCTCTCTGGAATGCATAGCTCGTTAGCAACTTGCAGCTGGCCAAAAGGGAGCCGGACTCGAGCATCTCCGAGGCGCTCCACTTATCAGGGAGGTTCGTTTGAATAACCTTGGCCTATTCATGTTATGCATTCTGTACCGGTTTCACACGGGAAAGGCAGAGGGGCCCAGGGGAAAGCTCTGGAGTCAAACCAGCTGGCTTAGAAAGTATCCTACAGCCGTCATGGCTGAAGTCATGCTCAAGCAATACTGATGCCTGATGCCCTTGAGGTGTGACAGTAGCAGATTGGCAGCCAGTGGAACTGATGCAAAAGGAGGGATGTCTTCTCTCTGTACACCAATCCAGTGAGCAGTCTGACCACTTGAAGCTTCTGAACACTGTTCAAAGGCAACTGATAGGCCCAGTGGTTTGAGTGTTGGACTATGACATTGTTTGGCCATGGTTTGAATCCTTGCTCAGGTATCGAAATCCATGAGATGACCTTGAACAAGTCATGCTGTCCCAGATGGAAGCAATGGCAAACCAAACTCAATGAAATTATTGCCTTGGGGTCATCAAGTTGGAAATGATTTTCATGTTGGACAGAACTTGAAGGCATACAGCAACAACAGCAACCATGATCTGAGATAAATCATGTTCAAATCATTTGCAAGATATATAATTTAACATTATAGATATATTGATTGTATTGTTTCTTATTTAGATCCAATTGTTAATTCCAATTGAAGCAGATAATTTAATCAGTTGCTGAATGGTAAAACAATTTATTCAGTAGGTTTCCTCTAGTTGAGATTATCAGTTGGTTTAAACTCTAGCTTTCATCTGTGTGTTCTCATCCTTTCTTATGAGATATCTTGATCACACACACCCCAGTTATTATGGAATAAAATGAAAATATCAGTAGTTATTAAAATAATTGGTTATCATAATAATTGTTCTTCCAGGTTTTCCCCCTTTAACATGGTGCATGGCTACTTATCAGGGCTGGTGCAAAGTGCCATCTATAGTCCTAATATAAATTGCAAGTGTTTTTAGATTAGACTTTCAGTGCCCCCCTTTTTCTATTTGTTTTTTATTTTAAAAATAGCTCTCTAATTTAATTATGTTATGTTTCCCCAGATAACCATTTCCTAACAATGGTGTAAACTCAAAATCAATTTCCAGTTTTCCCCATTTTTTATTTAAAAATGTCTCTCTTGGTTCTCTTCTCCTTCTAAAAGCACGACAGAATTTCCTTCAGACACATCGTTATTAGGGAAAATGCCCACATTTCAGAAGATTGGGGTGGTTGTGACATAACTGAGCCTCACCTTCCCAAATTCTGGCTGTTGTCCTCCCCTCTTGCCATTACAGAAGCCATTTTAACTGTGGATAACAATTTCTGTCTTTTAAGATGGACTATGAGAAGTGAGGTGGTCCTAATAACAATACTTTTTAATTATCTTCTTTCTGGCAGCCACTGCTCAATCCCAAATTTGGCCAAAGTAGTTACAGAGTGAGGAAGTCAATGACAATGATTTGTTAACCCCACTGCAGTGTAAACCATACAACTGGATAGGTGCCATAAGAGTACATATGCAAATGAGTTTGTTCATTTTCATTACTTGTCACTGAGGTGAAATACTATGGTATATATTCTGAAGAAACCCCAGAAGAACTCTGATTTCTATGTCAAGTCATGGACAGACCTCCACACCCACCCACCCACCCCAAAAATCAATTCTCATGATGCTCCCATTGAAATATTGTTCAAAAATGCCAAGCTCATCCAACCCATGTACAATACATGATTCATATTCTATTCTGTGAAGTTAGGAAAACGGAAATAGATACCCCTATGGCAATGAGTGAAGGGATGGGTCCCAATCAAAGGATCCTTTCATCTGATTTGAATCTGATGCATTCTGACATTATTTAATGTAGTCTTTTCCTGATATCAAAAGTTCCTGATCCATCTTCTTAGTGTCACTCATTGCTCCGTGTGAGCTTTGATCACATGAGGGCTTTCTTTTTCCTCCCCCTGTCTAAAAGCAAATAATTCCAATCTGTTCATTCTGTCATCGTCTTGTGAAAAACCTTTTATCCATTGCCTTCATTTTTTGTTGTTGTCTTTTGCTAAAATTCCCTCAGTGCATTCTTGCTGAAAATGAACAAAAAGAAAGCTAAACCCACTCATAGGATGAGTGAAAAACTGCCCAAAGCTGAAGGAGTACGCAGAGGTGAGAAAAGCCATATAGGTCATCTCTGTCCAGAGGTGGATGCTAGCAGAGCTAACATTCATGAAGTAGGAATGACACAGAAAGACCTCTGGAAATATGGAAGGTCCTTTGTGGTATGTTCTTACTCTGTGTAATGAAAGGCAACCCATAGCTCAAGTGAGTGAACACGTGTGTTGTATACAGAAGGTCCCACATTAAACCGTGGCTTCTCTAGCTAAAAGGGTTGTGTGGAAGACCATTCCCTGTTGCTATCAGAGATGATAACATGTAACTAAACTGACAAAACAGTCTTACTTAGTATATGCTATCTTCCTATATTCTTGCTGCAGCTAACTTCTGAAACTCTGGGGTGCAGTTGTCCTCCACGGGAACCTTTTGCAGACCACACCACAGTAAACTACACCACTGAAGTTTGATGGTATATGAAACAGAAAATGTTTGATTTAAATGGATTTTCTCGGGTTTCCATTGAATTTTGACACACACAGCAGTCAAGAGAAACAAAATGGTTTGGGTTGGACACATAAAACCTAGGGGTGGATATCTCCGGCTGTAATACTTTGATTTCCATTAATTTTTCTTATTTATAATTATTTTGACCCTATATCAACCCTCGGCTTCCAACCCGGAAGTGACGTTTCAAAACCGAAGCCATGATCGTCATTTCCGTAAAGGGCATGTTATTAGGTCGTTATTTCCGCCCTTTCTTATTAACCTGCGATGCTTCTGAGCTGGGGGAGGAGGGAGGGAAGAGTGGAGGGCTTTCCCTTCCTTCTTCCCTCCCTGCCCTACCAGCTGAGAGGCATCGCGGGTTATATTTAACCTGCGATGCTTCTGAGCTGGGGGGGGAAGAGTGCAGGTCATCCCCTTGCCTCCTTCTTCCCTGCTGAGAACTAATGTGCGATAGTGTCGTCAGCATTCTGCTCACCCCCACCTCTCCTTGCCAGCTGGGAGCTAATACACGGGGGGTTGATTCCCAGCTGGCGTAATGAATAATAATGAATTTCGTTATTAATTACGTTTCAATTTCAAAATTATTACAATTTTTTTCGGAACACTTTCTATTTAGAAACAACAGCAGCAATTCCCCCCACATGAGTTTAGAAACAATTTTTTAATGGATCAACCACCCCTAATAAAAACAATGGGTTGTTTGTTGGTACCCAAACAATTGGGAGTTGCCAAACTGAAATTCAGGTTGCCAAACTTTAAACCTATCCAGAATGTATCACATATAACTGTGTCCTATCACTGGTTGAACATTTTGGTTTCTCAATAGCTACCTCTATTTCTTCTCCTCAGTGTAGCATACCTTGATATTTTCAGTTGAGACGCAGCATATTGAATATGAATATTTTGTAGGAAGGTTCCTTATTCCTGATAGAGCCACCAAACCAAGAATTTGGTAGCAGTCAAACCAATTCCTATTGGTTTGACTGCTACTAGAGTAGGTGAATCTGAACAATAGTTGAATAGAAAATCAAAACATATAGAGACCCAACTGATTCCATTGAATCATTGGAACAACAGGAAACAAGCTCATTGCATCTTCTAAATAGCATCATATCAGATATTTAAAGATAGCTGTCATGTCTTCTCCAAATTCCAGCTACCTCAGACAGTGCTCATAAAGTTGGTTTTTAGATTTCTAATCATCTTGCTAGCCGTTCCCTTAACACATCCCAGTTTGTTGATATTCATCTTGTAAAATTTATGAATATGAACATTCTAGTGTGGAATAATTCATTTTATTTTATACAGTATACATATTCCTCCATCAAGGTTGTATGAATAATCAAATAATTCTAAATCTTCTTATAAAGAATTTTTAAATTGTCTAAATCTCAAAATATTAAAATACATCTGCCCTGAAAATGCACAAATATCCCCCCCCCCCAAATAAAACTTTTAAGTATAATCTGTAATATCTAAAATACTTACTATATAGGTAATCAGCCATTAAAATTTAGGAAATCATCAAACTAATTTATTTGAAGCTTTGAAAACATTTAAACAAAAGACACATGAAGTCTCATAGTAGGAACTTGTTTATTTATTTTTATTTTATTTGCCATGCCCGAAGGCAACTCGAGGCGGTGAACAAGCGGCAACAAGTGCCCATATACAATAGAGCACAAGATAAAAACAGTCATATAAAAACATATAAAATGAACAGTTAAAAACTATAAAATACATACTTTGTTGCAAAGTAGCATTCTTAGGAGTGCAGTAAAATTCATTCCCGTAGAAAAGTAGAAACTAATTACGATGTCGTTCTAATTTTCCTAAAACTCATCCCACTTCTAGCTGGGAAAATAGATGGCTGATCAGAGTTGCTCATAAGATTCATAAGTTTCCACTTATGCCCATTCTTTCTTCCATAACTTCAACACATCCTACATTGTGTTTGCATAGCGTACATTTACACTCATGTAGTTATATGGTGGTTGTAGTACATGAACCTTCTTCTACTCATTTCTCCCAATATGCAAGGAGGGATGCAGAATGCATGCTTCTGAAATCTTAGTGAATGCAATGTTACATTGAAGACACTACTGAATAGTTATGATCCATCATCTAAGGATGTGCAGCAGCATGGCTGGATATCTGCTGGTTAGGCCCAACTAGAATAGAACCATTTAATCAATTGTTGAATAGTGAGACAGCCTGAACTTACATCTTTCAGATTCGATGATTCCTGTTGGTATGAACCCTAGTATTTTGTGTCATACAAAATTGATTATATTTATGAAATTACAGTGCATGAATGTGAACATTGCTGCATTCTGAATGAGTCCATTGCTGCATATTATGAAGAACCTACACATGTCCAAACGTATCTTTCTCTGTGATCCATCCTGGAGACTAAGATCATCAGGAGAGGCCCTGCTCTCAGTCCCACCCCTCTCGCAAGTGCGACGGGTGGGAACAAGAGACAGGGCCTTCTCAGGGGTGGCCCCTCATTTATGGAACGCCCTCCCCAATGAAATTAAATCATCATCATCCCTCCTGGCCTTCAGAAAAAACCCCTAAAAATTGGCTCTGGGATCAGACTTTTGGTCAATAATGAGAGCGAGGCAATAAGAGATTGTAAATTAATTTTAATGATGACCCAGACTGGCCTTGGAATACGACCCAGACTATATGATTTTGATTGTTGTTTTAATGTTTATGTTTTGATTGGATGGTTTTAATGTTTTGTTTATCCATTGATGTATGTATGCACGTGGCATTAAATTGTTGCCTTTGTAAGGTCTCCTTGAGTCCCCTTTGGGGTTGAGAAGGGCAGGATACAAACATGGTAAATAAATATCTAAAATGTGTATGATCACTATAGGATTCCAGAAACTGCATTTTAAGTACTATTCTCCCCTTTCCTAACTTTAAAGAAATAATATAAATGTATTTACTTTATTTTTTTTATCCCACCTTTCTCCCAATATAGGTATTAGATAAGGTGGTGGTAACAGGCACGTTAAGGAATATACTATTTTTTATGCTTCTGAAATTTATATCTCCTAATTACCTGGATTTTTATCTAATTTATTCAATCCATTAAATTTTTACTTTCAAAATGTGTTCCTCTAACATTATGCTTCCCTGTTGATAGTGATATGAGTAGTTAATGTCAGAATATAGTAAAATTTTAAATTATTTTTATTCCCTTGTTAGTTTAATACTCTTTTAATCTTAACTTTTGTATAGCTATATGTGTTTTTATTGTAATTTGCAGCCTTGCAAACTGCCGCTCAGTCTGATGTTGAATAAATTTCACCAAATTATTTTCCTTATCATAAGGGGGAACCTTGGATGCATATAACAGAGAAATATATTCACTCTTCACCTGCAACAGAGATTGGAAGGTCATCCATCGGGAATGCTTTGACTATGTATTCTTGCATGGCAGAATATAGGACTGGATGGATCCTGTAGTTGGATGGATCCTGTAGTTTCCTCCATCTTTATGATTCTCTTATATAATAATAATAATAATAATAATAATACACTTTATTTACATTCCGCTCTTCTCACCCCAAAGGGGACTCAGAGCGGATTACATTACACATACGGCAGACAATACCTGCCGGTTGACATACAATTACAATACAACAAGTACAATTTAGAAGGATTTTTTTCTTCTTCTGGCTGTGTCACAGGGTGCGGTTTCTCCATCACGTCATTACGTCACAAGGGGGTGCTGTTGCTTCATCCTCATGACAGAGAGCCTCGGTTTCCGCTTTCCACCTTCCGACAGCCGATCTTTCCTTTTTATTCAGGCATTGTAAAGTCCTTTTTGTAAAAATCCTTCCCCGCTTAGTGGTCCCTAGTTAATCTATTCACAGCTGGGCTGTTTTCGAACTGTTAGGTGAACAGTGGACAGGGCTCACAGCTGGGTGTCCAGACCAGCTCGGGAATCGAACATGCAATCTTCTGATTGCAAGCACAGCTGTTGTTACTGCTGTACTATCTCTCCGGCTATGCATATTTATTTATGTATAAATAAATACAGAATTTATTTATTTTATTTATTTACATAATTTATATTCTGCCCTTGTCACCCTGCAGGGGACTCAGGGTGGATCACAATGCACATATACAGGCAAACATTCAATGCCATAGACATACAACATATATAGACAGACAACAAAGCTACACAATTGGTCGAGAGGTCATCCCGACCTGGGCAGGCCTCGAACTCATGACCTTCTGGTTAGTAGAGATCTTATGCAACTGACTCCCTGCCAGCTGCGCCACATTCCCGGTGCTACAACATTATATATAGTAATTCGGAAGAGATGTTCATTGTTAAAGAAAATACTAATCCCTTTAATCTCTCCAAAATGAACAAAACTTAACAATCATCAATCATTCCTCCCAATAAAAGCATTTGTTTCACATAAGAGGAGTCATTAGAACTTAGAATTAATTGCCCATGACCCAAACTCATACTGTGTCCCAGCTGGCTTGAAAAATACTACAGTTTGCAAACAATATTTTTTTCCCTTTAAAAAAAAAAAAAACCTTTGGCCTACGAAACGTTTTACCCAAAGTATTATTAATTAAACCGGGTCAGCAATGGCAACTGCAGCACACTGTTCCTCACAGTTGGGAAGAGTGATCCGGAACATGTTTAATCCGCTACTGCAAAGCACGTAGATATATAAATTTACACCGATGCCTCTCAAAGTCTAGTTAATTTGTTCATGTTTTTCTAAGAGCAATTAACAGCAGGCAGGCATTTTAATGAAATAAAGTTGTGATTCCCACTGGGACTATTTGGAAAGAACATTACAAAGCAGCAAGCGCTTTATGCTTTTACATTAAGACATGATTAATAGCACCGTTCCGAAGCTCTGCGTCAGCTTACATATAGTGCTAAGTTAATAGATGCTGCTACTTAAGTAATCATATTCTTTTTCTTACAGATACCACTACCAAATTGCCTTCCAATATCACTGAAGTTTGTCCTTCAGGATCAATAAAAACTAGCATCAGTAAAGGAAGCCATTATTTTGCCTCTCCTTTGCCATGGTTTCCTCATAAAGTTAGATATTCTTGAAGCATTGCAAAAACGTTAATTGATGGTTGCAATTGTTCACTGAAATAACCAAAAAGAAATACAAGACATTCACCTCCAAATTCAGAGATGCCTGTTTATGGTAGGGTGCATCATATAACCTGTGACTCTACTACATGTACAAAGTAAGCTGTGGAAAAACTGATAGTAAACCACAAGTGGGACTACATTAATTCAGTAGTATCAAAACATATATAATATCAGTGAAGGCTAATTCGTATTGCAATTCACAAACAAATGTCATATAAATTTCAGGTGATACAATAATATCTCATATTATGGTACACACATTGCTATGATAACATGGGTACCTTAGGGATGAATATAAGGAAGGAATACGTAGACCGGTGTTAATGAAAGGCTCCATGGAGCACAGTTTGAGAACTGCTACAGTACACCATGCTGGCATTCCTGATATGTATATTAGGCCTGTTTTATCACGGGGAAAAATGCTTCAAAACTCGATTCGGATGTAGGGGGCACTAGTGCCTCATATCTGATAGACTTCCAAATTATTTAGAAGTTTTTTCGAAATTGATTCGGATGTATTTCCGAAATTTGGAAGTCTTCGTTAATGGCATTCGTGATTGTGGCGATTGCACAATGCGTGGAAACCTGCAGAAGGGACAGTCAAAACTTGGGGGATTCCCTTTCCCTCCGTGTTTGACCACTACTACTGACAAAACTGGTACAAAATATTGAACACATTTAACACATTAACAAACATTTAAAACATTTTAAACACAATGGGACAAAAATAGAGAAAGGCGGAAATGACATACGAGCCCTATCCGAATATGGCGACGGAGACTTCGAAATGGCAAATCCACTTCCTGTTTCCTTAACTCTCTTCGGAATTGCTTAAAAAGTAAAAAAACATCCGAATTACATCCGAAGTTTGGAAACAGGCCTAATGTATATATGTCATCAAAGGATTTCCCCCACTTCCATCGTATTTTCCATTTTGGTCCTTTCCTTCATTTTGTTATCTGTCCCCTCTCCCTTTAGTTTGCATAATATGAGGCATTGAATTACTTTGAGTCCTATTTTGGGAGAAAGGTAGGTTATAAACCAAATAAAATGTGATCCTTAGACCAGTGTTTCCCAACCTTTTTTGAGCCACGGCACACTTTTTACATTTGCAAAATCCTGGGGCACACCACCAACCAAAATGACACAAAATGACACTCTAACACAGGAATACATATAGTTAATATGTTTTAAAATGTATTTATACACTCAGTGTGAAACCTGGGCCTGTTTTGATTAACACAACATAGATATCCTGGCAGGAATGGCAGAAAGACACAAACTTCCCACACAGAACTCCCATAACCAAGAGAAAATGCTATAAGAGTTTGGTGGGCATTGACCTTGAGTTTTGGAGTTGTAGTTCACCTATATCCAGAGAGCACTGTGGACTCAAACAATGTTGGATCAGGACCAAACTTGGCATGAATACTCAATATGCCTAAATGTGAACACAGATGGAGTTTGGGAAAAATAGACCTTGACATTTGGGAGTTACAGTTTCTGGGATTTATAGTTCCCCTACAATCAAAGAGCGTTCTGAACCCCACCAATAATAGAACTGGGCCAAACTTCCCACACAGAACCCTCAAGAGGCAGGAGGAGGTCTCTACTTGGGGAAAGGGAGGCGGGCCTTCCCAATTCAGAGAGAGGGAGAGACCAAATAGACAACGGGTGGGGAGGGGGGGTGTTTGTAATTTTGTGCCATTATCGAGGTAGGTTTCTTAGGGTTTTTATACTTCAACACACTAGACTCTCTCTCCCCCCCCCTTCCTGGAGGTTCCAGTTTCCCACGGCACACCTGATGATCGCTCACGGCACACTGGTGTGCCCCGGCACACTGGTTGGGAAACACTGCCTTAGACCTCAGGCTGACCATGCCCAACACAAACTTGAATCTCTAAAAGGAGAATCAAATCTCCAGTATTTTATCTGTACAATGCCTATATAATTATCCAAAGATTTTTTTCCCATCTTGAGATTGTAGCTTCTTCACAATGAATAGCTAGGGATATGATATGTATACATGTGCAATAGAATTAGCATGCAGCATTGAATAAGTGTCATAACTCTGAAGACATGCATTGCATGCCTATGTTTCTACATAAATTCCCCATCATTTACACATGAAAGGATAATAAGCCATAGGGCTCTACAGACCTCTGCCCAAGTCCTTTGAGAGCTTTTACAAGACAGAGCAGCCAGAGCAATCCTTAATGGACCAATAGGTTGATTCAGCATAAGGCAGCTTGATATATTCAGATTATTAAATACTGAAAGCATATTAATTCAGAGTGTGATATGTTTGTGTGTAATATAGGCATTTGGGGAAGGATAAGGGGCAGACTTTGGAGGAGGCTGAGTGTGGGATGGGGGGAATATGAGTTTTAAGGGATAGTTTAAGTCTATTTATTATATTTTGATCAGATTTTTACCGCACTTAACTTTTATTTTATTTTATTTTTGTATTGTGCTTTTGGGATTGTTAACCACCTTGAGTCCCCATAGTCATAAAGGTAGGGTATAAATAAAGTTGATAATAATAATAATCAGTCAGCACTGGATGATATGAGTTATACATCTAATCGATGAATGTCCTCTTTAATGTGGTCTATGCTCGACTAGATATGCCCATTAATTTACTTCCAGCCAGGCATGTAGCCAGGGGGGGCTAAGGGGGCTTCAGCCCCCCCCCCCCGAAATTCTCAGGGTGGTCCGCGAAAAGGCCTTACTGGTACATTATTTAAACTGTTATGTTTATTCATATCATGATCTGATCACCATGCTCATTATATCCCACATTAATGGGGTTATTGGGATAACAATGCAAAAGATTTGCTAGGGTAGACCCTCTTCCACCCAGTCTCAGCCCCGAAACAAACTCAGCCCCCTCCACAAACTCAGCCCCCTCCGAAACAAAATCCTGGCTACGGCCCTGCTTCCAGCATAACACTAAGGTGCAAAAATCGACATGAGGTAAAAAGAGAATAGTCTAGAAGAGCTGAGAAGCCTACAGCATCCCAACCTATCAACCAACTACACATTGAATAGGCCAGTGTTTCCCAACCTTTTTTGAGCCGTGGCACACTTTTAACATTAAAAACATACGGGGGCACACCACCAACCAAAATGACACTCTAACACAGTAAAGAACGGCTGGGGGTTGGTGGCCTGCTGGGAGCAGCTGCTGGGAGTGCCAAAGCCAGGAGGGGCGGAGCCAGGCTGCACCAGGCCCCACCCCCTACCCCCAGCTTCACCTCACCCAGCCGCTGCTCCAGCCTTGAGGGGCCAGTGCCAAGCCAGCGGTGGCATAGGCAGCACAATGCTGGCTTGGCACTGTCCCTCAAGGCTGGAGCAGCTGCTGGGAGTGCCGAAGCCGGGGGAGGGGACAGAGTCATGCCGCGCCATGCCCCGCCCCTCCCCCCAGCTTCAGCTCTTCTACAGGCCGCACCATGCCCGCCCCCTCCCCCCAGCTTCAGCTCTCCTACAGAGGAGGAGCATGAGCAGTGGATGGGCTTCAGTGGGCGGGGCTCCTCCTCCACGCGGCTTCAGCGAGCAAGGGGCAAGAGTCATGGTGAGAGTCATGGCGGATTGGAGGCTGGCTGGGGAAACGGCCGAAGGAGGCGGCGCCCCGGCCCCTTTTTCTTTTTCTTCAGCACTGCCCGGCCCTTCCTCCTCCCCCAAGCAGCAGGAGTTCGACAGGAGGGGGGAGGAAGGGGGGCAGAGAGCTTTTCTCACGGCACAGCAGGAGGTCTGTCACGGCACACTAGTGTGCCACGGCACACTGGTTGAGAAAGACTGGAATAGGCAAGTGTTTCTGAAACAGCTGTAGTCTGTATGATGAACTTAAATCCCAAGAAGAATCGTTAATGAAACTCTGTGAACTGATTTTACTGATTAAGTATTGATTTTACTGATTAAGGAGAAATCTTTAATCAAGATGAATAAAATTTGGGACTTTATTACATTTTTGCAACAACAGTGAGGGATTTAATCAATTGTAGGATTCATGAATTAGTAGAGTGTTAACAAAAGAAAAAGTGTGACTATATAATATCATTTAAAGCACACGTGTCAAACTCAAGACTCACATGATTAATCTAGCCTGTCATGTCATTTTACTCGGCTCTCCAGATGCTGGACTACAACTTCTCCTCATTAGACATTATCACTATAACTAATAGGAGCTGAGACACAGTCACATCTGGAAGGCTGCCGTTTGTTCTTTTTAGTCAGGATAGCGAGTTTTGAATTTAGATACAAAGCTTGCGGACATGATGGCTGACTTTAAAACAGTTGGAAACCACTTGGAATCATCCCCCGGGTGAGAAAAGCAGTATTCAAGTGAAATAAATCAATAAATCAATAAATATCCTTTGTCCTTTCCCCAACCTCAGAGCCACAAGTTCTGTTGGATTGCAATTCCCATTATCCCCAGTCCACATGGTGGACAATCAAAACGGATGGGAGCTGTCATACAATAATAATCGGGGACCCAAACTGGGAAAAAACTAAAGAGCAGGCTTGGTTGATTTTTAAAAAGGGTTCAAAACTCATTTCGGATGTAGGGGATGCTGGTGGTTTGGATCTCAAGACAATTCCGATTTTCACAGAAAACAAAAAGTTCAAAACTTTTTTAAACTTCTGAGACTTCCGAATCCTTCATTAATGGTTTCCAAGTGTCATTTCCCATTTCATTGGGTGGTCTTTACTTTGAAAGTAGTTGTTTTATTCCAGAAGTGGGGGAGCAAAGGGAAGAAATCCATCCGCTCTGGTTTAAACTGTTTCTCTCACCCAAGACTGACCAGGAGGGAAAAGAAACTGAAGGAAATCCATCCACACAGGGTAAAATGACTTCTCTCGTCCAAGTCTAACCGGGAGGAAAGGAAACTGAAGGGAATCCATCCACACAGGGTAAAACGGCTTCTCTTGCCCAAGACTGACCAGTAGGGAAAGGAAACTGAAGGGAATCCATCCACACTGGTTTGAAAAGCTGGATCATTTCTGACTCACTTACTGATTCGTAAGATAAACGGCGGGAAAAGCTTTGGAAGGGCAAAAAGGGACTACCAGTTTGCTTTAAAACTTTGAATTTGCTTCAAAAAGCAAATCTTTCCGAATTTATTCCGAATTACGAAGATTCCAACCGAACCTAACCATGCCTACTAAAGAGCATCAACCACTATGTCTGTCTGTCTGTCTGTCTCTCTCTCTCTCTCTCTCTCTCTCTCTCTATCTGTATACCTTTATAAAGCGGAATGTTTGTATGTATGTATGTGTGCAGAGGGGCGGAAGGGGCGGGAGGGCGGAAGGGCGGATATGTGGCAGCCACTTTCACAGGCCACAGCGACCAGCGCGGGTGATGGACCTGCACCAAACTTGGTACACATAACCCCCCTAACCCCCTTTACGTCCTGGTGCGGTTCAGGGCACATGACCCACGGATTATGGGATTTGTAGTACTTTAAAACACTTTGGTTCCCACAGACCACTGAGGCCACCAAAAAGGACCAATACAGACCACACTTAGCACACACAGCCACCATGACCTGCTCTACGTCCTGGTGCAGTTTGGAGGAGGGTGGACCATGGATGATGGGACTTGAAGTACCTCTACTCACTTCCCAAGTCCGCTGCAACCCTCATCCAAACACTGATCGAGACCAAACTTGGCATACATAACCCCTATGACTGCCTTCATGTCCTGGTGAGGTTTGGGGGAGGACTGACAATGGCTGATGGGATCTGTAGTACTTTCACACCCCTCTGTTCCCACAGACCACTGTGACCTCAACAAACACTGATAAAGACCACACTTGGCACACAGAGCCCCAGTGACCCACTCTACATACTACTGAAGTTTGGAGGGGGCAGAACATGGATGATGGGACTTTCAGTACCTTCCCTCACTTTCCAAGACTGCTACAAACCTAATCCTATGACTGATCAACACGAAACTTGCCACACAGAGCCCCCATGACTCACTCTACATCCTGGTGCAGTTTGGAGGAGGGTGGACCATGGATGATGGCACTTGAAGTACCTCTACTCACTTCCCAAGTCCGCTGCGACCCTCATCCAATTACTGATCAAAATCACACTTGGCACACATAACCCCCATGACTGCCTTCACGTCCTGGTGAGGTTCGGGGGAGGACTGACAATGGATGATGGGATTTGTAGTACTTTCACACCCCTCTATTCCCAAAGACAACTGTGGCCCCCAACAAACACCGAGAAAGCCCACACTTGGCACACAGAGCCCCAGTGACCCACTCTACATCCTACTCAAGTTTGGAGGGGGGCAGAACATGGATGATGGGACTTGCAGTACCTTCCCTAACTTTCCAAGCCTGCTACAAACCTAATCCAATGACTGATCAACACCAAACCTGCCACACAGAGCCCTCATGACCCACTATACATCCTGGTGCACTTTTGTGTGAGACAACGGATGATGGGACTTGAAACCTTCACTCACTTCCTAAAAACACTGCAACCCTCATCCATTCACCAATACAGACCAAACTTAGCACACAGAGCCCTCATGACCCACTATACATCCTGGTGCACTTTTGTGTGAGACGGACCACGGATGATGGGACTTGAAGTACCTTCACTCACTTCCTAAAAACAATGCAACCCTCATCCATTCACCAATACAGACCAAACTTAGCACACAGAGCCCCCATGACCCAATCTACATCCTACTACACTTTGGGGGAGGGTAGACCAGAGATGATGGGACTTCCACTACCTTCAGTAATTTCATGATACCACTGCAACTCCCAATAATGATGGATCAAGACCAAACTTGGCACACAGCGCCCCCATGACCCACTCTACATCCTGCTGCACTTCTCAAATGACCCGGGCACCGCCGGGTCCCCAAGCGAGTATATATATATATATAACATATAATAAAAGTCAGTGTTTGCGGTGGAGCGAGCGACGGGAGGAATATGTGCCAGCATTTCGATTGGTTGCCAGTGAGGGAGTATTTGCACAACGCCTCTATTGGCCAGCCTCAGAACTCCAACATTCTACAGCCCAAGACAGAGGAGATTGGTTGCCACTAAAATGGAATTTGTATAACTGCCTCCAAATTCAAACATTCAAAAGTGACTCAGAGGGAAAGGGAAAGGCCTCAGGCTGTCAGCCACTGAGGCCCACAGGACTGACAGATCAGGACCAAACTTGGCAAACAGGCGACCAATGGCCCACTTCACAACCTGGTGTGGTTTAGGGCAGGATGCGCCACGAATGATGGGATTTGCAGTACCTTCACGTCATTCACTTCCCAAACAACACTAAAGCCCCTATAAAACACAAACCAGCCCCAAAATTGACAGAAAGGCTTCCTTAACTTGATTTTCCTGACTAGGCCTCAGCTCATGGGATATTGTTAGGCTTCCTTAACTTGATTTTCCTGACTAGGCCCCAGGACTTACCTTCACTAAGTTCCTGAGACCACTGCAAGCCTCAGAAACATCTAATAGGAACCAACCTTGGCACACAATGCCTTCCTCAAATAACCCTGGCACCGCCGTGTCCTCAGCTAGTGTGTGTATGTATGTATGTATGTATGTATGTATATGTGTGTGTGTGTGTGTGTGTGTGTAGTTGGCCCTCTATATCCACAGATTCTCCATCCATGGATTCAATAGCCTTTTGAAGGCAACTGTAAGGCTGATGTGGCCCTTGATGAAAATGAGTTTAACACCCCTGATTGAAAGGAAGTAGACTAATAAAGGATAAAAACTATAATATAGATTTTGGAAAGTTTGTAGATCTGTTGTTTATTATTTGGTCTGGGTGTGTACAGGTGTGTTTCCTTATTATTTTAGCTATCCATCACATTTCACATGTTCTTTCAATAATGTGCAGGATTTTCCATCATTTACATATATCAAAATTATATTTGGACATGTTTTGAGAGAAAGTGCTCATTTTAAAACATATTTTGAGAGCCAGTGTATGTTTCAATACCCAGTACAATTGTCCATCTGTTAATCTTGCTGGCCTCTTGGCACAAGGCCTTTGTTTTCAGCTCTAAGAAAAGACATTCTGAAAAGAAAATCCAGCAATGCCAGCAGGCATCAAAGGAAAAATGTTTCCAAAATAAAACAGGATGAAAATACAACTGTTAACAATGCTATCCTTCCAATGAAAGTTTTAAACAAGGACATTTCTCAAATTTAGAACTGGTTCAAAGGAAATATGTATCTTAATGTGCAATTTTTAAAAATTAAATAGATACATGCGAGCTAAACCAGAGCTAACATAGTGAAGTCATTTGAGGATTGGACTTGGACTTCAGTAGACCCAAGCTTGAATCCCGAATAGTCATCGAAATGCTTGGGATGACCTTAGGCAAGTCAAACTCTCTCTGACTTAAGGGGAAAGCAAAGGCAAACTCCCTCTCAACAAATCTTGCCAAGAAAATACTACAGGCATTTCTGGAGCTTATTCTAAAGTAAGGGCAGAATCGGAGTCTCATGCCAACAACAATTAGATAGATAGATGATAGATAGATAGATAGATAGACAGACAGACAGACAGACAGACAGACAGACAGACAGACAGATAGATAGATAGATGCAGGAAAGAAATATGAGCTTTTCATATTGTCATATAAGAAGTATTTTTCAGTGTTATAATTGATTGGTGATTTTTTAAAAGCTGTTCTACGTTTCTATTCATTATGTATGTAAACCGCCATGGGAGAAAGACAGATGGTAACAGATAAATGAATATATAAATCATTTTATACTAATATATTTGTCTTTCCTGCCCTCATTTAACTGTTCACTCAGACCCTGCTGGTCTCAATGATCTCACATGTGTCTCTCCCTACTCTGACATAGGCACCCTCCTTGCTTTTAATTTAAAAACTAACTATTAATTTGGCAATGTGAGGCTCCTATGTCAGTGGGGTTGTGAATCCAATCTGGACCTTATTATCAGACTTTAACGAAAAAATGAGACATACTGAACCTCACCCTCCAAATAAATACAGCACCAGAGACCGTTCCTTTGCAGCTTACACTAAAATTTGGAGGAGATATTGAACCCACCATCTGGAAAATGTGCAACATTTTGTTATCTAGCCCTTCTTAGCATCAAGCCAGCTTACAGCAAAGCTTAAGTTGTTGCTTTCAAAATAACGCTTTCACATAAGTACTTCTAAAGTCTTCCAAAGTAGTTGGTTTTTTTCATATCGGCAGTGGAACATATTTTAATAAGGCACCTTTACCTCAGTGAGCACGACTGCTCATTGGAGGGAAGGATGTTAGAGGCAAAGATGAAGTGCTTTGGCCACAGAGGGGAGGGAGGGGTCCAGGGAATATTGGGGAAGGGGAGAGGGGATCTACAGCTGGGGGGGAGAAGGAAGAGCAGGGAGAGGGAAAGGAAAGAAGGGGAAAAGAGAGAAAAATAGGAAAGAACTTTAGCGTGAGTTCCACTAATCATGTTATACATCAAGGTAGCCTTATACCAGCCAGATGTAATAGCCTTATGGATGGATGGTATCCTTGAAGTGATTGGCTTGACTTTAAAGGAGCTGGGGGTAGCTCTGGTGTGGACTGGTCCATGAGGTCACAAAGAGTCGGAAGCAACTGAATGAATAAACCACAAACAACAACCTCCTCATATTTTCAAAGGCTTTCATGGCCGGAATCACTGGGTTGTAGGTTTTTCAGGATGTATGGCCATGTTTTAGAAGCATTCTCTCCTGAATTGTCACAACCTCTGAGGATGCCTGCCATAGATGCATGTGAAACGTCAGGAGATAATGCTTCTAGAACAGGGCTGTCCAACTTCTACTGGTCCAAGGGCCGGAATCCCGGTGACTGAACACCTGGGGGGCCGCAGCGGGGGGGCGATTGCAGGGGGCGGGGTCGCTCACGGGGGGCAATTTCGCCGCTTCCGTCGCCCGGCGTGATGATGTAGGAGAGAGGGAGGAGCCAAGGGGAGCCCGCCATGGCTTCGCCCTCCTTCCTACAGCATCACACCGGGTGGCAGAAGCAGCGATTTCGCTGCTTCCATCATCCGGCGTGACGCTGTAGGTGAGAGGGAGGAGCCAAGGGGAGCCCGCCATGGCTTCGCCCTCCCTCCTACAATGTCATGCCGGGTGGCAGAAGCGGCGATTTCTCTGCTTCCGTCGCCCGGCGTGACGCTGAAGGAGAGAGGGACCAGCCAAGGGGAGCCCGCCATGGCTTCGCCCTCCCTCCTACAGCGTCACGCGGGGTGGCAGAAGCGGTGATTTTGCTGCTTCCGTCGCCCGGCGTGACGCTGTAGGAGGGAGGGAGGAGCCAAGGGGAGCAGAGCAAAGGGGGGCGGAGGCCGTGGATGGCGCTTGTGCCGCTGCGCTTATGCACACCTTTTTTGGTATTTTTTTGTATTTTTTTTAAATGGAATTTTAAATTATTATTATTGCAGGAGGGTAGGAGGGCCAGATCCAAGGGGATGGCGGGCCGTGTGCGGACCGTGGCCCACCTGTTGGGCAGGCCCATTCTAGAACATGGCCATATAGCCTGGAAAATCTACAACAACCCAGCCACCTCCTCATTCTCAACAGCAATTGTGTAGTTACTTTTAATTACTTTTTCAATGGAAGTTTTTCGAATTATCAGCATGTGGCATTACATAAGCCAGCACTTTGACTGTATGATGCTCCTCCTCCATCCTTTAGTGAAGCAATTTTCTTTTCACTATAGAATTTAACAAAATGTGCAGTTACAGAACAAAAGGAGTATGACTATTCATTTTAAAATTCCAATTGTAATATAATATACTTACATTTTAATTATTGAGGAAAGGAATTAATTACAAATCCCCCACTGTTTGTAATTTCTTACTTGAAAATACTGGTTTGAAATTACAGTTTTAAAGTTTGGCTTTGCAAACCATGGCTGATTTGAGTTAAAAGATACCCATGTAATGTCCCATTGACCTAGCTCACTTCAAAACTAAAAAGGAAGAAGCAGCAGTTCCATCGGTCATTAATTTCTATCTAATTTTTATTCTGCCCTTCTTACAGCCATTTGGTGTTATTAGGGGTCATGTGGGACTCTCCCTTTCCCTTAAGAATGTATGGTTAGCAATTGCACACAGTTATATCTCTACTGGGTCACTTGAGCCAGTAGGAAGTTTCTCATTGATTGAGCTGAATCAGAGTTCCCATCAAATATATTTGTGGCTGCAGCAAAACCTTGTAGAGACAAGGGGATAGGAAGAAAAGGTATGTCCAATTTAGTTCACATAAAGCTGAAGTACACCAAGAAAAGACCTTGGAATTGGATGGTGGATCTTTACGGCAGTGCGCTGGAATGCAATTTGAGACATATTCACCAAATGGGAAATTCTTTGGCTTCAAGTTACAATTTCATTCATATTCCATGCAGTGATTGATGGCTGAATCAGACATTGGTATCCTCTCTTGTTGTAGCAGTTTGCTCAAAGGAGAATGGGTCTACTTCATCCACACACACAAAAAGTACTGTCATTCTAGTTCAATCTGAAAGGCAAAAGAGTGGGGTGAGCTAGCAATTTACAGTTTGAAAAGGTTCCCAAGGTTTTCATATTGAGTCACTGATAATCCATGAGTAATATCATGGACAAATCGCCTGCATCAAAGGAGAAATTCTCCCTTTCAGAGCATAGCCATTGGGAGATTGTGTGTGTGACAGCAAAGAAGAAGCATTGTCAAGCACACTGCCAACTTTAGAAGGAGTTCAAGCATCTCTCACAATGGGTATGGATCGGAGTCCTCCAAAAACAATTTACTGTCCAAGCCAAAGGAAAAAATGGTTGCCAACCCTCCATTCTGCATGCAAAAGGCAACTTAACCTATAACTTTCTTCAAGGCTAGTCATAAGACAGCACATGAACCTTCTAACATCTGAAGAGAGTAGACTTTTAAAGGGGGATGTCCAAGAGTGATGGCTGTGGGATGGCACTCAGACTCTCAGCATCTGCATCCTGAGATAGTTGGCTCACTAGCCTAATGGTAAGGCCAGGCCTATAAGGGATTTTTCACTAGAGAAATCAAATTAATGAAGGGGGTAATGCACACATGCATGCAGATACGGACATACACACACCAGTGCCTTTGAAGAAAACTTTCTTCAATGGCTAATAGTCCAATGCCAAAATCATCATCATTGCGTATGTAGGGGCAACTACCCCAGTACCCCAAGCAAGACAATTCACACATGAGTATGGGTAAATAAAGGCCACAAGTTGATTTATTAGTTACAGCTGAAACAGGGTTGGCAGACATACATTGGACCTGGATCACCATGTCGGACAGCCCCACAGCTGGTCCAACAACAGAAGTACATGAATGATTCAAGAAAATCTTCCTGTGTGGCACTAATGGTGGCTGGCTGGACTTTCTGAGTCTCTCAGAGCGTCAGTCCCCAAATGGCAACTAGGGGAGAATAAACCCCCTACCTTGAGTCAGACCGAGAATTCAGGAATCGCGAACACCTCTGCCCTCAAACCAACGGTGAAGCAAGCGGCGGTGAAGCAAGCTGCCACCCTCAAGGGCGGCAGCTCCAAGAACCGGATGAAAGGGCAACTTCCACTAGTTAGAAAATATTGTAGTGAAATAATTCCAAACTGACTTATTCATTTATCCAGATCCAGAGTTTTCAACGGTTAGCTGTATAAATTTGAATCCTTTTATTCAAACATGTTCATATGAATTACATGTATTTTATTTTTTCTCATAAGAAAGCTTTATTTTTTTAACACTTTCATGACAAGCAAACACAACACAGTCCTCTTCAAGCTGAGAACAGATAATTTATGCATATTTTAAGGAGAAAATGATTTAAGTTCTAAAAATCTGGGATGGAAGAGATAGCAACATTGATACATTTCCATATTTATGTTGCATTGGAGTGGGGGGTGGAGCAAGTTACTAAGATCACAGTTTGCTACGATCACAAACCTTGATAGACACTGTCTGGATGACAACAAAGTGCACTCTTTTTAATCATCCAGTTGGTGAAGGTTCATTCTTCTTTTTAGCAGTTTCTTCAAATTGCATGCATGGCAATTGCCCTTTCTAGCATTATTATGTTGAAATTGCACTTCAAAGCCATCCAACACCATGTCTAGAAGCCAAAGACGTGCTCTGAACTCTTTGAATCAAAGTTCTCATTTAGTTTTCTGGTCACATAACAAGAGGTTTACCACAGCGAGCCAATGTAAACGTTGTAGTGATCAATTAAGCAGTCTATTGATCCTATTGACAGCCCTTGGGTTCACTTTTAATTCACAGAAGGAGCAAAAAGGACACTCTCCGTTGGATGTAGAAGCAATAATAACCATTGAAATCTTGTATACAAAATAAATAAATTGTGATACTACATGATGTTACTTTTATTGGTCTATGTACTGGCATTTTGGCTAGATGGATTCTGGATCTATCAGTTGCCATCTTGTTCAATCTAAGCTGTTATACTGAAGACTTGGTTTGGTTTACTAAAAGATGACATACTTCTTCTGCCAAAAATAAATCTACAGCATTGCAATTGTGGCAGGCAATTGCAATTTGTAGGCATGCTACAAGATGAAAGTTTCCATAGTACGAAGCAGGTCATTGGGCTACTGGCCAAAAACTTGCATCTTAATATCCTTATCAAAACTGATGGTATGACTGCATTTGAAATATTATGTATACATTACTTATTGCCATTTCTTTAAAAAAAAATTGTAGATTAGGCAAAGGTACAGAAAGGCTCACTCAGCATTATAAAGGGGTTTGGACACTTTCCCTACAGTGAAAGATTAACATATTTGGACTTTTATAAATTAGAGGATCTATGGGGCATGCTTTATAAAAACGTACATAGTATAGAGAAAGGGGAGGTTGTGGCTAGAATTCAGCTGTTATGCACACATTATATATATGCATAATTCAGTGTAACATGAGCAGAGGTCTTGTTCTGGATGTTGTGCAAGGAGTTATTCAGTACATTCTCCAAAGCAGAGGGCAAGCTCTTGGGGTGCTCCTATTACTCTTTCCTGGATAGGAAGAAGAGGACAGCCACCAGGCAATTTTCACACTGGCCGCAGATGGAACTGGGGAAGAGAAATTATGACACTCCTTTAGTCCTCCAGGCAGGGCCGGATCTTATCATTATGCAAACTATGCACCCGCAGGGGGTGCCACATATTCAGAGGCGCATCGGCAGCTGCCAAACACCTCTTCTCAGTCTCTGGCCCCGTGGAAGGCAGCCCACCCGTGCCGCACCAAATGTAGAGCAAGCAGGCCAGAGCCGTCCACAGAAGCTCCATGAGGCTGGAGATTGAGGTGAGGAGGAGCGCCCAGCCGCCAAATCCTCTTCCTCAGTCTCCAGCCTTGTGGAGAGTGCGCATGCGTGGCGGGTGTGCATTAGGGTTCCCATATGTCCCTTATTCTAAGGGACGTCCCTTATTCTAAAGGACGTCCATTATTTTGGCCCTAAAATTTGTGTTCCTTATTTTCAGGCCCTGTCCCTTATTTTTTACTACCAGGACAGGACTGGGCAGGATTGACCAGAGGAAGGTGCACGCTGTGGTTTCCACGGCAATGCCTGCCCGGGGATTCCAACTCGCAGGGCAGCCTGCGTCCCTGTTGGAAGGAAGAGGCGATACAGGACTTTTTCAAAGTACAGTAGACTAATTAACCATTACCCAAGGGGAATGTTGGATCATGTTGGATAAAGATAGTTTCTGGTTGCTTGAGAGTTACCCTTAAAATAGGCCTAGCTGTGCATCCCAATACTATACAATGCTGTGTATCCCCTACTATACTATACCATTAACTATTGACATAATAATCATGAAGATGTACTGTCTTATAAAATTTATTTTATTTTAATGTTTAGACAGTGCACTTTTAAAGTCAGCAAAGTCAAGTACTAAATACAGATGGAAAAAATTTAGGTAGTTCTAATAATGTTTTTCTGCAGACAAAGCATGCAGAAACATACCATGTACTGTTAAGAGGGTATAAGTCCGTTTCTTTTGTGAGTTTCAATCATTATCTTATTCTGTTAATAAAACTATTTCTACCTAATGTTTGAGTTTCAAGTTTTTAATGAAGTGTCCCTTATTTTTGTGAAAAATCCCGTAAATGTCCCTTATTTCTTATATCAAAAATGGCAACCCTAGTGTGCATGCACGGAGCCTGCTACCGTGTTTCCCCGAAAGTATGACACCCCCGATTGTAAGACGTATCGGGGGTGTCAGGGGGTCGGCTAATGTAAGCCGTACCCGAATGTAAGCCACTGGCCACGCCCACGCCGCCGCCGCCGCCACCGGCCCATCGGCCGCGGCACACCTCCGCGGCACACCTCCTTTCTGCCAGGTTTCCAAGGGAGGGGGAAGAGAGCCAGAAGCATGGCAAAGCGTGCGCTGCGTCAGAGTGAGGCGTCGTCGCTTTGCCCCGCCCCCGGCTCTCTTCCCACTCCTTTCTTTTCTCCAAGAAAGGGAGGAGAAGAGAGCCGGGGGCAGAGCGATGACGCGTCACTCTGACGCAACGGCGCTTGCCATGCTTCTGGCTTTCTTCCCTCCCCCTCCCCTTCTTTTTCCTGATGAGTCTGTGCTGCAGGGGGCGTCGCGCCTGTTTCCTTGCAGCCCCTCTTCGGGGAAGGGAACAGAGGCGCAGAGGAGAGCCCTTTGCAGCTCTCTTCCATTCCCGAAGAGGGGGCTGCCAGGAGAGCGCGCGACGCCCTGCAGCCCCCTCTTCGGAAGGGAACAGAGGCGCAGAGGAGAGCCCTTTGCACCTCTCTTCCATTCCCGAAGAGGGGCTGCCAGGAGAGCGCGATCGCCCCTGCAGCCCCCTTCTTCGGGAAGGGAACAGAGGCGCAGAGGAGAGCCCCTTTGCACCTCTCTTCCATTCCCGAAGAGGGGCTGCCAGGAGAGCGCGCGATCGCCCCCCTGCAGCCCCTCTTTTCGGGAAGGGAACAGAGGCGCAGAGGAGAGCCCTTTGCACCTCTCTTCCATTCCCCGAAGAGGGGGCTGCCAGGAGAGCGCGATCGCCCCCTGCAGCCCCTCTTCGGGAAGGGAACAGAGGCGCAGAGGAGAGCCCTTTGCACCTCTCTTCCATTCCCGAAGAGGGGGCTGCCAGGAGAGCGCGCGATCGCCCCCTGCAGCCCTCTTCGGGAAGGAACAGAGGCGCAGAGGAGAGCCCTTTGCACCTCTCTTCCATTCCCCCGAAGAGGGGCTGCCAGGAGAGCGCGATCGCCCCTGCAGCCCCTCTTTCGGGGAAGGGAACAGAGGCGCAGAGGAGAGCCCTTTGCACCTCTCTTCCATTCCCGAAGAGGGGGCTGCCAGGAGAGCGCGCGACCCCTGCAGCCCCTCTTCGCAGCCCCTCTTTCCATTCCCCTGGAAGGGAACAGAGGCGCAGAGGAGAGCCCTTGCACCTCTCTTCCATTCCCGAAAAGGGGGCTGCCAGGAGAGCGCGCGAGAGCCCCGCAGCCCCCCCGAAAGGGGCTGCAGCCCCCTTCGGGAAGGGAACAGAGGCGCAGAGGAGAGCCCTTTGCACCTCTCTTCCATTCCCGAAGAGGGGGCTGCCAGGAGAGCGCGCGATCGCCCTGCAGCCCCTCTTCGGGAAGGGAACAGAGGCGCAGAGGAGAGCCCTTGCACCTCTCTTCCATTCCCGAAGAGGGGGCTGCCAGGAGAGCGCGCGATCGCCCCCTGCAGCCCTCTTCGGGAAGGGAACAGAGGCGCAGAGGAGAGCCCTTGCACCTCTCTTCCATTCCCCGAAAAGGGGGCTGCCAGGAGAGCGCGCGATCGCCCCCCTGCAGCCCCCCCTTTCGGAAGGGAACAGAGGCGCAGAGGAGAGCCCTTTGCACCTCTCTTCCATTCCCGAAGAGGGGCTGCCAGGAGAGCGGCTGCCCTCTTCGGGGAAGGGAACAGAGGCGCAGAGGAGAGCCCTTTGCACCTCTCTTCCATTCCCGAAGAGGGGGCTGCCAGAGAGAGCGCGACAGAGCAGCCCTCTTCGGGAAGGGAACAGAGGCGCAGAGGAGAGCCCTTTGCACCTCTCTTCCATTCCCGAAGAGGGGGCTGCCAGGAGAGCGCGATCGCCCCTGCAGCCCCTCTCTTCGGGAAGGGAACAGAGGCGCAGAGGAGAGCCCTCTTGCACCTCTCTTCCATTCCCGAAAAGGGGCTGCCAGGAGAGCGCGACGCCCCTGCAGCCCCTCTTCGGGGGAAGGGAACAGAGGCGCAGAGGAGAGCCCTTGCACCTCTCTTCCATTCCCCCAAAAGGGGGCTGCCAGGAGAGCGCCGCTCGCCCCCCTGCAGCCCCTCTTCGGGAAGGGAACAGAGGCGCAGAGGAGAGCCCTTGCACCTCTCTTCCATTCCCGAAAAGGGGCTGCCAAGGAGAGCGCGAGGAGAGCCCCTTGCACCTCTCTTCCATTCCCCCGCAGCCCCCTCTTCGGGAAGGGAACAGAGGCGCAGAGGAGAGCCCTTGCACCTCTCTTCCATTCCCGAAAAGGGGCTGCCAGGAGAGCGCGATCGCCCCCTGCAGCCCCTCTTCGGGAAGGAACAGAGGCGCAGAGGAGAGCCCTTGCACCTCTCTTCCATTCCCGAAGAGGGGGCTGCCAGGAGAGCGCGATCGCCCCCTGCAGCCCCCTCTTCGGGAAGGGAACAGAGGCGCAGAGGAGAGCCCTTTGCACCTCTCTTCCATTCCCAGAAGAGGGGGCTGCCAGGAGAGCGCGCGATCGCCCCCTGCAGCCCCTCTCTTCGGAAGGGAACAGAGGCGCAGAGGAGAGCCCTTTGCACCTCTCTTCCATTCCCTAAGAGGGGGCTGCCAGGAGAGCGCGATCGCCCCCTGCAGCCCCTCTTCGGGAAGGGAACAGAGGCGCAGAGGAGAGCCCTTGCACCTCTCTTCCATTCCCGAAGAGGGGCTGCCAGGAGAGGCGCGACGCCCCTGCAGCCCCCTCTTTCGGGAAGGGAACAGAGGCGCAGAGGAGAGCCCTTTGCACCTCTCTTCCATTCCCGAAGAGGGGCTGCCAGGAGAGCGCGATCGCCCCCCTGCAGCCCCCTCTTCGGGAAGGGAACAGAGGCGCAGAGGAGAGCCCTTGCACCTCTCTTCCATTCCCCCGAAAAGGGGGCTGCCAGGAGAGCGCGCGATCGCCCCTGCAGCCCCTCTTCGGGAAGGGAACAGAGGCGCAGAGGAGAGCCCTTTGCACCTCTCTTCCATTCCCGAAGAGGGGGCTGCCAGGAGAGCGCGCGACCCCTGCAGCCCCTCTTCGGGAAGGGAACAGAGGCGCAGAGGAGAGCCCTTGCACCTCTCTTCCATTCCCGAAGAGGGGGCTGCCAGGGAGAGCCCCTCTTGCACCTCTCTTCCATTCCCCTGCAGCCCCTCTTCGGGAAGGGAACAGAGGCGCAGAGGAGAGCCCTTTGCACCTCTCTTCCATTCCCCGGAAGAGGGGCTGCCAGGAGAGCGCGCGATCGCCCTGCTGCAGCCCTCTTCGGGAAGGGAACAGAGGCGCAGAGGAGAGCCCTTGCACCTCTCTTCCATTCCCGAAGAGGGGGCTGCCAGGAGAGCGATCGCCCCTGCAGCCCCTCTTCGCCCCCTGGAGAGCCCTGCACCTCTCTTCCATTCCCGAAAAGGGGCTGCCAGGAGAGCGCGCGATCGGGAAGGGAACAGAGGCGCAGAGGAGAGCCCTTTGCACCTCTCTTCCATTCCCGAAAAGGGGGCTGCCAGGAGAGCGCGATCGCCCCCTGCAGCCCCCCTCTTCGGGAAGGGAACAGAGGCGCAGAGGAGAGCCCTTTGCACCTCTCTTCCATTCCCGAAGAGGGGGCTGCCAGGGAGAGCGCAGCGATTCGCCCTGCAGCCCCCCTCTTCGGGAAGGGAACAGAGGCGCAGAGGAGAGCCCTTGCACCTCTCTTCCATTCCCTAAAAGGGGCTGCCAGGAGAGCGCGCCCCCCTGCAGCCCCTCTTCGGGAAGGGAACAGAGGCGCAGAGGAGAGCCCTTTGCACCTCTCTTCCATTCCCCGAAAAGGGGGCTGCCAGGAGAGAGCGCGATCGCCCCCCCTGCAGCCCCCTCTTCGGGGAAGGGAACAGAGGCGCAGAGGAGAGCCCTTGCACCTCTCTTCCATTCCCCCGAAGAGGGGGCTGCCAGGAGAGCGCGATCGCCCCCTGCAGCCCCTCTTCGGGAAGGGAACAGAGGCGCAGAGGAGAGCCCTTGCACCTCTCTTCCATTCCCGAAAAGGGGCTGCCAGGAGAGCGCGACGCCCCCTGCAGCCCTCTTCGGGAAGGGAACAGAGGCGCAGAGGAGAGCCCTCTGCACCTCTCTTCCATTCCCTCGAAGAGGGGCCAGGAGAGCGCGATCGCCCCTGCAGCCCCTCTTTCGGGAAGGGAACAGAGGCGCAGAGGAGAGCCCTTTGCACCTCTCTTCCATTCCCCCAAGAGGGGGCTGCCAGGAGAGCGCGCGATCGCCCCCTGCAGCCCCCTCTTCGGGAAGGGAACAGAGGCGCAGAGGAGAGCCCCTTGCACCTCTCTTCCATTCCCTGAAAAGGGGCTGCAAGGAGAGAGCGCGACGCCCCTGCAGCCCCCTCTTCGGGAAGGGAACAGAGGCGCAGAGGAGAGCCCTTTGCACCTCTCTTCCATTCCCGAAGAGGGGCTGCCAGGAGAGCGCGATCGCCCTGCAGCCCCTCTTCGGGAAGGGAACAGAGGCGGCAGAGGGTTCTCTCAGCCGGCTCTCTTCCGATCAGAGAAGAGGCGGCCGAGAGAGGGCGGGCGGCGGAGGAGGAGGAGGCGGGACCAAGTGACGCGGAGGCTGGGGGTACGGCTTACCGTCGCCCAATGTAAGCCGTACCCCGAAAGTAAGGCGTAGTGGGACTTTTCGGGGGGAAAAGAAAGTAAGACGCTGTCTTACTTTCGGGGAAACACGGTAGTTGTGTGCATGTCTGTCAAACCGTCCTCCTCAGTCTTCGACTTCGTAGAGGGTGCACATGCGCACCCAGCACGCTTGCGCACAACT
This sequence comes from Anolis apletophallus, assembly GCA_030556195.1. Taxonomy (NCBI): domain Eukaryota; kingdom Metazoa; phylum Chordata; class Lepidosauria; order Squamata; family Anolidae; genus Anolis; species Anolis apletophallus. Next base: position 128,106,084 of record JARBWK010000005.1, read on the forward strand.
AGAAGGCTCTGAGCATGCGTGCCTGGTGCACATGTGCACCGTCCATGAGGCCAAAGAGCGAGGGGGTGCCAAAATAAGGTTTGCTTACTACTTTACCTTAGTCTGGCCCTGCCTCCAGGAGAGCAACTTCATTTCTACTCTGTAACTTTTTTTACACCGCCTAACCCCCCCCCCCTTCCCCCGGCTAGTAAATAGCATCCTCCTAGAGCTTTGCAACTGCTTTGAAGAGATGGGGGGAGCTGCATAGAGCTGTACTTGTGGAACATTACACTCTACTTAATCTTTTTTTTTCTTATCAGAACATGAGATGTCAAACATATAAAAAAAACTTATTTAAAAATCCAAGTTAAAACCAGTAAAAATTTAAACAGGATTAAAGAGCTCCAACAAGTTAAACTATATTGAAAAGCTAGAATAATTAAAAGAGTTCACAAAATGTACATGATTTGCAGCCTCATCAGACAGATGGAAATCAGTATCCTAGGAAACTCCCCCCCCCTCCCCCGATCTGGAAGATGGAAGTCTACATCCGACATCACACATTGTGTGATTTCCAGCATAGGCCCCATTCCCAACCTGGGTGAAAACATCACTGGACACAGTTTCACCCAACACAGGAGACTTCCCATGTTGTGCTTGCTCCAAAGGAGCCAGCACAGGACTTCCCTGTGAGAACACTGCTTCCCCCATTCGATAGGGAAAGCATTGTGGAGAGGGAGCAGTGTGCTTGGTGACAGAATCACCCTGCTGCACCCTCTTTCCTCACAGAAGCCCAGTGAAGCAGGGCACTTTGCCTGGGGTTTTGATGAGATCATAAGAGTAAATTAGGCCACAAAAACATTACTAAAAAGCTATTTCTTTATCAGACACTAAAAATGGTGCCAGTTGGGTCTCCAGAGGGAAAGAATTCCCGGGAATGAGTGCTGTAGCTCTCCCACATCTTTCCCCAACCTTAGCCCAATTCTCAACTACAGAAAAAGCTCATATTTTTCTATGGCACACATACATAGAAACACACACAGAGACACAAACATTCATCACACTAACAATCATGAGCAGCTACCAAATTTGATGGGGAAACTATTCAAGACAGGCAAGTGAATGCATTTTTTATACAACACTATAATGTAAAGGCTTTGCTGCCATGAGATGTGGTGACAGTCATAAGTTTAAATCAGTGTTTTTCAACCTTTTTTGAGCTGCGGCACATTTTTTACATTTACAAAATCCTGGGGCACACCACCAACCAAAATGATACAAAATGACACTCTAACACAGTAATACATATAGTTAATATGTTTTTAAATGTATTTATATACACTCAGTGTGACACCTGGGCCTGTTTTGATGAACACAATTGATTTTGTCATTTGGGAGTTGTAGTTGCTGGGAGTTATAGTTCACCCACAATCAAAGAGCACTCTGAACTCCACCAATGATGGAATGGAATCAAACTTCCCACACAGAACTTCCATAACCAAGAGAAAAAACTATAAAAGTTTGGTGGGCTTTGACCTTGAGTTTTGAAGTTGTAGTTCACCTATATCCAGAGAGCACTGTGGACTTAAACAATGTTGGATCAAGACCAAACTTGGCATGAATACTCAATATGCCCAAATGTGAACACAGATGGAGTTTGGGGAAAATAGACCTTGACATTTGGGAGTTACAGTTTCTGGGATTTATAGTTAACACACAATCAAAGAGAATCCTGAACTCTTGCAACAATGGAATTGAACCAAACTTGGCATATTGAACTCTCATTAGCAACAGAAAGTACTGAAAGGGTTTGCTTGGGAATTGACCTTGAGTTTGGAAGTTGTAATTCACCTACACCCAGAGAGCACTGTGGACTCAAACAATATTATGTTATGTTGTTGTTTGTTTTCTATCCAGAATCACAATGTTGGAAGGACGCTCACTACTTTGAGGTCCCTAAAACAGGCATGGGAAAATTTTGGCCCTCTGGGTGCTTTGGACTTCAATTCCCACCATTCCTAACAGCCTGAGGCCTTTTCCTGCTTAAGTGGCTGAGGGGAAAAAAGGAAAAGGACATGAGGCTGCTAGGAATGGTGGGAGTTGGAATCCAAAACACCTGGAAGGTCCATGTTTGCCCATGCCAGTTTTTGACAGAGACCTCTTCCTCCCCCTTCCCCTTCACGCCTTTTCTTCCCCCTCCTGCCAAACACTTTTTCTTCTCCACTCAGACTCCCTTCTTCAGAAGGGGAGGGGGGAGGGAGGAAGACGTGAGCCCTATGGGCGCTGCTGCGCAGACTCACTCCACATCTTCCCCCCCACACCTCCCCCCCTGAACACACTCACGCTGCCCCCTCAGATCAAAATGGCAGCAGCATGAGCAAAGTGAGGCAAAGCGAACAGAGCGAGGCTGGGAAGAAGGGAGCCCGAGTGGAGAAGAAAAACTGTTTGGCAGGAGGGGGAAGAAAGGGTATTGGAGGTTCCAATTTTCCTCGGCATACCTGATGATCGCTCGCGGCACACTAGTGTGCTGCGGCACACCAGTTGGGAGACACTGGTTTAGATGACTCTAAATGTAGCTAATTTTGTGGAAATGTATCTGCCACGTGGCTGCTACTTCTGGGTCCAAGCATGATGGAGCTATACCTGCCTCTTCCACTTTCCCTTTGAGGCCAGGACAGAGGCCTTTGGGATGGAAGGAGGACTTTCATCTGCTACTGGACTCAGGCATATTATTATGCTTAATCCCTATTTTGTATATACCAGTACATCTTTAGTAAAACAAACAACAAATAATCAGTGATCATGAATATAAAAGTAACACTAATTTGCTTTTAAGAAAGCATCATATGCTTCACAATGAACTGCATACAAGAAAGAAGAGTTGTACAAATTATGTGCCAGTAAAATAGTCTTAACTTTTCAAATGTCACCCCTCACTAGGAGATTGATCTGTTAGCTTGTTTCATACAACCTCAATATCGAACATAGAAAACAATTACTAGATGAATCCTTGTGCAAGTATTCAAACTTGAAAGATATCATCTTCCCTGCTGTTTATTGTTTTCTGCATCTGGCATTTTTTAATGTAAGAAAATATAACACCAAGCTCACCATGTCGAACTCAAAAGGTGTGACTATCTCTTATCTATTAAGAGGTTGCCTTCAACTGGTGGCACAGTACTGGAGAAAAAACATTTTGTATTTTGGAAGATTACTATTAACAATCTCACAGTAATTTCCTTCCAAAACTAGTTTAACAGACATCAGCTGCATGGGGAGAAGGGGGTCAATTTTGTTAGCACTCAGAGCATAGGTAAATGACATTTTCTTAAGCTTTGGCGAGATTGGACTATGATTGGTTGGGGGGCGCCAAAATACTGTTCGCTTACCATTTAAAATTAGGTTTTTCATCCTAATGAAGTTGATCACAGCCAGACAGTTCTAAAGTGTTCCTCAAAGTAGACATAGACCAAATTTCTGGGCTATGAGACTTACCGTATTTTTCGCTCCATAAGACGCACCTGCTGATAAGACGCACCTAGATTTTTAGGGGGGGAAATAGAAAAAAAACGCCGCTTGGCTCCCCCTCTTGCTCCTTTTCCTTTCCCTCCGCCTTTGTTCGATCGAACAAAGGGTGGGGGAAAGAAAAAGCAGGAGGGAGCTTAGGCGCCGCATCAGAGCCCTCTGACGTGGCGCCGCGCCCGCCCTTGCTCCTTTTCCTTTCCCTCCGCCCATTGTTCGATCGAACAAAGGGCGGGGGGAAAGAGGGAGCAGGAGGGGGAGCCAAGCGGCGTCGCATCAGAGCCCTCTGATGTGACGCCGCTTCGCCCCACCCCTTGCTCCTTTTCCTTTCCCTCCGCCCTTTGTTCGATCGAACAAAGGGCGGAGGGAAAGAAGGAGCAGGAGGGGGAGCCAAGCGGCCTCGCGTCAGAACCCTCTGACGTGACGCCCGGGGGGAAAGAAGGAGCAGGAGGTGGAGCCAAGCGCGTCACGTCAAAATATTTTTGGTGAGTACCGGTATATCGCCGCCCCCCACGGCTCCAGCGCCTCCCCCTCCCTGCCTGCATCTTCGCTCCATAAGACGGCTGATTTTTCATCCTACTTTGGGAGGAAAAAACTGCATCTTATGGAGCGAAAAATACGGTATATATATATATTGGGTGTATAGACAAATTGGGCCCTCCAGGTATTTTGGACTTCCTTCCCACCATTTTCCCTGCTCTATTCCTATTCTCTTTGAGTGTGTGTCTGTCTGTCTATATCTATTCCCCTTCCTTCTTTCTCAGCCCTATACCCCAGAATATCAAGGCAGAAAATCCCACATTATCTGAGTGTGGACTCAGATATTCAAAGCAGATATTGTGGGATATAGGGCTATGTGGAAGGGCCCTCACCCTTTTCCCTCCCTTCTTCCTATTCTTTGTGTGGGTCTGTACATTCTCCATCCTTCCTTCCTCATCACCCTTTTTCTTGCCCCCTGCCTATTCTCTTTCCCCTTCTTACCTTCCCCTTCCTCTCTTCCCACCCTTTTCCCTCCCCTCATCCTATTCTCTTTGTGTGTGTGTGTATCAGTTCTAGGCTAATTTCGGGAGCAAGGGCCTGGGGGTCGGGCTAGGTGCCCTCTGGCTGGCAGGCTTGTCTGGCCACTCAGTCCTGCTCCCGACCCCAAGGTAAAGGCGCCCACGCCCTCGTGAACTGGCGGCAGCAGCGGCAACAGAGGGAGGTGACAGGTGGGGGCAAGGGAGATGGGAAAGGCAGGCGACTCTGCCCCCTTCTCTCTCGCCCTGCGCAAGGCATCCTCGGCAGGGGGGGTATGGGTGCACAGGGTGAGGGATGAGAAGCACGCAGGATGAGGCAGGGAGAAGGGAAAGGCATGCGCTTCTGCCTCCTCCTCTCTCACTCTGCGTGAGCCTTCCTCCCACCCTGCCGGCACCTCTGGGGCCGTGGCGCCCGGCCCTGGATATGCCCTTTGGCCACATGGCACCCTGAAGCGGCTGCTTAATTTGCCTCCACTAAGATCCGCCTCTGTGTGGAAGTCCAACTGATTTCAAGGTGACACACTTCTAAGTAAGGCTGAAACAAAAAGCTATCTACTATCATAAAATCCACATTTTTCTAGCATCTACTGAATTGTCTCAGCTGTACTGCTTTTGTTTTTGTCACTTGGTGGGATAGAGAAATGTTCAGTTCAATGATCTGACATGTTGTAGTTTAATAGATATTAATGAGGAGGGAGAATGAGTGGGAGGAAAGAAGATAAGAAACTTTCAGGAACTGCTGTACAATCTGATAAGTAGGGATCTTAAAATCTGTAAAATTCAAATTTATGTCCAGCTTCTACTGTGAAACTGATTTTGACTGGTGTCCATATTGTGTTGCAAGGACTTCTTCTCCGTGTATATATATTTGAATATTGGGGGTATATTAATTCTGTGCATTATCAATATTTATGCATTTTTCCTATTGACCAAAGTCTGTTGGTGTACATCCCCCCTCCCCCCGGGGCAAAAAGACATCTAGGAACAGGTTGTGTTTGGGTCCACATTTAGGTCTTTACAATATAAATCAATTAGAATTCTGGTCTAAAATGTACTTCCTAGAACAAAAAGAGCACGGGTGGCTCACAGCACTAGAAAAGTCGCTAGCATTCAAAGTAGAAAAACATAAAGTATATAATATACATATATGAAGAACACACTCAGGAGTACATTACCACACTGTGTCGTATAGTGATCTATAACAGTCCCAAACGGCAAAGAGCAAGATCAAATGTCCAGGGTAATATCCAGATAATCCGATATGCGTATGCGTGGTAATGCTTATGCTACTAATTACTCAGATGAGGACAATGTTATTTCTACCCAAGCTTTGAAAAAGTGAGCGGTAACATTGCTAAGCGAAACGGATTATATTGGCCAATGGGAGATGTGATATCTTCAGGCTGTTCCATCGGCTTTGTGGTCCTTGCTGGGATTATCACCCATTGATTATATCTACTTTTTACCTCATCTTTGTCTCATTTTGGACTTTTCTACAGACCTTGAACCCCTCTGGAGTACCACTCACCCCCCTCCCCACAGTGGACTACAGTAACGATATCCCGGATTTTGCATTTGGCATTTTGCCTATACTGGCCCATATCGGATTATCTGGATATTACCCTGGACATTTGATCTTGCTCTTTGCCATTTGGGACTGTTATAGACCACTATACAACACAGTGTGGTAATGTACTCCTGAGTGTGTTCTTCATATATGTATATTATATACTTTATGTTTTTCTAACTTTGAATGCTAGCGTCTTTTCTAGTGCTAAAATGTACTTCCAACAGATTTTGACCATATATATATTAGGCATGGTTTCGAATCCAAAAATGGCGATTCTAAAATCAAATGGGGGGGGGGGGGATTTTTTTTGATTAGTAAAAGAAAGACTTACAAAAAGTTTTCCAAAAATTTCTAAAATGTAACTTAATTACTAACGAAATTTGTTAGTAGTTCGTATGCCAGCGCATGCGCATTCCAGATGGTTTTGGCCTACAACTCCCAGAAATCCTAACAGCTGGTAAATTGGCTGGGATTTCTGGGAGTTGTAGGCCAAAACTTGAATAAATCACACTGAATTCTAGATGGGACTCTCCAAATAGGAAGGAGGGAGGGAAGGAGGGAGGGAGGGGAGCGGGTATTCTATTCTTGGAAGCAGCAAAAAAAAAAGGGGGGGAGGAGGAGCCCCTCGCTCCTCGCTGCCTCTCTCTCACCCCGATCCCGAGGAGCAAGGGCCCAAGTTTGCCCAGGCTGGTCATATACCTACATTCTATGCACATGCAATAATACAGCAGTAATAACAATGGGTATAAGAAGAGGTAAAATTCAAACCGAAGTATTCTGACTGTGCTCCCTCCTCAAACTGCAAAAGACTCTTCTCTGAGCCCGGGCACACACATACATATTCTTTGGGGGATTTGCTGCAGAATCTTCTCTATGAGCCCGGGATTCTGCAGCAAATCCCCCCCAAGAATATGTATGTGTGTGCTCCCAAGCAGCAAACGCTGGCTTTTCCGGGCTAATTTCCCGGGCTAATAAGAGAAGAGCCCGTTTGCACCGCATGAGGAGAGACCAGTCAGAATACTTCGGTTTGAATTTTACCTCTTGTTATTGTTATTACTGCTGTATTATTGCATGTGCATGGAATGTAGGTATGACCAGTTGGAATACTTATAATATTAGGCACTTACAGTAGCATTCATTCTATTATACATTAGGTTGGCTTCTCACCCCAATACTCTTTGATGCTTTAGATCCTGGCAGGCAGGAGGCAGGGAAGCCTGGAAAAATGTAAACAGAGAGGTTTACTCAGAAATAAATCCAAAGGAGGGCCCTTCATCCTGCCCTCCTTTGCAGATTTACTTCTGAGTAAACCTCTCTGTTTACATTTTTTCCAGGCTTCCAGCCGAAAGAAGGAGCGAGTTTAGGGCTTGCCTTGCCATAATACTTATTGGCAAGGGAGGCGGGCGGGTGGTGAGAGAGAAGGAGGGTGCCCCCCCCCTTATGACCTAATAACAACACTTAAGAAAATCCTGGCCCCCGAAGTTCGAAAAAGGAAGTCCACTTCCTGGTTGGCGTTCCAGGTGCGGAAATACTCGAAAGTAGCATATCTTACGAATTTCTTACGAAACGAATCATTTTCATAACTTTTTCTCATGCCTAATATATATATATATATATATATATATATATATATATATATATATATATATAGAGGTCTCAGCTTAAGCCAACTAGAGATGCATTATAATTTCCATCATTTTTTCTCTTTAGTGAAGGAAGTTCAGTTTGTTGTGTTTTATATGCACCCAATGATTAAGACAGAAGAAAATGTATGTGGGTGGAACATAGTTGGTTCCGACATTTCTGCTCCTGATCTGAAAAGGGAATTCACATATCCTAAGTAAATCTTTACTCCAACAGCAGGAGCTTCTCTATTTGAGCTCATGTGAACTTGACGAAAGCTTTGTTATAAGTCCCCTTGGATGGTGCTGACGCTCAGGTTGCTGACAGGAAAACCCCGCAGATTGCTCGAGGCCCTTTCTGCATCGCTTCATCTGCCGCTATGATCAGGTTTTTAAAGTTCTCCTTGAAGTTTTGCCTGTGAGGGTTTGAAAGGCAAATATACTTCTAAAGGCATCTTCTGCAAATTTGATGGAAAATCCAGAAAATTGCATGGATAGGCTTAATAGAGGAAAAGGTGAAGCTCTTGAATCAACTACAAAGCAGATGCCTGCCATCATTAGACACAGCACCTCATTATATAAGGAGGTGGTTCAATGCACCCTCAAAGGGTTTGGATATACCTTTCGGTAGCACTTTCCTTTTTGCCAATGTTCTTGATCCTAACTATGCTATAAGGCTTGCCTAAATATATATGTCTCTAATGCCAGAAGTCAGCTATTCAACACTAGATAGAAGTAAATGCAGCTCGCTATTCCCAACAGCTGTTCAGCACTTTTGGGAGGCTTTAAGGGCGTATTTAGACTGCAGCATTAATGCAGTTTGACACAATTTTAACTACAATGGCTCAGTATTATGGGATCATAGTTATACAACATCTTTAGCCCCTTTCCTAAAAGTGCTGATGTTTCACCAAGCCATAACTCTGATGATTCCATCACATTGAACCACGGCAGTTGAAGTGAAGTCAAACTAGATTAATAGATGCAACTGTACATGCGGCCCGCTCATTGTCCTGCGTCATAAATGGTTTTATTTTGCTGTAATTTTCTCACCCTGAAGGGGACTCAGAGCGGATTACAGGTACACATACTAGCAGACAATTCCTACTGTTTTTCACATACACAACATATAGACGAACAGAGGCAAACTCTGGTCACCAGGGGGAGCTGACACACTCCTCATCTCTCAGCGTCCCATGTTGTTCTTTCCGCATTCCTCAACGTTCCTGGAGTTCTTTAATGGCCTCATAATTCAGTCAAAATTTGCCTCCCCACTTAATGTGGTACCTTAATCTCCTACTTGACAGATGCAATTGTCTTTCGGGCTGCAAAGGTGGACAGCAGGCTACACTTAAAGGTCGAGCACCCACCTCGACCCGGGCAGGCCTCAAACTCATGACCTACCGGTCAGAGAGATCATATGCAGCTGAAACTTAGTTATATTGATTGTAGTATTTTTAGTTCATGTTCTATGTAATTTCTTTTGCTGTTTTTGATTGATTTTAATTGCTGTTGTATTGTTGGACTTGACCTCATGTAAGCTGCCCAGAGTCCCCGTTGGGGAGATGGTGGCGGGGTACAAATAAAGTTTATTATTATTATTTTTATTATTATTATGTGTATATTTCTTCAGCACTGGAAGAATCATGGGACCAGCCACTTGGATGCACCAAAATGTTTTTTAAAGAAAGAAGTCTTTGGAAGAGTCTAAGTGCAGCTTCATGAAATTTGTACAAGCAGCCCCCTTCAAATTGATCAAGTAGGTGCGGAAGCAATAATAACTGGAGCCATGACATGAGAATTCATGTTTAGATCAATCTGGAAGAGCCCAGATTCAGTTCTGCAGGTTGGTGTTCTATTGTGTTCTATCATGCCTGCTGTGTTGAATTGCAATTCAGCTTCTGAATACTCCTATGAGAAATATTAATGGTGCTGGTAGTGTTCCATTCTCTGGGTGGAGGACACTAGGGTTCTAGAGAGAAAAGAGTAGTCCATTTTACAGGGGGAGAGTTGAAGGAAGAAAACTATTTATTTCGTTTTCACTGGTTATTCCCCCTCCCCACTTCTCATATTATAAAAGAGGGGTTTTCCAGAATGAGGACATTGGTTGGGGCAGGGAGATAACAAGAAAATAGGTAGAAATTGTTTCCTCCATTAACACACCCTCTACGTCCATAATACGTACTACCCTTCTCTCTGTGGCCTCCCCAGTGGCCTCCACCCAGATAATGAAACAGTACCTTTGTGACATATGCAAACATTGCAAAAGAAATCCCAAACAACCCAAAGATTGTGTGTGTTGGGATGAGGTACCATATACTGTCAGCTCTCCGTGTTTACAGGTTCCGTATCCATGGATTCAATCATCAGATTTATTAAAGGAAGAAAAACGTATTTGTTTGTATTATTTGTGAGTTTATATATGGGATGCCATTTTATTACACAATTGTATACAGGCAGTCACCGATTTATAGACATTCAACTTACAAATGACTCATAGTTAAGAACAGGGGTGAGACACCAGATGACTCATAGTTAAGAACAGGGGTGAGACAACAGAAAGAGAAAGAAATCTACCCCTAGGAAGAGAAATTCACTCCTGAAAGAGTTAGCATGGGAAAAAGGCGTCTCCACTGAAGCTTTATCACCAATCCTTGTTTCCACAAGATTATTATTTTCAAAATCCAATTGTTGCAGAAACAAAGTGGGGTGATCAGGGACACAGAGTGCAAAAGAAACACCATAGGGGTGTTAACACTTCCCTATGCTATCCAAAGCACATACTCAAACACGTAACTCTTCTGACTTACATACAAATTCAACTTAAGAACAAACCTACAAGTCTTGTTTGTAACTTGGGGACTCCCTGAATAATTGGATTTAAGCATCCACAGATTTTGATAGTCACAGAGCATTCTGGAATCAAACCCCAGTGAATACCAGTAGCCACTGTAGTAGCACTTGTAGTAGAAAGCTTAAATCAAGAAACATTAGGTCAAAACTTGTGCGCCAACTGCGCCCGTACCTTGGGAAGTCTGACTTGGCCACGGTAGTCCACGCTCTGGTTACATCCCATATAGATTACTGCAATGCACTCTACGTGGGACTGCCTTTGAAGAGTGTTTGGAAGCTTCAACTGGTCCAACGGACAGCAGCCAGGTTGATAACAGGAGCGGCACTCAGGGAGCGCACAGCACCTCTGTTGCGCCAGCTCCACTGGCTACCAGTTTGCTACCGGGCACAATTCAAAGTGCTGGCTTTAGCCTTTAAAGCCCTTAATGGTTCTGGTCCAACTTACATGTCCGAACGCATCTCTTCCTATGAACCTTCAAGATGCTTAAGATCATCCAGAGAGGCCCTGCTCTCAGTCCCGCCTGCTTCGCAGGTGCGATTGGTGGGGATGAGAGACAGGGCCTTTTCAGCGGTGGCTCCTCAGCTTTGGAACGCCCTTCCTAATGACATCAGATCAGCCCTTCCCTCCTGACATTTCACAGGAAGGTCAAGACCTGGCTATTTGACCGGGCATTTGCAGATGTAGTATGATTATCAAATAGAGACCTAAGGAACGACGACGATGCAATTGGAAGTCGGCTTAATAATGAGACGCTGATATTGTGTTTTTAACGTTAAATGCTAAATTGTATATGTTAGAATTGTATTGATAATTGTTGATTTGTTTGTCTTGAGCAGTTCCTGCTATTTGTACACCGCCTTGAGTCGCCTTCGGGCTGAGAGAGGTGGTGTAGAAGCAAAGTAAATAAAATAAATAAATAAATAAATTGCTACCCTCCCTAGGGAAATTTTCTAAAACAATTCTTGAACTTCTGTGGCCATAAATGGGATGAAGAATACCAAAGGGCCAAAATTACCACACAGTTTGCTTTCATAACCATTGTTTTCTTTTACAAATATCCTTTCTCCTTCATCCCAACCTCAATTTAAGATTGCATTTCCATTCTAACATAGGCAGCAGGCTCTCCCAACATGGCTACCAGTAGAGTATGTCTTTGCCCAATCAAAATACAAGGCACATTTCTGCTTATCTATGCAGCATCTGTGTTCACAAGCAGCCATCATTAAACCAAGAAAATGAATAATGCTACCCATCTTTCTGTTGAAAAAGCCAATTTTCTGGATGACTGGTGTGCTTTACACCATGTCACGTTTTTTTTTTTTGCTTCTTCACTTCCATTAGCAATCATTTCCCACGGAAACTGATAGCTGAAGAACTGGTGGCCATTTGCCAATAATGTCCCAGAGAATGCAAGACCCACTCGATTGTTGAATGAATCAAATGATCAGCTGGGATGACATCACATGTCATCTCTACAGCTGCCAGCAAAGTATAACATCTAGGATCTCTTGTGGCATTAACTATATTCATTATGATAATGGGAGTAATAGAGTTTATATTCAATGTGATTCATCAGCATCAATTACAATGTATCTGCAATTCTATAAGATACACACACAATAGTCCCAGAGGTACATATAAATAGTCTGATGGCGGAAATGCTCTTTATGTACTTGTATTAGCAATGTACTAGTTTGAGGGTCAAACTATTACTCTGGGGAAGGAGGTTTGAATCTCTGGCTATTTATTTATTTATTTATTTATTTCTTCGACTTATTAGTCGCCCTTTCCCATAGGCTCAGGGCGACTCACATTGTGAGTCGTAAAACAAGTAAAATCAAGGTAAATTATGAAATCCAGTGGATGACCTGGGAATGTTACACTCTCTCATCCTCAGAGGAAAGCAAATGCAAATGTCTTCTAAACAGCTCTTGTCAAGAAAGCCCTATCATTGGTTCACGTTAGGATCTCGATAGGACAGAATCAACTTGAAGGCACAGAATAATTTATTTTATCCTAATTTTCTTTTTGAAAAGGAAAATCTTCTGATTCCCAGGGTCTAAAAAAGGCTTCCAAGATAGGACAAAACAAGCTTTGACCCCAGGAACAGAGTTAAGGTCTTCCCACATGCAGGAAAGCCTTGGATCTCTATGAGAAAGAGTGCAGGACTCAACGTAGAGTGAACCAAAATAGGATTTATCAAACACAACCAGTAAAAAGGTCTGGTGGCACAAAATGCTTGAGTTGGTTGCAAAGTCCTTTAAAGAAAATGGAGTCTATCACTATGCCTGTATGTGCACAATGATGGTACCTCTATTAAATCCAAGGCGTCCCGTTGTCCTCTGGCTTGCAGGTCCGCAGTCCTGTAGCAGGCCCCAAAATTCCAGCCTCTGGCGAGGGCAGGCCCTCCTATATGCTGAAGATTCTGATTGAAGACGTGGGTAAACCAGCAGGTGAAATGAGGTTGCCTTTCGCAGCAATCTAACTTCCAGCCTTGCTTGTCCTTGTGATCTTTGGCAAAGAGGAAGAAAAAGGGACGTCCAGCCCTTAAGTAGACTCCAGAAAGGGGTGGAGTTGAGGGCAGGTCACCATGTAAGAGCCAGGATGCAGCTCCTCCCTCAGGTGAGCACATGGCAACAAAAAAGCACATGGCAAATAAAAAAAACTATGGAACAAAGAGCCATGCAAGTGAATGGCAAACCAAATACAAATAAATACAGCCCCACTAAGGGGCATCACAGGAAAAAATGTGGCAGCAGTTCTTCCATCTATGCTGACAGACTGTTATAGGCCTCTTTTGTTCTAAAATGTGGTGTTTTGATCATGGAAAAGGTAGAATAGAAATCAAGTAAATAAATAAATGAAATTAAGTACCCGTATTTACTTGAATCTAATGTGCCATGGGATCTAATGTACACCTCAATTTTCAGGTCCTGAAACAAAACAAAAAAAACCCAATTTCCTGCTGAATGCAATGCACAGCAGCAAAAAGGACACTTTGTAATTTGGCCAAAAAAGGTGTGCATTACTGTAACTGCCTGCTTACAATTATTTCATTATAAACAATTAGCTTGGGGACCCGGCGGTGCCCGGGTTATTTGAGGAAGGCATTGTGTGCCATAGTTTGTCATTGGTGTGGGCCACAGTGCTCTAAGGAAGTGAATTGAAGTACTGCAAGTCCCATCATCCATGGTCCATCCTTCCTCAAACTGCACCAGGATGTAGAGTGCATCTGGGGGTTCTGTGTGCCAAGTTTGGTCTTGTTCTGTCATTGTTGGGGGCCTAGTCAGGAAAATCAAGTTGAGGAAGCCTAACAATATCCCATGAGCTGAGGCCTAGTCAGGAAAATCAAGTTAAGGAAGCCTTGTTGTCAATTTTGGGCATGGTCTGTGATTTATAGGGGCTGCAGTGTTGTTTGGGAAGTGAATGAGGTGAAGGTACTGCAAATCCCATCATTCGTGGCCCATCCTGCCCTAAACCACACCAGGTTGTGAAGTGGGCCATTGGTCCCTTGTTTGCCATGTTTGGTCCTGATCCGTCATTGCTTTGGACCGCAGTGGCTGAGTGCCTGAGGCCTTTTGCTTTCCCTCTGAGTCCCCTTAGAAGTGTATTGGGTGAAGGTACTGAACATTCCATTTCCAACAGAAAAAACTGTCAACTGGCTAACTTCAACTCCAGCCATTTCTGTCTGCCTCAGGCACTTTCCTTTCCTCTCTGTGCTGTGTTGGAATGTTGGGTGGCTGGCCAGTCAGAGCCATTTATGCAAATAATCCCAGAGTGGCAGCCAATCGAAACACTGCCACATATTCCTCCCACCGCTCGGCCGCAAACACTGACTTTTTTTATATACATAGATAGATTGTGTTAAAATACCAAAGCTTTCAGCAATGGAAAAGATGCATTGGGATGCATTATACTGCAGAATGAATCCACATTAATTGCCTTGGTTGAATACTATGGAATCCTAGCGGCTATAGTTTTTCAAGATCTTTAGCCTTCTCTGCCAAAGAGTGTTGATGACTCACCAAACTACAAATCTCAAGATTGCATAGCATTGAGCCATGGCAATTAAATTAGAGATGACATTCTTCAAAGTGAAGCTCCAGGTGTGCAGTTCCTGAAGCACCTTTCCCTTTGGTTCAGCACTAAGATTTCTGTATAAAGTGCACCCCAATTTTGGTGAGGTCATTTAGTCAAAAAAGGTGAGCATTAGATTTGAGAAAATACCGCATATATGTGTCTACACATGTGTCCAGTATTATGAAATTGCATCTGAAACATGGGTCACCTATCGCCAGTGCCTACGACTCCTCGAATGCTTTCATCAGCTCTGTCTTCGCACAATCCTAAATATGCACTGGACCGAATATGTGATGAATGTTGCTGTCCTTGAGCAAGCAGGGATCACCAGCATTGAGGCCATGCTATTGAAAACACAACTGCGCTGGGCAAGGCACATCTCTAGGATGGAGGACCACTGCCTCCCTAAGATACTACTCTATGGTGAACTCGCCACAGGTCAGCGCAAGAGCGGCGCCTCCAAAAAGAGATATAAGAACTTCCTGAAACAACATCTCAGGCTTGGCCAGATTGATCACCAACAATGGTCCACCCTGGCCTCACATCGGGAGGCATGGAGATGCACTATCCACAATGCTGCGGCCTCTTTCGAGAAGACACGCTGAACGGGTCTTGAAGAGAAACGACAACGCAGAAAGAACTTGGAAACAACATCACCCAAGGAGAATTTTTGCTGTGCTTTCTGCAACCGGACGTGCCTTTCTCAGATTGCCCTTTTTAATCATCAACCCGCTTGTAAAAAGCGTGGGATGAGTCCTTCCTAAATAATCTTCGTTCGCGAAGTAATGCCGAGAGAGAGAGAGCACCTCAGAGTTATTTCCCATTTTAAATGGATAGATCTTAGTTAATTCAAATACAGGACCATCTCTAGACCCACTTGGCAATCTTTCTAAACATCAAAGAGGAAGCTGTAGTGAGGCACTGTACGTTTCTGGGCAGTTCTGAGTGAGATATTAGTATAGTGGGGAAATAATGTATTTGGCATAGCTGTTGTTTTCATCTCCAAATCCTTCAAGCAAATCTGAGTGAGCCTCAGGACGGAAGAAGTGAAGAAAGACAGATGAGAAAGAAAACAATTGGGGAAAGACAGATGAGAAAAACAGTAGGGGAAAGAAAGAGCGGTATGGTAGGGAGAGAGAAAAATCACTTGGGTGAATATATATGGGGTGACAAGCAGCAGCTCAGCGGGTAAGGCAAAGTAGAGCACTTTGCTTTAGGCTGAGGTGTGTATATGTACAGGAAGAAGAGAGCAGCCCTGGATGAAGAGAAAAGAGGAAGACACCAACATAGGGAGCAAGGGTATTGGGATTTGCAGCCTGTAGAAAGCTGGGTATTTCTGCTAGCTACAAATTCAATGCATTCCATATATCTGCCAAACAGATATACATGGTTTCATTTTTCCATGTTTTATTTATTTATTTATTTATTTACTTTGCTTCTAGACAAATGGCAAGAACTGCCCAAGACAAACACATCAACAACTATCAACACAATTCCATCATATACAAATTAGCACTTAACATTTAAAACACAATATCAGCGTCTCATTATTAAATTGGTTTCCAATTGCATTGTCGTCGTTCCGTAGGTCTCAATTTGATCATCATACTACATCTGCAAATGTTCGGTCAAATAGCCAGGTCTTGACCTTCTTGCGAAATGTCAGGAGGGAGGGGGCTGATCTGATGTTATAAGGAAGGGTGTTGCAAAGCCGAGGACCCACCACTGAAAAGACCCTGTCTCTCGTCCCCACCAAAGCAGGCGGGACCGAGAGCAGGGCCTCTCCAGATGATCTTAAGCATCTTGAGGGTTCATAGGGAGAGATGCATTCAGACATGTAAGTTGGACCAGAACCGTTAAGGGCTTTAAAGGCTAAAGCCAGCACTTTGAATTGTGCCCGATAGCAAACTGGTAGCCAGTAGAGCTGGCGCAACAGAGGTGTTGCGCGCTCGCCAGATCAACCTGGCTGCTGTCCGTTGGACCAGTTGAAGCTTCCAAACAGTCTTCAAAGGCAGTCCCACATAGAGGGCATTGCAGTAATCTATACAGGATGTAACCAGAGCATGGACTACCGTGGCCAAGTCAGACTTCCCAAGGTACGGGCGCAGTTGGCGCACAAGTTTTAACTGTGCGAATGCTCCCCTGGTCACCGCTGAAACCTGGGATTCCAGGCTCAGTGATGAGTCCAGGATCACACCCAAACTGCGAACCTGCATCTTCAGGGGGAGTGTAACCCCGTCCAACACAGGCTGTAACCCTATGCCCTGTTCGGCCTTTCGACTGACCAGGAGTGCCTGTCTTGTCTGGATTCAGTTTCAATTTGTTCACCCTCATCCAGTCCGACACAGCGGCCAAGCATCGGTTCAGGACCAAGACAGCCTCCTTAGTAGCAGGTGGAAAGGAGTGACAGAGTTGGATGTCATCTGTGTACAGGTGACACCGCACCCCGAAACTCCGGATGACTTCCCCCAGCGGCTTCATGTAGATGTTAAACAACATGGGAGACAATATAGAACCCTGAGGAACCCCACAAGACAAAGGATGAGGGGTTGAACAGGTGTCTCCCAACAACACTTTCTGGGAACGACCCTCCAGGAAGGACCGGAGCCACTGTAAAACAGTACCTCCAAGTCCCATTCCCGCAAGGCGTCCCAGAAGGATACCGTGGTCAACAGTATCGAAGGCCGCTGAGAGGTCCAGCAGAACCAACAGGGACACACTCCCCGTATCCAGCTCCCGGCGTAGATCATCCACTAAGGTGACCAAGGCTGTCTCGGTACCATGTCCTGGCCTAAAACCAGACTGTGCCGGATCTAGATAATCCATGTCTTCCAAGAATACCTGGACTTGTGAGGCCACCACACGTTTCATGTATTCACTTAGGACCTCCTGTAGAAGCTCTTCTCACTATTTCCATTGTTTGTCTTATTGAAATAAATTGTTTTTGTTATTATTCCTGGTTTCATGTATCCAGGAATAATATTCACCTTGGATATGGGGTCATACTGTACTTATGTCATGAATATACACTTCACCCTCCAACAAGTTGGGGGGTTGAGCAATTTTGCCTCCTCCCCTCGGAGAAGAGATTGGTTAATTTTGCAGAATGTACTGGAAGGGAGGAGGGGCTGGCATAGTGTGCTGCCAGCCCCTTTCCCCTCATTCTGCAATAGGACATCGCCCACCACTCCCGCCCATGGATAGTATAATAATGGTCGCTCAAATGGTTTCACATTTGGGGGTCGGATAGGAATTCGCCCACTAGGGTTTTGCCTATCCTATACTATTAGGGGCTTAGATGGAATGGTTGGCTAGCTAAGCGTAAATAGTTTAGTTATTCAAAGGTTTGTATACACTTAAGGCACCCCTTAAGGGTGTGGGGCATTATGCAAACACTCACCTAGACGGTTAATTTTAGGGGTGAGGTGATGGTGAATGTCCCAGGAGCAGGGAGAGTCTAGTCTCAAAAGTTGAGAGAGATTTCTCCTGATGTTTCCCTTACGGGTTGCCTGGGTTGAAATATACAGGGGACCCAGGTAGTACGCCTTAATAGCTATGGGGTAGACTTTAGGAGACGCTACCCCTGCTTACACACACCAAGTTGAACTGACACCAAAAAGTTAGTTGAGTTACAAGTTAAATAGGTAACTATTTAATAAAAGTTGCCCAAAATTTGAAACCATATATTTTGTGTCTGTCTCGTTATTTCGGGGGGTTGGAAGACAAATGTCAGCAGAGCACCACCGCCACAGTTGCACTATTTCTCTGCCCATATAAATTTTCCACTCTTTCTCAGAAAACATTAACATATCAATCTTTGGGAGCATCATGCTCTTCCTCACCTTCATTCTATTATCAGACCAGGATGGGAAAGGGAAAGGACTTAACGTTTTTTATTGCCTTCGTTGCTAGAGGACTTGGGAAGTTCTCATCCATCACTGGTTTGCTAGAGCACTTTGACGCAGAACAACCTGCTGCTTTCCTTCTCTCTTAAAAATTACACCTATTCTGTCCCTGCCTAACATTTGACAGTGATGATGAGACTTCTTTGTCACACATGTGTATAGTTCTTGTCAAAGCAAAACAAATTCATACATCATATTGTAGAAGGTGCTAACCCAATGGCAGAAGACAGTTGTGTATCGCAAATCATGAGAGGGTTTTATTTTGCTCTTTATGTTCTTCTGCATTTGATGACTGTCATTTCAAAATGTTGAATTTGTCATTGCTAGTTGTTGACATTTCCACTTATTTATAGCACTTCATGCAAATGTCTTCTTTTTTTTGACGGAGTAAGTGACCCTTTTCAAGTCCTTCTGTCTTTCTGATGAGTGTTTCCAATCTTGACTAGTTTTTATTTTATCATTATTGTCAAATGTATGTGTACCATAATACAAAGCTTCCCTATTTGAATGTTTTACACTGTACACATATTTAACCATAGTTAATAAAACAAAACACGAAGGCATATGTCAAACAAACCTGCACGCCTCTGCTCAAGGGTATTATTCTAGCCTGACTGTTGTGTTGCTATTTTCTTTTCACCACCATTTCAAACTGCTATTTTTTCAGAGGCAGCTAAAATTACTTTTCTTTGAAGTGTGATAGTGAGAAAACTTTGATATTTTTTTATCTGGTGTGACCTGGTATCTTAAAGGAGAGGTTTGCAGGGTCACTTTTCTCCCACATTAAGAACCCTTTCCCATTCTCAGATGATGAAAAAAACTGGTGCCCCTTCTTTGGCTTCGGAATATGGAATTCCAGTGAAGGAGAGTCTCTTTTCATTGGTTGAAGTTGAATGGTTTGAAATACCTTGTGGTTATTTTGTTGATGCCCCCCCCCTTTATTTGTTTTGTTACTTGTTTTGGGCATCTGGTTATTAGATCTTTGTGTCAACTGTTTTGCGAATTGCTGAAATGTTTATATAATGGGTCGATCTAGTGTAAAAAGGGGGAAAGAATACAAACATTTGAAAAATGCCCATGAATTCCCCATAGTCCATCTCTTGACTCCTATGATTTCAACTTAAAATATGGTGGTCCACGCCTTGGTTACCTCTAGATTGGATTACTGCAATGTGCTCTATGTGGGGCTTCCCTTGAAGATGGCCCGGAAACGTCAACTTGTCCAACGCTCGGCTGCCAGATTAATAACTGGGGCAGGTTACAGGTAGCAGTCGACCTCCCTGTTTAAAGAACTCCACTGGCTGCCATTTATTTTCCAAGCCCAATTCAAGGTGCAGGTGATTACCTATAAAGCCCTAAACGATTTGGGACCCGCCTACCTTTGTGACTGGCTCTCCTCCCATGAACCAGCCCGAGCCCTTCGCTCCTCAGGGGAGGCCCTCCTTTCACCCCTGCCAGTCTCACAGACCCGGCTTGTGAGCACTAGGGAGAAAGCCTTCTCCTCTGTGCCCCCCCCCTGTCTTTGGAATTCCATTCCGGACGAGGTCAGGAATGCCCCCTCATTGGAATCCTTCAGAAAACAACTGAAAACCTTGTTCTTCCACCTGGCCTTTGGAGATTAGACTCCCCAAATGCCCCCATTTCAGGCGAGGCCTTTTCCCCTATGTGACCCTGTATGTTTTGACACCACTCAAGTTATCTCCCCCAAGTTTTTAAAAATTGTATATGTGTATGTGGCCCGCCCTGTCATTTCTGTTTTAGATTCACCTGTGCTGTTGTGTTTTCACAAATGTATTTTAGTGTGTTTATTGCTTTTATTGTGTTTACTGTTTATCGATGTTTTGATATTTTGTGATGTGTTGTTCGGGCATGGCCCCATGTAATCTGTTCCGAGTCCCCTCTGGGGAGATGGATGCGGGTTAGAAATAAAGTTATTATTATTATTGTTATTAAAATATACTTTTGTCAGAGGTCCTCTAAAGAAAAAAGGCACTCACCCAGGGCTTAGATTAAAGGAGACCAATCTAAACACTGCAAGTGCGCATTTTTATTTTGGTAATCCATACATGCTGCAGTCCAACCAAAGAAAAAACAGCAGGGAAGTATGAAAGAAAGCAACTGGAAATTATGTGGATTTTTGGCAATTTTGACAGAATGGGCTGGGATTCATATAACAAAACAACCAATAGAAGGCCTTTGTGCACATATTTAACTATCTTAGTGGACTCAATAGCTTGGATCCCAAGCAAGCCTCTGTGAACAGAAGGACTACTTCTGTTCACACATGGAATTGAGAACCAGTAAATGATCACTGGTGGAAAAAAAGAAAGACCAGTTTCGCTTATTTGCTTTCCCCAATTGTCCCAGAAATATTCCTAACCCTATAGCGCAGACTTTGGAGATGTCCCCAAAGGCAAAGAGATCATTTCTTCACTGTTGGATAGGACTCCAGAAAGAGCAAACTCTGGATCCCAACTAACATAATTTCATTGCACTTGTTCCCATTTGGTTGGACCACGTTTGTTTGCAAAACTGCATCTATTTTGTTATGTGTATTCTATAATTGCTACAACAGCATTAATGAAAATGGCGGTAGGTCTATAATAATAAATCAAAAGGAATACTTAGTAATATTCACTTCCACCAGTAATAGAAATGTACTTCTCTATCAGTGAAAATATCCAAATGGCCTTCTCTCTATATTGCAGAGAAATATTGGGTGTCTTTATAGTAATGAAGAAAAGTGTCACAGAGGAATACTGTCTTATCCTTCAATGGATAGTATATCCTACCTAACGAAGAACAGTGTTCACCCAGTATATACCGGATACATTGTATTTTGATTATTTCTGTAGATCAGGGGTGCTCAGGAAGTCGATTGCGATCGACTGGTCAAACCTGGGACCGAGGGAGGTCGATCCCAGCCAGATGGGGTGTTTCTGAGGGGGCGGAGCAATGCTGCACCAAGCCCCGCCCCCTCCGCCGGCTTCAGCATTTTAACAGCTTCTCCAGGGTAGAAGAGGGTAATGCCAAGCCAGTAGTGGCTATCTATGCCACCACTGGCGTGGCATTACCCTCTTCTACCCTGGAGAAGCTGTGGAAATGCTGAAGCCAGAGGGGGAGGGGGAGGAGCCAAGCCCGCCAAGCCCCGCCCCCTTCCCCAGCTCTGCCCTGCTTCTCTCTTGGCAGATCTTTCTGACTTGGTTTTAGTATAAGTAGCTCGCATGCTGAAAAAGTGTGGGCACCCCTGCTGTAGATCTATCCCATGTTATTCATTGCCACCTCCTAACTTGCTGCTTTATGCACATGTCCCGACGGACTTCCATGGGCCTTGAGAAAGACTTTGCAGTCGAAACGAGCAGGAATTCCAGGGTATAAACTCCCTCGTCGGCCTGGAACCCCTGTGTATCTTCCCATGTCGGTTACTTCTACCTGGATTTCCAGAAGCATTTAATTTACGTGCTGCGGCTTTTTATTACTATTGATCATTTGGATTACAAAGACTTGGAGTCCTGCTACTGTGGATTACAAACCTTTTGGGAACTTCCCGTATATTCCTGAGTTGGATTATTTAAAGTCGAATATTCATTGCAACTTACTTTTGAACACATAACCGCTAATCCAGGGTATACTGGGTGAACACTGTTCTTCGTTAGGTAGGATATACTATCCGCAGGACCCTCCCATCAGTAGTGCTTCTATATAGACTATCGATTTATGCATTGTTATTGCTTACTTTATTACAATCAACTGCTGATATTGCATATTGTGTTTCATGTGTTTTTGAGTGTCTTGTCAGGACACGGGTCCCCGTTTTGTGTTTAGTTATTCTTTAATGGGTCAAAGGAAAGGATTATAAACATTGTTAGCACCAAAAAAAGAAGTGGAAACTGCAATTGAACTTCATTAGTCAGCAAAGAAGCCTTCTGGGACATATCCCTATCAAGATACAACTAGAAATGGGAACTCAAATAGAGTTTCCCTTTTCTCCCTTTCTTTCCCTTTCCTTTTTCTCCTGATCTTAGATACCTACCCACTTATATCCTCTATTCTTCCTTTCCACTTTTTTTACATGCAGACATACTGAACTAATGTTGGTTTAAGTTTGTTGCATATTTCAATGTAATTTGTGTGTTTTTTTAAATCTGGAAAATTTAATAAAAACTATTTTTTAAAAAGAAAGGTGTCACAGAGGAATACTGTCTTATCCTTCAATGGGTCAAAAGAAAGGATTATAAACATTGTTAGCACCAAAAAAGGAGTTGATGAAAAGGCAATTGAACTTCATTAGTCAGCAAAGAAGCCTTCCGGGACATATCCCTATCAAGATACAACAAGAAATGGGAACTCAAATAGAAGCCAGCGCAACATGTGAAACACAAGAAATGTTTCGCATTTCAAGGTCATTGTCTGACTTTAGATTAGAGTTCAGTATAGAAGAGAGATCTAAAGACAGCTTGGGGAAAAGATGATTCTGTGAGACCCCAATATGACACAGCCCTTGGAACTGTGGTGGGAAAACAAGGCATCGACATCAAAGAGGGAAAGAAAGTAGGTGAGCTGACTGCAGGCAATGGACTGGGAGTTTATACAGACTCAGCAGAATGGAAATGAAAGATTAATGAGTTAAAAGCAAGGACAGGGAAAGGAATGTGACGAGGAAGGTCTTCTTGTATCTGCAGAACAGGATGCACAGTGAGAGGAGTGACAGTTAATAATTGAAGAGATTAGGGGATCCATAATGAAGTGAGAAATGTTCCTTTAGGAATCTAAGGCCAGCAAGATTCTGCTATTTTCACTGAAAGGTTTTGTCGAGTTTAATGCACATTTTGGATAACAGACTGGCTCCACTCCATAGCTCCACAGGATTCCAGTACATATGCAGGGCTTTCCATCAGTTAAGTCAAGCTCAACTCTCTTCATCATCTGGAAATGGTCCTGTAAACTGGACTGGCCTCTATAAACTGTGCTGAACTGAGTAGTCTATGTCAACATTCATGCTGTGACAACAAAAACAAGAGCACAGGTATGAACTGACAAAACTAACTAACAAAGTTGGTAAACGTGACAACCAGTGTCTGTAATGCAATACTTAATAATATATATATAATCAACATACAAGGAGTCTGAGCATTCGATTATATATATATATATATATATATATATATATATATATAATGCAAAAACCGAATGCGCACAATACCGTTCTTTTGGAGGTTGAAAATGATATCAACAGTCCTTAGACATTATTCCAATAGTCCAATAGTCCCATAAATAGTCCATAGAGCATCGCGAAAACTCGGTATAATAATAGTTCAGATCAAGAAAAAGCCGGTCTGACTCGCATTCATGTAAATCCAAGTAGTATGGAATAGATCCGGCTAAATAGAGGTTCAGTTCCAGTATATGAAATCAAACCATCCACAGTATATAGTGATGAAGACAATCATGCAGGACAACAAGGAGCCGGCAATCACGGTTCCTATAGAATCCGGGATGACAGAAAGCCGACGCAGTGGGAATCCATGTTTAGGGCCACTGAAATCCGTTTCGCTTTAGAAAAGCTTTATCAAGGCTTAATCCATAGTATAACGTGTCCTTTCATGATATATTCATGCAGCAGCATAACCTCCCCTTATTCAGGTGAGGTGACCCAAAAAGGTGAATGCTGTGTCCCGAGATGAACAATTTTACATGCAGAAGGGCAACTGAATTGAAATATTCAGAAAAATAGTATTTCTCATTCCCATGTGACAGTGAATTTCCATTTCTTGTAGCAGTTGCCTTTGATGGGCTGGGCAGCAACACAGCTTATTTTAAGAGGGGGTTTTTTTGTTACTATGCTTTAATTATTAATCTATCTTTTGGCCATTTGAGGCCATAATTTCCTGAGTAATACAGAATTTCAATTAGATTTTATAATGTTCAGGTTAATTTAAAAGTGGACTGCTGGGATTCCTTGTTGCCTTTTGATTCATCTGTTTATTCGAGAACTTGGGAATACCTACTAAGATAGTACATTGTTAACTCATTGGATTTTTCCCCACCAAGCTGGCTCAACTGACTAAATTTTCCTACTAACTATGCTTTAATGAATTAGATGATTTGATAATAACAAATTATAATATTCTAAAGATTGTTGGCTCTTCTGCTGACAGGTTCAGTAAAATTGGAAAAACCTAAAGTAAGGACAGTTTAGTAGTGGAAAATACGTCATGCGTCTCTTTTATTAAGCAGGTTAGTTTGCTTGCTGTATCATGACTATGTGGAAAGAATGACATATAGAAGCAACTAGAAATCTAGGAAAAAACAGGTAGGAACAAATTTAAGAGCTAGGGTTAAAGAGAAATTGAAGAAGCATGGAAAGTTTTTCTTTTTCTTTTCTTTATTTTAGAGAGTTTTCCCTCAAATATTAGGACATTTAAGTCCCAATCGGCCTGTCCATCTTTCAAGGAAGAGGGTTACATGGTGTGTTGCTACTCCTTTTAGTACTCTGCCTCTATCGCTGTTACAAAAATTACTATTATATAGTGTTGCATAATATGCAACATTGAATGTTATTATTTGACTTGATCTGCAGTGAACCTTTTGTATTCCATTAGTTTGTTTATTGCATCCTATTCAGAGCTAGACACTTGATCAATTAAGCGTAATTATTTTTTCTCATGCCAGCTCCAATTCCTCCTCTTTTGGATTTTCAGTCTGTCCTCCTTTCTCTACCTTTCTATCACTCATTTTGTTTTTCACCATCACTCCCACATTGTATCACACAACTTGAGGGACTGATATTGGTTAAAGTTGGGAACAAAAGACACATTTGCTAAATTCTTGCACTCTTATCCTTGTTTCTGTTTATCCAGAAGCACATCCCATTGAATCCAATAAGCTAAATATGTTGTACCACTGATTTTTAGATCATGCTTTTTAATAGGGAATAGAAGCATGCTGTTTTCAATTCAGTTCTGCAGAAATATTCTCTCTATGCTCAATCACTCAAAATATTTAATGCTTAATTCACCATCTTGCCTTTGCAGTAAGTCTGCCACACTTGTACACTGACACTGGGCCTGCCATAATATGGTCCTCAAGATGTGGTTGGACTAGCATTCCTAGTTAACATAGCCAGGGGTTAGGCATGCTGGAAGCTGCAATTCCACAATTTTGAGGTGGCTGCATTATTACCACTCCTGTTTTGAGACCATTGCTGTCCATTTTCTAAAACAATGTTTTAATATTTATTTAATATCTTTCCAAACCATGAGAAGAGTGAGTAAACATTGTGTGTGCTGGCAGAGAGGAAAAAAGAGGAAAGACTAGAGCAGAAAAGAGCAGTAGTGTTGGTAGTACAGTCTTCCAAGAATATTGGGTACTGTTCCATTATCCAGCTGGAGGCCTAAGGAAAGTACATTGAAGGAGCAAAAGCATTTCCCCCTGTTTTCCTGTTATTCTCCCCACCCATGTTGACATTGTAGAAACAACCCTAATTTATGAAATGGGATTTAGGAATAATCAGAGAAAATGGGCCAGAGGTTTAGTACAGCGATTAAACAACAGCTGATTCAATCCGAACGTTCCAAGTTTGAGACCCCGGGCTGGCCTTGGGCAGCCAGCTGTAAATGTAACCCACTGTTAACCTTAGCAGTCGAAAGTGAAAGCAACCTGCGAGTAGAGGAATAAGGTACCGCATAGCAGGAAGATCTTTTAAAGAATTTATAACACCAATAACTGAAGATTGATTGCCGAGGAAGCTCCAGTGGGCACGCAGGTTCTCCGTCATAAGAGGAGGAAGCAAGGTGGATGGAGCAGCAGCAGCACCCTGTGATGAAGTGGAGCAACAGCACATGGAGATGTAATCTGGAAGACCATGTTCAATCAGGAAAGATCTGCCTACTATTTGTATGTTGTCTGTCTTGTATGTCAATTACTAATGGCAGGAATTGTCGGCTTGTATATGTTCTGTAATCCGCTCTGAGTCCCCTTCGGGGTGAGAAGAGTGGAATATAAATAATGAGTATTATTATTATGGGGGAAATAGTTTTCCCCCTTCAACTTATTTATTTCTTATTATTTATTTATTTCCGCCATTTCTACCCCGCTTCTTCTCAACCCCCGAGGGGGACTCAGAGCGGCCTAACAACAGCAATAATTTGATGCCAAAAACACAGTATACATATAATAGAAACCCAAAAACAGTCAGAATTAAAATACATTAAAATACAGTTAGCATTAAAATACATCATATACATTCACATAAGTTAAAAACAGTATTCCGTCCATAATAGAAGCATTGGGTTATGTCCACCAGTTTGCCATTTCAATCCAATCTAAAGTGCTGTATCGTGCTAATGCACAAACGCCTGGTCCCATAACCAGGATTTCACTTTTTTCCTGAATGCCAGGAGGGATGGGGTTGATCGTATATCAATTGGGAGTGTGTTCCACAGACGGGGAGCCACCACCGAGAAGGCCCTATCTCTCGTCCCCACCAACCGCATTTGAGAAGTAGGCGGGAGCGAGAGCAGGACCTCCCCCACATAAAATGGACTATCCTTCTCTGTCTAGTGCCCCCTTTTGGCCTCCACCCAGATAATGGAACAGTACTAAATATTGTTGTCAGTCGCCTTCGGGCTCAGAGGGGCGGTATAGAAACGTGACAAATAAATAAATACTTGAAGTGGCAGCAATTGTTACTGTGATCTGGCTGCTGAAGATATCCCAGTCTTAGCAATGTTTGTGGCATTGTGATAACAACTGGCAGTCCTAAAATATGGCAGAGAATGTTTAAAGAAAACAATGAAAATTGACTTAATTTTTCTAGCAGGGGAAGAAATGAAAGATGTCGACTCAATTCTAATATTCACTTAAGTAAATGCCTGTTAACACTCCACTGATGAGACATGGTGCAATTTAATGTGATGAACCCCCCAAGACTAAGCACTTTTCAGTCCCATTGATTTCAATGCGGAAATTAAGTACATGCTTAAACTTCCCCCGCCAAAATCAATGCAACTTAAAGGTGCTTAACCTTGATTGCAGAATATATTTGCTAGAAACTACTCTGCAATGTTCTATTCAAATGTATAATAAATCTCCCTGTCCTGTACCATTCTAGCAAAATTAACTCCCGCAGTGAAAGGGGGGGAAAAAATCACATATAAATTATGCATGTAATTACATTTTTATCTGGCCATCATAATTTAGCAAATAAGGCTTGAAAATATCATCATGGGAAGAAAACATGAGTCAAAGTTCAAAACTCATTATCATTTTTCCAGCCCTCAATTATAATTAGCATTTGCTTTCCACTCACAAAGCCTATACTGCATTTAGTCATTTCCCCCCAAGAAGCAAATGTCTTTGTTAATGGTTGAGATGTTGTTGTTTTTTTGTCCTGGGGTGGGAAATAAGGATGAATATACTTATCTTTATTTAAAAGTTTTTTCCTTGCACTTATGGGTATTTGGAAGTCTCAAATCTCAATATACCTCTCTGCTGATAAAATGGAATTTTGTTTACTAGACACTTTTATGTCCTAGCAATAAAAACCTGACTATCAGTAGAGGCAGGCATAAAATATATTAAAATAGTGATACGTTAGAATATTGTCCCTGAATTCCAAAGTACTTTAGTGTGATCTAGCAAAATAACAGTCATTGTGACAGGGAGAATGTGTGTAGGGAGAAGGTTTTATATATGGAAGGAGAACAAAAGGAGCTATTACTAGTTGTCATACTAGTTGTCTATTCTGTCACACCAGCTGTTTGGGATGTAAATATTCCCTTATTTCATTCTTGCATTCAAGAAAAAAAAGAACTTCATAAGTTTACTCCCTACTGATCAAGTTTACCAAAGTTTTGACACAGTTTTTATGATGTCTTTACATTAGTTGACATTAGTTGACTACATCCAAAATTATATTTGTGTAAAAAATATCAGTTTTGATTTGTAAAAAAGGGGGGGTGACGCCCTCTAGAGGGCTGTATTTATCTGTATTTGGTTCGCCCTTCACTTGCATGGCTCTTTGTTTCATAAGTTCCTTTTGTTTGCCATGTGCTCACCTGGGGGAGGAGCTGCATCCTGGCTTCTACCTGGTGACCTGCCCTCAACTCCTCCTTTTTTACCGGAGTTTACCTGGGGGCCGGATTTCCTCTCTGGCCTCTCTTTCCAAAGGTCACAGGACAAGCAAGGCTGAGAGTTAGGTTGCTGCAAAAGGCAATCTCATTTTACCTGCCGTCTACCTTCTGTATTCACCAAGTCTTCAGCATATAGGAGGATCCTTCTTCATCCAGAGGCTGTGGATTTTCGGGCCTGCTACAGGACTTCGTTTGCCTGCAAGCCAGAGGACAGCAGAACGCCTTGGACTTAATAGAGGTACCATCACTTCGCATCTCCAGGCCTAGTGATAGACGCCCTTTTCCTTAAAGGACCTTTGCAACCAACTCAAGCTTTTGAACCATCAGTTTTGGCTGATTGTAATCCAATAAATACTGTTTTCAGTTCACCCTTTTGAGTCCTGCACTCTTTCCCAGGCTTTCCTGCATTGGGAAGACCTTAACATAAGAACATAAGAAGAGCCATGCTGAATCGGGCCTCAGCCCATCTAGTCCAGCATTCTGTGTCACAAAGTGGCCCACTAGTTGTACACAGGGATCTCTAGCAGAAAGGAGGGCAAAACCCTCAACTGCTCCCGACCCCCCACAACCAGTACCCGGGGAAAATCCTGCCTGCCTCCATCAACACAGACTCTGTTCCCAGGGTCAAAGCTTATTTTGTCCTATCTCTAAAGCCTCCTGTAGACCCTGGGAGACAGAAGAAGTGTGGGGAGGGGGTGCAAAACAGAGTGACATTGAGAAATTTCACTAATTTCTAATTCAAAAATACATTTTTGGCAATAGACAATTGAAATTATATTTGAATGGGCTGATTTTTAAATCATTTTAAATTGGAGGTGTTTATAAATAGCCTTTCTTATGTAATGTTATTGTTTTATATTGTAAATCATATTAGAAAAATCATGGTCTTGAAGAATAGATCACATCCAATGGACTTCTGGCACCATGTGCTTAGAAAATGGAGCCCTAAGGAAGTCCTTCACACAATGTCAGGGGGATTCCCAAACCTAGGAAGATGGGCAAAAGACAGGGAAAGTTGAGAAAAGGATGTGGGATGGCTAGCCATCCCAGAAGAAAGGGAAAGATGATAGGGAATGGGTAAGACTGTTCCCCCCACTTTTCCTTGCTTTCGTCCTACCCATCTGATAAAGTCATAAGAAATGTATCAGCACCATTTTATCTGATTCAAATTATCTGTGGTCAGGATGGAGAAACAGACTTGCATCCTATATAGAGTCTTTGTTCCTGGAAGAAAAGTACCCCCAAAGTTAGAAAATCATTTTTGCCTTCCTGATATCATTTCCAACAGCTTCATTCTATGTGATGCTTCTTGACCAATCTACAGGGTGATACTAAGTCAAAATAGAATATAAGGATCTTCCTTTGATTTAAACAGTTATCAGTTAAAGATACGTGTTTAACAACAACAACAACAACACATTTATTTTTGTATCCTGCTATCATCTCTCTGAAGGGATTCAGGGCTCTGTACATGGGGACCAAGCCATGTATTGTTATACCAAATAAAAGAGGCCAAAGAACTAATTGTTTTCTTTCAAAATAGGGTGAATTACATTTCTAATGGGGTATGCAGTTCAAATCTTTAAAATGAGAAGTCATTTCTCAAGGGTTCATAGCAATTTTCATAGACAGGCAGTCCCCAAGTTACATACATCTGACTTACAAATGACTCATAGTTAAGAATGGGGGTTAGACAACATGAAATGAGAGAAATTTATCCCCAGCAAGGGAAATGCACTCCTGAAAGAGTTATCATAGAGAAAACATGTCTCCTCTGAACTTTATCGCCAAAATCCTTGTTTCCACAGCAAGCCATTTTTTTTTCAGAATTCTATTATCACATGGATAAAAAGTGAGGTAAAATCTTCTGAATAGGGGCACAGGAAGCAAAACAAACAAAACAGGGGGTCAACCCTTCTCTATGATATCCAAAGCTAAAAAGTATATATTTTTGACTGGAGTTACACTTTAAAAAGATACCTGTTCTGACTTACAAACAAATTCAACTTAAGAACAAACCTATCTTGTTCATAACTTGGGGACTGCCTGCATAGGAAAAGATATCATAATAAATTTTATGCTTGCAATGATGCCCTTAGTCTTTTAGGTTTCAGAGCAATGGTACCATGCTGTTGGATATGTAATAATATACCAGGTTCTTCTAATTCCCTCTTCATACAAAGTCATGGTTTCACCTTTAGTTTTATATTTATTTATACTCAACCTTTTAATGACATGCTTCTCACATAAGTTAAAGGTAAAATGGTTAACAATGTATCAACGTACAATCCATGAATACCTGCTGAATGGAAAAAACTTTCCTTTCTCCCATTTGGACATTCAATGATGTGGTATTTGGATCCAAGTGTTCTTCAAGGAACAAGCTCCCCCAAACAGCTCTTTTTCTGACCAATGGATGGTACAAAGCTCATTTATCCTTTCCCGTGATAGCCCTCCTGAGAGAGAGCCTCACTAGTGGTCTTTGCTCTCCTATGTTCAGAAGCAGGTGCCAGTATGTGCCTACCCTCATCTTTGGAGGCCCAGGATAACTATAATTTAGATTTGTGAAATATATGTAAAACATTTTGCATTGTAGAGTGGTGGAGTAGAATCTAAAGTGATCCAATAATTCAGAGTCTCTAAGGCTGTGTCTACACTTTATGTAGTGCAATCTAAAGGACTCTAGAGATGTTCTGGTGCATTTTTGGAAGCATTCCTGGTGTCCTTTGACTGTTCACATGACTAGTTTAGCCAAGAGTGCATTGGGGCCACCACTACACCACTGCCATCAAAGCTGAGCTCTCCAAGATGCTTGCTTATGACATCCCATTTCTGGTCATGTGGCTTAGCAACCAACATGACACCACCAGAAATATGATGTTATCGGGATGCTTCTGGGAGTGACCTTCTTGCTGCTGGAGATGCCGCAGTGGGTCCATTAGAAGTGTGGACAGTAGATCAGGCCAGATCTAACTGGATCCAGCTATCCACACCTCTAAAACTGTGGGATTCTCTTAGAGCTTCTAGGAAGCTCCAGGAAAAAAATCCCAAGATCTATTCCTGTGGAATAAAGGCTGGATGCAGCAGATGTGCAGTGGGTCCACGTTATTTTGGCCTTGTAGAACAGTCAAAGTTAAATATCTCAGGAAACACAGCTGGGCTGTTTTTTGAGTAACTTCATTCAATCAAGAAATTCAGGTACCTTACCTAACAGCTATTGGTTTCAGCCACTGCAGCAGCTAATGAAGAAATCATTTTATTGTCACTACACTCATGGGAAATGAGATTAATTTGGCAAACAGAAGAGAACAGGTAGCATGCATCACATGTTCTATAGTTTCCTTTTTAAAGAAAGAGAGATATCCTGTCACTATTATTTCTTTGCATCCCATCAAGCTAGACATTTGCAACACATTGTCAAAACACCTCCAGTTTCTTTTGTCTAAAATACATAGTTTTTTTCTCTCTTCCTGCTCAAAGCAGAAAATTGCACTGGATTAAATTAGGTACCCTGTGGTTTCAGTGAACATGTCCTATTGAGTGGAAGGGGGGGGGGACAAGTTGAAGCCTGCCACATAGCTCTGAAACCAATTTTCAAGATATGTTATGTGTGACTTTTTGCCAGAAATTAAAAGTACAACCTCCCTTTCTTATACAGATCTGGAGGGGACAGTTTTAAGAGAGTGGCAGATCACCCACTATCCTCACTATGGGGCTATACTCTCCCGCTAATTTGTTGCCAATTTTGCCACTCTTAAAACCACGTTTTGGAGCATAGAACCAAGAAATTCATGTTTGAAATGAGGTGTTTGCAAAAGATGAACCTGATTTTCAAGCTAAGCCAGGATTGTGGAAAGCTTCTGTGATTCTGCATGAAAAAGGCACACAAAACCTGTTTTGGTTTTTTGTATTATTATTTTTTAAACAAAAGCATGGTGTATGATTACTGCAGAGGCAAATGTGGCATAGGGGACCCCTGCATGTTGCCAGTTATGCTACAGACTGTAAACTTAGATCCAGGTCTCTTGGCATATCCTCCACGTAAAAGGCCACACGTAGCAGTGTTGCCATTTTTAATTTGCTCACTATGCAGATGTCTCTCAATTGCTTAGAGAATGGAAGTGATAGATTCCCAACAGACAGTGCATCCATATTGTAAAATTAGTATAGCATTAGTTAACTGCCATATGAAATTGTGGGCTATGAAATCATGAGACTTGTAGCTTTACAAGGTTTTTCATCTACTGTGCTGGTGCCTCACCAAACTACAGCCCATAGCATGACAGTTAAAGTGGTGTCAGATGGCAGCATTGAGTCATGACAGTTAACATAGTGTCAACTGGCATTAATTCTCCAGTGTAGAAGATGCATCCAGAGCAGTGTTTCCCAACCAGTGTGCCGTAGCACACTAGTGTGCCGTGAGCGATCATCAGGTGTGCTGTGGGAAATTAGAGATAGAAGAGAAAGAGAGAGAGAGCCCTCCTGTCCTACCGGGAAGCCCTAGCCGGGGCTCAATCCCTTGCCTGAGTCCCGCAAACACAGCCTCTACTCACCACTTGCCTTCTTGGGCTTCCTCCTCCCCTCCGCTCCTTCCTCGACCTCGGAAGGGTTTGAGCCTGTAAAGATTCGATGTTAACTGTTCACCTTTATTAAAACATGGCAGGGCAGGCTATCCCACCTCTGCCACCAATTTGTAACGATGAGGTCACTACGTATCTGACCTAATGTAAAAGGGTGTTGTATAACTTTAGTTTAAGGATCCCTTAAATATGAAGAGATTAGCCACCAGATTGTGAGGACTGTTGTTGTTATCAGTTATCTATGAGGGTCTGTCACCAATTATTGTGGGACTTCAAACTGTGTAACAAGACAGATTAAAAACACTTTCCTGTCTTGCTTTACTCTGAGGCTGGACTTTTAAAATACGGAACAGAGAGAGGTTGTTGATGAAAAGAACAATAACAGTTTATTTATAGCTTGGCACAAAAGCGTGATGGCTACCTTATAACTTCTTAGAGGCTCAACTCCTTATGGTTACATTGGTATTGTAGAAGATACAAAGTTTAAAATGTTTGACTGTTACTATTACTCAGTTAGATCAGTATGTAACTATCTCACACACAGACCCTCTCTCCTCCTATAGGCACCTTGCCTATCTCTAGCCCTCAGGCTCTATACAAACAGACTGGCTCGCAAGCTCAGCCTACTAGAACTGTCTCTCTACAGCTCCAAAAACAGACTGCCCTCAGAACCTGCTCTCTCCTAGAGCTGGTCTGACAGTTAAACTGTCAAAATTCAAACTTCCCCAGAATTCTATTATTGGCTGTGGCAGAAAGCTGTTGACTCCTCCCACCTCTGCCTTACAGCCATGTTGCTATGGCAACTCTTCCCCAAGGTGGGCCTTTACTGAAGAAGTGCACCTTCCCTAAACATCTAAACATTTCAATACATATTCAATCCTCAATCCTATAATAAAAAATAAACACTTCTGCACAGAGCTGAAAGGTGGGGACTGCTTCAGGCAGAAAGACCCGCTCGGCGAGAGAGAAGATCCTGGGATGGGACTTCCCCTGGTCCCCCGGCTGCGTGGGGGCAGATCTACGCCGTAGCATTCATGCAGTGAGGCACCACTTGGTCTTTCAGGGCTCAAGGCTGGGGAATCCCAGGATTTGTAGTTTGGGGAGGCTCAGGATGGTGTCAAACTGCCACTCCCGTGATTCCCTCGCACTCAGCCAAGGCGGGTCAAGGGGCATTCTGGACACAGGGTTGAGGCACCTTTAAGCAGGGGCCAAAAACTAACAGGGTCTGCTCACTTAAGGCTGGCATGGGCCAACTTGGGCCCTCCCTCCAGGTGTTTTGGCCTACAACTCCCACCATTCTCTCACACACACACACACACACACACATATATATATATATACTGTATGTATGTATATGTATATATATGTGTGTGTATATATATATATACAGTATATATATATATATATATATATATATATACAGTATATATATAAATACACACACATACACACATTTATTAACTGCACCTGCCACGCATTGCTGTGGCCAACCTTCCCTCCTTCTTTCTCTCCTTCCTTCCCTCTTTCCTTCCCTCTTTTTCTGTTCCTTCTTCTTTCCCTTTTTTCTTCCTTCTCTACCTGTTTCTTTCCTCCCTTTCTTTGCTCTTTGGTTCCATTCTTCCTTCTCTCTTCCTTCCTTCCTTCCTTCCTTCCTTCCTTCCTTCCTTCCTTTCCTTCCTTATTGATGCATAAGAACACACAGAGAGAGACTGATAGCTGTTGAGCAAGACCTTCGTGTGTGTCTTACTGCCATTCCTGCCAGGATATCTATGTTGTGTTCATCAAAACAGGTCCAGGTTTCACACTGAGTGTATAAATACATTTAAAAACATATAAACTATATGTATTAATGTGTTAGAGTGTCATTTTGTGTCATTTTGGTTGGTGGTGTGCCCCAGGATTTTGTAAATGTAAAAAATGTGCTGCGGCTCAAAAAAGGTTGAAAAACACTGATCTAGAGTCATCACTGCTGGTCTAGGCCATTTTATTGTTCATGGCAAGGGAGCAAATACTTCATTTCCAGAACTGGCATATAAAACCATGGGCAATTTTGTACCAATGACATAGTGCCTTTTCTTTCACTAATCTGCCTTTTCATGAAAAGGTATATATCACAGTTTTCAAATAATTATCTCACTTGAACATCTACATCCAGGGAAATAAAGCCTTTTAAGTCATGGCATCCTCTTCTTCTCAGTATAACTGATGTTTGAGTGCGTAGCTGGTCTTGCTTAGTTGAATAATTGCCAATTTTAATAATGCTGTTAGTGAGATCCTTTGTCTTACCATTGATCATCTATGTTGTATCCTGATGGATCTGTTCAGTAAATGTTGTATACTGCTTAGAAATTAGCAAACAAAGGGCAAAATAGAAATACTTTCAATTTGCAACTAGTACTACTGTTACCACTGCTACTTCTACTATTGATAGTATAAACCTACATCAAATAGCTAACCATTTATTGCACTTTTCATAAAATCTTCCTTTTGCACTGTTATAGCTAGCTATGATTGGTCATCCATATACTGAGTCATTCTCATATGTTTTTATGGCTGTTCCATAGAGCTGCCACTCCCACATGGGAGCTATAAGATGAAAATTGGACCTTAGTTATCCAGCCAAACTGAAAACTATTCTACAATCTCTTCTCACAGAGAAATTTTTATTTCCCTGCCTCCTTCTCTGCAGCAGCCAGGTTTGCTAGGAGTTACGCAGCCAGAATGGTGTAGTGTTTTGACTACAACTCTGGATACCAGGATTCATATCCTTACTTGGTCATGGAAACCCACTGAGTGACCTTGGGACAATCACACTCTTTCAGCCTCAGAGTAAAGCAAATACAATCCCACTCTGACCAAATCTTAACAAGAACACCCATGATAGGGTCACTTTAAGGGTCTCATAAATTGGGAATGACTTGGGAGCACACAACAATATGTAACGCAATCAGTACTAAATATGTGACTTGGCTAATGGCAATGCGCTCTATGTGGGGTTGCCTTTGAAGACTCCTCGGAAGCTTCAAATAGTCGAGTGAGAAGCAGCCAGGTTAATAACTGGAGCAGCGTACAAGGAGCATACAACTCCCATGTTACGCCAGCTCCACTGACTGCCAGTTTGCTACCGGGCACACTTTGGCCTTTTGGCCTACCCCGTCGAACCTGTGTTTGGTGAGGTTACACTCCCTCTGAAGACACAGGTCTGCAGCGTGGGGGTCCTCCTGGACTCAGCGCTGATGCTTGATGCTCAGGTGTTAGTGGTGGCTGGGAAGGCCTTTACACAGTCAAAGCTTGGTGCGCCAGCTGAAACCGTACAGCAAGAAGTCTGACTTGACCATGGTGGTCCATGCCTTAGTTACTTCAACTGGACTACTGTAATGCACTCTACGTGGGGCTGCCCTTGAAGACAGTTCAGAAATTACAGTTGGTACAAAGGTTGGCAGCCAGATTGTTAACTGGAGCAAGTTACAGGGAGCGGTCAACCCCCCTGTTTAAACAGCTCCACTGGCTTCCGATAAGTTTCTGGTCCCAATTCAAGGTGCAGGTTATCACCTATAAAGCTCTAAACGGTTCAGGGCCTGCCTATCTTCATGACTGCATCCTCCCCTATGAACCCACACAGTCCTTACGATTTTCCGGGGATGCTCTTCTCTTGCTCCCGCCCCGTTTTAGGCTGGGTTGGTGGGGATGAGGGAAAGAGCATTCTTAGTGGTGGCCCCTCATCTCTGGAACTCCCTCCCCAGGGAGATTAGGCTGATACCCTCCCGATCCACATTCTGTAAGGAACTGAAGACGTGGATGTTTCGTTGTGCATTTTATTGACGATTCCTGATAAATGATTCCTAACCATGATCTGAACTCAAGTTCCTATATTTGATTATTATACTTTAAGTTAAACAGAACTGATCCTATTATAATTGCTCTATTCCTATGATACTATTTGTTCTATTCACCTTATTGACCAGCCTATCCTTTAATTCATTTGCCTATTGGTCCCCCCCCCCCAAATGAGACTAGAGGTATCTATGTTGTTTTTTTATGATGTTTGTTTCATTGTTTATGATGATGCCATTCTTATGTTGTTTTAATATTTTACTGTTCTGTTTTTAATTGTATGTTGCCTTGGGCTTGGCCCCATGTAAGCCACCCTGAGTCCCTTTGGGGAGATGGAGGCGGGGTAGTAAAATAAACTTCTTCTTCTTCTTCTATAAAGCCCTAAACGGCCCCGGCCCAATTTACCTGTCCAAACGCATCTCCCTCTATGAACCAGCGCAGAGATTAAGATCTTCCGGGAAAGCCCTGCTTTCCATCCCACCACTTTCTCAGGTACACCTGGGAGGGACAAGAGAGAGGGCCTTCTCAGTGATTGTCCCTTGGCTATGGAACTGCCTTCCTAATGAGATTAGGTCAGCCCCCTCCCTCTTGTCCTTTAGAAAGAGGATAAAAACGTGGCTGTGGGACCGAGCCTTTGGGACTGTGTAATGAGTCAGTAATAAGAACTCTTAGTATGCCAGCCAGATTCAATATGGTTGTTTGAGACAGTTTTAAACAGAGGATTTTAACATCAAGATAAGGGATTTTATTGTTTTTGTATGTGTATAGTCTAGTAGTTCTGCAGACTCTCTACCACCCGGCAGAGAGCATTCTCAGTGGCCGCGCCGGTTTTATGGAACTTGCTGCCGCCGGAGACACGAGCCTTGCGGGACCTGCTGGTGTTCCGCAGGTCCTGCAAGACCTGGCTATTTAGGCAGGCGTTTGATGTGTGATGTCCGACGGTGCATGATCAATATGGCCACTCTGTTGTACTACTATTTTCTGTATGAACCAGCCATGTCTGGCTACGATTCTGTGTGACTACTTTTAAGATGTAATCTCATGTGTTTTAACCCTATGTGTTTATATGCTGTTTTATATGCTGTTTTATATGTTTTTATATACTGTTTTTATATGCTATCGTATGTACTGTTTTATATGCTGTAAACCGCCCTGAGCCTCAGGAAGGGCGGTTTATCAAATCAAAATAAATAATAATAATAAATAGTATGTTTCAGCATTGAATGTTTGCCATTTATATGTTGTGCTCTGCCCTGAGTCCCCTTTGGGGTGAGAAGGGCCGAATATAAATGCTATAAAAAATGTACTAACCGATTTCAGTAGAAGCCATGTTACGTTATCTTTACATTAAAGGGTTCTGCACAGTAACTTGGATGTTTCTTCTTTGGTCATTTAATTGAAGGAGCCATTTCTTCTTGATACTGATGACATATAAAACAGAAGTGGTTCTGACTGTGGTAGAGACATGACTTCTGATATCTTCTCAATGGAAACTCTGTGATAGCTACTTGTTTAGAGACAAATGTCTATCATGGAATCTCCATTGAGTGTTGAAAGTGGGTAATAAAGAGTGTGCACAAGCATGTCTGCAAACTCCACCAAGTTCCTGAAGACTGCTGCAATTATTCAGGAAGGAGGTGGGAGTTATTGCCAGAAGAATGTAATCTGTGTGATAAATAAAAAATAATAATTTTTAAAAAATTAAAAAAGAAGAAGAAGAATGTAATCTGCTCTTCTTGCTGTACAGGAGCCATAATGGTTCATTAAGTCATCATCACATTCTCTTTTTCAACTATCACCCCATTGAAACTGATTCTTGGACTCAAGAGTAAAAAAGAAGGCTTCAAGTCAGTGATTACTGTGTGCTTTTGGTGAATTCCAATCCTTTTGGATTTCTTACAATCCAAAAGGATTGGAATTCATGGTTTTGTTTCAAGCAATGCTATGGCTGTGAGTTAAAAGCAGAAAACTTTTTAAATGTGAAAAGGGGTGAGGAGTCCTAAAACACAGAACGCTGAAATGACAAGAATATGAAGGTTGGCTGGCTGCTGTTGTATGTACTTTTGCATTTAGAATTGGATGCAGAAAAAGAGAAATTGACTTGTCATGAGAAAAAAATATTTCTACTCTGGACTGGATTTTGTGGTCTAAGTGCAATTAAGCCCTTAGAGCAGTGGTTCTCAACCTGTGGGTCCTCGGGTGTTTTGGCCTACAACTCCCAAAAATCCCAGAAAGCTTTCCAGATGTTAGGACTTCTGGAGACCCATAGGGAACCCATAGATTAAGAACCACTGCCTTAGATGAAACAACAGAAGCTGAATATGATTGCAATGCTGTTTTAGAAGAGATGTGCTAAAGACCATAAGCTAAAGGTGTCAACTCTCCATTGGTTAATTGAAAGTAAATGCAGTCATTTATTTATTTAGTCACATTTCTATACCGACCCTCTCAGCCCGAAGGCGACTCGGGGCGGTTTACACAAGGCAGTCTCTGACCTCAATACAACACAAACCAACAAACCAAAAAAATAACCATATAACAACAAATTAAGAATTAGAAACATACAATTGCAGTCTCAGCGTCATGTTGAAATCAGTTTCCGTCACATTGTCGTCATTCCATATATCTTTATATTTCATCAGCAAATGCCTGCTCAGACAGCCAGGTCTTGACTTTCTTGCGAAATGTCAGGAGGGAGGGGGCCAATCTGATGTCTCTAGGGAGGGTGTTCCAAAGTTGAGAAGCCACCACTGAAAAGGCCCTGTCTCTCGTCCCTGCCAGTCGCGCCTGTGAAGAAGGCGGGACCGAGAGCAGGGCCTCTCCAGACGATCTTTTTTTTTTTTCAATAGATTTTTATTGTGAAAGTTTTTTTCAATATTGCAGTGAAACATAGACGACAGTACAAGTGAGGGGGGAAAAACAGGGGAGGGAGGGGGGGGAGGGAGGGGGAAAGGGTGGGAGATGAGAGTTGGGGAAAGGAACATCAAAACAACACAAACATACTAAAAAACAAAATCACTTCCCGTATTTATACAATCTATCAAGTTCCCCTGAGTTTCTTTAAGTAAATAGTCTATTCACAATAAATGGTTACATAATGAAAAATTGTTTCTTTCAAGGTTACATTCAATATTGCTGCTGCAATTCTTTCAACTTACTTAGTAGCCTTCCCTTCTTCCAGGGGCTATACAAGTTTACTGTGCCATAATGTTACATTAGTCAGACTTCAAATAGTCTTAAACATCTCGATGGTTCATAGGGAGAGATGCGTTCGGACAGGTAAGTTGGGCCAGAACCGTTTAGGGCTTTAAAGGCTAAAGCCAGGACTTTTAATTGTGCCCGGTAGCAAACTGGCAGCTAGTGGAGCTGGCACAACAGAGGAGTTATACACTCTCTGAATGCCGCTCCTGTTATCAACCTGGCTGCTGTCCGTTGGACTAGTTGCAGCTTCTGAACAGTCTTCAAAGGCAACCCCATGTAGAGAGCATTACAGTAATCTATACGGGATGTAACCAGAGCGTGGACCACCGTGGCCAAGTCAGACTTCCCAAGGCACACAAGTTTTAACTGTGCAAATGCTTTCCTGGTCACCGCCGAAACCTGGCGATGAAGGCAGAGATGTGACAAAATATATGGAAAGAAATTAAGACATACAGTCTGTTTTCTGCTTTGATCTAGGATATGTCAGAGATTTGATGGAACAAGTAGCAGAATCAACTTGAAGCATGATGAAGATGAAGAACCAGACTAAGAAAATGGCACAAAAAACTTTTCACCTAGAGAGAGAGCAAGCGAGCAATGGATTTTGAAGGAAGTACTGGGATTATGGTTCAAATAGTCAAAGGGGAGAAATATTGGATGCTGATAGATGCTAGACATGTTCTCCACTCCTTCAATCCTTCTATTTTCGCTTTATGGAAGGATTTAGGTAGAAATATATCAACTGTGGGATAAGCACTCTCTGTGTTCTCCAGTGCCCAGCTTCCTGATGAATGCTTCATTATGGATTTGTTCTGCTCTGAAGATATCCAATTTTAGTTTGGACATCTCTCAAAGTGGTCTAAATCAGTTGGATTCAGTTCTGGTTTGGGGGATTTTTCCAATCTGAAGCAGAACCATAATCTTTAGAATTTAATTATTTGATTGGATATATATGAAGCATCCCCAATGAAGATTAGAGCAAAGGACAATAAATATAAAATAGGATTGCAGACCCTGAGATTTTATACCCCAACCCTGAGACCTAGTGATATCACTGGGAGCTAGGGCCTGACAAGGTTGTTGAGAAGATTCATTAAGCATCAATAGGAAGAAAATTCTGGAGTCTCTATACTGGGTTATTTTTAGTGCAGATTGTGGCAATGGGCATTTACAATTTCCAAAACAATTCACTTCTTTTAAAGGCATAATTCTTTTCCAGAGATTCTTCCTCTCATCTTGAGGCTCAGAAGCGTGGGCAAGCCCTGAGATTGGGATCTGGGACCTGAGATATAGGGCCCCTAAAATGGTGACTAAAACACATAATGCAATAAATAATTAAATAAATACAATCATTTAGACCAGTGTTTTTCAACCTTTTTTGAGCCGCGGCACATTTTTTACATTTACAAAATCCTGGGGCACACCACCAACCAAAATGACACAAAATGGCACTCTAACACAGTAATACATATAGTTAATATGTTTTTAAAATGTATTTATACACTCAGTGTGAAACCTGGGCCTGAACAGGAGAGTTGATACACAGTCACTGGAAAGGCTATCACGTCCAGCCAATGCCAAATGTAGTAATAGTTGGTAAACATAAACATGAAAATGTACCCGGTCCTCAGGGGAGCCGGCTGGAAAGAGAGCAGCCAGAGGGAAGCACACTCTGAGACAGAGAGTTCCACTGCTGAACAGCTCTCACAGTCAGGAAGTTCTTCCTAATGTTCACCCTCCTATACAGACATGCTTCCCTGTGATGTTTGCTTTTCTGCCTGCGCTGTTGTGCTCTCTCTCTCTCTCTCTCTCTCTCTCTCTCTCTCTCTCGATATATATATATATATATATATATATGTATGTATGTATGTGTGTGTGTGTGTGTGTGTGTGTGTGTGTGATGTTCATTTGTGGGATTAACATAACATACTAATACTAACCCAAGGAGGGACCATCAGTCAAAAAAATGATTTTGTCATTGGGGAGTTGTAGTTGCTGTGAGTTATAGTTCACCCGCAATCAAAGAGCATGCTGAACTCCACCAATGATTGAATGGAATCAAACTTCCCACACAGAACTCCCATAACCAAGAGAAAATACTATAAGAGTTTGGTGGGCATTGACCTTGAGTTTTGGAGTTGTAGTTCACCTATATCCAGGGGAGGCCCAGGCCTTGGAGCAGCAGCAGCTGCTGCCTCAGAGCAACATGCTGGTGGGCTGTCTATTGGGGGTGCTTTGATTGTTCCAATTTCCCACAGCACACCTGATGATCACTCATGGCACACTGGTTGGGAAACACTGATTTAGACGACATTAAAAGTCAGTAAAACAACAACACTAAAGAGGAGACTGGTTAATTCAAAAGCTCTAGAAAATCAAAAAAAAGTTCATTTGGAAAAAAGCAAACCTCTCCTGTTTCTTTGCCTGAACTTAATAATATGAATTAGATTTGCAATCCAAGGTGGCATGGAAGTGTTTTATCAAGACACATTCCTGGCAATGCTTCTGAAATTGGGCAGATAGTTGCACAACAAGCTTGCATATGCCTACAAGAGTGGACAAATGAATAAATTGATTCATTTGGCAGCATGCAATGTGCAAGCCATAAAAATTATATTCTCAAAGTACAACTTTTATTCCCCTTAAAACACAACTAAAACAAACAAGCAAACATAAAAAAAACATATTTGGTAATATCTATATGCCTTCAAGCTGCATGCCAACATATAGAAACTCTGAATTTCTTAGTTTACTTAGGCAAAAAATACTCAGAGGTGGTTTTGCAAGTTCCTTCCTCTATAACAGGGCTGTCAACTGGCGGCCCCGGGCCGGATCCGGCCCCGTAGCCTGTTGACACGGCCCCACCTATGCCCTCAGCCGCCATTTTTAAATTTAAAAAAATCGATTTTTAAAAAAATGGCGGTCGGGGGGGAGGGAGAGGTGGGGCAGGGAGGAGGAAGAGAGCTGGCTCCTCCTCCTTCGCCCTTCCTCCTTCCCCTCCCTGCACCGCAGCTCACGATTGGAGCCGTGGCGCGTTCGAGGGGAAGGAGGAGGGGCGAAGGAGGAGGAAGTCAGCTGGCTGCTTTCTTCCTCCTTCGCCCCTCCTCCTTCCCCTCCCCGTGGGCGCTCGGGATCGGGGCAAGGGCGCGCTCGCGGGGAAATGGGAGAAAGGAGAAGCCAGTCAGCTGACTGGCTTCTCCTCTCTCTCTCTTTCCCCGCGCCAAGCGGCGCGCGCGGGAAAGAGAGAGAGAGGAGAAGCCAGTCAGCTGACTGGCTTCTCCTCTCTCTCTTTCCCCCGTCGCTGGGATCCCAGCGCCAGCGCGTGGGAAAGAGAGAGAGGAGAAGCCAGTCAGCTGACTGGCTTCTCCTCTCTCTCTTTCCCCCGTGCGCGGGATCCCAGGCGCCAGCGCACGCGGGGAAAGAGAGAGAGGAGAAGCCAGTCAGCTGACTGGCTTCTCCTCTCTCTCTCTTTCCCCCCGTGCGCGGGGATCCCAGGCGCCGGCGCGCGCGGGGAAAGAGAGAGAAAGGAGAAGCCAGTCAGGGGAAAGACGAGGAAGAATGACAGCTTAGGAGGGGGCTGGGGGTGGGGCGGGGGCGGGGCTGGGGGAGGGGCCTGGGGTGGGGCCTGGGGCGGGGCTGGGGGGGGCTGGGGTGGGGCCGAACGGCCCCCAGGTCATCAGTGACCCCACGTCCGGCCCTTGGCCGGTTAGAAGTTGGACAGCACTGCTCTATAACATACTTTTCAAATGCAAGACCCTCTGGCCAAATCTGGCCCACCACATCATTTTATGTGAC
The DNA here is from genome assembly GCA_030556195.1 of Anolis apletophallus. Lineage (NCBI taxonomy): Eukaryota > Metazoa > Chordata > Lepidosauria > Squamata > Anolidae > Anolis > Anolis apletophallus. The sequence continues at coordinate 128,150,175 of JARBWK010000005.1, forward strand.
CCATAAGGCTATCAATGCCAGGGCGTTTGGACTCTCTTACAATTACAATAGGCCCTTTTACAACCATAAGGCCGATGTTACCATTGATGAAAATGAACACCCCTGATCTATAATATAGCCAACAACACCATGTCTTTATTGTGAATTTCCCACTCAATTATTAACCAGACCTGAGGCTGCTTAGCTTCCTGGATCAGACAGAATCTTGTAATTTTAGGGGGTTTAGACCCTAAATAGGCAATATTTGGCTCTCCTTCAGGAGAGATAAAGCTGGGTAGAAATAAACATAATGATAATAACAACAATAATGATAATAAATAAATAAAGTGACAGCAATCATTTTTTCCATTCTTCTCTGAGTGTTTGTGTTATTAAAACTGCACTCATTCTTATAAAATCTAAGCCATCAACTTTGAGTAGGATTGCAATGAAAATACCTATACCTGAAATGCTTTTGAAAAAAATAAATATCCCAGAATTTGCATTACTTAATTGAAAGCCAAGGTTCTTGGAAAGATTCAGATAATGGGATTAGATAAAAGTGACGTCTGAGCTGTCTCTATCTTAAGGCTCAATGTTGCAGGTTCTGTGCTTTGAAATAGCCTTCAAATAGACAAAGTGAAAGCCAGCTTACCTTAAGTAGGCTCTTTCCCATATCAGACTTTTGTCTGCCTTATTGTACATCTTCTGCTCATGTTACAGAACTCATCTCTGACATTTGCTTTGAAGTCATTGGATAATAGTATAAGAATAGTACAGCCAACAGGGAGAAACTTTAATCCATAGAAAGAAACTTTTGAAAAAGTTTAAGCACAGCTCACCATCAGTATTGTGGTATTTTATACATGGGGACTTTGTAAATATGATAAGGAAGACAAATGGGAAAAGAGAACAAAATGGAAAATGGGAAAGCACTGAGGGTGAACACAGGTTGTTCCTGAACAAGTCAGGATATAATCAGATCAAATAGACTATGTTCTAATCATGGTGATATGGATTATGGTGGAACTTGTCCCCCCCCCCCCCAAAAAAAAACAATTTAGAGAATACCATTTTTGAGAATACCATAAGCACTAATTTTCCATTGCCCGGGGGTGCGCCTAAATTTTGACTATCTAGAGCTGCTGCTTCCCTGTGATTCGGAAGTGTATACGTTGGATTTTCTAGCAATGTTTCCTTCCTGTTGTTGCCATTTGCAACATTTGTTGTATGGATTGTTACAATTGAATCATTGGATATACTGTAAGAAATCCAGACTTTCGGAATTGTTAACTTATCTCCCCAATCACATAGAACTGGGTGCGACTTGGAGCGTGAGTAAAATGAACTGCGGCTTTGTGAATTCTTTACGGATATTGAACTTATTCTATCTGGACTGCATATACCCACCGAGTCTTCTCTCCAACACTTTCTGATATTGGTATTTGTGATAATATTTGTATTAATTGTGCTATTTTGTAATGTAAGACACTCACTTGAGAGATATAATACATTGTTATTTGTACTTGAGATTTGTGATTGAATCCCAGTTCTCTTTCCCTACTTGTTGGTAGCATATACGTAGCAAAGTTTAGCACAAGTTACTCAGTGTTGATTTAGAGCTTTCAGTATATTGACATTGTCATTTTGTCTGGAAAGTTTGGGGAGGCACAATGCCAAAAACAAAGATTCCAGGTTCTGATTGAAATCAGCAGACCCTTACAGGACCTAAAATAGAGTATAATAACTTTATTGTCATTGTATAGTGTACAACAAAATTAAATGCTTTCCCCAAAACACACCACAAAAACAACACACACACACCCCTCCACACTCCAACCAAGACCCCACAACCCCCAATGCCACATCAATGCGAAAGTTTTGCTGACTGTGGTTATAGTGTTTACCAGATTTGTTTCTTTCATGTACTACTTTCAAGAAGTGAATTATTTTATGTCTGGCCTCAATTTTTGAAAATAGACTAGCATTATGGTACCAGTTTACAGCATAGCCTCACTCCAGCTTCCAGAATTCTGCAATATCTCTTTGCCTAAATAATGCATGCAGGGGCTCCTTTTCTGTTGCTCTGAAGTCTGGAAAATATTTCTCGAATATATCATCCAGTTGTGATTATGGCCATATCTACACATGCTGTTAGATTCAGAATGCTGTGGATTATTTCACACTATACAATACAAAATTTTATTACGGTCACTGACCGGCACAAAACAGGCACAAGCGCCCTGGGAGAGGAAGGACAGCTCCCCAGTAAAGCAGTTATTTAAAATTAGATTAGAAAACAGTTTAAAATATATTTTAAAACACAGGATATTGTAACAGGTATGGAACCGAAGGGGGGAGGGGGAGATTGATGGGAAAGGTCGAAAACACTGGTGGTGGGACACTAAAGGGGAAGGGAGGGGCACACGGTGAGTCTAGTAACATTTCAGCTGTAACATGTTGCTCTAACTGCATTCAAGTTTAACACTGGGTGAACCGTATTCAATATCAAAAAAACAACAGTATGCATGTTTTATAAATGTTATTATTAGAATCAATAGTAACAAATTATATTAAAGTCAATAAGCACTTTGCAAGCTTAGTAGTAAATTCAGTTAGGTTTGAACAAATCATAAATCTGTGTCCTAATACACTTCTCATATACAAGAGTACATAACAGAAAAATAGTAGCCAAATAGCATATCAATGTTCCCTGTTTGGGAGCTGAAGTACACGCAAGTATAAAGGCAAACAGTGGCAACACGTCCTTACTCTGAAAATAATCACTGTCGAATGCCTTAATAAATCAAAGAATATATGTCAAAGAGTCATTGAATCTAGGTGAGTAAGTAACGTGGATTGGGACTTGCAGAAACATCCAGCGTTGGGCTTCCAAATGGTCCGGGAATCCGAAGGACGAAGCACAGCGCTGGTCGCGAACAGCCGCAAATGAAGAGCCAAAGCCGTAAAAATGTCGCGAAGGCTTCCCAAGCCGGGAAGGGGGGCGGTAGCCGAAACTATCACCGTGGCCGACGACAGTAGCGCTGTACCGGTGCCTGGCATTCCGGGTCGTTTCGAACGAATCTTCTTCAGGGCTCGCAAGCAGATAATTCATATAACCCCATGGGTATTCATCTTCATATCAAAGGAAATAAATGTAGAAAATCTTGTAATTTAAATCAGGTTGTATCCAAATACGGTCATAAAATCAATGGTTGCCATATAGTTACCATCAATAGTAGAGTATCTATCCTGGGGAGATCCACAGATGCCATCCAGTGGGGGAATGGTAACAGGGTGTGAAAGGTGCAAGACATTTAAAGGGATATAGCACATAGTTTACAGCTGAGTTACTTTCCTAGTATAGCGTTTAAAGAAAGACGGTCATTTAATCCATCATAAATCTCACTGCCCATTTTTAAAATCCAAGCGGTTTCTCTTTGTTTTAATCTTTTTATATCATAAGAATGAGGTAATTGCTGTACTCTTTCTAAAACAAGGGCCTTAATTTCGTCAGGGTCATGTCCATGTTGGGTGCAACGTTGGTAAAGGGCAGACTCATTTGACTTCTGGCGAATTTTGCTTTTATGTTCAATTAAACGTTCTTTTAGGGTCCTTGAGGAGAATCCCACATATTGTAGTAAACAACTACATTGGAGTAAATAAATTATTCCCTTTGAGGAGCAACTGGAGAAAGATGAGAGTGCAAAGACTCTGCCCTTAGAGGTGCTGGTGACTGTCCTACTCTTGAGTATGTTCTTGCAAATTGAGCAATTTCCACAAGGGTGGCTGCCAACTGTCAGGGTGCTCTTGGTGGCAGGATTAGGAAGTGCTGTATGGGTAAGTAAATCTCCAATGTTCAATGTCCTTTTGTAGGCGACAGTGGGAAAGATTTCCAAACCCTTGATATGAGATACAAGAGGCCAGTATCTGCGTGCAATATGGACTAGTTCCTTATTATGGGGATTGAGTGTGACAGGCCAGACTAGCAAGTCTTTTTAAACCTTTTTCTTAGGTTGCAAAAGGGTACATCTTGAAGTGGTGTCAGCTTTCTTCTTGGCGGATAACAATATTCTCTCTGGATAGCCTCTTTTGGCAAAATTATTTAGCATGTTCTCGGCTTCTTGCTGATAATGTTGAGATGATGTCGAATTTCTTTTTAGTCGTAGTAATTGTGTGAATGGTAAGTTGTTTTTTAACGAAAATGTATGATAACTATCATAATGAAGATAGGCGTTCCTTTGGATTGTTTTTTTTAATATTTTTTAATGTGGATAGTAGAGTCTTGTTTAAAAGTGGGGAAGGTCGAAAACACTGGTGGGGGGACACTAAAGGGGAAGGGAGGGGCACACGGTGAGTCTAGTAACATTTCAGCTGTAACATGTTGCTCTAACTGCATTCCCAGCAGGGTTTTGCCTTGCGGGGTCAATCATCATCCGTCTGATTTTAAGTGCAGCAGCACAGAACTTAGCAACACTGTAAGTTATTGTAGTGTTAGAGTCTGAATGCTGCAGGTTGGAATAGTATTTTTCACTGCGCCCCGGGTATTTTTTAAAGCCATGGTCTAATGAGATTAGATCTAAGATCTCTGTAGAACATGCATTGAAGAAGCACGTGCCATGGGGGCAGTGAGGTATTTAGTGGCTTCCCTAACAATGAAGGCTGGGGAACAGGCTAGGTCAGATTGGCGCTCTATGTCCAGGATTCATTGCTTAATGAGATCCTTGGCTTGGTCCCATCTCATGCTTAGCAATTGTCCTTGGGAGAAACCTAGTGTTTGATCTTTGCTGCTACTGTTTTAATCCATGTGGACTGGAAGTCGTCTCTCCTTATTAGGGGGGCAAGACCACATGGGGAGAAGGATAGGTGTAGCCAGTAATTGAGAATAGCTGTCCATATTCTCACTTCCACTTTCACAAAGGCTGTCTCCAATCGCAGGGTGGCGTTAGAGACACATCTGGGAGCCTGTAGAGCTGCTCTTAGAAATTTTGATTGGACACATTCTAGTTGGGCATACCTCTAGTGTGCACTGCAATGGCATTCACATAAGAAATACATGTTTTAAAAAGTCAGGAGAAAGTCCAAAATTAGTGAGAAAATGCACTGCAGTTAAACAGTGTATGGATGCCACAGATCACAATTTGGGAGGAACATGCACAGCACTTGTGCAAACTGTCTACTGCTGGAAAATTCAGATAAAGAAATTGGATATGGCACTCTCAGAAAGGTAAACTAACACATTTTCTCTTCTACCCCAAGAAGAAATCACTTTCCCCTTTTTGTTTTTGGGTTGGAAGATTAGCTCCATTACCGATTCTCATCTGATGGACTGCTGCAGTTCAACGCATTTCTCCAAATGGGATAAGGAAAAAAAATGTAATTCTGTGGGATTAATTTGGCAAGAGGGGAGCTTTGTGGATGCTACAGGGGCTTTTTCATGTGTGGAGACTCTCCAGAGAAGAACTGGATGTCTTTAATCCCCATTTGATCAAGATTATGTAGCTGAGTAGAAGTACCTTTCGATGCTTATGCTACACTATATCTATATAAAATTCCAAAGCTTTAGAATCACTAACAACATAATATACAGTAGTTTTACTGAATGCTATTATGTAGTCGTATCTTTCTCATCATGCATTATTGTTGGTAGAATACAGTCTCCTCTATAATAATAATCATCATTACATGCTCTATTCCAGTGGTTCTCAACTTGTGGGTCCCCAGGTATTTTGGCCTGCAACTCCCAGAAATCCCAGCCAGTTTACCAACTGTTAGGATTTCTGAGAGTTGAAGGCCAAAACACCTGGAGACCCACAGATTGAGAACCACTGCACTATTCTTTCCCATTCTATTCAATTGTACCGCTCTATTCATACTCACCTTTTTCTCAAAGCTGGGGAAAATTGTTCACAATTTTATTTTTAAAAAAGAAAAGTTATGTTTAAAATAGTCTTTAGATTCAATTTGGGAATTCGAAAATGTTTCCCCCCCTTGTCTGAGTCTTCTTGTAGTTATGTATGCTTACTGGCCAAGCTTCATTTAGCTATAGGAGATTCTTCAGGTAAGAAAAGCAAATCAGCAGATCTAAAGCTTATAAATACCTTTTCAGATTCTGGCGTAACCACAACCTAGCTCTGCCAAACAACTAAAAATTAATGATCTTTAATTAGAGGGGCTTAATAACCCTTTTTGCCTGTTCCAAAGCACTTTGGTCCCTATGAGAGTTATTTTGGGAGCTAATTCACACAAGAACAAACTCCCACTAAATTACACCTGTAGAAAAGGAGGTGGGGATATATATATATATATATATATATATAGAGAGATAGAGAGAGAGAGAGAGGAGAGAGAGAAAGGAGGTGGGGATATATATATATATATATATATCCCCACCTCCTTTTCTACAGGTGTAATTTAGTGGGAGTTTGTTCTTGTGTGAATTGGCTCCCAAAATAACTCTCATATATATTAGCTTGGGGACCCGGCGGTGCCCGGGTTATTTGAGAAAGGCATTGTGTGCAAAGGTTGGTCTTTGGTACTTCAAGTCCCATCATCCATGGGCCACCTTCCTCCATACTGCAGTAGAATGTAGAGTGGATCATGGGGGCTCTGTGTACCAAGTATGGTCTTTATTGGTCTTTGTTGGGGGCTGCAGCGGTCATGGGGAATGAGTAGAGGTACTTCAAGTCCCATCATCCATGGTCCGACTTCTTCTAAACTGCAGTAGGATGGAGATTGGGTCATGGGGGCACTGTGTGCAAAGTGTAGTCTTTATCGTTCTTTGTTCAGGGCCGCAGTGGTCTGTGGGAAATGAAGGGTTTAAAAGTACTACAGATCCCATACAGAGAGAGAGAGATTCAGAAAAGCCAGAAGTAAAAAACCTTTTCTCTAAACCAAAAATATCTTTAACGTAGAAAGGGTGTGAAGTAAAGATTAATAAAAAAAGATGCTGCTGTTTTCAATGGGTTTTGTTCAGTGTCTTGATAACAAATTCCCATTTAAAATGTCTTCAGTATTACTTTATGGATCAGTCCTCTCTCTAATGTCTAAATTAGCTGCATGTCAAACTTTATTTTCTAGTTGGAGAGTGGAATATCATACCTCTCCTTAAATAATGTACCCCTCTATAATATACCACTAAGACAGCAGAGAGTGCCCTTTGCCACTAAGCAATAGGCTTTAAAATGATCTGACAAGAGACGGTTTGATTCCGGGCTCCATCTCTGGTAATGATCTCTCACTGTCTCCCCCCCCCCTTTTATTAAAGAAAGTGTCACAAAGAAGATTCCTTTGTGACATTGCCTTTGTAAAGTCCATAGCAGGCTTGTAATCAGTTGCAATGAGTTTTTTTTATACTCGTACATGCACAAAAACCAGGAAAGATGATAGAATAAAAGAAAGTGATTGAAAGCATTACCCAAGCACTGTACAAATATTAGAGTAAAACAGATGATGTCTATCTAAGAATGTTTCTTCTATGATGAACATAAGAGCCTAATGGCAACTTCACACAATAGGATACAGCCAATCCCATAGATATTTTGCAAAACCATATATGAGAATAAAAATGCATTATCTTTCCCCTAGATTTCTCTGAACCAGGATTGTTATTGTCTTCACAACAACTTTTGGGACATGTCTCAACATTACAATATAGAAGACTTCTAGAAACGGTAGTGATGGTTCTTCAAAAACAAGTTATTTCAGTTCTGAAAACCATTAGCTATTGCAAGCTGAGCATCACAATGCTGAAAGTCTGAGATGTAAAAAGTATTCAAAAATATATTTGAAAACAATGGCAAAATGCATTTGTTCTTTTAGCGTCAGGGAACTCTGGTGAAAAACTTTGCAGTTTGATACTTATTTTGTATGAATTTTTCACTGTTTTGTGCAATAAACAGATTTTCTGCACATAAAATTGCATTTTTTGAACAGAAACGAATATTTCTACGTTAGCTATTTAGCTAAGTAAATATGGCATATACTGTATAATTAATTAATATTACCTGAGCCAACCTTACCCAAATCCATTAGAAATGTCATTTACTCATGATCCAGTTACCAGCAGAATGAACCTGGTTCTCCCCATACAGCTGATGTCCAGTAAAGTAGGTGGTGATTAGGAGTTATGACTGTGATAATATTTTGACAATTGTGACTGATTGTGCTTATGGACCTGTAACTGTTCTGTATTCATGACTGCTTGTCAGGATTGTAACCATGGATTGCAATCCACCATAATCTACTTATTGAGTATCAACTGCATAGGAGAAAGAGGTCAATTCTGCAAGACATTGGAACATGAGTGAACGACATTTCTATCCATTTGGGAGGGGGTCCCCAGGATACATTGCTTACTTAAGTACACTTTAATAAGAAACTGAATCAGAGTTCTCATAATAACTTTCAGCCCAGAAAACAATATTTCTGTACACATGCAACACATGTGCAGAAATGCATGCAGAGAATAAGCCTGAAAACTAGCTTGTTTACAAAGACTTTTTCACTGCTGGAAGAGAATTGCTAGAATTACTAGTTGCTTTTTCTGAAAATGAAATTAGCAAAGAAAAAAATTAGCATTCCAACATCAATGCCAGTCCGTTGTCTACCACATTCCTTTTTCCTCTCAAGTAAGCACAAATTTACCAAATTTCTTGTACAAAAGGAAAAGAGCAGCTGAGGTTAAAGCAAAAGGATCTTGTGACCTGTGGCTATCAACATGAATTCTGCCTATAATTGTTTGTGACATTACTCTTTACTTACTGTGAACATTTGAGCAATACCAATCAGCTCATTTGAATACAATGAGATGCTGTCCCTGTCTCCAGCAGTATTCCTGTACATCCACAACCAGATGGCCAATCTCAATTAAAAATGACAAACCAGTGTACTAAAATAAAAACAACAAAGTAATGAAAAAATATAAACCAATGGGGAAAATATTTTAATGTGTTTGGTCCTTTTTACTTGATCACTTTGTCAGCTCTCTGTAGATGTAAAAAAAAACAGTGGAGGCAAGAGTGGCTTGAGGGAGGCCTTACTCCATGCAATGTCCAAGTGAAAACAATAACTATTTATTTATTTATTCAAATTTATTCGTCACCACTCCCAGTTGGCTCGGGGTGACTTACAAGATAAAACAGGGATTAAAACAGACATTTTAAAACCATATACAGGATTAAGAACAATAGCAATAAAATACACATAGTATCAGGAGAAGCCGAACAATTTAAGACCCAAAGGCCTGTTGGAACAGTAGGGTCTTGCAGGCCTTCCGAAAAGCTAACAGACTCTGAAGGGCCCAGACGAATGACATGCTACACATCCAAAAATTAAGCCCCAAAATGGTTCTTTGACACTGAGGTCCAGGGGCGGTCCTACCGGTAGGCAAAGGGCGCCACTGCGTGGGGCGCCATCTGGGTAAAGGGCGCATTCCCCCGTCCGCCAGACAGCATCCGGCCAATGTTCCACTCCCCCTCCCTCCCTGCCTGCCTCCCTCCCTGCCTCCCTCCCTGCCATCCACACAGGACGTGGCCCTGGTGCCTCCTCCCCACCTCCAGCCCATCCCTGCCCGCCCCTGCCCCCTTCGGCCTCCTCTTTAGCCACCAGCCACCCACTCCCTCCTTTCCTCAGAGTCTCCTCAGTCACGGGAGGGAAGGGGGTCCTCCGAGAGTCACGCTGGGCAGAAGCGGAGAAACTCCAGCTGCTCCGCCGGGGCCAGCGCTTGGGCCGAGAGGCGCATGCGCAGCCCGCCTCGCTGAAGCCCCCCCCCCGCTTCTTCCCTTCCTCCCCTCCCTCCCTCCCTTCTCCCTCAATCTCTCTCTCTCTCTCTCTCTCTTTCCTTGCCGGCTGGGTGCTGAAGTTGGGCGGATGGCAGGCAAGCAGCAGCAGCAGCTCCGTTAGCTGACCCGTGGCGTCCACCTTTCTTTGCCTTGCCTTCTTCCCTGTGGGCCTCCCTCCCCCGCGCCGGGAATCGTCCAAGCGCAGGCAGCCAGGCGGGGTGTGGGTAAGGCGGACCCTCCTCCCTTTGCTTTTCCCTTCCCAGCGTGGTCTGTCTCCCTCCCGCGTCCTCCTCCTCCTTTCCCTGCATCCCTTGTCTTCGGCTTTCACTTTTTCCCAAGGCAGCAAACATGTCTGCTGTGGCAAATAGGAAGTAATAGGTGTGGGGGGGGGATGGATGTGGGCAAGGCAGGGAACTTGGGGGGGGGCAAGGGAAAGGGAGGGGGTAGAATAGAAGAGGGAGTGCTGTGTTTACAGACTTCTGCGCCTGCGCACAGGAGCCTCTGAGCATGCGCGGAGGGGGGCGCCAAAATAATGTGGGGGAGGTGCCAAAATAATGTTCGCTTACCATTTAAAATTACCTTAGACCACCCCTGCTGAGGTCCTTTCTACATTGCCATTTAATCCCAATTATTTGTTCTGAGTCTATCCTGCCATATAATCCAGTTCAAAGCAGATAATCTGAGTTTTATATTGCAGTATAGAAGGGGCCTCAGGGGAAGGAAACTGGTAAAGAAAGACAAGGTGCTGGAAAGTGTGAGGGATTGATGGATGGATTCATCCATTCCTCACACTTGGTAGATAGATTCCCCATAATTTTTGTTCATTTACATTTACAGTGTATTCTTGATTTTCTGTTTACTGTATTTCTCCAAAATTTATCAAAACATGTATAATCTTTCATCTCTCTGCGGTCCCCCACGTAGTGCACAGCAGAGCAAAACGTAATTAAAAAAACCAAAATCAAAACAAAATCCTGGTTAAAGCAAAAATGTTTTAAAAGCACATTCCCAGCACCACAAGCCTGACAAAGTGTGTGGATTTCCTGGGAAAAGTGTCCTTCATTTTGCAACAAATCTCAACAGGAGTGCAATGACTACTTTCATCAAGAATTACATACCCACGTCCTCATCCTTAATTACGACATCTTCTGTGAATTCATCTCAGCCAGTCTGCTAGTTGCCTTCTTACTTATTTTTTATGTTTTATTCATCTCGACTCAGTCTGCTTTTACAGCATCCGTGAAGCCCACATTCAGACATGTTGCCTGATAATGCCAAAGTCTGTCAGCTCCTGAAACTGAAGGAAGCAATCTAAGTATAGATGTTCGATGATACTAAATATGTGTATTTCAGATATATCCATTAATTGAAGGCCGCTGATACTCTATGAGTATAATTGATAATTTCCTGTACTGATTCTTTGGACCATTAACATCATCTATGAAAGATTAATGTGGGTTTTAGCACTTAACATTTCACTTTGATTTTTAAAGGGAGAAGAAAGAAATTGCCTGTGTTTAATAATGTCAACATTGCAGTGGTTCTAATTACATCCTGAAACCGACAAGTTATGCTGAACAAAGTGAGAATGGCAACCCTTTCATTACGCACCGTGTCTCAAGTTCACACACTAATCTTTAATCTCATCCTCAAGGCAAATGGCCATGATTTGAACAAGTAATAAAAAATATTCAGAATCTTTACCAATGTATTCACACATTGTTTGCTGGCTTTGGCAATAACATCTTGTTAGCTGACAAGACAAAATGCTGGGATCCTGTTATGTAATGTTTTGCAGACAAATACTAAGGAAATAAAACCTAAACTGTATTTCTAAACAAGCAATATTTTATGTTATTTTGACTTGGTAGACACTGATTATCTAGATCCGGCACAGTCTGGCTTTAGGCCGGGACATGGAACTGAAACAACCTTGGTCACCTTAGTTAGATGATCTACGCCGGGAACTTGACAGGGGGAGTGTATCCCTGTGATCTATGCCAAGAACTTGACAGGGGGAGTGTATCCCTGTGATCTACGCCGGGAACTTGACAGGGGGAGTGTATCCCTGTGATCTACGCCGGGAACTTGACAGGGGGAGTGTATCCCTGTGATCTACCGGGAACTTGACAGGGGGAGTGTACCCCTGTTGGTTCTGCTGGACCTTTCAGCGGCCTTAGATACCATTGACCACTGTATCCTTCTGGGACGCCTCGCAGAAATGGGGCTTGGAGGTATCGCTTTGCAATGACTCCAATCATTCCTGGAGGGTCCGTCCCAGAGGGTGTTATTGGGAGACACCTGTTTGACCCCCACAACCATTGTCTTGTGGAGTCCCTCAGGGTTCAGTACTGTCCCCGATGTTATTTAACATCTACATGAAGCCGTTGGGGGAGATCATCCTGAGTTTCGGAGTAAGATGTTATCTGTACGCAGATGACGTCCAAATCTGTCACTCCTTCCTGCCTGTCACTAAGGAGGCTGTCCAGACCTTGAACCGGTGCTTGGCTGCTGTGTCGGACTGGATGAGGGCTAGCACCAATTAAAACTTGTGCGCCAGCTGCACCCATACCTTGGGAAGTCTGACTTGGCCATGGTGGTCCACGCTCTGGTTACATCCCGAATAGACTACTGCAACGCACTCTACGTGAGGCTGCCTTTGAAGACGGTTCGGAAACTGCAGTTAGTCCAACGAGCGGCATCCAGAATGCTAACTGGGGCGTCATACAGGGAGCATACCACCCCCCTGCTGTGTCAGCTCCACTGGTTGCCTGTCCATCTCTGAGCCCAATTCAAAGTGCTGGTATTGACCTATAAAGCTCTATATGGTTCTGGCCCAGCTTACTTGTCCGAACGCATCTGCCTCTATGTCCCATCTCACAATCTAAGGTCATCTGGGGAGGCCCTGCTCTCACTCCTGCCAGCATCGCAGGCGGGAGTGGGGGATGAGAGACAAGGCCCCCATCATTGGTGGGGATGAGAGACAAGGCCTTCTCGGTGGTGGCCCCTCGCCTATGGAACGCACTCCCAAACGAAATAAGATCGACTCCATCTCTCCTCGCTTTTAGAAAAAAGCTGAAGTTGTGGTTCTGGGACCAGTCCTTTGGGCAGCAGATGTAAATTGTACCTTTGGATTTGACTGGATTGACACTTTGGACTTTGTCTGGACTGACAATGTGTTCCGCTTTATGGCTTTAATTAATTGTTGTTGTATGTAGTGGTTTTAATGTAATGTTTTTTTAATGTTTTTAATGCTTTTTAATGATGTTGATTATATGGTGTATTTTTATATTGTATTGTGGTGTTTCAGCCTGTAGTGCTGCAAATGTAAGACGTGCTGAGTCCCCCTGGGGGGTGAGAAGCTACGGGGTACAAATGCCATAAATAAATAAATAAATAAATATGTTATTGCAATGTTAGAAATTTGGAAAGGCAATTACAATTTTGAGCAGAGATAATTCTTATCTGAAGGGTAATGCTCTCTCTCCCCTCCCCCCCCCATAGTTGTACCATTGACCACAGGTATACGTAACATATACATATTGTATACTCTAACATCGAATTGCTGCCTTTGTCAGCCGCTCTAAGTCCCGCCCTCCTCTGGGGGGGGGGGGGGTTGAGAAGGGCAGGGTAAAAATACTGTAAATAATAAATAAATAAACAAAACACTTAAAAACAAATACCACTGCAATAATAATTAAAAGTCCCAGGTAGTGCAATGGGTTCTGAAGACTGAAGACTGACAGGTTACAGGTTCAAATCTGGGGAGAGCACGGATGATATCCTTCCGTCAGCCCCAGCTCCCCATGTGGGGACATGAGAGAAGCCTCCCACAAGGATGGTAAAACATCAAAATATCAGGCTGTCCCTTGGGCAACATCCTTGCAGATGGCCAATTCTCTCACACCAGAAGCAACTGGCAGTTTCTCAAGTCGCTCCTGACATGAAAAAAATAACAAGTACCAATGGGATTGATCACATAATATATCTGCATGTGTGGGCATAACATATTGCATAGGACTGAAATATATGTGTTGTGTAGAAATAAAATAGCAGCCCTACTACTTCTTCCAATTGAGATGCAGAGTTAGAATGAGCCCTGAAACTGAGCAGGAAGGTATACAATCAACAAGCAATTGCTCCAGCCAAAAGACCTATCAAACCCCAGCACAACTTTCAATGCAACTACTCACAGCACTGGTTGAGACAGATAAAGTTTATTTCAAGCATCAGTATTCTATAGCAGTGATTTTCAACCTTTTTTGAACTGCGGCACAGTTTTTACATTTACAAAATCCTGGGGCACACCACCAACCAAAATGACACAAAATGACACTCTAACACAGTAATACATATAGTTAATACGTTTTTAAATGTATTTATACACTCAGTGTGAAACCTGCCCTGTTTGGCATTTGCATTTCCCTTCTCAAAAACTTCATCACTGTCACTCGCTTGTCTTGCTGTGATCCCAAATTGCCACTGTCCCTTGACGCACAGCTGCAGCACTAACTCTTACTTTGTTTACTTAGCCGCGTCTGAGTGAATCCAAGATGGTGCAACCATAGCACTCTCACATCACTTCTTAGGTGATGCGAGAGTGCTATGGTTCCATTTCTTAAAGGGACAGACACGCCTTATAGTTTATATATGAATGAAGTTCGAAAAATAATTTCCCATTGCACACCTGATGATCTCTCATGGCACACTAGTGTTCCACGACACACTGGTTGAAAATCACTGTTCTATAGAACTTCAGAGTTATGCAATATGCAGCCAATGAAAGGGTGTAAATGAGCAATATCTATCTAATGCATATGTGGTAGTCCTCCTTATCTGAGATCTGTGTGATTAATAAAGAATATATGCAGAACTGGTTTCTTGTTTAAGACGATGTTCTTGAGGACTGGCACTACATGTAACAAACATAACTTGTGGTTGTTGGCCATGGTGGCAGTCCCTGTCACTGGAACTGGGGAATTATATAGAGCAGTGTTTCTCAACCTGGGGGTCGGGACCCCTATGGGGGTCGCGAGTGGGTGTCAGTTATTGTTAAAAGAAAACAACATCGACAAAAGACCTCTATCTGTGAAAACACCAGAATAATGGGGTAGGGGGGGACACCTTATTTTCTATTGGTCATGGGTGTTCTGTATCGGAAGTTTGGCCCAATTCTATTGACAATGGGGGTTCAGAATGCTCCTTGACTGTAGGTGAACTATAAATCCCAGCAAGTACAACTCCCAAATGTCAAGGTCTATTTTCCCCAAATTCCACCAACGTTCACCTTTGGGCATCTTGACTATTTGTGCCAAGTTTGGTCCAGATCCACCATTGTTTGAGTCGACAATGCTCTCTGGATGTAGGAGAACGACAACTCCAAAACTGAAGGTCAATGCCCACCAAATCCATACAGGTTTTTTTTGTTGGTCATGGGTGTTCTGTGTGCCAAGTTTGGTTCAGCTCTGTCACTGGTGGAGTTCAGAATGCTCTTTGATTGTAGGTGAACTATACATCCCAGCAAGTACACCTCCCAAATGGCAAAATCACACACACACACACAACCCCACCATTATTCAAACTTGGATGTATCGGGTATTTGTGCCAAATGTGGTCCGGTGAATGAAAATAGATCCTATGTTTTACATGATGATTCATAGCAGTAGCAAAATTACAGTTATGAAGTAGCAACGAAAATGATTTTATGGTTGGGGGTCACCACAACATGAGGAACTGTATAAAAGGGTTGTGACATTGGGAAGGTTGAGAAACACTGATATATAGAGAGAGAGGGAGGGAAGAAAGAGTGGGGGACTTGATACCTTTTATGGATCTGTGAGTGTATCCTTCTCTCATAGCTGTATGGTAAGAAAAAGGCTATTTGCTCTCTTTGGGAAAGTTCTGCATAAACTGCCTGTTTAGTGTTCATAGCAGTGTGGGAAAAGAAATGGAGGAGATATTTGTATTGATACTGTTCCAGTGGTTAAGCATTTTAATATTAAAAGTAAGCACACAACTGAGATTATCCCAGAATACAATTAAGTATTGGTCCACAGATTCCAAAA
Organism: Anolis apletophallus; assembly: GCA_030556195.1. NCBI lineage: Eukaryota > Metazoa > Chordata > Lepidosauria > Squamata > Anolidae > Anolis > Anolis apletophallus. Next base: position 128,166,001 of record JARBWK010000005.1, read on the forward strand.
CACATTAGCATTACTGTTTACTTAGTTTTCCCAAGCTGTTTTTTTTTTTAGAATTTGAGAGGGTTAAATTTCTAATGATATCCTTAAGAGAGCCTTTGTCCACAGATTAGCAAAATAAACACAAATGAATGAGAGGAAACTTTATGCAATGAAATCTGAATTTTCTTTTTAAACAGCTAGTTTCTGATTTTGCTGGATGTTGTTATGGCTGGCATGGTTTTTAAATTTTATTTTACATTAATGTCTATTTCTAGTAGCTGGTTAAGACACAGAAAATAAACAATCATTCACACTAGTCCTTTAGACTGATCTATCCTGTTAAGTGTCAGATGAATCTGGTATCTTTTGTCAGGTGCAATGCACTAGCTGTGGATTAGTGGGTTGTTTAAGTTTTTTTCTCCAGTTTATTAGCATTTGCAAATTTCATCACATTTGAGATTGAAAATACTTGTAATTTTCTAAACAAATATTTTAAAACTAAAGATTTATTTATTTATTTACTTTATTTATATTCCGCTCTTCTCACCCCGAAGGGGACTCAGAGCTGATTACAGTACACATACTTGGTAGACAATTCCTGCTGTTTCGACTTGCACAACATATAGACGAACAGAGGCAAACTCTACCCACCAGGGGGAGCTGACGCACTCCTCATATCTCAGCGTTTCCAGCGTCCATTGTTGTTCTTCCGCATTCCTTCAGCATTCCTGGAGTTCTTTAATGGCCTCATAATTCAGTCAAAATTTGCCTCCCCACTTAATGTGGTACCCTTATCTCCTACTTGACAGATGCAACTGTTTTTCGGGCTGCAAAGGTCGACAGCAGGCTACACTTAAAGGTCAAGCACCCACCTCCTCCTGGGCAGGCCTCAAACTCATGACCTACTGGTCAGAGAGATCTTATGCAGCTGTCACTTAGCCAGCTGTGTCACATTCCCACATTACAGACTTGAAACTGTAACCTTCCATCCCTTTGCATTTGGCCATATTAATGCTGAATTAAGTTTGCAACTTCTCCCTCTTTCTATTGACTTCTCATTTTAAACACCTATAATGGCAGATAGATTCAGAAAATACTTACCAAATTCAACTAGTATAAACAGGGCAGAATTTTCTTTTAGGAACAAAATATCAGAAACTGAATCTGCCCAGTTTCTGTTTGTTTTTGATACAAAAATCGATGCAGGTCAGAAAGGGAACAGAACAAAAAAAATTCTTAAGACAGTATTGTTGAAGGCTTTCATAGCTGGAATCACTGGGTTGTTGTAGTTTTTTTCAGGCTATATGGCCATGTTCTAGAAGCATTATCTCCCAGTGTTTCACCTGCATCTATGGCAAGCATCCTCAGAGGTTATGAGGTCTTGGATGAGGATGCTTGCCATAGATGCAGGTGAAACACTGGGAGATAATGCTTCTAGAACATGGCCATATAGCCTGAAAAAATTACAACAATCCTAAGATAGTATTGAAATTTGAAAAATGATCCTAGTGTAACAGTCTGGAATACTACAGCAACTTGAAATAATCTACCACCAACCATGCCATATTACTGAAGAATAGAGCCTTCCCACACTATTGACAAGTATGACATCAAGGACACATGGACAGAGTAGAGGTCCCTCCAGACCTAATCCTAGGTCTGTCTCAGACCTATAGCGAGTGTCCTCTCCAACTTATAGCTAGTATTGGAAATTAGGAATGGTCATCAATCAGTGGGGAAAAAATGAGGTGGTTTTTCCAGGGAGTGATGCTCCAAGCCAAATCTTAAAGTTCCTATTGTTGGGAACATGTGAAGGATAGCAGTGGATATTTTTAGCAGAGTAATCAAATTGGTAAAATAGAATGTGAAGAACATCAGTTTGACATCCACCTGCACACTTTACTTACAAAATAGCTGCATGATCAAATGCATGATTTAGTGGAGGACAGAGAAAACGCTGCTGCAAGTTAGAGCATGGGTGTGGTGAAGAACATTTTCTCTAAATACACATTTATACTTTAAGGCAGTCACATGCAAACTAGTATCAGCAGGTGAGCATACACATGCAAAAGTTGCTAACTCTAACACTTAGGCAAAATATCTAACTAGTTCCATCTCCACCAGGAACCAGTAAGAAGCTCAGCAAAACTACTGTATATGTATGTCTAGTATTTTAGGTAAACAATTTGTTAAATAGAAATGGAAGAGCATTCCTAACCATAGAAAAGTACTGTTTGATGAACATATGTAATAATGACTGTAAATGCCATGATGCAATATTTAAAGGGGTGTAGAAATGGCTGAGTCACAGCAGCCATTGTCATTTACACAGGCCCGGATTAACTGTTTGTAGCGCCCTAGGTCACACTCTGGAAGCGCCGCCCCCACCCTGGGGAAGGGGCTGCTTGTGGGGGGTGGGGCTGATTGCAGGGGGCGCTTGCAGGGGGTGGGGCCACTTGCAGGGGGCCACTTGCAGGGGGTCCTCCTTCCTCCTCACTGAAGGAAGGAGGGCCGACGCCGACATGAGCGAGGAGGGGCGGTAGGACTTCCCTCCGCCTCCTCCTCGCTTGCGTCCGTGTCGGCCCCGCCACTCCTTCCTTCAGTGAAGGAAGGAGGGCCGACACTGATGTGAGCGAGGAGGGGATGGTGGGAAGCCGCGTCAGAGGCCCTAGGGCCTATGGTGCTCCGCACGCAGGCGCAGGAGCTCCCGAAAATCGAAAAAAATTAATTTTGGGGGATCCGGATGGCCCCCCTCCTTGCACATCTGAATGGCCCCGTTCAGATGTGTGTGGGGGGGGGGGAGGAAGGCATGGGCTTCCAAACCTGGTTTGAAAGCTCATGCCTTCCCCCCCACATCTGAACCGGGTTTGGAAGCCCATGGGGCCGTTCAGATGTGGGGGGAAGGCATGGGCTACCAAACCCAGTTTGAAAGCCCATGGGGCTGTTCAGATGCGGGGGGAATGCATAGGCTTCCAAACCCGATTTGAAAGCCCATGCCTTCCCCCTACATTTGAACGGGGCCGTTCAGATGCGGAGGGAAGGCATGGGCTTCCAAACTGGGTTAAAACATCTGGGTGAAACATGCCTGTCTGCCATTATTGAAGCCATTCCGAAATTTCCAATTTTTTTTTGAAAACTCTCAGATGTCCATCAGAATCGAAGCGCTAGCACCCCCTACATCCAAAACAAGTTTTGAACCATTTTTTCTTGATTAACCAGGCCATCTATCTATCTAACTACTTACATACCTATCTATCTATCTATCTACATGCTTTGAATAGTATAGGGAAATGTTTGTTTTGCTGTCTGTTCCCTTGTTAAGAAGATTTCAAAAACTGGATTTTGAAAAAAAATGGCTTGTTGTGGAAACAAAGATTGGTGAGAAAACTTCAGTTGAGACACCTTTTCCCCATGATAGCTCTTTCAGGAGTGAATGTCCCTTCCTAGGGATAGATTTTTCTAATTTCCTGTTGTCTCGCCCACATTTTTAACTATGAGTCATTTGCAAGTTGGATGTTTGTAACTCGAGGACTGCCTATACTAGCATTTCTTCAAAAAGACAGCTCTGATTTTAGAGGTGTTTGCTATGGTTGGCTTATCCATGCATTTATGAAATTCATTGTTCCTAATCTGCTCAAGATCACATAGTATTATTAGGCTTCTTTTGTATAGAAAAAATTGCTGTGGTTTTTTTTATTGGCAACAGGCTTTTGAGAAAATTCATGGCAGATTTTTGTCTTAGCAGGAAGGGGTAACTTGTAGAGTCATACTAATTAAGTCTTCCATCGCTGTTTTAGACTCATCCCTGTGAAAGACTTCTATTGTAGAAGCCAGAAATAATTCTTGCTAAAATGTGTGCAATCAGGTCATTCATATGCAAGATAATGCATGTGGAACGGATATCTAAAACAGCAAAATGGCATATTCTGAAGATGTCGGATAATGTATTTGTAAATTAGCACCGATATAATAACCAACACATTTTTCAACCAGAGAAGGAAAAATCTAGGCTGAGCCATTAATCTTCCCCACCTTCAATTCTGGATATCCTAATGAGCTTTCTGGAGAAAGATGTCATAGTTAGACAGTATAAGTTTCAGAGATTTAAAAAAATTAAAATGTTATAAAAGAAAGTTAGTTATTATCCTTTAAACCAAATGAAGTATAACTTCACATTAACATGTTTCTCTGCTGCAGAAGAGAAATGAGTTTGTTCACATTAATAACCTATCATTTGGGGAAAAGTGAAGTTAAAAAATGAGCATGTGTTAAGGCAATGTAAATGAGCCTGGCAAGACACTCTGCTTTTAAAAAAAAAATTAAAAAGCAGGTTCTGTTTTGTGCTGCTGCACCAAATGAGAACGATGTCATCATTAAACAGCGATATTTCAATGCAAATCAGCAAGAGGGAAAAAAGAAACAGTTGAATATAAATGGTGTCTTAAATGCTCTAAACAGTGTTGCACATAGAAAATACGTTGAGCCCTACTTTAGATAGTTTACACAATGAGTGGTGCTGAGAATATTAAATAAAGGTATTAAAACATACCCTTTTTCTTTTGCTCAGCAGCTGGGAGTTCTAGTTCACCCGCAATCAAAGAGCATTCTGAACTCGACCAATGATGGAATGGAATCAAACTTCCCACACAGAACTCCCATAACCAAGAGAAAATACTATAAGAGTTTGGTGGGCATTGACCTTGAGTTTTGGAGTTGAAGTTCACCTATATCCAGAGAGCACTGTGGAGGGGAGGGAGGAAGCCCCACGTGGGGTGAGTCTGCGCAGCCTGAGCGCCCTCACGGGTCACATCTTCCTCCCAATCCCCCCCTACAGAAGCGTGCAGTGTGAGCAAACATCTTTCCTCCCCTCCCCCTCCCACGAGGCAAAGCAAGCAGAGCGAGGCTGGGAAGAAGGGAGCCTGAGTGGAGAAGAAAAAGTGTTCAGCAGGAGGGGGAAGAAAGGGTATTGGAGGTTCCAATTTCCCACGGCACACCTGATGATCGCTCATGGCACACTAGTGTTCCACGGCACACTGGTTGGGAAACACTGAGCTAGACAATCCTCTAACCACATTAGGGGAAGCACAGAAGTCCTCCACCCTTTGCACACCATTGAAAGGAATGTTCCTATTTGGTGCCAATCTTTTGAGTGTTGACATTTTAAAAATAGAACACAGTGCAAACGAATATATGTCTTGACTTCCCCACCAGCCAAATTCCCATCATCTCTTTGCTGTCTCCCTTTCCAAGCAACTACTGACATTACCAATGCCCCAAAAGCAAGCAAAACATGATTTGAAGCTAGCCATGTGAAAATCATGATTGCTGTGGACTAGTTGTGAAGATCTCCATAAAACTACCCAAGTACCCATATTTGCTTAACTTTTGTATTGGGAGAAAAATAGATGAACAGTAGTATATTATTTTACCTTGGAATTAAGATCTCTTGGTGAGAATTAGTCCATAAATAATAGGCATGGTTTCGAACCCAAAAATGGCGATTCTAAAATCAAATGGGGGGGGGATTTTTTTTGATTAGTAAAAGAAAGACTTACAAAAAATTTTCCAAAAATTTCTAAAATGTAACTTAAGTACTAACGAAATTCGTTAGTAGTTCGTATGCCAGAGCATGCGTATTCAGATGGTTTTGGCCTACAACTCCCAGAAATCCTAACAGCTGGTAAATTGGCTGGGATTTCTGGGAGTTGTAGGCCAAAAAAACTTGAATAAATCACACTGAATTCTAGATGGGACTCTCAAATAGGAAGGAGGGAGGGAAGGAGGGAGGGAGGGGGTATTCTATTCTTGGAAGCAGCAAAAGGAGGAGCCCCCTCGCTCTCCTCGCTGCCTCTCTCTCACCCGATCCTGAGGGAGCGAGGGCCCAAGTTTGCCCAGGCTGAGAGGAAAAGGAAGAGGCCTGAGGCTGTGAGGAATGGTGGGAGTTGAAGTCCAAAACACCTACCTGGAGGGCTGAAGTTGGCCCCTGCGATGGGGCAAGGCAGAGCAATGAGGAAGAGAAGGGAGGGGGGGAGAAGCATCTGAGAGAGCGCAGGGAGAGAGAAGAGGAGAAGTGTGTGTGTGTGTGAGAGAGAAGTTGGCCCCTGCGATGGGGCAAGGCAGAGCAACGGGGAAGAGAAGGGGGGGGAGAAGCATCTGAGAGAGCGCAGGGAGCGAGAGGAGGAGAAGTGTGTGTGTGTGTGAGAGAGAAGTTGGCCCCTGCGATGGGGCAAGGCAGAGCAACGGGGAAGAGAAGGGAGGGGGGAGAAGCGTGGAGGACTACACTTTCCAGAATGCATTGCCTAGCAGCAGCGTCACTTCCAGTTCCCCATAGAAATGCGGGAAAAAGAAGAAGCTGAATGAAAGCAGGAAGGAAATGAGGGGGAGAAGACAGGGAGAAGTGAGTACGTAGTACAATAATTAAGTATTTATTACGATCATAACGCAAATTGTTGGCCTCAAGGACCGTAAAAGAAAGTCTACTTCCTGGTTAGCTGCCGTGATGCGTATAAACTAGAAAGTCCCATTACATACGAATCACTTACGATTTCTTTTGATTTTCATAACTTTTTTCTCATGCCTAATAAATAACTACCTTTCTCTTGAGAGTTTGGGTGTTTTGTTTTTTCAAGTGCAGGAAATCATACTGACTTGTATTTCAGGAGGCAAAAAGACTGTAAGTCTCCATGCGTCTAAGCGTAACAACTGTCAGGTTGCCAGGTGTTATGTTTGAAACATATTTCTCCCCACAGCTGGGCTGTTTTCTTGAGTTGATATTAAGCTTGTCAGAATTGCAACCTGCAATTGTATCAAGCTGTTCTTCATATGTAATTCATGCAGAGCTATGGAAATAAGGGCAGGTGAGAATTTCACTGGGTTCAGGTTTTGCTGGAAAATTTGCTAATTCCACACAACCGAAACTAAATCCCCGAAACTAAATCCCATTACAATCCAAGATGGTGCTATTTGGACTTTCATACTCAGCCATTTGTTTGCTTGTTTGTATCTTACCTTTCTCCTACAGATGAGACTCAATTTATTTATTTATTTATTTATTTATAGTATTTATATTCCACCCTTTTCACCCCGCAGGGAACTCAGGACATATTACAATGTACATATACATGGCAAACATTCAATGCCATAGACATTGGGAAGTCTGATCTGGCTACGGTCGTCCACACTCTGGTCACATCCCGAATAGATTACTGCAACGCAATCTACGTGGGGCTGCCTTTGAATACAGTTCGGAAACTGCAACTAGTCCAATGGGCGGCAGCCAGATTACTAACTGGAGCTACATACAGAGAGCATACCACCCCCCTGTTGTGTCAGCTCCACTGGCTGCCTGTCCACTTCCGAGCTCAATTCAAAGTGCTGGTTTTGACCTTCAAAGCTCTATATGGTTCTGGCCCAGCTTACTTGTCCGAACGCATCATGTCCCACCTTGTAATTTAAGATCATCCGGGGAGACCCTGCTCTCGCTCCTGCCTACTTCTCAAATGCGGTTGGTGGGGACGAGAGATAGGGCCTTCTCGGTGTTGGCTCCCCGGCTGTGGAACGCACTCCCAATTGATATACGATCAACCCCATCCCTCCTGGCATTCAGGAAAAAAGTGAAATCCTGGCTATGGGACCAGGCGTTTGCACATTAGCACAAGGCAGCACTTTGGATTGGATTGTAATGGCAAGCTGGTGGACATGGCCCAATGCTTCTATTATGGACGGAATACTGTTTTTAACTTATGTGAATGTATATGATGTATTTTAATGCTAATTGTATTTTAATGTATTTTAATGCTAACTGTATTTTAATGTATTTTAATTCTGACTCTTTTTGGTTTTCTATTATATGTATACTGTGTTTTTGGCATCGAATTGTTGCCGTTGTTAGGCCGCTCTGAGTCCCCCCCTCGGGGGTTGAGAAGAGTGGGGTAGAAATTGTGGAAATAAATAAATAAATAAATAATAGACACATAACACATATAGACAGACAGTTAGAGGCTATTTAACATTCCAACTTTTTTCTGGCCACCAGGGGAGCTGTCACTTCACTGTCCATCTGAGACACTGATTAAGTACTTCCTCATTCCCTGCATGCTTGCTGGAGATTTTTATGGCCTCAAGTATTTTCTGAGAACATATTTCACAAATTTTAATATTGTATGCAAAATGTGGAAAATAGTATAAAACAACCCTATGGAATGCTGCATAATATCACGTGGATATTAAAAATCAAAGTTGCCAATCTGTATGGGCTTCTTTTAAAATAATTGACAGAAATATGGAACCGGAGCAAACTTCTTCTGAGAACAGAAATCTAGAATGCTGACAGGAAACAGAGTGGATGAAATAATCCCTTCTTAGGTGAAAGTTAAGTTACTGAGTTTTCATTCTCAAGAGACCTTCTTCCAGGATAATCCCAATATCTGAAGTTTCAATTCTATCCAACCCTATTCTGATACAGATGTTACCCAACTGGTGTTATTTTCATTTTTAAAACATGTATGTTAAAAGCAAATATATTGTCAGGCTGGATTCCTGTGGGCCTGGGATTATGTCCCCAGGGCACAGGATGAATGAGGTCAGTGGTAATGATCTGACCATGAATAGGAATATCCAATCCTATGTTTTCTCTTTTAAACATCTTCTAGCTCCTCACCTGGTAAAGCAGTGTTTCCCAACCTTTTTTGAGCCGTGGCACACTTTTTTACATTTACAAAATCCTGGGGCACACCACCAACCAAAATGACACAAACTTACACTCTAACACAGTAATTCATATAGTTAATATGTTTTTTAATGTATTTATACACTCAGTGTGAAACCTGGGCCTGTTTCGATGAACACAACATATATATGACTCCTCTCACATATTTATACATGGCTATCATGTCTTCTCTCAGCCTTCATAATGACCTGGATGTAGGAGTAAATTCTGAGGTAGCAAAGTTTGCAGACGACACTAAATTGTTCAGGGTAGTTAAAAATGAAACTGATTGTAAAGAGCTCCAGAAAGATCTCTCGAAATTGATTGAATGGGCAACAAAGTGGCAAATGCATTTTAACCTAAACAAGTGTAAAGTCATGCACATCGGGGCAAAGAACCCCAACTACACCTACCAATTGATGGGGTCAAAGCTTTCCGAGACAAACCAGGAAAGGGATCTTGGGGTTTTGGTGGACAGCTCAATGAAGATGTCAACCCAGTGCGCAGCAGCAGTAAAAAAGCAAATTCTATGCTTGGCATGATCAGGAAGGGAATCGAAAATAGGTCGTCAAATGTTGTATTGCCTCTCTACAAATCTATGGTGAGGCCACATCTGGAGTACTGTGTACAATTCTGGTCACCGCACCTCAAGAAGGATATAACGGAACTGGAAAAGGTACAGAAAAGGGCAACAAGAATGATCCAAGGGATGGAGCAGCTCCTTACGAAATCAGGTTGCAACGCCTTGGTCTTTTCAGCCTTGAAAGACGGCGTTTAAGAGGTGACTTGATCGAAGTGTATAAAATCATGCATGGGATAGAAAAGGTGAATAAAGAAAAAATATTTTCTCTGTCACACAACATTAGGACTAGGGGGCACTCCCTAAAGCTCCAAGGTAGGAAAGTTAGGACAAATAAAGGGAAATATTTCTTCACCCAGAGGGTCATTGGGTTATGGAACTCACTTCCAGAGGAGGTTGTGACAGCTGTCAGCCTGGACAGCTTCAAGGCAGGATTAGACAGATTCATGGATACCAAGGGAATCAGTAGTTACTGAAATGGACATCCAAGTGCCACCTCTGTGTTGATGGAGGCAGGCAGGATTTTCCCGGTACTGGTTGTGGGGGGTCGGGAGCAGGTGAGGGTTTTGCCCTCCTTTCTGCTCGAGATCCCCGTGTACAACTAGTGGGCCACTGTGTGACACAGAATGCTGGACTAGATGGGCTGAGGCCCGATTCAGCATGGCTCTTCTTATGTTCTTATGTTCTTATGTTCTCTTCTTCAGGCTAAACATGCCCAGCTCTTCAAGCTGCTCCTCATAGGACTTGTTCTCCAGACCCTTGTGAAATTTCACCTGAATGAAACTTGCTTCCAGATAACTATGGATGTCATGAAGCTGTTATAAACAGTTCCTGGGGGGGGGGGGAGGCAACTCTCAAAAAATCCAGTAAAATAGTAAAAAAAAATCAACATTTCTAAGCAGAGAGGCTCAATTTGTTTATTGGAAACCTGTGAATGCTTCAGTCTCTCGATGCTCCAAGGTTTGCTCACTGCCCAATTCACCGACGTGGAGCTTCTGGCATTCACCGGAGCCCTTCCTTTGCCTCGGGGAGGATCTTTTTTTAAAATAGTTTTTATTAAGTTTGCAGATTAAAAAAGAAACAATCACAAACATATACAACAAAAAGAGACAACAGACATTTGGGGCCCAAATGCCTCGGGGAGGATCTTTGGGGAGGGAAAGAGGGAGAAAGAGCTGCTAGGAGGGGGAAGAGTGCCAATTTCCCACAACACACCTGCTGATCGCTCACGGCACACTGGTTGGGAAACACTGTGGTAAAGGACCAAAAGAGTGCATGAAAGAGAGCATGAAGTTGAGAGTGTGATTCTACTGTTAGTTGCCAGCCATTTTTCCAAGACAGAAACAAATTTAGACATATCTTTTTGTGACTCTAACACCTCTCTGTAAAATGGGGAAAATCTATGTAGAGGAAGAAATTGGCTGAAAATTTATTCTGACAATACTTTCACTTCAATAAGCATAGAAAATAGGACTGACACAGATAGCTAACTCACTTTGCACCTTAAGCTCTTCTCAGTTCTATGTGACTCAGTCTGAGACTTTTAACACAAAGGATTCTTTTCAGCATGCAGCTCAATGAGAAAAAACCCCAAAGCATTAAATCATTTTGTCTTGGCTCACTGGTTGTCAATGAAAGACTCTTGATATTGGGCTTTAAATTCAGTCAAGAATAGCTAATCAAGGAGTCTGGAAATTGAACCCCAACTATATCTTGAACTCCCCTTTTGCCTGAGCAAATTAAAAAGTACTGCACAATGGACTACCTACACTGTAGGATTAATGTCGTTTGGCATCACTTTAACTACCATGGCTCAATGCTATGGAATCCTGTGAGTTATACTTTGATGGGGCACCAGGACTGTTTTACAAAGGAAGTTAGAGACTATACAAAACAACTCCCATGATTCCATAGCATCCAACTATGGCAGTTAAAGTGTCAAACTGCATTAATTGTACAGTGTATATATGCCCCAGATTCTTTTTGCAGTACTATTATTTATTATGTTAAAATACTTAAACCCACCTGGCAGAGTACAATGCCATCATGAGCAATTTACCAGACTTTAACTCACATGTAGATATTAAGCCTGTTTTATCATGGAAAAAACGGCTTCAAAACTTGTTTCAGATGTAGGGGGCACTGCCGCCTTGTATCTGATAGACTTCTGAAGTTTTCAACAGTTTTTTCCAAGTTGATTCGGATGTACTTTCGAAATTTGGAATGGCTTCGTTAATAGCGTCCATGATTGCGCAATGTGCGGAAACCCGCATAAGGGACAGTAAAAACTTGGGGGGTTCCCTTTCCCTCCATTTTTGACAGCTACTACAGACAAACCTAGCCACACTGGTACAAAATACAGAACACATTTAACACATTAATAAACATTAAAAACATTTTAAATGCAATGGGACAAAAATAAAGGAGGGCGGAAATGACATACGAGCCATATCCAAATATGGCGATGGAGACTTCAAAATGGCAAATCCACTTCCTGTTTCCTTAACTCTCTTTGTAATCGCTTCAAAGGTCAAAAACATCAAAAACAGGCCTAGTAAATATATTTAGAATTTTGAAACAAAAACTGTAGAAGGTGAAATTTTATTGTATTTTTCTATATGTATTTTATTTATATGTATTTTAACTTTGTATGGTGATGTTTTAATTTTTATTGACTGCATTGAATTCTTGCTGTGAGGCTGGTCTGAGTCCCTCTTTGGAGGTGAGTGTCACGATGCAGGGTCTCGGCCCAGCCCCTTAATCACACACACAGAGACGGTAATCAGCTAACTATTTATTGAAGAATAAGAAACAGGTGAAAAGGTAATTTGTCCATAAAAAGTATCAAAAAGTTCAATCCAAAATAGGTAAAGAGTCCGTAGGTAAAATCCAAAGGCAACCGTGGCAAGGCACCGCAAAACTATGCGGATCAAGGACTTGGTCCGTGGCAAAGAACAAGGCAAAGTTCATGAACAACTCCAAGAAACTACTTGGCAAGGCTCGAGCCAGCAACTTGGCTCCCTGGAACTCCACTCGCTTCACTCCTCTTAGAATAGAAGTGGCCGAGCTACTGAGGATCCGTTCCCACGGATCCTATACTTAATCCCCGTGACGGGGCCCCCGACGCTCTAGGCTTCTGCGCCAATCTGTGTTACGGGACCTCGCGCCTCTCTGGCGCTCTAGGCTACGGTGCCAATCCCTCCTGCTGGACTCAATGCTCCGTCTCCTATCAAAGCTCCGTCCTTGCCTCCCAGCACCTGGGTCGCTATCTTCATGAGAGCTGAACTCCCTTTCAGCTTCCATGGGCTCATCCTCCACTGTTTCCCTGATTCTCTCCTGCGACCCGTAACCACCTGGTTTCTCATATTTATCAGAGTCATCACTCTCAGGGTCAGCCTGAACTTCCCAGCTAGCATAGCCGTCAGGCCATTCATCATCCCAGGCCAGGCTCTCTGTGGGAGAGGAAGGCCCAGCTAACTCATCAGCCCCTTCCTCCATGTCCTCATCAACTGCAGCTGGCCCTAATGCAAGTGGGACCCCCGGTGCTGCCCCCTGCCCCCCAGGCACGAAAGGGAACTGGGTTGCTACAGTGAGAAGATCGGGATATAAAAGTTTTAAATAAATAAATAAATGCAGGGCCCTTCCACATAGTCCTATATCCCAGGACATCAAGGCAGAAAATCCCACAATATCTGCTTTGAACTGGGTTTTCTGAGTCCACACTCTGTTCTGCTGTTTCTGCTCTTACTGGGACCCTAATTACCTATGATGTTTTCTGCTGCATATTAACTTTAGATTTGCTCACTTTTCTTAGAGATTACTCTTGTCTTATTTCTTCCTTTGTTTCCCTTTATTCTACTATTTTCTGGAAGTCAGCGAGAATTCACTTTTAATTTGCCTGATATGTGTTTGACTCGTCAAAGGTCTGTTTGCTTTATATATATTAAAAGATTTACTCTATTCATTGAGTGACTTCTCTGGCAAACACAAAGTCAGATAAAACTGTATTAGATAATAAGAAAGTCCCATTCATCATGCAAACTGATTTTTCAAAACACTGAGCTATAACAAAAGCAAGTGCCATCCATCTTTGCCTGGCATATAAATCTTCTAAACATAGCCTCTCGTGGAGTAATTTTTAATGAAATCGAGCTAATTTCTCTTTCCTATCATCTATCTGCTCTTATTGCCATGACAACTAATAAGCGCTCAAACTTCAGGTCAAGGTTGATTGCTGGAGATGCTGTTTTGCAACCTGCTGCTTTGCTTCCCAATAGACTTCAAGTACATTCCATCTCATTAATGATGTAAGCATTCATTACCCAATATTTGGCAATATTAGTTAATCAAGGAACACATTACCAGTGATTAAAAGAGTAACTGAATGTGTAATTACTGATGTGGAGGCAAGACTATATTTAAATGTTATGTAAAACCTTAAGATTTTACTCTTATAGTGGACTATGAAGATTTGGAGAGACTATTCTGGCACACGCTCCTAGTATAAAAAGTAACTTGTCTTGATTGTCGTTGAGGGTTTGATTGGAGATTCCCAGCAGGTAGTTTTGTGGATCTAATTTGAATTTAATTTTTAGTATTTTTTGAGTTTCTCTATGAATTTCTTTCCAATATTTTTTTACTCATTTACAGTAAATTTATTTAAGTAAGTTTATTCTGGACCGTGTGCCAGAATAGTCTTGGCGAGGCATTGGAAGCAGAACACAATACCGAACCTGGAAGAATGGACACGAAAAGTATTCGATATGATACAAATGGACTCCTTATCGCAGAAACTAAGTAACAAAAAGGAAAAAACAGATTGGTCGGGTTTCACGACTTATATACAAAACAGAGGAAGCAAATTTTTAGTAGACTTGAATGAACTATAAGATTAAGTTAATACTAATGTACTAAAAAACTACTATATAGACACTTAGATATTAAGGAAAATTAACAACAATACATAATGTGTAAATCCTGGGTAACTTTTGGGAAGTTCTCTTTTATAGACCCCTTTTCCCTCACTTCCCTCATGTTTCATCCCCTTCTCCCTCTTTACACCCCTTCCCTTATCCTATTAATCCCCGTATGTACAAACCCATGTATGTCGATATGTTGGTATGTAGGCATATATATTGAAAACTTAATAAAAATATTATAAAAAAGATTTGGAGAGAATGAAATGTCAAAAGGGTAAGAAACTAGGTGGTAGGGTTATGTGTTATATATCAAATCGTACTCAATGTCTGGCCTCTCACAAGGGATATCTGCTTATTTATGGATCTTTTGACTGTGTTTATTGTGTCTCCTTTATCTTTCATTTATCTTTTATCCCTTTCTATGAGATGCAGCCAATCAAGGATCCCATGGGAGAATGATATCACATATGTACAGTGACCTCAATAAAACAACTTCATCTGACAGGGGAAGAATCAACGGCATGCTCCACTTCACTGCCCCTTTAAGCAGGGAACCCGCCAGCTCCCATTACAAGATGCACTACTACTTCTGGCAGGGCTCCGTGCTTAAAAGGGTGGCGAAGAGGAGACTTCTCATGTTGTCTTGGATCAAAAGGGGGAAGCAGGAAGGTCGACTCTTTCCCCTGTGGGATCACCTGGCTGGTTAGCTGAGTGATTTGGGGTGACAGGTTCCCCACCCAACAGCAGTCACCAGATTTGCCACAATGTGCGACAATTCCTGCGGCCAGTGCGAAAAGGTCAAAAGCCTTCACAATGTGATCATGCAGTACAAGGAGGTAAGGTTGGCATCTCCATCATTAGGTAATGGGGTAACTTTCCCTTTTTTCCAGATGGTAGTGTTGATTTTATCAATGGAACAAAAAAGAAAAAGTTGGATCTCCCCCAAAGAGATTTATTTATTTATTTATTCAAATTTCTTAGCCGCCACCCCCGGGTGGCTCGGGGCGGCTCACAAATCGAACGAATCGCAGACACATAATACAGATGCATATGTATCTTCTGTTCATTGTGCAAATATCTGTTTACTTTTTCATAGCAACCTGCAAGAGAGAGTACACTTTCCCCAAATTCTGAAAGGGCTAGCAAATAGCGCTTTACAGTTTAACTTCAACTTAGTGCAAGGGACTACATGTAATACCTAGCACAGTGAGACCTCCTGTTGCACCTCATCCCTAGATCACACACACAAGCAATCTCTGTATAAGTACTTTTATTTAGAATAAAGAATAGTCCAAAGGTTGAAAGAAGTAAGTAAAATAAAGCAAATCCAACGATAGTCCGGTAAAGTCTTCAAACTGGATTAAATCCCAGAGACAGCAAACCTCCGTAGGCAAGGCAAACCGCTGCTGTGGTCAACATGAACTTAGAGTCTTCAGCATGAGTCTTTCCAAGCTAAACGTAGCTTCAGGTCTGGCGAAAACCCTCCCAGCCCGGTCTTATAAAGGAATCTATTTTCTCAAACTCCAATCTCTCCGGGAGGATCTGATGCTAGCCCTCCTGTCAAATTCCTCCTCGTTAGCGGCCCCAGGTGCAATGCTATCATGCTGGGAAACTCGATCCTCCCTATCCTCGGAATGCTCACCTGGCAAGGGAGTGGAGAAGTTCTCGTGAGAATCAAGGTCGCTGGGCCTCTCACTGTCTAATTCAGAACTAACTTCCATGGAGTCATCATTATCCCCATCTTCATCATCCCAGGCTAATTCTTCATCTGCAGACCCGTACCCATCTGGCCACCCTTCATCCCCGTTCTGACCCTGGTCAGCTGGAACCCCCGGTGTCTGTCTATGGCCACTAGGCTGGAACACCACACCTCCATAATCATGGAACCTACATTCGTGGTTTTAATTATCTGCTCCCAGCAAAATAAAATGTTCTCTCTAGGACTTGCAGGATGATCCTGTGGCATGCTTCCCCTGAAAGTTACCATAAAGCTGTAATGGATGGTAAATTTCTAGATAGAATAGCTTGCTAGGGATCACAATTCTATGGCTTTCTGGGACTGAAAGTCAAGTATTTTGATGGTGTCAGGCAGTATCTATGGTTTTAGGAAATAACCACCAACTAGCTGGAAAAGTATACAGGATCGTACTGTACATATAATATGCAGAATTCATTATATACAGAAAAGATGAAGTTCTCTTGAAGTTAAAGAACTATTATTTAAATTATCATCAGTTATATACTAGTCATATATTCAAGCAGGTAAATTATGAGCTGCTTCAAATTAGTACCCTTTTTCATTAATGGAAAGATGACTTAGTTTAGTAATATCTACCCTCCTGAATACATTGTGATGATAGATACACAATGTTTTTTGGTGTGTTTTATTTTGCAGTGCCAGTTGTTTTAGTCTATTTTATTGTTACACTAGGGGTCATTTCTTAGGTTTCTTTAGTACCAGAAGAGAATGACTTACAACAATCTGCTAAGTGTGTATGTGTTCTTTCTTTTTTAAACCTCAAATTCAGTTGCTTTTAACACTGAGAAAATAAAGATTTAGTTTTATAATGGGGTTGCAATAGCAATGAACTACTCTGCATGCCTTACAAAACGTAGCTTTCTAAAAGTAACATTCCACATTCTTGGTTTAAATTCCCAGGATTGTGGTTCATACTTGGGGTTTGGTTATCTGTGTCCATTGAAACATTCAGTGATCCAGTCCCAAGTGATTGTTAGAAGTTTGCACAAACTTTCAAGAAAATCTAGTTTATTGCAATCAGTTGAGTTTCTTTTGAAGAACACTTCTCCTTCCCTCTTCTATCCACCACCCTCAGTTTATATGTAAATATATTATTGACTCTGTGCTGTTCCATAGCATTGAGCCACAGAAGTTCAAGTGGTGCCAAACTGCTGTAATTTTGCATTGTAAAGCCAACCTACGTAGATCAAGGTGGCTTGCCACAAAATCTTCCAAAAGAAGCATTCAATATTGTGAGCATTACTACTGATTTTTTTTGTAGCATGTGTACCAAGGAACACCACACTTGGAGCTGCTTTCTCCAATAAAATGAGGAGACATCACTTTCATGCATGAGATTTTATGTGTATGCAGAGACATAGTGAAATATGGGTGAGCTTTGGGAGAACAAAAATGTGGAGTGGGTACATAACTTGTACAAATGTCTTTCAGAAAAATGTTACAGAAATGGAATGTATCTGAACATTGTGGTCAGTATCGTATTGAGTGCTGACACAACATTGAAGGTGAACCTGTCGAAGACAGAGGTCCTGTGGCTGGGTCACCCTGGGGGGGGGGGGAGCTCAGCTGCCAATAATGGACGGTGAGGTGGTTAGCCCATCATCCCTGGTTAAAAGCCTGGGGGTCCAAATGGACCCTCTGCTGATGATGGAGACTCAGGTCTCCACTGTGAGCAGAGTGGCGTTTTTCCATCTGCTCCAGGCAAGGCGGCTGGCACCCTACCTTTCTGGTGGCAACCTAGCAACGGTAATCCAGGCCACGGTCATCTTGAGACTGGACTACTGTAACAACCTTTACATTGGCCTTCCTCTGTCGGTAATCCGGAAACTTAAGCTGGTGCAAAATGCTACGGCTCGACTACTGGTTGGTGCAGCACTATCGTGCCACATCAGTCCAGTCCTACAGCGATTGCACTGGCTCCCCATCGAGTACTGGATTGCCTTCAAAGTGCTGGTGTTGACCTTTAAGGCCTTGCATGGCCTGGGGCCAGTGTACCTGAAGGACCGCCTATCTGTGCACATTCCCCAGAGACCACTACGGTCCATGGATCAAAACCTATTGGAGGTTCCATCACTTAAGATCTGCCACCTGCCATCGGCGTGGCAGCATACTTTCTCTGTAGTAGCGCCTACCCTTTGGAACGCCCTCCCAAAGGAGGTTCGAGCAATAACTACAGGCCTTCCGGAGGGCCTGCAAGACCAATCTCTTCAGGCAGGTGTTTAACCTTTAAGGCTGTTAAATTCCACTCTTGCCTCAATCTGTTTTATTATGTTTTTAACTATGTTGTGATTATGTTGTTCACTGGTGTGAACCACCCTGAGCCTCTTTGGGAAGAGTGGTATATAAATAAAAATAATAAATAAATAAAATTATACTGGCACAATTGCCAGTAAAGGAGAAAACCAACCACTGTGATGGAGTGATTTGATGCTGGCTGCTTCCTTTCTTGATCTACCTAGCAGCAATTTTGAATCCCTGGTGTATCAGCTTTACTTGGGAAAAGTTTACACGGGATTCCAGAATCTGTATAGTACAACCCTGTCACTGTGGAACCAGTACCCACAATTTCATTTACCCATATCTTTTTAAAAAGTTATCTCTTTAGGTGTTTAATAGGTCCTCCACTGCGATTCAACAGTATGCTTCCAATTGGAAGTGGCTCATTTCAAAAGAGTTTGCTATCATCTGTGTTTTAATGTTTCACATGGTACAGTCTAGGAACATATCCCCTTTAGATCTGGGGGTTGTATTATTTAATAAGAAGAATAAGAGTAATTTTATTTCTTACCCATCTCTCCTTGAGGTGGGTTACAACATTGCTAAAACACATAAACATTTAAAAACACTCTGTAGAATACACACCTTAAAATTATTTCCATAAATACATATTAAAATACACAAAATAAAAGTTAGACATAGAATGGAAGTTTAAAATTCATCATTAAAACTGTCTGCCATTATTTTCTTTCAAATTTCCCAATTTTCTAAGGGATGTCAAGAAAAAAGGGAAATAATAATAGATATGAGATGATAGACGCACATCCTCCACTGCAATTCTACAGTATGCTTCCATTGGAAGTGGCTTCCATTCTTTCCAAACCTTGGTAATATGTACCAGTTTTCCCTACTCTCATTGGCCCTCTGCATATCTTTTATTCATTTAGCTTTCTTAAGGTGGGCAGCAAAAGAAAACCTACTTAGAATCAGGCCCGGATCAACGTTTTGTGGGGGCCCCGGCATGAGGGAGAAGGAGTCGGGGGGAAGTCCAACCCCTAGGGCATGTGACATGGCTTACCCCGCCGCCTCCTCGCTCGCGCGGGTGGGCGGGCACCGTTCCTTCCTTCAGGGAAGGAAGGATTGGCGGCCCGAGGAGGTGGTGGGGGCCATGTCATACGCCCTAGCCAGGCGCCTTCTCCATGAGGGTGAAGGAAGGAGGGGTGGAGCGGGGGAAGGGAGAACCCCTAGGGCATCTGATTTGGCTTACCCCGCCGCCTCCTCGTTTGCACAGGCGCCCCTCCTTCTTTCACTGAAGGAAGGAGCGGTGCCCGCCCGCATGCATGAGGAGGCGGAGGGAGGATGGAAGCCACGTCAGATGCCCTAGGGGCGGCGGGACTTCCCCCCGGTTCTTTCTAGCTCGCGCGCGGGCGCCATTTCAGTGAAGAAAGGAGGGGTGGATTTTTTTTAAAAATGTAATTTTTTCCCAATTTTGGGGGGTCCGGATCTGCTGCCCCCCCTGCCATGGCTGCCACCCTAGGCCATTGCCTAGGGTGTCCTTATGGGTAATCCGGGCCTGCTTAGAATAACATTATCATCAAGCAGAAATAAGAGGGAAATTGGAGCTATGATTAGAAATCCTCAGTCATAAAGGAAAAGGATTATGGATTAATGGCATGATAGCAAAGCACATGATTATCTACCAAGTGTCATTTGTTCTTAGCAAAAGGTGGGACAAATAAAAAGAAGGAATGAACTGGTAGAACTCTCTAGAGATGACAAAAAAAATGAGAAAAAATTATACAATGAAAATAGTATAGTAGAGAAATGGAATATACAATGTTTGAAACAAATTAAGAAGAACAACTGTTTGGACATTTATTTATTTACAATGTTTGAAAAAAATTAAGAAGAACAACTGTTTGGACATTTAATGATTAGGTGCAGGCATACATATGCTTAAAGTAAATACTCAGTACTGTTTATTACTTTTTTAAAAAATTGCATATCACCACACAGAAAGTCTTAGACTTGCCTACCACAATGACAGAAGACGTAGGAAGTAAAAACATGAATGTGAAAAAATATAAGAGGATTGCCAGTAGCAAAAAAAGTTCATTAGATCTAGAAGCATGAAATAGCCTATTGAATGAGAGATGAAATTAAATTCTTAATAATTAATATTCTTTGGATGAGTGCAAGGGTAGAATTGAAAATGCCTTGTAATTATAAATCAGATTTGGCTTGAGATCCTTTGCTGCTAAGATCCTTCTGCCTTAAACCTCATTTATTTTCACATAGAGAAACTAAAATGGATGATATAAAATCTACTCTGTTGAATTTTGAAGCTCGGTGTCCATATGATTTGTTTTTGTTATTGTCTATAGCAATAAACAGTGAATTAATTGACTGACAAGGTAGACTCCAAAATGAAGACAGTGGGAATATCCTTCTTGTTGAATCCAGAATTGCTTGGAGACCATCCACAAAGCAGAATTATTGTGGTTTGACTCCTCTTTAACCACCCTAGCTTCAACTTACAGAATCTTAGGATTTCTAATTTGTTGAGGCACCAGAGCTCTCTAACAGAGAAGGATAAAGTTCTCACAAAACTACACAACCCCATAGCATTGAGTCATAGCAATTAATGTGGTATCGAACTGGTTAATTCTGTACTATGGATACAGCCGTGGATGGGACTTGCAGTGTAGATCCATTTCATTTTGTGCGCAGGGCATGAAAATGATGGCCGTCCAGCACCAAGGGGAAATAAGTGTCTGCTCATCACCCCACAAGGGAACACTACCATAACTAGGTAATAGAGGTGTGCATTTTTGTTAGTCCTTGTAATTCAGATCAAATTCATTAAATTTGTACTTGCGAGGCGATATCAGATACATGGGTCTGGTCCACACCAAAAAGTTAAGAATCAAAACTTACCTCATACTTTTCTGTTTTACTTTTGTAAATCTCAGAAGGTTCCCAAAGTGTTGCACCTTAGACCTGAAGGATCCCTCAGTAAACCACTTGAGACCAGCCATGATTAAATGCTTTATTTAGAATAAATGAGAAGAGTAAAAGAAATAGGAATATTGTCCAGTGATGCCCTCAAGCATCAGGGTAATGCAAGCAATAGTCCAAAGGAAAAAAGGATCAATAAATGCAAAAGAGTCTTGATGCCCCAATGGGTTTAATCCAGGATAAGTTCTTGGCAACAAAGGCTTGGCAATTGAGTCCAAAGACTTGAAGGCCCAATGGCCCAGGCGTAGGTTCCGTGAAGCTTGGCAAGGAGGCTTAACGTTGGCGAGAGAAGCCAGGCATCTTGGAGACCAGACTTAAATAGCCCCCCCTTTGATCTTGGATGCGCTGACTTCTACGCATCCCTTTCCCATGGATAGTTTCCCGGCTAGAGCTTCTCAGGCCTCTCAAGTCAGGATGGTATGTCAACTCATTAGGGCTACCACTTGGAGACGAGGGAGGCACCGCTTTTCTCTCGTTCCGTATCGACCTGAGAAATAGAAAGGCTGCGTTTGCCCTTGAATGCTGGGTGAACTAGAGGCCTCTGCAGAAGCTTGTTTTCAGGCCTCTCTGAGGCTTTGGATTTAACATGGCGTGGGTCTTGCTGAGTGCTAGAGTCAGGCTGGGGCATGACACCAAGTCAGTTTCATATTGAGTGCAAGGAAGCAAAGCTGAAAGCAAAGCCAAAGGCTGCCTTAGTGCCTTGCTTTTCCTCTGTAAATTAATGGAGTCTTGGCATTAGGAGTGGGGAAAAGAGGAAGTGGGGAAATGTAGTTTGGGAAGGGAATTCAAAAGGCCCTGCCCTAAACAACATTTCTCAGTATGCAGTGCACTGCTCAGCATCCGAGAGATTTACCCCTCCAGGGCCAGCCACAGTTCCAATAAATGATTATTTTTGTTCCTGGGTTATAAATGTCATTTCCCAATTGATTCTATCATAAAAGCATGGTGAATGTTTGTTAAACTGCAAAAAAAATGTTTTTCTGCAAGGCACATCATGCATCATCATCCACCCATTTAACAAAGTTTTTAGTGCAAACACAATGTTCCTGGAGTAGAACAACTACTTTAAAAGTAAGGACTACAGAATTGAACAGGAAAAAACTTTCAAAGAACATGTTTTCATTATTATTATTATTATTATTATTATGCAGAGGCTGGATGGCCATCTGGTGTAGAATCACTACTTTTAAAGTAAGGACTACACAGTTAAACAGGAAATAATATTTTCAAACTAGGAACATATTTTATTTTTAAAAATGTTGTTTATAAAAAATTTGAAAATTCCCCCCAAACCCATGGATAAGTGAAATATTCTGAAACTTGATGGGATAACAGTGGTAAATGTGTTATAACATTGCAGTGAGTTTCAGTTTGATAGCTTTTAAAATTAGGGAGAAAGGACACCCTAAAGTTTCCTCAATCATAGTGATTTTTTAAAAAAAATCTATAATGAAATAGTAATGCTATTTCATTACTCTTGTTATTGTAAACAATTTTTCAATAACTATATGTTACAAACACTTTAGAAATGAAATGCCAATGCCCCCCAGTTTTGTAATGACTTTTGAACCATTTTTTATTAGATCGTAATTCCCTACTAGGTAATTTTGCTGTTATCATAGGTCCAATTACCAGTATGGTGCACCAGACAGTGTAGGCATTATCCTTGGTATGACAAATATTGAAGCTGATAATTACCTATTTTAAAAAGTTCCATCAAATTTGAAATACCTACAGTGTATACAACAGTTAGAAATCTTGATTTAAGGAGCAAACACACCAGTTGCATGGGAAAATAAGCTAAGCTTTATTGTAGGAACTCCATTCTAAGATAGAAAAGTTACTAATGGAGCCTAAGTTAGCTACATTTTGGAAGGTCAAGAGAGGACACATAGAGAAAAGAAGAGGAAGAGAAATATCTTTAAGACTATCAAGTTACATCCCAATGGGGTCAGAATAGTTAGACAAAGAAGGAGGCCACTATGTTACTCAAACTATCTAATCCTGACCACTGTGAGACATTCTTCAATCTTCAGTGCTAAGTGTTGCTGCATTTCCAACAAAAATTGGCATGGTTTGATATCAGTAATGTTCTTGTAGTACACTATTTGTGGCTCCCCCCCCCTCCCCAATTTGTTAGGGAATGCAAGGTTCAGTTCTACAGTATGCAAGATAATATACAATATGCAGACAGAGGTGGTGAAGGATGCTCATAATGTTTTATAAGGGTGACAACCTGTTATAGTAAGTTGTAGCAGGACCATGTGTGTGTGTGTTGAAGAAAAACCTTATGATGCTAAATATCATGTACAGCTGGTAATGTAGGTCAGCCAGCATGTGTGGGCCACACCCAGTGGGGTATAACTGTATGGGTTTTAGAATAGAGTTCAGCTTTTGCTCTGAGGAGCTCTATGCTCAAAGGCTTTGCTCTAGGGAGCAGTTTGGAGATGCTACTCTTAAGGAGGCTGTGGTGGAATAGCTATTTACTAGGCATGATAACAAATCGAAAAATGGCGATTCTAAAATCAAATGGGGGGGGGATTTTTTTTTGATTAGTATATCAAAGACTTACAAAAAAATTCCCAAAATTTTCGGAAATGTAACTTAAGTACTAACGAAATTCGTTAGAAATTCGTATGCCAGAGCATGCGCTTTCCAGATGGTTTTGGCCTACAACTCCCAGAAATCCTAACAGCTGGTAAATTGGCTGGGATTTCTGGGAGTTGTAAACAAAACTTGAATAAACCACACTGAATTCTAGATGGGACTCTCCAAATAGGAAGGAGGGAGGGAAAGAGGAAGGGAGGGAGGGGGTTTTCTATTCTTGGAAGCAGCAAAAGAAAAGGAGGAGGAGCCCCCTGGCTCCTCGCTGCCTCTCTCTCACCCCGATCCTGAGGGAGCGAGGGCCCAAGTTTGCCCAGGCTGAGAGGAAAAGGAAGAGGCCTGAGGCTGTGAGGAATGGTGGGAGTTGAAGTCCAAAACACGTACCTGGAGGGCTGAAGCTGGTCCCTGCGATGGGGCAAGGCAGCAGAGCAACGGGGAAGAGAAGCATCTGAGAGAGCGCCGGGAGAGAGAGGAGAAGCGTGCGCGTGTGTGTGTGTGTGTGAAGCAGGCCCCTGCAATGGGGCATGCATGGCAGCAGAGCAACGGGGAAGAGAAGGAGGGGGGGGAAGCCTGGAGAGAGAGGAGAAGCGTGCGCGTGTGTGTGTGTGTGTGAATCACTTTCCAGAATGCATTGCCTCTACCTAGCAGCAGCGTCACTTCCAGTTCCCCATAGAAATGTGGGAAAAAGAAGAAGCTGAATGAAGGCGGGAAGGAAATGAAGGGGAGAAGTGAGTAGTACAATAATTAATTAATTAATAATTAAGAATTTCTAACGATCCTAACGCAAATTGTTGGCCTCACGGACCGTAAAAGGAAGTCTACTTCCTGGTTCGGGGCAGCGATCCGTAAAACAACAAAAGTCCCATTAATTACGGATTTCTAACGAATCAATTAGATTTCCGTTTCAATTTTAGCATGCCTACTATTTACTCATGGTTTATGTTTTGCTCTCTCATGTGATTGAAGATGAATATGCCTTATTCTATGTTTCTTACAAGGACTATGTAAGTTTGTTGCACACTGTATGCAACACTGCAAGTTTACGTTTCACCTCCGCTATTAAGAGTAAAGCTTTTTCTGTTCATTTTTCCTCTTGCCTGTGTGTCTTTTGCATGGGACGTTGTCTAGAATCCGCTTGCTGTGCAACACCACCTATTTTTTCTCTCTCCCTGAGCAGCTCATAAATATCCTAATCTCGGCTCCATAAAATGAAAGCCACTTAGAAGATGCAAACCATGAACAGAGGTCATGCAGTAGACCAGTGTTTCCCAACCAGTGTGCCGTGAGCAATCATCAGGTGTGCCGTGGTCAATTGGAACCTCCAATACCCTTTCTTCCCCCTCTTGCCAAACACTTTTTCTTCTCCACTCGGGCTCCCTTCTTCCCAGCCTTGCTCTGCTCGCTTTGCCTCGCTTTGCTCTGGGGCGAGTCTGCGTAGTAGTGCCCACACGGGTCACGTCTTCCTCTGTCCCCCCTCCTGAACACGCTCACGCTGCCCCCTCGGATCAAAATGGTGGCAGAAGCAGCAGTGTAACAGAAAAAGTAAGTGTTCGGCAAGAGGGGAAGAAAGGGTGCGAAGGGGGAGGAAGAGGTCTCTGTCAAAAGCTGGCATGGGCAAACTTGGACCTTCCAGGTGTTTTGGACTCCAACTCCCACCATTCCTAGCAGCCTCAGGCCCTTTTCCTTTCACCCCCTCAGCCATTTAAGCAGGAAAGGGCCTCAGGCTGTTAGGAATGGTGGGAATTGAAGTCCAAAGCACTCAGAGGGCTGAAGTTTTCCCATGCCTGTTTTAGGGACCTCAAAGTGGTGAGCCTCCTTCCAACATTGTGATTCTGGATAGAAAACAAACAACAACATAACATTGTTTGAGTCCACAGTGCTCTCTGGATGTAGATGAACTACAACTTCCAAACTCAAGGTCAATTCCCAAGCAAACCCTTTCAGTACTTTCTGTTGGTAATGAGAGTTCAATATGCCAAGTTTGGTTCAATTCCATTGTTGCAAGAGTTCGGGATGCTCTTTGATTGTGTGTTAACTATAAATCCCAGAAACTGTAACTCCCAAATGCCCAAATGCCAAACTCCATCTGTGTTCACATTTCGGCATTTTGAGTATTCATGCCAAGTTTGGTCCTGATCCAACATTGTTTCAGTCCACAGTGCTCTCTGGATATAGGTGAACTACAACTCCAAAACTCAAGGTCAATACCCACCAAACTCTTATAGTATTTTCCCTTGGTTATGGCAGTTCTGTGTGGAAAGTTTGTGTCTTTCTGCCATTCCTGCCAGGATATCTATGTTGTGTTCATCGAAACAGGCCCAGGTTTCACACTGAGTGTATAAATACATTTAAAAACATATCAACTATATGTATTACTGTGTTAGAGTGTCATTTTGTGTCATTTTGGTTGGTGGTGTGCCCCAGGATTTTGTAAATGTAAAAAGTGTGCTGCGGCTCAAAAAAGGTTGGGAAACACTGCAGTAGCCTGCTGATGAAAAGGCAGGAGAAAAGAAACTAATGCTCTTGACAGTTCCTAATATGGCAGGCTAGGAGGATCAATATATTGCATATACTACCAACAGGAACTTTGGGAGCTGTAGTGTTATGCAAAATGAGCTACAGTTCCTAGAACCCTAAAACCAGCATAATAATTACAGAATGGAAACACACCAGAAATGTCCTATATAATTAAGCATTATAGCCATAAGTTTTTGATTATCAGTCCTCCTTTTGCTCTTGCAAAAAATGATAGGATATTTTAGTGCATGCTCTTTTATTGACTCACTTCAGTGAAATGTCTTCTCGATAAATAGGAGCAATTTCTGTAAACAGATGCAATCATGTGAACTAATATATATTTTATAGATTTGTACAGCCATACAGAAACGGAAAGATATCTTTCAGTGTTTTGCAAAATATTGCAGGTTAAAGCTCCAAAGCTGATGTTTATCTCTTCTGTATGTATTAAGAATGAGAAAATCTCTTAAGATTAGTGGCTAATATTTAGCTGTCTTCCTAGACATTTTCATATGCTAACTACAAACATAAAACTAGTAAAGTTTCATCTGATCATTGAACACGTGTGTCATTTTCCTAGAGCATGAAAAAATGAGCATTTTTAAAATCATGAAGAAAATTAGACTGAAAGCAGATAAACAACAAGAAAATTAGCAAACAGAGCAAGGAAGGCTTCTCTACTTTCAAACAGCTAAACTTCTAACCAAAAATATTAGGAGCCAGACACAAGTACAGTCCAAATTAAAATGATCTTGGCATCTTATCAGATGATCAGGGCCGGACCTAGGTAATTTTAAATTTTGGCGCCCCCCAACCAATCACTCAAAGAAATAGCATATAGTGCTAAAGTTCATTGTTTTCCATAATGTAATGATAAAAATTAAACTTTCATATATTGCACACCAACTGAAACATTTCAGGTCTTTTTTTGTTTTGTACTGGTGATTTTGGCATACAGCTCCTGAAAACTCAAAAATACGGTCTCAAAAAATTAGCATATTTGGTCGCATGGAATATGCTAAATTTTTTGAGATATGTATGCCAAATTCATCAGTATTAAAACAAAACAGACCCGAAATAGCTCAGTTGGTGTGCAATGAATGGAAAATATATGAAAGTTTAATTTTTATCATTATATTATGGAAAACAATGAACTTTAGCACTATATGCTAATTTTTTGAGAAGGACCTCTCTCTCTCTCTCTCTCTCTCTCTCTCTCTCTCTCTCTCTCTCTCTCTCTCTCTCTCTCTATATATATATATATATATATATATATATATATATGGAGCATAGATAAATTTTGGCCCTCCAGGTATTTTGGACTTCCTACTGGCTGTTTGGAATTGTGGGAGTTGAAGTCCAAAACACACGGAGGGCTCAAGTTGGCCCATGCCATATATATATATGTGTGTGTGTGTGTGTATATATATATATATATGTATATATATATATATATATATATATATTCCTTCCCACCATTTTCCCTTCTCTATTCCTATTCTCTTTGAGTGTGTGTGTGTGTGTCTATATATCTATTCCCCTTCCTTCGTTCTCAGCCCTATACCCCAGAATATCAAGGCAGAAAATCCCACATTATCTGAGTGTGGACTCAGATATTCAAAGCAGATATTGTGGGACATAAGGCTGTGTGGAAGGGCCCTCACCCTTTTCCCTCCCTTCTTCCTATTCTTTGTGTGGGTCTGTACATTCCCCATCCTTCCTTCCTCCTCACCCTTTTCCTTGCCCCCTTCCTATTCTCTTTCCCCTTCTTACCTTCCCCTTTCCTCCCTTCTCACCCTTTTCCCTCCCCTCTTCCTATTCTCTTTTTGTGTGTATGTATATATGTGTGTGTGTTAGGGTTGCCATATGAATAAGGGACAGGTACCTAAAAATTGGGAAATTTTCACAAAAAAGAAGGGACACTACATAAATACTTGAAAAACAAACGGTGATTTTCAAGTTTTTATTAAGTGTTCCTTACTTTTGTGAAAAAATCCCTATTTTAGGTACCTGTCCCTTATTCATATGGCAACCCTAATGTGTGTGTGTGTATATCAGATCTAGGCTAATTTCGGGAGCAAGGGCCCAGGGGTTGGGCTAGGTTCCCTCTGGCTGGCAGGCTCGTCTGGCCGCTCAGTCCAGCTCCCGGCCCCCAGGTAAGGGCGCCCACGTGGCCTCCTCCATCGCCCCACGTGCACCGGTGGCGGCAACGGCAACAGAGGGAGGAGATGCGTGGGGGGCAAGGGAGATGGGAAAGGCGGGCACCTCTGCCCCCTTCTGCCTTGCCCTGCTCAAGGCATCCTTGGCGGGGGGGAGGGGGAAGGCATGCTCAGAGTGAGGGATGAGACGCATGCAGGGCACAGGGCGAGTCAGGGAGAAGGGAAAGGCGCGCGCCTCTGCTTCCTCCTCTCTTGCCCTGCGCGAGCCTTCCTCCCACCCTGCCAGTACCCCTAGGGGCGTGGTGCCCAGCCCTGGATGCGCCCTTTGGCCACGTGGTGCCCTGAGGTGGCCGCTTAATTTGCCTCCACTAAGATCCGCCCCTGCAGATGATATATTATCTTCGCATATAAGGAAAGCCATGTTCAACAAGGTAATGTAATACGAGTCGTAAGCAGGCATACTGTAGTTTCTGTTGCTTTTGTGTACATCCAAGCCCTTTTTCAATTTCTTGCAACCATAAGGCAAAGCTTTAATGGGATTTACTTGGCAAGGTTTGTTCAGAAAGAGTTTACCTTTGCCTTCCTCTGAGCCTGAGGGAGTGGGACTTGCCCTGGGAATAGTAATCTATATATGAGCTGAAGTATTATTTGCATTGTGTAATTCTAACCAAGGTAACTGTTGGATCACAGAGATGACCAAAAGGACCAGACGGAGAGGGTGGTGTGCCCTGCCACCGTTCTTGAGATCTCATAAGGAGGTTTCTGAGTCATCTTTACATAAGCTGATAAAACACACAAATGCTCATGCAATTGGACAGTAATGTGGTTGTAAAATCTCTGCAGGGTTCTCCCATGTTGCTCTCTTTTGAATAGAATGACGATTTGCAGAGAGTGAATTCGGATCTCATTATTATTTTAAATATAACCATATCCATTTGAGGAAGCAAAATGCTTTGCCATAACATGGAGGCAGGGAGAGAGAACATTTTCACAGGGGTTTTTTTTTTGTATCAGGAGCGACTTGAGAAACTGAGACTTTCTTCGAACTAAAGGTGGATAATGATTGCCTTGAATTAATGCATCAACTAATTCTTCTTGCATTTCAGAGGGTTTATATAATATTGAAAGTAAGAGGGCAGCAACAATCAAGCAACTCTAAAGGAGAGCAATTATAGTAGTTCTTCAGTTCTGAGACATCACTGAGAGAAATTAATGGCTGTAAAGAGTTCCTTAATGGGGTTTTAGCTAAAGTATTATCCCAGGAGGTGTCACTATTCTCTATGGTTGGTACGAGGTTCCCCACCTTCTCAGCTTCCTTCATATGCTAAAAATCATGTCTTTGGGCAATATCCTTTGATGTTCAAATGAAAATCGTTTCAGTCTCAGGGTAGGCATGTATTTCTCCAGCTTCACCAAGACTGCTCCAGGCAAACACTGGAAGAGAAAAGCATTGATCTTGAGGGATTTATGTCCTAATGACCAGTAAGCCCAGTCCAATGGGGCCTCATTAAAAGTGTTCTCCCTTGCTTTGTCTCCTACGTGACTGCACAATTTTGTGTGTTTTCTCCCCAATAGATCTTAGAAATAAGGCTTTCTGCAGTCTGGTGGCAAAAGCAGTTGTCAATCAGCAAGTTGTCAATCAATAAGTGGCCTGCTGTTGGTTACAGATATTCAATGTGTGACTTTGAGTTCATTCTCAATCACTGCTGGCTTTTCTTTAGGAAGACTGAATAACTGTTTGTGGTCATATGTACACAGCCAAAATAAAGGGGACTCCCGGCCCAGCTTCTGTAGACCAGGTGTGCTCATTAGGTAGATCGCGATCTAAGAACATAAGAAGAGCCATGCTGAATCGGACCTCAGCCCATCTAGTCCAGCATTCTGTATCACACAGTGGCCCACCAGTTGTACACGGGGATCTCGAGCAGAAGGGAGGGCAAAACCCTGACCTGCTCCCGACCCCCCCACAACCAGTACCCTACTGGTAGATTGCATAGGGTGTCACAGGCAGGGTGGGAGGAAGGCTCAGTCCTGCCCCGCAGGCTCCTGACGCCACCCAGGTGCAGAAGGAGGTTGGACTGGATGGCCCTTGGAGGTCTCCTCCTATTTTAGGAACTCATTGTTGTTATTATTATTATCAGAGGCTGAATGGTCATCTGTGAGGAATGTTTTGATTGTGTTTTTCCCTTATGGCAGAAAGAGGTTGGACTGGATGGCCCTTGGAGGTCTCCTTCTACTCTAGGAACCTATTGTTGTTGTTGTTGTTACTATTAGTAGTAGTAGCAGAGGCTGAATGAATATTATCATCATTATTATTATGAATAAATTCAGGGACTTATTATACTCCTATTTAGTTGAATTCAGTCTTAAAATATATTATATGGCTCTCACTGAAATAAATTTCCAAATATTTTGCTTTTATGGCTCTCTGAGTAATGGGTAGGTAGATCATTTTGACTTGGTTGTTTTATAAGTAACTCGCATGCTGAAAAAGTGTGAGCACCCCTGGTCTACACCATGCATGGCTAGATTCACAGCACAACAGCTGCATCTCCAGAACACAGGATTTACTCCAGAGCTTCCTGGAAGCTCTAGAGTGATCTTGGTGATGTGGGGAGCTGGATCAGACTGGGTCCAGTTCGATGCACTGCCCACACTGCCTATGCTGCATCACTGCCAGCAATCGGCTCTCTCCCAGAGGCTGTTCCAGGTTATCTGAAGACATTTACAATGTACTGGTGTGGAGCAGGGGGTGTCTTCTCTCTGTTCCTCCACCCGCTCAAGTGCATTTGGTGGGAACTTGGGAGAGCCTTGTTGGTGGCTGCTCACAGGCTGTAGAACTGTTTTCCAAGAGAGAGGAGACGAGCCCCATCCCTGCTAGCCTTCTGCAATCAGATCAAGACCTTCTTCTGCCAACAGGCTTTTGGGGAAGAATTTATTTATTTATTTCATGTCAAAAGTATTGCATAAATAAGTTTAAAACTGATAAAATAAAGGGCTCACAAGCAGCTAAATGGTTTTAGACCAAAAACGGGAAACAGCGACTGCATTGTCTGTAGCTTTAAATAGTTCTTCCTCTGTGCATAAGGCAGGGCATTGTGGGCAAGCATACAGGTGTGGAGTTGTTTGTTCTGCTCCACAGTCATACAAGGTGAAGGATTCTTCTAGGTAGTGACATTATGTCAGATTGTCTTTGGATCTGCCAAATCCACTTCTGAGTCTGTCCAGGGACTTCCAGGTTGCCCATTCTTGGTTTGTCTCTGGAGGAAGTCCCTTATGGTGGGCCATCCAGTTTTAGAATTTCCTGATTTTGCTGTCCACAGGGAAATTCTTGCTGTTGCTGGAGGAAAATTTAGAGGAGTGGTTGTTCTCGTGAAACTTTTCCTTGATTTAAGTCTACTGGGAGGAGGCTGATAACCATACAGTGGGTGGCTTTCACAGTGTTAAATAGGCTTGTTTGATCCCAAAAATGGCTCAAAACTCATTTCAGATGTAGGGGGTGCTGGTGGTTTGATTCTAAAGTCAATTCCAATTTTCACAGAAAAAAATGTTCAAAAGTTTCTGAAACTTCCGAGACTTCCGAATCCTTCGTGGTTTGAAAGTGTTGTTTCCTGTTTCGTTGGGTGGTCTTTACTTTGAAAGTAGTTCTTTTACTCCACAAGCACGGGGGGGAGACAAAGAGAAGGAATTCATCCGCTCTGGTTTGAAATGCTTCTCTGGCTCAAGACAGAAGCCGGGGGAATTCATCCACTCCGGTTTAATATGGCCGGGGACCAGAAGCAGGGAAAAGCTGAATCATTTCTGATTCACTTACTGATTCGTAACAGAAATGGCAGAAAAAGCTTCAGAAGGGCAAAGAGACTTCCGGTTTCCTTAAAAACTTCAAAATTGCTTCAAAAAGCAAATCTTTCCGAATTTATTCCAAATTACAAAGATTTCGACCAAACCTAACTATGCCTGTTCAACCTCATTTTTCTCACAATTGGCAGCAATTTCCCGTCACACATCAGGAGGGGGGAGGAGCAATGCCAGCTGGCTTATAGAGTCAACAGGTGTAGTTTTAAGACATGCTGTGATTATTCTACGTGTCTTATCCAGTGCTATATTCAACTGCTTCACATGAGCAGATTTATGCCAGATGGGGCAGACATACTCAGCAGTTGAGTAAGACAAGGGCAGGGCTGATGTTCTTATTAATTTTGGGTAAGCACCCCATTAGTAAGTTTACACAGGATGTTATTTCATGCAACTACTTTGTGCTTGGTGTTTGCACAGTGTTTCCTAAATGTATGCCAAGGTATTTAGGGTGGGAATAGTGTTCAAGCTCTTGGCCTTCCCGGGTAACCTTCAGTTTCTTGTTGGCTTCATGATTATTAAGGCAATAAAGGGATTTTATTGCAGCCATTAACTAGTTTATTTACACTATATACACAAGAAGTAACATAGCACATAGCTTAAACTAACACGTCCGTACACATTCAGGAACATCTTCGTAATGGTGATTTCAGTCTCTCTTATCAGTGAAAGGCATGCCTCCAAAATTCCATTGTGATGATACAAGTTCGTTTCAGCAGAGAAAGCAGGAAAACATTTCTGCTCCACTGGCATCCCCCTTCTAGGAAAACTTGAACTTCTGTGATCCTTTAACTCAGTGTTTCCCAACCAGTGTGCCATGAGCGATCATCAAGTGTGCCGTAGGAAATTGGAACCTCTTGAGTCTTGAATAAGCCATGCCCCTTTATTCCCCATGGGCCAATCCCGTCGCGGTGGCCTTGAACTCCCGCCCGGCACCAAGATGGTGGAGGCAGCGGGATAGGAAGCGCCTTCCCTGAGGGGATGCCAGTGGAGCAAAAGTCCCTCGTCTGAGGCGATGCAGCGACGGGTGTGCCTGGCGGTGCTGGGCTTGGCAACGGCCCTGGTGCTGGTCTGGCCAGCCGGGGCGGTTGTAGCACAGCAGTTCTCGTTTGTGCCTGGGGGGCAGGGAACAGGACCGGGGGTTCCATTAGCATTAGGGCCTGCACCAGCAGAGATAGATTCTGAAGAGGATTTGGAAGGGTTAGCTGAAGGAGAGTTTCCCATCACTGGGCCTCTTTCTCCCACCGAAAGCTTGGCTTGGGATGAAGGTTGGCCTGACCCTATGAAGACATAGAGCACCAGGTGCAAATGGAAATCAGTGATAGCGAAAGCTATGAACGGCCGGGTGGGGAGAGGCTCGCAGGATCTTGTGAAGAGTGAAAACATGGAAGAGAGCGGCTGGGAAGATTCTAGGGAGGAGAGCTCTCATGGAGATAGTGACCCAGGTGCTGGGAGACAAAGCATCGAGTCCAGCAGAAGGGGATGGTACCACAGCCTAGACAGGCCGAGGTCCGACAATAGAGATTGGAGACGACGAAGCCTAGATCGAAGGGGACCTCGGCCGAAAGATTAAGTATAGGAGCCGTGGGAATGATTCCCCAGTTCTTCGGCCCCGTCTCATCTGAGCAGACGTGTAGCGAAGCTCGACCACTGAGCCAAGCCGGGCTAGTGGCCTACTCAAGCCTTGTTTGTATCCTGTAACCTTGCTTTGTTCCTTGAACCGCTTTGCTGAGCGGAGCCTTGCCAAGCCTTTTGGAAATTTACCCAGAGTTTTGGAACTATTGCACCTTTTGCCTTTTGGGATTGCTTTTGCTATTTTATGGACAATTTACCTTTTGAACTGTTTCTATATCTTTAATAAAGTAGTTAGCCTTCAGCTCGTCTCTGTGTGTGTGATTAAGGGGCCGGCCGAGTCCTTGCATCGTGACAGCCGTGGAGCCCTTGTGCCTGGCTCTGGCCGGCAGCACCGCCTCCGCCTTCAAGGGCTTCTTCTCCTACCCGCAGCTCTACTGCCTCTTCGCCCACTGCTGCCACGATGCGAGGAACAACGGGGCACGCCTCCGGGCAAGTACACGAGCGGCCTACCAGGCCTCAGAGACTGTGACGTGATGTGGAAGGAGCCTCATGGGCTATATTATTATTATTATGAACTATGTATTAACATAATATTATTATTTTCCCTTAGTATATGCTATTATATTGTTATATTATCAGAATTTGTCATAGTCATGGTGTATATCGTTATTGACTATGAGAGTAATGATAACAGTCAGGATTAACTCCTGTGTTTTACTGATAATATATTGTATGTACCTATAATATTTATATTATTATAATGTAATACAAGATAACAGTTTAAAAATAATGCAATATTGAAATTATATATTTTATATTACTTGTAATAGTACTAATAATATTGCAGTATAATAGTATAGTACAATAAGTAAGTTAGAGTGTCATTTTGTGTCATTTTGGTTGGTGGTGTGCCCCAGGATTTTGTAAATGTAAACAATGTGCAGCGGTTCAAAAAAGTTGAAAAACACTGCTTTAACTCCACACCCGCTGGATTGCTTTGCAAACACATAGCCAGCTTTAAAACACACACTATTGAATCAACTAATCAAACACAGTTCAACAATGATTACATAGATGGAAAGGACACACTTGTGCCTTTGCAGTTTTAGACTTTGGGTCTAAAACTTTGTAGTAACTGAAAAGATCTTTCAGGGCATTAGTAAGTTGGTTTTTTCAACTGTTTCAAAGCCTTTTTCTTGGGTTGTTAGGCCAAGGTCATCACAGTATATAAAGCTCTTTGTGAGTAGTGGTTGTGGTCGATCATTAGTGGGAAGAATAAGAGGCATGCTGCTGGAGAAATATTGGTAGGATTATGGAGGAAGGGGCTGTCAGTTTAAAAGGCTATTTTAAGTTTATTTATTATATCCTAATGTGTTCTTATCTTAATCCACACTATATTACTTTTTTTCAATTTTGTATTGATCTTTTAAAAACTATGGGATTTTTAGCCAACTTGAGTCTTCATGGGGAGAAAGGCAGGATATAAATAAAATTAGCAGCAGCAGTAGTAAGAAGAAGAGTTGGTTGTGTAATTGGTTGCATATTTTATATTGAAGCCTACTAAGTAACACAAAGAAAGGAATTAAAACTTAATTCTGCATGCAGCGATTTATACTATGAAACTCAAATTAATGCAGCCGGACACCATTTTAACTGCAGTGACTCCCAAGTATTTGTAGTTTGTTGAGGCACCAGCATTTCTTGGTGAAGATGTCTACCAACCAACTCAAATGTTTTCATAGCATTGAACCATGGCAGTTAAGGTAGTGTCAAACTACATTAATTCTACAGTTTAGATCAGACCTGGGCAACCTTAATCTTCCGGTTCCCCAGGGCAATCAGACCTGGGCACACCTTAATCATCTTCCAGTTCGCCAGGGCAATCACCCGCCGCAGCTCACCAACTGCTCCTGCTGCAGGCCCGGATTGCCTCCCCGGGATGGCAGGCACTCCAAAGCCAGGATGGCAGGCACTCCATGGCAAGGGAGATCAGCTGGGGAATGGCTGGGGGCGAGAGCGGGTGGAGACCTTCAGCCTCCGATCCTCTGCTGCTCTGCTCTGCTGCGGTGGCGGCTGGGTCTGCCTTGTTATCCTCTGGGCTGGGTCCATTGGGCCATTCCATCTTGGGATCCTTCCTCTCTTGAGGATGTCAGCCTCTATCTTGATTCACACCTTGTGTTCTTGAATTTCATTTTATTTTATTTTAGTGGTTTTTATTATTATTTTATAATAATTTTATAATAATATAATAATATAATAAATAATATGATATAATGTTATATTATATTATAATTTCAATATATTATAATGTCTATATAAACTATAATATAATAATTATGATATTAATACTAATAATATATGAATATTTCTTGATATATATTAATATGTTAATATTAATGATGTGCAATATATAGTATATACTGGTAGATCGCATAGGGCGTCCTGGTAGATCGCAGGCAGGGCAGGAGAAAGGCTCAGTCCTGCCCCGCAGACTCCTGACGCTGCCCAGGTGCAGAAGGAGATTGGACTGGATGGCCCTTGGAGGTCTCCTTCTACTCTAGGAACCTGTGGTTGTTGTTGGTGTTGTTATTATTATTATTAGAGGCTGAATGGCCATCAGTGAGGAATGCTTTGATTGTGATAAATAGATTCAGGGGCTTATTATACTCATATTTAGTTGAATTCAGTCTTAAAATATATGACTCTCACTGAAATAAATTTCCAAATATTTTGTTTTTATGGGTCTCTGAGTAGTGGTTAGGTAGATCATTTTGGTTGTTTTATAAGTAGCTCACATGATGAAAAAGTGTGAACGCCCATGTTGTAAAACGACTCAAATATTTTCATAGCATTGCACCATGGTGGTTAAAGTAGTGTCAAACTACATTAATTCTACAGTTTAGATGAACCCATTGATTTCACTGGATTTGAACATCTTTCTGGCCCATCAAGGTCTTTTGGAAGGCCTTGGAGAAGTATATGTTTGTGCATATTGGGCAATTGAGATATGATGGGAAGTGAACATTGATCCATAGTTCCTGGAAATCACTGGGTAATATTGCTTTGGAATGAAGAAAGACATTTGTGAGGCTCTGCAATCTATTCCTGTTTTCGATATACATTGTGTTCCAAAGGTTTAAAGAGCCTGTAGTGAAAAGTAAGAAAGGAAAAAAGGAATTAATAACCAAACAACATTGATTGTTGAGCACATTTCCTATCTGATAAAAATAGGTTATTTACAGCACAGGATGCAAAACGGATTTAGGTTTGCAAACAGGAAAGGAAACCAATTGTAAGAAAACTCAATCAAAACTAGGAGGATTAAGATAATAATCTTTTCTGACATTGTATGCCAGTAAATCATTCTGCTGTGTGTCCAAAATATTCAAACTAGCACTGGCTCATTTTTTTATTTAAAAAAAAAACACCCAATGTTTGCAAGTGCTTTATGAAGCCTTTGATAACTTTTTCATGACAGTCTTCTCAGAGCAAATTCTTAAAAGGGAGAAGAAGGAGCACTTCATTCACTGCATTTGCTATTTGCCAAGTACTTTGAATGTGATTCTGTATCATTCTCAAGATGAATGTTGTGGTAGCTCCTTATTTCCCCCCCAGGAGATTCTGGAAAAGTAGCCACCTCACTGGGCAGAGAATAAAACATAGAATAGTGGAATCATAGAGATGGATGAGACCTACAAGGTTACATATCTAATAGAGATTGATAATGTGTGGCCCTCCCAAGATTGTTGTATTGCAACTTCCATGATTCCTCACCATTAGTGATGGATGATAGGACTTACACAGGCCCGGATTACCCATAAGGCCACCCTAGGCCATGGCCTAGGGCGGCAGCCATGGGGAGGCAGCAGATCCGGATCCCCCAAAATTAAATAATGTTTTTTAAAAAAATGATTTTTGGGTGGTCCTGCGCGGAGTGCCATAGGCACTACGGCTTCTGATGTGGCTTCCCGCTGCCCCCTCCTCACTCGTGCCATCGACCCCGCCCCTCAGTCCTTCACGTCGCGTTGTGGCGGCCCCACTCCTCAGTCTTTCAGTGAAGGACTGAGGAACGGGGCCGAGGTGACGTGAGGGAGGAGGGGACAGAGAGAAGCCCCGCCGCCCCCTCCTTGCTCGCGCTGTCGGGCCCGCCCCTCAGTCCTTCACTGAAAGACTGAGGAGTGGGGCCGACACAACGCGACAGAGGAGGAGGCGGAGAGAAGCCCTGCCGCCCCCTCCTTGCTCTCGTTGTCGGTGTCGGGCCCTCCTTCAGTGAGGAGGAAGAAGGAGGCCCCCCCTGAAGTGGCCCCGCCCCAGAAGTGGCCCCACCCCCGGAAGCAGCCCCACCCCCGGAAGTGGCCTTGCCCCCGGGGTGGGGGCGGCGCTCCAGAGTATGGCCTAGGGCACCACAATAAGGTAATCTGGGCCTGGATTTACAGTGTCATGGTCAGCAGCTTATCTGCTGCTGGGGGCTGGTCTACAGCGGAGGAGGACTCTTCTCAGTATTGAAGTAAATTTAGAAGGAGTTAATCTGACCTTCCCCTTAAGGGAAGTATTACGGGTTTCTGGGATTAACTGTCAAGGCTTGTTGAAATGAGCAGCAGTTGATACAACAGGGTCTGGAAAAGAATAGGGTAGAAGATAATACCGTACCTTGATACTTTTGTCCTGGATCACTGCTTTGCTGCCCCTGGGTTACAATTTTGGATTCTGAGCGTGTTCCTGTTGTATCCCAAATCCTTGACTCTGTTCCTTTGCTTTGATTTATGGACCTGGACTTCAGTTTATACCCAGACTATCTGGCTTGACTTTGAAACTCTGATTTTGGTTTGTATTCTTGGATTCGTGCTTGTTGTCTTATGAACTCTGGCAAGTAAATTCCTGGCATCTGACTATAGGATTGTAACCTTGCCTGTTGTTTATTCTTGCTCCTGAACTGACTTTGTACGTAGTGCATTAATTGGATGCTTAACTTTGACTTGTAGTCATTGTTACTCCAGCTGTGTGCTACAATTTTGTTATTTTGGTCAGATTTTTGAAAGACTAAACATTTTGTTTTCTTTATAAGGAAATATGATCTTGGCGTATATTGCGTTAGTTTAATAAACCTCAGAACTTGATACTGGGTTAGACCCAGCACACAACATACAGGCCAACCAAAGTTGCTTCAGATCAGCAGAATAGGGAGAAGCAAATCCACTCTTGATTTTAATGCTGCTTTTCATGGAGCTGCACCATGTTGAGGAGTGCTAACCCTCTAAAATAGGAGGTGGGCAAAGTATAATATGTGGATAACATATGGCACACAGGCCAATTTTTTGACTTCCAATGCACTCTAGAAATAAGCAAAAATTTGACTTTTAAAACATTGGTTCAAAATATCTCCTAGGGGAACAGGAGCATTTTTTACTCCTTCCTCATCTACCTCCAGGGCCATTGGAGACACAGAAGAAATAAAAGGCATTGGGCTAAGATTTCAGCTGCTGATATAGCAAAACAGTAATGCTCAAGAAATTGGACTTCAAGAAGTGTGATTTATGGTGTTCCATGAACTTCATAAGGTTTTCTTAACAAATACTCAAAGATTATTGTACCAGTTCTTCCTCTGAATTATCACTGACAGCATCTGGTTTTTTATTATAGTCTCGCACCCAAGTAGTGATGAGGGCTAACCCACTTATCTTCTAAGATCAGATAGGATCTGGTGCCTATAGTGTATTTAGATCTGACATGGATAAACTTCAGCCCTCCAGGTGTTTTGGACTTCAACTCCCACGATTCCTAACAGCTGGTAAGCTGACTGGGATTTCTCGGAGTTGAAGTCCAAAACACCTGAAGGGCTGAAATTTGGCCATGTCTGATTTAGATCAGTGGTTCTCAACATGTGGGTCCCCAGATGTTTTGGCCTTCAACTCCCAGAAATCCTAACAGCTGTTAAACTGGCTGGGATTTCTGGGAGTTGTAGGCCAAAACATCTGGGGACCCACAGGGTGAGAACCACTGGATTTAGACCATATATTTTTCCAAAAGTACCTCAGCAAATGGTATTGTCCAAGAACTCAATCTACAAGACAATGCCAGCTTGGCTTATCCAATCTTCACATGAGGTCTCACAAAGTACAAACACAAGGAAGCTTCAATCCAGTATTAATAGCAAGGCTGTGTGTGTGCATAGACATATGCCTTCAAGTCATCCATTGATTCATGGTGATTCCATGAATTTCAGTTTCTTAAACAATGAAAACTCAAAGCTGGTGTTGTCAGTTTCTTCGCCTGAAATGTAACCTGTAATACCTGGTATTCATTTGTGATCTCTCATCTATGTACTAACCAGAGGAGATCCTGCTTAGCATCCAAGATCAGACAGGATCTGGTGTCTTTATGGTATTAAAATGGTTTTGTTTTGTGAGAAGTATTGTGATGGGGAATTCACCCCTCTAATGACATCTTAGTTTGAAGACTAGAAAAAAATCAAGTAAATGTGTTTATGACATTTTTTGTTTAAAAATATTGACAGGCTGTTAATTGTATTCTGTTGAATTGTATTTATATATGTTTTTTATTTTTAAAAAAACTCAAGAAGCTGGGCAGGTAACTTTTAATGCTTTTCATGCTAATTTTTAACAGCTTTCTCTGGTGGGAGCAATGCCCACTGATCTCATTTCAGGTTCGGAGATGTTTCTTTTGGAGTTCTTGGTCTGTATCATCCACCACAGATTGTCAATTAATGAGACAGAATGTGAGATTTCCACTTCTGAAGATAATTAAATGCCAAGATGTCATTCAAATGAGTAGATATAGTGGAAAGATTCTTCAAAAAGACCCTGATTCCAAGAGGCAGTCCTGCCATAACCACATTAAAGCAGATGACTTCCCTCAGAGGTGCCAAATACCATCAAAATTTAAACAAAGGGATGCCAGATTATTGAGCTTGCTAGCAGCCTCCTCCTTACATAAGAAATGGCTTTTCTCTTCTAACGTTTGAATATGCCTTGTGCAGCCTTTTATCTCTCCTCCCCTTTAAGTACCGTAGGTTTTCGACATGTCTATCCTGATACAGAAAACCAAAGAAAACGTATTAATGCCAGCATTATCAAAGTCAGTGAGAATTCCATTTGAAATATAATTCAGGTTCTGTCAAAATGCTCTACCATTTGTCTCCAGGCTAAGGAACTGTGTGTCTACTGTGTACCCAACCACAGAGAAGGTCACACAAAGGGAAGGTTTCTCTTATGGTGTTTATCTGTTTTTCTTCATAAGGATAGATCGGCTGTGAGAACAGAAGAGAGTGATCTTTTCACCTGCAGCAGTATTTAAAAGCTAGCTCACCTGCACAGTAAATGAGATTACACCAGCCCAGAGGGTGCTGAACGTTGTCAGGTGGAACATGCCATTTTAAACTAGACCTGCTGAAAGGGATTTACGGCCTGGCGCTCTCCAAGGTAGCCTTCACATTTGGCAATTCCTGGCCCATTCTGTTCTTCTCTGGATGACTGCATGAAAGCTGGCTGTTTTTAGTGAGAACTCCAATCAGAACAGCATCTGTTGCTCGAGATTTGTGGCTCTTTTAGAGACCAACTGGACATATTGCATGCTTTTCACATTACAACAGCGTATGGCCACTCAAATGAATTCTTCGCATTATCCTCGAGCTTTGACTAGCAATGTTTGTCCTTCATGTCCACCTGGACTTTGACATACAGCATGTGTCTTCATTAATTCATTAATGCTTCCTCTGTTTGAGGAAGCATTAATGAATCTTTCTGCGAAGAGAATGCTGTTTCCTCCACAGAGAATGCTATTTTGGTGAATTTCATGCAGAATAAGTCCTGAGCTGCAAAGGGTTCCATTGATCAAGGATTCTCAACATTCAAGAACACTTTTTAGCAATTTCTTTTTCTTTTCCATCTTTTGATATTGTCCCATCCCTATAAAGCGATGTATGATTTATGGGGAGGGAGGGTGGTTATGAAAAATGAAATTTAGCACAAAAATGTGTTTTTCGCAAAATGCGATTTAACCATAAGTGCTTTCACAAGCATTTTTTTCCAAAAAAAAGAAAGGTAGCCTTCACAATTGATGAAGAGCTTCGGATAGGGCAGTCTATCAAGCCGAAATAATTAATTAGTAAGAATCAGCTGTAGCTTGGCCTTCTCAGATGCAAAATATATTGCAATTAAGGTTATATGGAATTTGACCCCCAAGTTCTTTCTTCTCTTCACTCTTCTTCTCCTTTCTCTTCACATTTGGTGGTGTCTTTGAAAATGGCGTGATGAAATAGCTCTGGAGTTTTTTCTAGGCCTCAAAGGGCCTGTCCAAGGTGCTACATCTCAACCCACATACAGGTTCAGCACTTTG
The DNA here is from genome assembly GCA_030556195.1 of Anolis apletophallus. Lineage (NCBI taxonomy): Eukaryota > Metazoa > Chordata > Lepidosauria > Squamata > Anolidae > Anolis > Anolis apletophallus. Next base: position 128,208,245 of record JARBWK010000005.1, read on the forward strand.
AAAGTTCAAACCTAAGCTCATAGAGGATTTACCATTCGGTTGATATTTGAAGGTCACAGCAGTTTATTTCACACAAGCCCCTCCACCAGGACAGCAAAGGGGGGGCATGTCCCCCCAATGTCCTCCCTTCCCCAAATGAGACCAAAAAGCCATGTTGGGGCAGGGGATGGACGGACGGATGGGGGACAAGAGCCTCTCCCCAGACACGTCAGCCTGGGCCTGCAGCTGGACTCATGGCTCGGAAGTGCAAGATTAGAAGGGACCACCAGAGGCCAGGCCATCTAGTTCAACCCTCGCTTTGCGGAGGGATACCAGCACCCCTGAGGTGGGGCTCCTGGACTTGCGGCAGGGCAGTAGCCAAGCACCCCCTCCTCCCAATTCTAGGAGCATTCCAATGTCCAGGCAGAGGGGCTCCGCTGGCTGGAAACTAGCCAACTGGACCCTGAATACCGCAGGATGCAGTGATGCTCACTGGATGGATCTTGGGTTTTTTGGGGTGCAGCAGAACCCAGTGTGTGTGTGTGTGTATGTTCCTCTCCCCCCACCACCACCCCCCGGCCTCTGCCCTCCATCTTGCTTCCTCATAGTTGGTTGGTCTTCCAGGAGAGGTAGGCATTCCAGACGGTGGCCACAACCTGGACAACAGCTAACCTGTGGTTCAAGGGAATGAAGTAGAAGTTGGCCACCTGCACAGCTGGCCAGATATAGTAGTTGGTGATCAGGGCATCTGCATAGTCCCGCTTGATCTTGCTCCAGTTCTCTTCCAGGGAGAGGCCGTTCAGGGCCCCAGCCAGAGCCAGGGAGGAGCCCAGGAAGCAGGGTGCAGCCCCCCCCCGGTCCAGCGGCATCTTCCAGAAGGCAGCCATGCGGGTTATGCCAGGCACCAGACTGCCCAGCAGCCGGTACCAGCTCCCAATGACCGGCAGCAGTTCAGGAAGCATCATCCCAGTATATAGTGCAATGACCGGCCCCACAAAGCAGAAGCCGATGCCCATCATTCGGAAGGTCCGCGTCCCGCTGTGGCCCTCCAGGCCCCTCCGCTCCACCAGCTGCTGGGAGATGACGTCCCCGACCCCTATTAGGGTCCCTGCGGTCAGGACATGCAGGGAGGCCGGGTGCTTGGCCATCACCTGCTGGTAGGCCCACCACGCAGCCGCCATGTGGCCCAGAGAGAGAGAGGAAGGGAAGGCAGCCCCCGGCCCCTGCCCTGCCTTCCCACAACAGAGCCAGCTGAGAAGCTCGGTTGATATTGAAACCACAACTGGCTAGTGAAATTTATCCAATATCTGATCTTCCTGTTCAAATCTGAAGTATTTAGTCCTCATTACTGAGAGATCACAATATAGGATTTTATTTCCTTTCTTGCATTCATCCAGTTTCGCTATAAATTACATCTTGATTGAGAAAAAGCTATGGTAGAAGGTACAACTTTAAGCAGAAGCACAACATAATATCCATAGATAGATACACGTATTGTTGACATCATGAAGCACACTCTTGCACCTCACCACATATATAACACTCATGGCCAGAAACTGGTCATTTGCAATAGAACAAAAGCCGCCAATAAGAGCAAACTACTCCTCTGGGTCTATACAGGGGCAACTAGAAATTGATTTTTGTGGAGAAAGACTGGCAACTCAATTCAGATCTGATAGCTGGAAAAGAGTCCTGGGCTTAGAACTCTAATTCCATATATAGATACTGTGTGTCCTTTTGCCTGGCTTCCTGGCATTCAAGCCTGTAGACTTATTTATGTGAAAGGAAACATCTTGAGACTCTGTATTCAAGATCCTTTTGAAACCAATGTTTAGATGCATGATTGATCAAGACCAAACAGTGCTATAGTCAAGTGAAACTGCTTTCTCAGAATTAGCTTATTGATGAACATATGGATGTTCACTTGTCCTTCTTCTCTTGAGGCCAGAATCTGAAAATTGGTAAGACAACATCACAGTGTAAACCCCATTTTCCCAATACATCAACTAGCATAACAGAACAGTTATTGAGCATAATCATATACCTTTGATGTCTTTGAACATTTTTTCTGGATTCAAATATCTCAACCACTTTTTCTCTAATAAGCAAAGGTCTTCCTGAGCTTGCTTGAATGTGTCTGTGGAAGAAAGATTACATGTCCTAATACAACTCTAATTTCTGTATGCATAAGATTTTATTCCGACCTTCAGATTAGTGAACCAAGATCATGGAACGAGGTAACACATTTTACCCAATTTTCTGTTTTTCATTGGTTTAAAATGCCTACAGAACTTCCTCTGGAAACTGATAAATTTCCCTTAACTTGCATTGAAGTCACTTATTTTGTAAAATCTCTCTGCAAACCATATAGATACTATATGTAAGGTTTTTTTGGCTACTAGAACACATTGACAGGATAACCAGTGGTGATGCAGGATAGGGATTTCTGGGTGTTGTAATCCAATTTTTCCCCAAGGTGATGTACACTGCAAATCTAGTGGCCCAGTCAATGTCGCAAAGAGATTCATGTTTCCTTTGTTTTTCCAGTAGAGGTGTGCTCATCTTAATGAATGTAAATTCATGCCTAGGGAAAAAGGTATAAACTTGAACAACACTCCATCTCCATTTTGGATCCTCTTTGCTGTTTTTTTAATTACCTGGATCATAGTTTACTGAAAATCAAAGCACATATAAATGAGATTAAGGAGCTAATTTTGCCTTACAGATACAATAAAGACAAAGATATATAGCATGACACTTCTTTATTAATTAACTCGGGCTGGATAATTAGACGTCCTTTGTCATAAGTCTGTTAATAAATTGCAGTTTGACAGCTTTAGCTTCATCATGACCAGGAAAGATACAGGTAGTTGGCTGGTCTCCATACCCAGAGGAGACTGATAATATATATTAAAGATGGCAGAAAAATGCAACCATGGACAAAAAAATCAAGCAACTTCCCCTGTACTACCCAGCAGACAAAAAGTGAGCAGGTTCTAAATGAGGATATTTCATTATTTCATTATTTCATTATTCCAAAAGCCTACTCTGTTTTTTTTATTTAAATTTTTATCATTTTCAAAAGGTGAAATATACAGCGAAAGAGGGTGAAAACATATATAGGCAGGCTCACGCTTATTATTTTGTTTTATTTTTTACAGTCTTTGAGAATTATGAGTTACCTCCTGGTCTTCTTAGAGTTTGTCTGTCTTGTTCTGTTTGTCCGCTGGTATTGGCACTTTCATGGTCCCCAGTAGTACTAATATTCTTAGTTTCAGAAGAACCGAAATTTAGTTTCTTCCTTCTCTGAATGCCGGCAGCTAGTGAGGTTTTAGGGAGATCTGCCGATTCCCAATCCAGAAAATCAGACTTGGCTCCCTGAGCGCCGTTGCCGGGTGTACTGGTAGTGTCTCCTTGAGGGCGACACCACACTTGCCACCATCGGCCGGTCGCCCTGGGAGTCTGCCACCTCTTGAGCCTCAGTCCACTACTTGAGGGGGGCAAAAAAGGGCCCCAGCCTTTGATTTCTGGAAGTCTCTCTCAGAGCCCTGAGGAGACACGTCCTCACCCGGTAGCCACCAACCGGAAGTTCCCCCCCAAAAAAGCCTACTCTGTTGATGGAAATGCTGAAATATTGTTCTTCTTGAGATGATCCTTGTGGTTTATTCCTTCACCTAATGACATGATGTGTCAATATCACATTTTCAAAAAGCCAATCTATTAAGAGCATCTAACCTTAATAAGTATATCCTAATTAACATTCATTCTCTTGCCTTCAATTCAATATTGTTCTCTGGGGCTTCTTTAGTATGAAGTGGCAGTTGTTAGACAAACATTATGATAAATCTATCTGCACGAATTCCTGAAGTAGCAGTAAGATAAGTAGATGTACTCTCGGGAGTAGCTGTGCATTGTTTTTCAACATATGTCTGCTAGAGGGGTGCATATTTACAAGGCAATAACTGCAAGAGGAATAATTTCTTCAACAGCTGGTAGACTGTCACTAGGCAAAGAAATTTCAGGAAAGAAAGCTAGATGCAAAATAATTGCTTTGTTGATTTTTTTTTAAAAAAAATGTTCTGGAGTGGAAGAAACATTATTGCAGAGAACTATAGAATACTTTTTGAAGTGTTTTCAGTTCTAGGAAAGAAAGATCCAGTGTTTCCTATCAAGACAGCGGGTGTCTTGAATATAATAAAATTGCACTGTATTTAAGTATTCATTAGCTTTGTCTTTTATCCCATCATATTCTTTTTTGAATACTTGGTTAACACTGAGTAAGTTAAATGTTACAGATAAGGTATCGTAATTCTCTGAGGTATTTCTAATGACTTCATCATTTGGGCTACCGGAATTGTGTTGCCCCATGCCCCACATTACCTGACTCACTGGTTTCTTCATTCCACTGGGGGAATCGTTGACTGCCTGGATTCTTCCTGTTGATTTCAATGTACCATGTGATTCCTCCCATGATGGTGGCATTTGCTGGGAGAACTTCCCTTTTGCAATGGAGCTGTGCCGTAAGTAGTTTAATGTCATGAGATGGGAGCTGGTAGACACTGTCACAAAAGGGGAGTTCAACTGGCATATGCCACCAATTTGGACCATGTCTGATGAGGTGGCCTATAACTAAGTACATTGCTAAGAAAGGGCTCCCGGAAAACCCCTTCAAACCTGATAGAAACACACTTCAATCATGCTTTGGTTGTCAACAGGAAGGCTCTCCTCCCCATGAACTTGCTTCTCAGGGTTGGAGTTAAGTATAGGCTTCTTTTTTTAAAAGAAAATTCTGGCCCTTGGCTGCACATTGCAAAGCACATTTGTGATCCACCTGTTTATTTGTTAGATTTATTTATTTGTTAGATTTATTGGCCGCTACTCTCAGCCAGCTCGGGGCGGCTTACATCAAGCACCACAGTAAAACAACAAATCTACAACAAGAATAAAACCACAAGGATAAAACAATTCCTAAGAGATAACACAAGTCTTGGGGGATAGCACATTACAACTCAAAGGCCTGCCGGAATATGGCCGACTTGCAGGCCTTCCGAAAAGCCAACAGATTACGCAAGGCCCGAACCTTTGGGGGTAGTGCATTCCAGAGAACTGGGGCGATGATGGAGAATGCCCTTTTCCGTGTTGAAGTTAGGTGGTATTGTTTGACATTGGGCATGGCAAGAAGATTCCAGTCTTCAGATCTAAGTGTTCTCATGAGACAGTATGGGGTTAGGCAATCCCTTAGGTACACTGGCCCCAGACCATACAAGGCCTTAAAAGTCAAGACTAACACTTCGAAGGTGATCCGGTACTCAATAGGAAGCCAGTGCAGTTCCCGCATAATTGGTGTTTGATTTTTGCTTGTAGATATTTTCAAAATGAAATACAGCAAGGCTCCCTTATGTGCTGGGGATATATATTTACCCCTTGCTTCCAACTTTTCTGTCTTGCTTCCTCAAGAGAAGTTTACACAACAAGAAGGGAGAATATAAACGTTCAGCCCAAGCATACTATACAACATCATTGGAAGATGGAGAGAGATTATAAACACTTCAAGTAACAATGACTGCAAATAACTGAAATCATACACACACACAAAATGAATTTATGAATAACAGGGTCATATGTTTCACTACAACAGTGAGGCATTGTGTATTTAAACTTTCTGTGTGGATCAATATCCCAGTCACCATAACTTCTGATTACAATTTATTAGGCCTGTTTCCGCATTGAAAAATGCATATCGGAAGTCGTTTTGGATGTTGATTGCGATTTAGCTTTGGATGTGATAGACTTCCAATTGGGGGGGGGGGAATCGGAATTGATTCGGAAGTATTTCTAAAATTCGGAAGTCTTCAGAAGTCTTAAAAAATGGCATCCGCCTTCAAAAAGGGGCAAAAAAATCAGCAGAAGGGAGAGTCAGCTGTTAACCATCAGCCAATGAGCAATCAGCAATAAAATTCAGAAATTACATCCGAAATTCGGAATTTCGGAATTCGGAATTCCTGTTGGGAGGGCTGCTCTCAAAATTGCTTCAAAAGTCGGAAGTAGGCAAAAAACTTCGGAAATTCGGAAGTATCGGAAATTCGGAAACAGCCCTACTATTTATTTATTTCAAATATTTTAAGGCAATCTTTTAGGGGGGAAACTCTCCCAAAGTGCCATACATACAAAAAGATAACACATTGGTCCGATGAATGGTCTATTTAGCCCAAAGTTTTCTTCACAGAGTGGTCAGCCTATGAGAAGAATGCAAGCTCAGTATTCTCCTCTTCATTAAAATGTACATAATATAGATATACATATGTACCCTTCATGCCAGCAGTTGTAATTTCCTTTTTAAAAATTAGGATGGTGTAGATGTTACGCTTTGAAAAAAACATTATTGTATGTTATTTTAATTATACTTACTTACACCCCTGGCATCCCCACTGATAAAGGGTAACTTAAAAACTTTTCATTTACTAAATAAGTGATTTTTTCACCTGAAAAGTGGCACTCAGAAGAAGGGGAAAAAACTAAAACACAAAGTATTTCTTATTTTACACAGAATGTATCATATCATTATTCTGCTTTGCCTGACCTTAAGTGTTAGACGAGCATGAAGACAGACAGATATATAGACATACCCATACACAGGCAGATAAGTAGACAGTTATAGATAAAGGTAAAACATAATGTTCTATTCCATCAGGCTGAGGGTTGGGATATTTGAGTTGAAATACCGTTTATAAGACAGCGGATAAGAAGAGAAACTTTACCTGTCATACATGGTGAGGCTCTGACACAAAAGGACTTGGCATAAAGCAAATTTTAACCTTCCTTAGAAAGGATTATTAAAATCTTATTTAAAAGAGCATTTTTAAAAACTGACACCTCCAGAAACTTCATTTGTTTATCCACAAGCAAGGGGAGAAATTTATGCAAGCTTTCTTCAGATAGAAATTGAATGGGCAGGCTTGTCCACACATTTCACTGTATCCACTGACAGAATACATTTAATCGGAAATTGGCTGTTTTTGTCATTAAACTTCAGAAGCTATTTTACTTGTTAAACGAAGATATAGGCACGACAGGATATAGTGGAAAACGTCTTATATTAATTAGAGATATGAAACTTAAATGTATAAGGAGTTAACCATATAAAGTCACGGAGTCCAGAGAAATAGTCGAAACAAAAGTTTGGTAATATATGGCAGTTTATGCCATCACCTGCGGCTGGCCTTTGATCTACGTGGGCCAGATGAAGAGGGAGACCTGAACCTGCTTTATTGAGCACCGTTCAAGAATATCTAGGGGTTCCACTGATTGGGCGTTTTATCTTCACTGCAAGCAGAAAAACCATTCTTCAGTCTCCCTTAAAGTGCGAGTCTTGGAAAGGAATACTGCCACTCCTCATATGGATCCAACCACGTTATTAAGATGTTATGAACTCAAATGGATCATATCACTCAATTCTGAGTGGCCTCGGGGCTTAATTGATCCAATTTCTCTTAATTCCCTCCTCCTGTGATCCTCCTTCAATATAAATTTTGACCTTACCTGTATATTTCACTTTCTGGTCACCCTATCTTGATGTTGCATGGGTTATGTTATTTCTATGTTATGATTGGTATGTATTACCTTGGGCTTCCTTTGTATTTCTGGCTAGATTTGTGGTACTAGATATACAATGTTGTTATTTTATTATACTTATAGATTCCCTGGACGCTTTTCATCATTTATAGATGCCTTAAGAAAGCCGTTTACAGTGAAGCGGTGTTTTGGTGGCCCTATATCATGTATTAGTGGACCGTCGGCCTGAGTTTAAGAGCCTTTCACCTTCGGAGGGACAAATTACTTGCCTCTGCATCCACGCACACTGGAATATCCACTTGGATTATATTGACTATTTACTCCAGTCCGGAGTCTTTGTTGGAACCTTACAAATTGCTTTACATAGTTTCAACCTTTGTATTATTTCCATTATGTCCAGATTCCAATCTGGAGTTTCTATTTGGAACTTTACAAATACCCTGCATTAGCGGATGTGTTGCATTGGCCACTGTTCATATTGTGGCGTTCAGACTCCAATCCGGAGTTTGTACTTAGAACTTTACAAATACCCTGCATTGGCGGGTTTGTCGCATTGACAACCTTATATTTACCTCGATTTACTGTGGTTTTATTGTGGGGTGGGGTGGGGTGGGGGACTTTAACTTTTTAACTGTTTTAACTGTTTTAATTGTTTTATAATGTCACTTTTATGTGTTTTAATTGGTTCTGTTTGCGTGCTGTAAACCACCCTGAGCTTCGGATAGGGCGGTCTATTAAGCCGAAACAATAAATAAATAAATATAAATAAAATAAATATTACCAAACTTTTCTTTCAACTATTTGTCTCGACTCCGTTATATGGTTAACTCCTTATACATTTAAGTTTCATATCTCTAATTAATATAAGACTTTTCCCACTATATCCTGTCGTGCCTCTCCTTTCCCACTCTTGTGTTTTGATTCCTTACACTAGCCTCCGTGTTACTTTACCTTAAACAAAGATATAGGCCATAGGACACATAAGACATTGCCATGTGCTCTCTAAGAGGTGAAAGAAGAAAACACAGATATAGGCAAGAAAATAGGACACATGTAAGACATTGCCATGTGCTGCACCACCAATATTTTGGTACTTTGAGCTCATAGATGTAAATGTGGAAAGGATGCCTGAAAAACACAGGTAATAAAATTTGAGCAGGTAATAAATTCTTTATTTACATTCAACCTTTACAGCACAACTGATCTTTCCACCATTTTGTGCCTCTCCAAATTTTACACTTTAAATGAAACTGTATTTAGAAATAGGTCTATTCAAATAAACCAATTCACAAATATTTGTTTTATGATAAAAAGAAGTACAAAAAGAAAATCTCTTACTGAATTTCAACAAAGCAAAAAGGATCATTATTAAGATGGCAAGATTTAGGATTGGCTCTGGAGGGGGCCAGAGCCTGCTATGATTTCTGTCCCCCACCCCAATTAAAACTTTCTTCTATTCCCAAATTTCTAGTATTGAAAAAAGTAAGACACTGAAAATCATTTACCCTTTGAACTCCTATATTTGCTGTGCTTGAATTCCCTTTGTAAACCTTGCCTATCTTTATATTTTGGATACCCAAACTGCATTTCTAATGCTCCACTACAGTTTCAAGGTGCTGCAATGCCTATAATTACACCTCTGGCACAGATGAAATAGACTTGAGCCAGAGATAGATGGATTCATCTGTGCTTGTCCTAAGCTTTGGGGCACAAGGCTATTTTGTCTTTGTGACATAATTATTGGTATTTTTTGAGTAAATGTGTTGAGAAATGTAGATCTCAATTCAAAATTTGGTGCTGATTTTTTTTTAAAAAAATAAACCTAAATGTGAAAAAGTGAGAAGAGCACTATGAATGCACGTGAAAAATTGCTATGACTGAGAATTAAATTAACTCCAAAGCTTTGTACTAAACTCTTGAGATAAGTTATCTTTCCCTCTACCATTCAAGAATTTCAAGACATTTTGATACAACATTTGAGTTAACTATATATTAGAGAAGTGCTCAGAGGGATAAAGGGGTGGCATTACAAAAAGGTAGGTGTTGCATGTTCATATTTAGTAAAGGTAAAGCTTTACCCTGATGTTAAGTCCAGTTGTGTCCAACTCTGGGGTTGGTGCTCATCTCCATTTCTAAGCCGAAGAACCAGTGTGACGACTTGGTTCTTAAAATAAAGTCTGGAGGATTTAAAATCTACTCTGTTCGCTACCACCAACCTAAAATATTAATTTCAAGATTTTCTTTATTTAAAAACACCACCCTACAGCTAGGCTCTTAATTCTTCTCACCAAATTAAACTAAAAGGAGGCTGAGGTGAAATAAACTTCTTTAGAAATGAGGAACACGAAAGACACTGGAGCTGGATCTCACACAGCTAATATAAAGAGCACGACAGAGGCTTTTCTTTTAAAAAGCAAAAGATAAACTTTTATTTGGCTTAACAGGCACAGAGCTTAGTGGTTGTTCAAATGAGGCACAGATCATAATGGGTTCTTCTAATGAGGCACGAGAGCTTATGGTTATTAACAAGAATGGTTCAACAGCGCCATGGTTACAGCTAAATGCTTCCCAATCTTAGATCTTGAAATATCACGCAGACAGTGCTAGACTTGCCTGAACTAGAACTCACTCCCACTAATATCTAAACTAGTTGAGAGCTATCTAATAAACAACTATCCTAGATAGTTCAGGGCTTTGACACAGAGGCCCAATACTCTAATACCAGAGCTTTGTTACAGAGGCTCTTTACTCTGGAGTCCTGACAAGGAGCTATCAGCAACTCTCCTCTCTGAGAGAGTGTTACGAACACACCTCTCTCCTTGAGAGCTTGTCAGAAACTGCTCCTCTCTCTTTGAGAGCTTGTCAGAAAACTGCTCCTCTCTCTTCGAGAGCTTGTCAGAAACTGGCAAATAAGCCCTGACTCTCTCCCTCCAGTGGTTCGGCTCCTCCCCTAACTCAAAACTCCTCCCAGGCAGCTTTCTCCCTAACTACTCCCAGGGAAGGCTCCAAAACCACTCCCCCTTCTCCTGGCTGTTCCATCTGCAAAACTGCCAGACTGGTCTGGGCCCTGCCTTAATTTGTTAATTTCGGTTTGTTGACCGAAATAAAGGCTACTGACTGACTGACTTAATTGGGTGAGTTCCTCTTAACCAGCATTGTCTGTATACACCTCCAAGGTCATGTGGCCAGCATGACTACATGGAGCACCATTACCTTCCTGCTGGAGCAGTACTTATTGATCTACTCACATTTGCATGTTTTCAAACTGCTAGGTTGGCAGAAGCTGGGACTGACAGCGGAAGCTCTCACTGCTCCCCGGATTCGAACCTGTGACCTTTCAGTCAACAAGTTTAGCAGCTCAGTGGTTTAACCCACTGCGCCACCGGGGGCTTCATGTTCATCTTTATCTTTGATTATGATGCATTATTAAAATGTGCTGTTTACCAGAATTCCTTACACAAAAGACAAGTTCATTCTTCTTATGTCATGATGGATTAACTCCTGCTTTCTTGCCAGGTTTCTTACACTTAGGGATGTGAACAATCATCACAATTTTTCTCATCCTGAACAAGAAAGAATAAACAACAAGAGGTCAAAACATTTGAAAGTATTTAAAACATTCCAATTGTTGGGACTCTGATGAGACACCAGGATTGAGGAGAATTTTTGCTATTCAGGATTTATTTTACTCAAAATCCGCATATTTTTGTGCAGAAATACAATGCCCTGTTCAGAAAATGATATTTTCTATGGGGAAATCTCTACTCAAGCCCTCCATGTGACAATTTTGTGTGAAATATACCCCAAACTGTGAACCTTTTCCAAAATTATACAAATAGTTTCTCTTGATATGAGGAAAATTGTGACAATACCACAAGCAACTCTCCTCATCCCTAGTAGGAAAAATAAAGATCAAACCATTGACTGGCTTTTCTTGGCATTCAGATCTGACCACTTTGGGATGCTACTTCAGCCATTCCAATGTTAGGCCTAGGTCTGAAAACTAGGGACACCATTTCATGTAGGTGTGATGATAAATGGAAGAAACAACTTTTAAAAGCTTCCTACTTTCTAGACTACTCCTGGGATATTAGTTTGGTCTTTTGATGTTATATTTGCACTCTCAATCCCAGAAATCCCCTTGATGGGTTTGCCTTTGGGTTACCATAAAATGGAAACAACCTGAAAGCAAACAACAGCAGCAACAACAAGTGATGTGAATAATCGGTTAGCTTCTATAGTGCATAGCATAATTTTTCCCAGAAAAAGAAGAAAAGCAGCAGGATGAGATTTGTGTGAGTTTAATCGGTTTCTATTGCAATGACTGAGTGGTAAAGGGCCTCGTCAGGCATTAATGAGAGAGACAGAAGGTGCTAAAATTGAACATGAAGGTTTCTTGGCCTATTAGTATCCCCGCCAAGTGAACAACTTTACTGCTGAAGCTTTTAAGAGGCTCATGTAGCTAAATGGGTCTGTCACATAATCCTTGCATTGAAAGCACCAACACAGGAGTTGATGGCCATGAAAATTCCAGAGATTTCCCTTTCTTGTTAGGAAATGCTTCTCATCCAGAGATTTATACTTCAAGTAGGGGTACAAAAAGAAATTCATTTCCTCAAAATGATACAGCCATACACATTTGAATCTCATTTTCCCAGGAAAATACACACTATTAGCATCTATAGGCTACAGGTTGTGTTTCCATCATAAATGCACAATCCACACATTATACACACATCTACCCCACCTCTAATGAGGATAACACTAAATGATCAACGTAATGCATAAAATGTCAACACCTGTCCACTTTCCTTCCATAATCATGTAACCTGTGCTATGAATTTGGAACATTTTCGAATTGATCATTACCTGAAATCTGAATAATCTGCCTCTCAATGTTTTAAAGGGGCAAAACAAAACAAAAGGAACAAACCCCAGCAACCCTGGATTTGGAGACAACATGTGCAAAAATGACACATTTCGACAAAACAACTTGTATCCACTTCCATCTCATGTCCTTTCCCCCTCGTTTAAGATCTTTCCTTTAATTAAACACACACAACCAAAAACATTCCTAGGTGTTGTTCAGGGACTCTCTTTAAGAAGGTGTTGTTCAGGGACTCTCTTTAAGAAGTGTGAGCTGCCCCGAGCCCGCCGGGAGTGGCGGCATAGAAGCCGAATGAATGAATGAATGAATAAATAAATAAATAAAAAGTGCCTCTTAGCAGTACATTTCACATTTTGTTCAGTACTCATTCAGTGTTTTCTGACACAAGGCTTTTTACTTCCATGTTTACTAGGGCTGGTTGATCCAACAAAAAATGGTTCAAATCTTGCTTCGGGTGTAGCTGGTGCTGGCGCTTCGAATTTTAAATGATTTCTGAAATTTTCTGGGGAAATGCCTCAAAATTTCCGAAATTTCTTGAAATGCTTCGCTAATGGCCGTAGGAAGGAAAACCTGCTTAACCCGCTTTGGACGTGGCCCCCCCCGTGGGGTCTTTCAGATTCAGAGGGAAGGCATGAGCTTGGAAGCCCATGGCTCCCCTCTGGATCTGAAAGGCCCTGTTCAGCCCAGGCCTTCCCTCTGGATCTGAACGGCCCACAGAGGGAAGGAAAGCCACATCCAAAGCGGGTTAAGCAGATTTTCCTTCCTGCGGCCATTAACGAAGCATTTCCTAAATTTCCAGGGCCTTTCAGATCCTGAGGGAAGGCATGGGCTTGGAAGCTTAAGGCAGCTTCCGACCCAGTTCACAGGCGAAGGGAAGAAATCTGCATGAAAGGGAAGGCCAAAAATGGTGGCGGTGGCTTTGAATTTAGTAATTACTTCTGGGTTCCTTAAAGCACTTCAGAAATGCTTCAAAGGTAATTTAGAATCGAATTTAATACAAATTTGATCAAGATACAAAAAACCTAACCAGGCCTAATGCTTACTCTAGTGAGTGCCAGATGAAAAACTAGGTTGCAAATTCAACATTTTTCATGTTGTGCGAGAGAAACAAAAAACAACTGGGATGGGGATGATGAGTTCACCTAGTTCAGCTGCAAAACCTACAAGTCACTAACATTACTAAGAACTAGAGGTGTTCGCAATATCATTTTTGACACCGTATTTGGGGTAAACCGGCAGCTGGATCCCTGGAAATGGGATGGGCATTGGGGGGGGGGGGAGTCGAAGATGAGCAATAATGGAGCACGTGGCAGTTGATCTTCGGCTGCATCCAGCTGCCACATGAGAAGAATGTGTGTGTGCGTTTGTGTTTCCTCCCCCCCCCCAGGTTAGCTTTGCCAGAGCCAATCAGAAGAAGAAAGCAGATCATGTATCTTTTTGCAAAGCTGGACTATCTAAACTAGGGTGAGCTCCGCCATTTCTCTGTAGCATCCTTGCCTTTAAGAGAGGGAGATTGTGTGCTTGTTAGCTCTGTGTGTTCTCTCTCAGTGCCATCACTGATTCTTAATGTTTCGGGATCGCTTTTTGAGAATTCCAAACTTAAATTTTCTTAGTTAATATTTTTCTTATCATCCTTTTATTTTGCTAATAATTTTGCTGGGAGTGGGCATTTGTTTTTTTGGGGGGGGTGAGTTTTAAAAGGGATTTTTGTGTGTGTGTTTGTTTAAATGTTTTAACGGGTTTTTTGTTTTAAGTTGACTGAGTGTGGGATAGGTTTAGGGACTAGCTTGACTCCCTCAAGTCCTCACGGGGAGAATTTTCCCAGCCCTATCTTCTGTATTGTCCCCTGCACCAGCAGCCAAAGTTCCTCCCCCCAAAATAAAAAGCCCTTACTTATTCTAGCTCATCTCTTTGAATCTCAGTCTCTGCTATTCCCTCCCCAGCCCTACCTTCTGGTTTGTGTGTGTATGCTCTTGCACCAACCCAGGAGCCTTCCTCTTTTATTGAGCACCGAATCACCGTCAAAGTGTTAGTCTTGACTTTCAAGACCTTGTATGGTCTGGGGCCAGTGTATCTGAGGGACTGCCTAACCCCATACCGTCCCATGAGAACACTTAGATCCGAAGAATGGAATCTTTTAGCCGTGCCCAATGTCAAACAATACCACCTAACTTCAACACGGAGAAGGGCGTTCTCCATCATCGCCCCAATTCTCTGGAATGCACTACATCCGGAGGTTCGAGCCTTGTGCAATATGTTGGCTTTTCGGAAGGCCTGCAAGTCAGTCCTATTCCAGCAGGCCTTTGAGCTGTAATGTGCTTTCTCCTAAGTCTTGTGCCATCTCTTAGGAATTGTTTTATTCTTGTGGTTTTATTGCTGTTGTTATTGCTGTTGTAGATTTGTTGTTTTATTGTGGTGCTTGATGTAAGCCGCCCCGAGCCAGCTGGGAGTGGCAGCCAATAAATCTAATAAATAAATAAATAACATAAAAATGTGTAGAAACATTAAACAATTCCTAAAAATCAGTGGATACCCCAAATGTTCTGAAACCTGGGGGGGCTGCAGTCATAAATGTGTCCTCCAAGTGTGGCAATTTTTGTCCTGATAGCCATAAAAATGTTGGAAAGAGGAGTCTCACCAGTTCCCCCTTTGCTGCCAATGGGCCAGATCTTCCGGGAGTGAAATGGAACTTCCAGCCAATGGATCATGGAATGGTATTTTTCCCCTCCTGATTTCAGAAATTTCCAATAAATGGAAGAGGAGGGAGCTTAAATGTGATTCTTAAAAAATCCCAAAAGAATCACACATCTCTACGAAGAACTTAACAAGACCCGAGACTAGGCACTTAGTCTACAAAGTCACATAAATTGTGTGCATAATAATCTATACGCATATATGCAAATTTAGAAATAATGATTTGAATTTACATTTCACAAAAGGCAAGGCAATTAATTTCCCATTCAAGTCACCCCCAATCTAATGTTCAATTAATTTGCAACCCACCTTAAATCAAGCCAGTCAGATTACCTAATGTATTAGTTTCCCCCCATTACCACATCTGGCTCCCAATTCAATTTCTCTTCAGTTGCCCCTATTCATTAATCTTCATATCATTACTGAATCCCATTCAGATGAATTACAAAAAGGCCCAAATAGGCTGTACATCACAACACTCTTACTAAGAGGTGAGGCTGTAGTAGTCTTCCTTTATCTCTTTTTTATTTAAAAGTTATTTCAACCAAAAGAAGCAGTTGTTTCCATTCCTACTCTTTGTAGGTTGTGAACTGAGAGCCCATCCAGACAGTACCTTTATCCTATGAGCTTCTGCAACAAACAGGAGGGTGGCCAGATGCTCTTCTCTGCAAACCCAGAAGCAATAGCTACAAAAGGCAAAAAACGTGAGATTTCCAAGTTCGGAAATATCATGATTTTGAGCTGAATATTAGGCATGTTTTAGAATCCTAAAATGGCGATTCTTATATCAAATGGGGGGATTTTTTGATTAGTATATCATAGACTTACAAAAAATTGTCCAAATATTTCGGAAATGTAACTTAAGTACTAACGAAATTCGTTAGTAATTCGTATGCCAGAGCATGCGCATTCCAGATGAGTTTGTTTACAACTCCCAGAAATCCTAACAGCTGGTAAATTGGCTGGGATTTCTGGGAGTTGTAGGCCAAAACTTGAATAAACCACACTGAATTCTAGATGGGACTCTCCAAATAGGAAGGAGGGAGGGAAGGAGGAAGGGAGGGAGGGAGGGGGTTTTCTATTCTTGGAAGCAGCAAAAGAAAAGGAGGAGGAGCCCCCCCCCTCGCTCCTCGCTGCCTCTCTCTCACCCCGATCCTGAGGGAGCGAGGGCCCAAGTTTGCCCAGGCTGAGAGGAAAAGGAAGAGGCCTGAGGCTGTGAGGAATGGTGGGAGTTGAAGTCCAAAACACGTACCTGGAGGGCTGAAGCTGGCCCCTGCGATGGGGCATGGCAGAGCAACGGGGAAGAGAAGCATCTGAGAGAGCGCAGGGAGAGAGAGAGGAGGAGAAGCGCGCGCGCGTGTGTGTGTGTGAAGCAGGCCCCTGCGATGGGGCATGGCAGCAGAGCAACGGGGAAGAGAAGGAGGGGGGGGAAAGCCTGGAGGCCTACACTTTCCAGAATGCATTGCCTAGCCTACCTAGCAGCAGCGTCACTTCCAGTTCCTCATAGAAATGCGGGAAAAAGAAGAAGCTGAATGAAGGCGGGAAGGAAATGAGGGGGAGAAGACAGGGAGAAGTGAGTAGTACAATAATTAATTAATTAATACTTAAGAATTTCTTACGATCCTAACGCAAATTGTTGGCCTCAAGGACCGTAAAAGGAAGTCTACTTCCAGGATCGCGGCAGCGATACGTAAAACCTCAAAAGTCCCATTACATACGAATCTCTTACGAATCCTTTTAATTTCCGTTTCATTTTTCTCATGCCTACTGAATATCCGGATCTTCACATGTCTGTATCTCCCTGCAATCAGAAACCACAGGATTTTTAAAATCTGGGGTTGTTCCTGGGTTTTAGATGCTTGTTCCTGATTGGTTGGTTCCTACAAAGAAGGTGAGTAAAAGTTGAGTAAAAGACAAAAACATTGTTTGGTGCCAGGAACTTCATGAAACGTGTGGAGAACACGTTTTCTCTGACCAGGACAAAGTTATGGCCTTGTAGTCAATGTTGTACGTGTTTTCACAAGAAGAGCAATCAGGAACGGCCATGTATAACCCAGGAGCAGCAACCCGTTGTTTGATGCCACAAGTTCACAACCAAATATGCCAGGCAGCCAGACTCTAAAAAGTCTCAGTAATGACAAAGTTCTGTTCCTGGCTTTAAAGTGTGTGTTCCTGTTTTGTTGTGTAGTGCTGACTTGGACAGAAGTAGTCATACCCCGTAAACTTTGCTTGTGTGCCAGAAACTTTATAAAATATGTGGTGGACAGTTTCTCTGGCTTGCATAGAACAGAACTTTTGTGGTGATCTGCATAACCAAATCTCCACATATTTGCATATCTGCATCTTGTAGGATTTTTTTAAAAAAACTTCTGGTTTCCGGTGGAAGTCCTGTGGCTGCCATCTTGGGAGCCTCTAAATCTCAGAACAAAGCATCAAGGCAGAAATTCTGGGACCAACAGATCTGTATGTGGACCTCTCCTGAAGTCCCGGGATTTTTTGCCCCTCACTAAAACCCATGATTTAGTATTGTCTGGAAGCGCCCTGAGGGGTTTATGACATGAAGTTGCATTACCACAGCAGCTTTGTGATATATATACGCATAAGATCCCTTGCTATGTCACACCCTTCCATTCACAAACTGTCCCTACTAACCAATCTGTGGTCCTGGACACATGCCTTGTGACTCTTCTGCTCTGTAATTTAAACCTACTCTCACTGAATCCAATATAAGCAACCTGTCCATCTACTCCATCTTATTCCCTACATCAGTGTTTCCCAACCAGTGTGCCGTGAGTGATCATCAGGTGTGCCGTGGGAAATTGGAACCTCCAATACCCTTTCTTCCCCCTCCTGCCAAACACTTTTTCTTCTCCACTCAGGCTCCCTTCTTCCCAGCCTCGCTCTGCTCGCTTTGCTCTGGGACGAGTCTGCGCAGTAGCGCCCACATGGGACATGTCTTCCTCCCTCCCCCCTCCCCTCCTGAACACGCTCACGCTGTCCCCTCAGATCAAAATGGCGGCAGAAGTGGCAGTGTAGAAAAAAAAGTAAGTGTTCTGCAGGAGGGAAAAGAAAGGGCATGAGGAAGAGATCTCTGTCGAAAGCTGGCATAGGCAAACTTGGACCTTCCAGGTGTTTTGGACTCCAACTCCCACCATTCCTAGCAGCCTCAGGCTCTTTTCCTCCCCCCCCCCCCTCAGCCATTTAAGCAGGAAAGAGCCTCAGGCTGTTAGGAATGGTGGGAATTGTAGTCCAAAGCACTCAGAGGGCCGAAGTTTTCCCATGCCTGTTTTAGGAACCTCAAAGTGGTGAGCCTCCTTCCAACATTGTGTTTCTGGATAGAAAACAAACAACAACATAACATAACATTGTTTGAGTCCACAGTGCTCTCTGGGTGTAGGTGAACTACAGCTTCCAAACTCAAGGTCAATTCCCAAGCAAATCCTTTCAGTACTTTCTATTGGTAATGAGAGGTCAATATGCCAAGTTTGGTTCAATTCCATTGTTGCAAGAGTTCAGGATGTTCTTTGATTTTGTGTTAACTATAAATCCCAGAAACTGTAACTCCCAAATGTCAAGGTCTATTTTCCCCAAACTCCATCTGTGTTCACATTTGGGCAGGCATGTAGCCAGGGGGGCTAAGGGGCTTCAGCCCCCCCCGAAATTCTCAGGGTGGTCCGCGAAAAGGCCTTACTGGTACATTATTTAAACTGTTATGTTTATTCATATCATGATCTGATCACCATGCTCATTATATCCCACATTAATGGGATTAGGGGATAACAATACAAAAGATTTGCTAGGGTAGACCCTCTTCCACCCAGTCTCAGCCCCCCGAACCAAACTCAGCCCCCTCCAAAACAAAATCCTGGCTACGGCCCTGCATTTGGGTATTCATGCCAAGTTTGGTCCTGATCCAACATTGTTTCAGTCCATAGTGCTCTCTGGATATAGGTGAACTACAACTCCAAAACCCAAGGTCAATGCCCACCAAACTCTTAGAGCATTTTCTCTTGGTTATGGGAGTTCTGTGTGGGAAGTTTGTGTCTTTCTGCCATTCCTGCCAGGATTGTGTTCATCGAAACAGGTCCAGGTTTCACACTGAGTGTATAAATACATTTAGAAACATATTAACTATATGTATTACTGTGTTAGAGTGTCATTTTGTGTCATTTTGGTTGGTGGTGTGCCGCAGCTCAAAAAAGATTGAAAAACACTGCCCTACATATCCCACCCAGCCAAAATCACCCTCTTCTTCCAAAGAAAATCCAGACCCATTTTAAACCTGCTTCTGACTCCAGTGGATCCAGTCTCTGCTTCTGTACTTATGTATCCCTTATGTCTCTTACTCAGCAAAAACCACTACCTGCTTACTCTTAAGAAAACTCAGTCACCTCCTCCTATTGATTCCAGTCGATCCAACCATTTTTTTCTATTCCAGCTTATCTCTTTTCTTACGTAACCAAAATTATATCTTTCCTTCAAATAAAACATTTAAACTTCCTGCTCCCAATGAGCCCAGTCATTCCAGCTTCTCCTTCTACTCCAATTCATCCTGTCTGTCTTCAAATCAAAATTAACTCTCTTGCTCCAAAGAAAACCCAGGTCCCAGTGAATCCATGGTTCCAAACACTCCTTCTATTCCAGTTTACCCCTTCTGTTTCCCCTGAGATCAGTACAATAAAGTGATGTGATGAGCAGCTATTGACAGTTTTTACCTATCAATAGCAGGTTATGGTTTTTTTTATGGAGATAAGGCAGACCTGCAATGGGATGTGCCTGCAATAAGGTTTATTGCCAAAAGTGATAGTCTTACTTCAATTGCAGTTTACCTCCTGCATGTGATAAAGTCCTGAAGACGGAGATCCTGTGGCTTGGCCATCCGGGCGGTAGAGAGGTTCAGCTTCCAACCATGGACGGCATGACGTTATGTCCGTCGTCGTCAGTAAAGAGCCTCAGTGTTACTTTTGACCTTCAGCTGTCGATTGAGACTCATATCTCCACCGTCAGCAGAGTGGCATTTTTTCATGTATGCCAGGCGAGGAAGCTGGCCCCCTATTTGTCTCGACATGACCTGGCCACAGTGGTCCAAGCTACGGTCATCTCAAGGTTAGACTACTGTAACACTCTTTACATTGGCCTTGCTCTGTCGGTGATCCGGAAACTTAAGCTGGTGCAGAACTCTGCAGCTCGGCTTCTCGCGGGTGTCCCGAGGAACTGCCATATTACACCTATTCTGCGTGATCTGCACTGGCTTTCTGTGTTGTGCCGGATTACCTTCAAAGTGTTGGTTCTGATCTTTGTCTCGACACGACCTGGCCACAGTGGTCCAAGCTCAAGGCTTCCTGTGGAGTGCCAGTGGTCCAAGCACTGGCTTCCTGTGGAGTGCCGGATTACCTTCAAAGTGTTGGTTCTGATCTTTAAGGCCTTGAATGGTCTGGGGCCAGTGTACCTAAGGGACCGCCTCATCCCATACTGTCCCACTAGATCCTTGCACTCAGAGATGCAAAATCTCCTGGTGGTCCCAAGTCCTAAGGTTTTCTATCTGACCGCAACACGGAGAAGGGCTTTCTCAATCATAGCTCCAATCCTCTGGAACGCGCTCCCCTCTGAAGTCCGTGCCCTTCAGAAACTATTAGCTTTTCGGAAGGCATGCAAGACCCTATTGTTCCAGCAGGCCTTTGGGTCTTAAAAAATTGTTCGGCTCTCCTGATGTTTTTATGTAGCTATTGTTACTGTTTTAATTCTATGATATGGTTTTGATATGATGTTGTAACTGTTGTTTTATTGTTTGTAAGTCACCCCGAGCCAGCCGGGAGTGGCGACGGATAAATTTGAATAAATGAATAAATAAATGAAATACTTTTGGAAGGGAAACAACATCATTTTAAATTTCCTTTGTACATAAAAAAATGGAAATGATGTCATTTTCCATCTCATGCGCATCCAACTTTGGCTTGTAGGGAATGGATGAATGGATTTATTTCAGTCACAAACTAGAATGCCATAAACAATAAAATGTGACTTATTTACAGTGTACTTATAGTATATTTAGAGTGCAGGATTCACTTAGTACATACAGACCAAACAGTACTTAAACATATCAACACTAACATTATCCACTTATCTCCTCCGTTTCATAACAGCTGTTCAAAACATGGCCACTTTTAAAGTGATCTGTGGATTCCTCTGCTCTGTTGAGCATTTTAAATAATAATAAGCACTTCTACCTGGAATTTGCTGCATAATAGGAATAATACATTTAGACCGCATGTCCCTGTTGAAATGGCAATATAATACGACATGGATAACCTTTTGCACCTCATTCAAACCACACCTGTTCCAGATAAGGTATACTTCCAAATCTACTATACAGTGGTGCTGGTGACAGAACATTAATAGCTAAGGTGAAGGATTTATTTATTTATTAAATATTTATTTATTTATTTCCAGTATTTCTATCCCGTTCCTTCTCAACCCCTCAAGGGGGATTCAGGACAGCTTACATTTGGCAACAATTTGATGCCACTACATATAACACAGTAATATAAAGCAACATAATAACAATTAAACAATTAGTAAAACATTCATTAAAACAGCAAAAACAGTATTAATAGCCGTAACATCATTCCAGTCAATTCCATATCCAATTCCATGTCCAAAGTGCTATGTCTGTTGTCCAAAAGCCTGATCCCAGAACCACGACTTCAATTTCTTCTTAAATGACAGGAGGGATGGAGTTGATCTTACCTCAGTGGCAAGCAAGTTCCACAGGCAGAGGGCCACAGCTGAGAAGACCCTGTCTCTCATCCCTGCCGGATGGATTTGTGATGCTGGCGGGAGCGAGAGTAGGGCCTCCCCAGATGATCTCAAACTGCGAGGCGGGATGTAGAGGGAGATGCGTTCGGACAAGTAAGCTGGGCCAGAACCGTATAGGGCTTTGTAGGTCAAAACCAGCACTTTGAATTGAGATCGGAAGTGGACCAGCAGCCAGTAGAGCTGACACAACTAAGCCTGTTTCCGATAATCAGATACTTCCGATTTTTGGATTTTTTTCAGACTTCTGATAATTGAAGCAATATTGAGAACAGCGCCCCAAACAGGAAGTGGATTCGCCATTCTGAGAGCTCCATCGCCATTCTCGGAAAGGGCTCGGATGTCATTTTAATTTTATGTCCCATTTTTAAAATTGTTTCTTAATGTGTTAACAGTGCTTAATATTATGTACTTGTGGCTAGTTTTGTCATTACTAGCAGTCAAAAACAGATGGAAACGTTTTGACTCTCCCTTCTGCTGATTTTGACTTTCCCTTCTGCTGATTTTCGCGCATTGCGCAATCGCGGGCACTATTTCCGAATACTTCCAATTATCGGAATACATCCGAATCCATTTCAATAAAATCACTTTAAAAATCGGAAGTGATTCACATCTGAATCCAGAGCAAAACCAATATCCGATTCAACTTCCGAAACGCATTTTCCGTTCGATAACAGGCCTAGACACAACGAAGGGGTGGTATGCTCCCTGTATGTCACTCCAGTTAGCAATCTGGTTGCCGCCCATTGGACTAGTTGTAATTTCTGAACAGTCTTCAAAGGCAGCCCCACATAGAGTGCATTGCAGTAATCTATTTGGGATGTAACAAGAGCGTCAACCGCCGTAGCCAAATCAGACTTCCCACGGTATGGGCGCAGCTAGTGCACAAGCTTTAACTGTGCAAAAGCTCCCTTGGCCACCACCAAGACCTGGGGTTCCAGGCTCAGCGATGAATCCAGGATCACTCCCAAGCTGCGAACATGTGTCTCCAGAGGAGTGTAACCCCATCCAACACAGGCTGTAACCATATGCAAGAAATTTTGCTGGTATAGCATATTAAGTGTTGCATTGACAACTCAACTCTGCTTTCCTTTTGCTTAAAAGTGTAAGAGGGCCTAGAAACAACTAATGCAGCAGATCTAGTTGCCACTCTAGCAAACCTAATAAAATTCTCTGGCATAAGATCCCCAAAACATTAGCACAGAAAACAGGAAAGTGGCTGTTGATAGGCAGCATCTCCCATCATCAGTGGCTATACTGGATAGGACCGATGAGTGCTGCACTCCCAACAGTATCTGAAAATCTACACATTCACCATCCCGACAATAGTGCTTCCTTATTGCCTGTACTTAGAATGTTAGAGTTAGGAGTTAGAAATTGGAGATGAAAACCTATTTTGGTCATGAATTTCTCTCACTACTTCTTAGCTAATGGAAATCACAACATTTTCCAGCAGTGGTAATGACAAGTTTAATAGACATGTTATGAAATGCTTATTTTTAATCTGTAGTAGCAATTGAATCCATTGGATTACCATTGGATTACCCAGAGTTCTACCACATGATCCAACAAAGATTGCAGGCCATTTAAGTAGCCATTTTAACTGGGGCGTTTAGACACTCAGAGCCTGTTACAATTTCTGAACTCTTTCCTTTTAAAATGCACACTCTGAAGATAGGTTTCCAAAGATATAGAATGAGAGCATAAGATTGAAATTAACCACACATGTCTTTAAATCGCCTATCTGATTTTAGTTCAATAGTAAATTCAATTGGGATATAGTTGTAAGCATATTAAAAGACAAGTGCATTTTTAAAAGAGTGAGATACCAGGCAGTATATGAAATTAATGCTGCTCTCATCACCAGAAGAAATTTAAGATATCCTTGTTGCCAGAAAGGGGAAAAATACACCACATCTCTAATATTTTTCTTTCTCAATAAATTTAGGAATCTAAAAAAAGTTCTACAGTATGTCTCCTTTATCTATAGCAGCGTTTCCCAACCAGTGTGCCGCGGCACACTAGTGTGCCGTGAGCGATCAGCAGGTGTGCCGTGGGAAATTGGCACTCTTCCCCCTCCTAGCAGCTCTTTTTTCCCTCTTTCCCTCCCCAAAGATCCTCCCCGAGACAAAGGAAGGGCTCCGCCGAATGCCGGAAGCTCCACGCCGGTGAATTGGGCAGTGAGCAAACCTGGGAGCATCGGGAGGCTGAAGCATTCACAGGTTTCGAAGAAACAAATTGAGCCTCTCTGCTTGGAAATGTTTTTGGTTTTTTTTTACTATTTTACTGGATTTTTCGAGAGTTGCCTCCCCCCCCCCCCCAAGGAACTGTTTATAACAGCTTCATGACATCCATAGTTATCTGGAAGCAAGTTTTACTCAGGGTGAAATTTCACAAGGGTCTGGAGAACAAGCCTTATGAGGAGCGGCTTGAAGAGCTGGACATGTTTACCCTGAAGAAGATAAGGCTGAGAGAAGACATTAGCCATGTATAAGTATGTGAGAGGAAGTCATATATATGTTGTGTTCATTGAAAAATACATTTAAAAGGCCTGAGGCCGTGCGGGCGGGATTCACACTGAGTGTATAAATGGACATTTAAAAACATATTAACTATAATATAAGACGTTACTGTGTTAGAAAAGTGTCATTTTGTGTTAGAGTGTCATTTTGTGTCATTTTGGTTGGTGGTGTGCCCCAGAATTTTGTAAATGTAAAAAGTATGCCGTGGCTCAAAAAAGGTTGGGAAACACTGATCTATAGGAATATTACAAGACCAACCATAAAATACCCGAGATAGTTGCTACTAGCGGGCCCTATGTTTTGACTATACCTGAATGTAAACTATGTAAACATTTCCAGGAGGGAATATTTTTTGGAGTGTGAATAAGTGAAAGCATAGATAGTGAGTCAGTGGATAAGTACTGAACTATATTAACACACTAGAACTATATTGGCTTTAAAATAAGTTTTGCAGAAGATGAAGAATGAAAGTTAATTGTTTCCAACTAAGCTGTTTCAAGTTCTGCTGCGCATAGTTCCTATGAATATTGAAGCCCTGTTATATTAAGTCTTCCTTGTACCATCTATTCTGAGACTGATTGACAGAGGCTCTCCAAGGTCTCAGGTTGAGATCTCTTCGCAGACGTATTACATGAGATCCTTTTAGCAAGGCAGAAAAGGGACTGACTGAGCCTGAGATCTTATGCAAGCAAAGCCTTTCTTCTTAAGCTAAGATATACTTTCTTCATCTCCCCTTCTGCTTTTCCAGCTGTTGGCAGGAAAGCCAGATTTTCAAGTTGGGAGGGAAACTAATCCAGGTAGTTGGAGACATATTTTCCGAAATCTGTTCTTTTGAAAATCTTTTTGTATCAAACTTAACAGAAGCAGAGGAACATGCCCTCTGCAAAGCTTCTAGTGCAGTGGATCTTTAAAGAGATTGAGGGCCAAAGTCATTCTCAACAGTCAGCTATAGGGCCAAGACATTTTGGTGAGAGCAAACATTTAAGATGGGACTGGCAATGTTGATTCTTTGCATTCAACAATATGATAAAGAGAATAGGATAAGGAAAATGGATCATATCAATTAGCTGCAGGTTCAGTGGTGCTGATAAATGAGAGTTCTCCTTTGTGCATTTCCACTTTGGGAAGTCAGCAAGAAAGATGTGATGGAGTGAATAGATGTATCCCAGAGTTATTAATATATTGAGTGGCATACTGTCAGTGAACATGGAGGATCCTCTGAAAGCATAATAATCTGGAAGATTTATTTTTCCATACATTTTGGACTATCGTTATCATCATCCCTTCCCAGTAGTTATCCTAGCTCATGCTACTGGGAACTGGAAATCTGAAACACCAGGAGAGCCCCTAATATATCCATTTTTAGTGATAGCTTTTGGTTGACCTGGGTTTTTTTTTGGTTTTTTAAAAATAAAAAGGTTTTTATTGGTTAAAAAAACATATAACATACAGTCACATTCCAAATACATCCTTTGGGTAAGGATGGGGGTGGAAGGGGTTACAAAGGGATTGACACTATAGGGAAAAGACATAATTTAAAAACACAAACAAACAAAACAGGTAGACTTCATGCAGTGCTATAAGTCTTCCATATCTTACATAATTCTCAATTCTTCTTCTTCTAGAAATTGGAATGGTTGACCTGTTTTCCATGGAAATCCTCCTACATTCCCTTCAGTTAAGCTACATCATAAGTAACTCTTGAAAGTAGAACGTTCTTCAAAGTTGTGATAAAGCCTGGAAGGGTAGTCTTCAGATAAGTTAGATCAAAAGTCACACTTAGGAGCTTATCACATTAAGGTTCACATGGCGGGCAATAGTGGGGGGATTTGCCAAGAAGAGTGGCGAATCTGGTAGGCAGTGTGGGGAACTCATTAACCTGTGCGCCACATCACCCCATATTTATCTCTTTTATGATGATTTCACCATAGTAGAGGAACAGAGCCCCAAAGGAAGTCTCTCGGCATTACTTCGCAAATGAAGATTCAGGAAGGACTCATCCCATGCTTTTTACAAGCACCTTGATGACTAAAAAGACCAATCTGAGATAGGCAAGTTCGGTGGAAGTTGGATGTGTCCTTCGAGCCTGTCCAAAATACACAGTAGAACTGAATGGAAATAATAACTATGCAGGTCTTACAATATGAAATGTGGCATTCATCCAAATAAACATACAAGTCTTAACGCGGCCAGCACACTCCCAGAAGGAGAGAGATAAAAGTCTCTGAAACCCTGAAGTTGAAACACAGTCCCTAAGAAAGGATAAGTAAGTACGGGAAGGTCCCAAAATAATAATATCCAGGGAGCAGAAACAACTCAGTGGAAATGCTCACTGTAGGGTAGTCACTCATACGAAGAAGCCTCCAAACAGTGATGCACAGAACTGACCTCACCCTTTAAACCAAAGGTTCGTCTACCGGGGCCTAGCAAGCTTGGACGGTGGCAGCGAGGTCCTCAGATCGTAGGTTTGATTTAAGTTACCTTCTCTTAGATGGTTGACCTTACAGGGTTAAACGAGCACCATCTGCCCGGGTTTGAAATTAGAGTTTTCCTTCTCTTAGGATGGTTGCCAAAAGGCTAGAGAGCTCATCCTGCCCTTTGACGCTCTTTGTCAGACCCTTCGGTTGTGACCTCTCTGGCATGGGAGGCCCTACGGGTGGCTATTATGCCACCGCCAGTATAGCTCACAACTTCATTAGGGTACACAAGCCTCTCCCCCACTGCAAGGGGGCGGCCAATGGAGAGGCCCAAAGGAAGTAGATGTACATTTAATGGAATCTGGTGGACTCTGTCCCTCAACTGTGGAGAAAGTGTCATACGATGGGTAAATTTACCCATGTGATAAGGTCATTAATGTGCTATAGGCTTCTGATTTACATGGCCACAGTAACATTTTGGTCAAGAAAACTACTTCCTTCATCATAACTTCTAATCTGTTTCTAAGGTTGAACTCTCACAAAGATGATAAATGAACCCAGTCTTTATCCTATGCCTTCTCTAAGAACATGCCAAAAAGGTGCAATGCTCTGTGTAGTGTTTACACATATTAAAATTATGCTGCATCTTGAGCAATTCAAACCAAGCCACTTTTACTTTGTCACCATATGTTTAGTGACGACGCTGGGCGTGGGAATAAAATATGGTCTTTAAACATTTTCGGGGGGAAATAACCTAGGTCTCAGAAGTTCTTAGAGGGAAGAACTTATGAGAGTTGCAATAGAGGGAAGTGTTAGATAAATGTTGGTTAAAATGCTTATAAAGTATCTAGCCTTCTCTTTATTGCCAGTAGTCTAATTACAAGAAATAGGTCACGGATGTGGGGAGGTGCACCTACCTACTTTTAGAAATGTATCTAGACTGTAATTAGCTTCATTATTCTTCTTCATTGGTAGGCAGGAATCCCACAGTATTACAAATTCATTCAAGGTGTGTGTGTGCCTTCCAGTCACCTGCTGACTTATGGTGACCCCTTGAATTTCATAGGGATTTCTTTGGCAAGAAATAATCAGAAATGGTTTTGCCAGCTCCTTCCGCTGAAACATAGCCTACAGCACTGGTATTAAATTACTAAGCAGGATTGACACTTCTTAACTTTCAGGATCTGGTGCTTTTACCTAAGGTTAAAAGTGACTCCATCACTTTAATAAACACAGCCTGTGCCTGTAGGACAACCACACGTTTATGAGGTAATGTAATGTACTCACACCTTGTCCATTTTTTGTGTGCTGTAAAAGAGTAGGGAGAGGAAGCCACAGAGGATAACATGGTTGTGACAAACCATGTGGACATGTCTCAAGTGGACAAACCATGTTTTGATGATTTCTCTCTTCTCAGACACACACACATTCATTTGCCTTTTTGATGACAAAAGATGTTGAATAATCCACATTAAATGTTATTTTTTTATTTATTGTGTCAGAAGCAAATTGTGGGTATTGTTATAATGCAGGGCTGCCCACGAAGTCGATCGCAAGCGACTCGTCGATCGCGAGTCCAAATGAGGTCGATCGCAGCCGGATGGGGTGCCTCTGCCCTGCGCGCACGCATGCTGCGCGCAGTGATCCTTCTGCGGGGCATTGCGGGAACAAGGGAGTGCCTTCTGCGGCGCATTGCGGGAACAAGGGAGCGTGAGGCGGGGCCTCCAGAGGCCCCACCTTGCGCTCCACCCTGCCTCTCTCTTGCCGGCAGCGGAGGCTGTACGGCTGCTTCCGGATGAGAGAGAGGCAGGGCGGAGCGCAAGGCGGGGCCTCCGGAGGCCCCGCCTCAAGCTCCCTCATTCCCGCAATGCCCCGCGGGTGGAAGGAGGGCCGCGCGGGCGACAAGAGGGCTGTGCGGAGCAGGAGCACGCGCGTGGAAGGTAGATCTTTTCAACTTGGTTGTTTTAAAAGTAGCTTGCATGCTGAAAATGTGTGGGCACCCCTGTTATAATGCATTTTAAAACACAAACAATGTTAAAAACTTGGCATTATGCTAAATGTTCTTTGACCAGAAGCTGTGCACTTGGAGTGCCTCTGGTGTCGCTGTGAGAAGGTCCTCCATTGTATATGTGGCAGAACTCAGGTTGCATTGTAGTAGATGGTCTGTGGTTTGTTCTTATCTGGGGACGTGAGAGAAGCATCCCCACAGGATCGTAACACATCTCGGTGTCTCCTGGGACGTTCTTTGTAGAAGGCTGAGTCTCTCACACCAGAAGCAATTTGCAGCCTGTGACCAAACACTCAATGGTAGAACACAGGTAATGGGGAGTCGTGAACATATCACCTTCCTGCCAGAATTTAAAATTCAAAGGCATATTCAGCAAATGCACTATTTTAATTTATTTAATTATATATATATTGGCATAAAGACAAAAGTTGGTAATCAATTCAGATTCCAATTAATTCCATCACCTGTACATATTAAAGGGAATTGGGGTAGGGGTTGAGGATTGCTATGATCAACTGTGTGGCAGAGTGTAAACGTATGATTTCACAAGATCTCTCCATGCTTTATAGGAGCCAAGTCTCTACTGTGCAGAGTTTATATATTGTATGTCACAACGCAGATACCTTAAAGGGCCAGACCAAATAGTGTTTAAAGTAGAGTTTATTCAAAATTGTAGTAGTCAAATCAAAAATGGACAAACTGTGCCAAAAACACTTAGACTTCAGTGTGATAGTTCAAATAACATAAAAGAATGAGCAAATAGCTCCAAAATACTCTAGCACCCAAAAAACCAGATTAAATTATCACAAGACCCACTTTATCCCAAAGTGCATCAAAACAAAGGGAAAAAGGCAAACAAAAACAAAGGGTCATTGCTAAAGAGGAACACAAAGAGCAAAATACATCAAATGGAGTCCGAAGTCATCACATGGGAAGGCAGTCAATGCGTAGCTTCTGACGTCAGCGAAGCGGCAGAAGCTAATCCAATCCGGGTTGAGGGATAGAGAATTATTTCATCCTCACATGAAAGGGCAGATATATGCCATAGTTTCCTTTTAGCTACGGGAGCAAATGAGTACTTTTTTGCAATTTTCTCCTCATATTTGTGTATCCCACAGTATCCTGGAGAGTTTTTCTGTTCAGAATATATATATATATATATATATATATATATATATATATATATATATACACACACTAGCTTGGGGACCCGGCCCTGCCCGGGTTATTTGAGAAGCGCAGCAGGATGTAGAGTGGGTCATGGGGGCTCTGTGTGCCAAGTTTGGTCTTGATCCATCATTATTGGGAGTTGCAGTGGTATCATGAAATTACTGAAGGTAGTGCAAGTCCCATCATCTCTGTTCCCCCCCCCCAAAGTGTAGTAGGATGTAGATTGGGTCATGGGGGCTCTGTGTGCTAAGTTTGGTCTGTATTGGTGAATGGATGAGGGGTGCATTGTTTTTCGGAAGTGAGTGAAGGTACTTCAAGTCCCATCATCCGTGGTCCGTCTCACAGTAAACTGCACCAGGCTGTAGAGTGGGTCATGAGGGCTCTGTGTGCCAGATTTGGTGTTGATCAGTCATTGGAATAGGTTAGTAGCAGGATTGGGAAGTGAGGGAAGGTACTGCAAGTCCCATCATCCATGTTCTGTCCCCCTCCAAACTTCAGTAGGGTGTGGAGTGGGTCACTGGGGCTCTGTGTGCCAAGTGTGGTCTTTATCAGTGTTTGTTGGGGGCCGCAGTGGTCTGTGGGAACAGAGGGGTGTGAAAATACTACAAATTCCATCATCCATTGTCAGTCATCCCCCGAACCTCACCAGGACGTGAAGGCAGTCATGGGGGTTCTGTGTGCCAAGTTTGGTCTCAATCAGTAATTGGATGAGGGTCGCAGCAGACTTGGGAAGTGAGTAGAGGTACTTAAAGTCCCATCATCCATGGTCCACCCTCCTCCAAACTGCACCAGGATGTAGAGTGGGTCATGAGGGCTCTGTGTGGCAAGTTTGGTGTTGATCAATCATAGGATTAGGTTTGTAGCAGTCTTGGAAAGTGAGGGAAGGTACTGCAAGACACATCATCCATGTTCTGTCCCCTCCAAACTTCAGCTGAGGACTCGGCGGTGCCCGGTTATTTGAGGAAGGCATTGTGTGCCAAGGTTGGTCCGTATCAGTTGTTCATTTGGCTCGCAGTGGTTTCGGGAAGTGAGTGAAGGATTATGGACCATGGACCATAATCCATGGTCCATCCTCCTCCAAATTGCACCAGGATGTAGGGGGTTCTGTGTGGCAAATGTGGTCTTGAACAGTCATTGAATGAGGGTCGCAGCAGTCTCAGGAAGTGAGTGGAGGTACTTCAAGTCCCATCATTCGTGGTCCATCCTCCTGAAAACTGCACCAGGGTGTAAAGTGGGTCATGGGGGCTCTATGTGCCAAGTTTGGTCTTGATCGGTCACTGGATGAGAGTCGCAGCGGTCTCAGGAAGTGAGTGGAGGTACTTCAAGCCCCATCATCCATGCTCTGCGCTTCTCCAAACTGCACCAGGACATAGAGTGAGTGGAGGTACTTCAAGCCCCATCATCCATGCTCTGCTCTTCTCCAAACTGCACCAGGACATAGAGTGGGTTATGGGGGCTCTGTGTGCCAAGTTTGATATTTATCGGTCTTTGTTGTGGGCCACAGTGGTCTCTGGGAAGCAAAGCGCTTTGAAGTACTACAAATCCCATAATCCGTGGTTCATCTTTCTCAAACTGCACCAGGACGTAAAGGGCATCATGGGGGTTATGTGTGCCAAGTTTGGTCCAGGTCCGTCACCCGTGCTGGTCAGAGTAAGTGAGTGAAGGTACTGCAAGTCCTTCAAACTGCACCAGAATGTTGAGTGGGTCTTGGGGGGGGGGGGGGTCTGTGTACCAACTGTAATCTTGTTCTGTCATTTTTGGGGGCCTAGTCAGGAAAATAAAATTAAGTAAGCCTTTCTGTCAATTCAGGCTGATGCCTAGTCAGGAGAATCAAGTTGAGGAAGCCTTACTGTGAATTCAAGCTGAGGCCTAGTATCGAAAATCAAGTTGAGGAAGCCTTACTGTCAATACAGGCTGAGGCCTAGTTTGTAAAATCAGCTGAAGGAAGCCTTTTGTCAAGAACTCTGTCTGGCACCTTTGAGATTTGGGATGTTGGGATGCTGGCCTATCCATGGCCCAGCCTCCTCAAACTGCACCAAGACGTAAAGTGGGTCTTGGGGGTTCTGTGTGCCAAGTTTGGTTTTGTTGTCTCATGGTTAGGGGCTGGGGGCTGCAAAGTGTTTTGGACTTAAACTCCCACCATGCCTGACTGCCTCAGGGCTTTTCCTTACCTCCCTCTGGCACTTTAGAGTCTCGGAATGTTCGTGGCTGGCCAATGGGAGTCGTTTATGCAAATAATGCTGCCACATATTTTTCCTGGCCTGTGAAAGTGGCTGCCACATATCCGCCCTTCCGCCCTCCCGCCCTCCGCATACACACATACCCGCATACACACATACAAACATTCCGTTTTATAAAGGTATACAGATACAGATATACAGATATATTTGCATAATAACATTTTAATGCAGTTTTTAAAAAATGCATAGAAAAATCTCCTGGAACATTTTGAAACCTTTGAGGAAACTGTTTGAATTATTTTTTATTATTATTTATTTATGTATGTATTTATTTATTTATTTACAGAATTTCTGCCCCGCTCTTCTCAACCCCTGGGGGGGAACTCAGAGCGGCTTAACAAAAGGCAGCAATTCGATGCCGATACACAATATAAATACAATATAAAACCATAAACATTCAGCATGAAAATACAGTTAACATTAACATGTAATACACATTCACTTAAGTTAAAAACAGTGTTCCATCCACAACATGAGCATTGAGCCATATCCATCAACTTGCCATTACAATTCCAATCCAAAGTGCTGCATCGTGCTAATGAGCAAAAGTCTGGTCCCATAGCCAATATTTTACTTTTTTCCTGAATGCTAGGAGGGATGGAGTTGCTCATATGTCACTTGGAAGTGCATCCCACAGGCGGGAAGCCACCACCGAGAAGGCCCTATCATCCCCACCAACCGCGTTTGAGAAGTTGGCGGGACCAAGAGCAGGGCCTCCTCGGATGATCTTAAATTACAAGGTGGGACTCAATTCAAAGTGCATTCGGACAAGTAAGCTGTGCCAGAACCATATAGAGTTTTCAAGATCTGTCACGATGCACGGACTTGACCGGCCCCTTAATCATACACACAGAGACGGACTGAAGGCTAACTACTTTATTGAATATATAAGAACAGTTCAAAAGGTATATTGTCCATAAAAATAGCAAAAGCAAATCCAAAGGCAAAAGGTGATCAATAGTCCAGAACACTTGGTAAGTTTCCAAAGGCTTGGCAAGGCTCCGCTCAGCAAAGCAGATCAAGGAACAAAGCAAGGTTGCAAGGTTCAAAACAAGGCTTGAATAGGCCACTAGCCAGACTTGGCTCCGTGGTCGAGCTTCGCTACACGTCTGCTCAGATGAGACGTGGCCGAAGTACTGAGGATCCGTTCCCACGGATCCTATACTTAATCTTTCTGCCGAGGTCCCCGACGGTCTAGGCTTCGTCGTCTCCAATCTCTGGTGACCGACCTCGGCCTGTCTAGGCTATGGAACCAGCCCCTCCTGCTAGTCTCGATGTCCCGTCTCCTATCGAAAGTACGGCCTTGCCTCCCAACATGTGCTGCCCTATCACCGTGAGAGCTCTCCTCCCTAGATTCTTCCCAGCCGCTCTCTTCCATGTTTTCACTTAAAGGATCCTGTGAACCTCTCCCCCTGGCCGTTCATACGTTTCGCTATCACTGCTTTCCTTTTGCACCTGGTTCTCTGTCTCGTTATAAGGGTCAGGCCAACCTTCATCCCAAGCCAAGCTTTCTGTGGGAGAAGGAGGCCCAGTGATGGGAAACTCTCCTTCTGCTAACCCTTCTAAATCCTCTTCAGAATCCATCTCCGCTGCTGCAGGCCCCAATGCCAATGGGACCCCCGGTCCTGTCCCCTGCCCCCCAGGCACGAACGAGAACTGCTGTGCTACAAGGTCAAAACCAGCACTTTGTATTGAGCTCAGAAGTGGATCGGCAGCCAGTGGAGCTGACACAACAGGGGGGGGGGGGTGGTATGCTCCCTGTATGTAGCTCCAGTTAGTTATCTGGCTGCCGCCCATTCGACTAGTTGCAGTTTCCGAACTGTCTTCAAAGGCAGCCCCATGTAGAGTGCTTTGCAGTAATCTATTCGGAATGTGACCAGAGCATGGACGACCGTAGCCAGATCAGATTTCTCATTGCTCAATTATATCTCTCAAAAAATCTCCCAACCATTGATAAACATTTTTGTAAATTAGAAAACAAATAAAAGAGAATATTCTTTCCATCTTTAGCTAACAATGTAAAGTATTGCCTAAGAGTGAAGTTTACAATTTTCCTTAGAATCCAAAATGTTGAAAGCTCTATGTAGAGAGGACACTTTCCACAGAAAACATCACCCAAAGTGATGTTTTTCTCATCGCTATTGCTTTTTAAACTTTTTACACAATTTCTTTTGTTTGTGTTGCAGGTATCCATACCCTCAGTACTTATATGATGGACACGCATATTTACAAAATGTGAAAATATCTTAGAATGTGTAGCATAAATGCGTGACCTTTTGACATCTGAAACAACAATGAACACAAACCTGTGGGATGCTGAAGAGGCAAAAAAATGGAAATATATAAAATTATTTCCTTTGATTTACTCATAAATCAGGAACACTGCAGAATGAATTGCTGACAAGCTTGAAGCTATGAACATTTACGCTGAAGTAAACACCAGTGTGATAGACAAGAGGGTGCATCTACATTGTAAAATTAATGCAGTTTGTCTCCACTTTAACTGTCCTGTCTCAAGCAAAAAAACATTGAAGTTGTAGTTTGGTGAGGCTGGCACTCTTTGGCAAAGAAGGCTAAAGACCTTGTAAATTTACAACTCCTATGATCCCATTGTATTGAACGGGGCAGTTAAAGGGGTGTCAAACTACATTTGTTTTTCAGTGGAGATGCACCCAGAGCTTCAACCAAAAACAAGGCACCACAGGATTAAGAGTATAAAAAGGAAAGCATGTGTTTACTTTACATTTAACGAAAAAGATTTTAGAATGCAGCAGGAACTCAATTTAAAACGATGCATACAAAAATGCACGGTTGCCAATTGGATTCAATTTATCCTGACTTAATTTGAATTAACGTGACGGGTCTTTTGACACAAGCTGTACTGACTAATTGTTGCCTGTTTGGGTGCACTAAATCAGCGAGTGCAGCAATCAGGGAAAGGAAGCCAGATGTTCAGTTTCTTTGATTGCCCACAGCCTTAAGGTTGGGAAGGAGATGGGTTCTGCTGATTGACTTTATTAGCATCTGTCAAGGCACCGCTTGCATTCCAGACACAACTGTCAAAATAAACAGCATGACCCCATCTTACGTTCTGGTGTCACCTCCTGAAAGAATGAAGAAAATAGAATGATGGCAAGGTGGTTTTTTGGTTTTTTGGTTGTGTCAGGAGCGACTTCAAAAACATTAAGTCGCTTCTCGTGTGAGAGAATTGGCCGTCTGCGAGGGCATTGCCCAGGGGGATGCCTGGATGTGTTATTGTTTTACCATTCTTGTGGGAGGCTTCTCTCATGTCCCCGCATGAGGAGCTGGAGCTGATAGAGGGAGATCACCCGTACTCTCCCTGGATTCGAACCTCTGACATTTGGTCTTCAGTTCTGCCAGGACAGGAGTTTACACTTCAATACACAAACAGAGCAATCACTGGTAACAACTCACTATACACAAAGCTAAACCACAGGGCATAAAGGGGCAGATCTATGGGAATAAAGGTGTAGACACGTGTTTGAGGTAAAAATCACAGGTATAATCATATGAACTGATTCCAGCCCGGGAGATGACTCACAGCATTGACATGTATTAGAACGCGGAAACGCGAAATCTCCTGTATCGACTTTGAGTCCTTATTGTGTTACTACAACACTGGGGAGGAGTGGTCAGAAGTTTTGAGCGCCCTGAGGAAGCGGAGTTTATGCGAAACGGCCATCTTGGCGTCATCAGCTTACCTCCAGCCGTTAGCGCCTGCCCATCCAGCAGCTTGCCAGCTCTTCAACGCACCAAGGCTCCCTTTCTGACTCAGTCGTTAGCCTATGAGTTATTATACTCTTGACTATTGATAGGGGTACACAGATTCTGTTGGAATATTGTACTTGGCCCTATACCTTTGTAGGGGCACTACTATTGTTATTATGTGAATTTGGAACACTGTGAATGAATTGCATTGCATTGTGCTTTTTGTGAGATTGTTAGGCTATTTAGCACTTGAATTTGTTCATATGATTATACCTGTGATTTTTACCTCAAACACGTGTCTACACCTTTATTCCCATAGATCTGCCCCTTTATGCCCTGTGGTTTAGCTTTGTGTATAGTGAGGACAGGAGTTTAACCTACTTCACCCCGGGGGCTCCTATGGCAAGGGTACAAATCAAGAAGCCCCAAGAAGAAGAAGAATACACTTATAATAATAATAATACACTTTATTTATATTCCGCTCTTCTCACCTTGAAGGGGACTCAGAGCGGATTACAGGTACACATACTTAGCAGACAATCCTGTTGTTTCCACATACACACATATAGACGAACAGAGGCAAACTCTGGCCACCAGGGGGAGCTGTCACACTCCTCATCTCTCAGTGTTCTCAGCATCCCTTGTTGTTTCTTCCGCATTCCTCAGTGTTCCTGGAGTTCTTTAATGGCCTCATAATTCAGTAAAAATTTGCCTCCCTACTTAATGTGGTACCTTTATCTCCTACTTGACAGGTACAACTGTCTTTCGGGCTGCAAAGGTCGACAGCAGGCTACACTTAAAGCACCCACCTCGACCCGGGCAGGCCTTGAACTCATGACCTATTGGTAAGAGAGATCTTATGCAGCTGACACTTAGCCAGCTGTGCCATGTTCCCGAATAAAACCCTGTATTGTACTCATAGAATTCTGGAGTTGGAAGATACCACCAGGGACATCCAATCCAACCCTCTGCCAGGCCGGACAATACAATCAGAAAACAAGCTTGACCCCTCCTCAAAGAAAAACAAAAGATAGCTCTACTATTAGACAGCAGCAGATATTGGAGGAGAAGGAAGGGATAGGGAAGTGTTTGATGATAGAGCTGTGTATATCTATCTCCATCTGCATCTTCTCCCCATTTCTTTACACTGCTGAAACAGAGTCCCATGAAGTCCATCACATGATACAAAATAACTCCTGGTGGGACTCTGTGGGGCTCCATTTCAGCAGTGTAGAGAAACATTTTGAAGTGAACACAAAGAGGAAGCAGGAAAAGGAAAGGAGAGGATGGGAAACAACGTAAAATGTGAGGCCAACCTAGAACAGGGCTGTCCAACAGGCGGCCCACGGGCCGCACATGGCCCACCAGCCTCTTGGACACGGCCCCCTACCCTCCTGCAAAAAATCACCTTTAAAAAAAAAAAATTTGAAAAAAAATTCCTCGGGGGGGGAGGGAGGGGAGGAGGAGGTGGGGCAGGGAAGAGGGAGGGAGCCGGCTCCCTCCCTGCCCCGCCCCCTCTGTCCCTCCGTCTCTTCTGTGGTTGCGATCTTCTTTTCTTTGTGCCCGCTCCTCGCTCTGTTTCTGTTTCCCTTCTGCCCTGCCAGGCTTTAGCTTCTTCTGACATCACTCCGTTGCGTCATGACGTCGCCTCTTCCCCCGCTGCGGCGTTGGCCCTCTTCCCCTCTTCCCACGTCCCGGCGATGGCGCGCTCTTCTTTCCTGCCTCCGTCTCCTCCCCTCTTCTCTGCATCACATTCCTCTTGCCTGCCTTCCTCCCTCGATCCCCCCTCCCTCCCGTCTCTCTCGCTTCAGCAGAGGCGCGGGGCAAACACTTGCGGCTTCCTGGTCCCTTCCAAGCCCCGCTTGCTTGGATACCAAAAAGTGAATGGACTAACTGGGTGAAAAGCATCTAATATTAATTATTTCTAAAAGTATTTCTCAGAATCCAAGTCACAATTATGAAAGAACAGACCTTATTCAATGCAAATATATTTAGTTCATCCAAAATAACGAGTAACTAACAGTTAATGTGTCCATTCCAAGCTTGTGTGTGCAGACGCCTGTATACAAGCTTTGAATGAACACATTAACTGTTAGTTACACATTAACGTCAGGAGAGAATGCTTCTGGGACATGGGGGTGGAGCCAGGGAGGGGGCGGAGCCGGGGGAGGGGCGGGGAGGGGGCGGAGCCGGGGCTTGGCCCCCCAGGTGATCAGTGACTGGAATTCCGGCCCTTGGGCCGGTATGAGTTGGACAGCCCTGTCCTAGAAGAAAGGGAAAGATAATTCTTTCCACTTTCCCCTTACCAATCTAGAGAGTGTATAAGTGGCCTGAGTAGCTATCATGATCAATAAGGAGAAATGACACCAATGAAATAACCCACATTTTTATTATTATTGGGACTTCATTAGAGATAGGGAAGGCTTATAAGCTAAAGCTTGTAGCACACCAGTTCTCGTTTGTGCCTGGAAGGCAGGGGGCAGCACCGGGGGTCCCATTAGCATTGGAGCCAGTTGATTCAGAAGAGGATTTGGAAGGGCTAGAAGAAGGGGATGTTGCCATTGCTGGGCCTTCTTCTCCCACAGAAAGTTTGGCATGGGATGAAGGCTGGCCTGATCCTTACAAGGATATGGAAAGCCAGGTGCAAAGTGAAAGCAGTGATAGCGAAGCTTATGAACGGCCGGGAGGGAGAGGTTCCCAAGAAAGAATGCATGAAGACCTGGAGGAGGGTGGCTGGGAAGAAGATATGGAAGCCGGCTCTCACGGAGATAGAGAACCAGGTGCTGGGAGACAAGGTCGAACCTTCGATAGGAGACGGAGCATTGAGGCTAGCAGGAGGGGTTGGTTTCACAGCCTAGACAGACCGAGGGCTCGCAGCACAGATTGGAGGAGGAGAAGCCTAGAGCATCGGGGGCCTCGCCAAGGGGATTAAGTATAGGATCCGTGGGAACGGATCCTCAGTACTTCGGCCACGTCTCACCTGAGCAGACGTGTAGCGAAGCTCGACCACGGAGCTAAGTTTGGCTAGTGGCCTATTCAAGTCTTGTTTTGTATCTTGCAACCTTGCTTTGTTCCTTTGATCCGCTTTGCTGAGCGGAGCCTTGCCAAGCCTTTGGAAACTTATCAAGTTGTTTTGGACAATTGATCACCTTTTGCCTTTGGATTTGCTTTTGCTATTTTTATGGACAATCTACCTTTTGAACTGTTTTCTATATATATTCAATAAAGTAGTTAGCCTTCATAACGTCTCTGTGTGTGTGATTAAGGGGCCGGTCAAGTCCGTGCATCGTGACAAAGCTAGAACAAGAAGAGGATTAAGCATGCATCTTCCCTGCAATTTGATGTTACTATGGCTGCCATGCCTCAATGCTGAGAAATCTTAGGATTTTTAGATTGTTGAAGCACCTGTGCTATTTGGCAGAGAAAGCCATAATTCACGTAATCCCATAACATCAAGCCATGGTAGTTAAAGTAGTGCCAAATTGCACTAGTTCTACTGTGAAAATGCAGGCTAAGATGATCTATGACTTCATTGCTCTTTCTTCTTTCATCGCAAACAATCAAAACATCAATACATGTTAGAATAAATACCCACTTGTTGTCTTTATATTTTTGGTATAAGCATATATCAACCTTTCCTTGGGTAAACCACTTCACACGGAACACCTTATTCAGCTTTTTGTCCCATACTCCTGCTGTTTCGAATACATAAATGCTCTACTAGAGTTTACACACAAGAAGCCAAAGGTTGTTCTATATAGATAGCCTCTTCAGTATCTACATGTAGAAAACCTGTGTCTATGTCTACATTTTCAACATGTATTTTTCTTGCAGCTGCAATGTTCTTATTGCAGTGTGTTTCATAAGTAGTGCAAATGTCTGATCATAATTTTCTTCAAATTCTAATAAATATTCTTCACCATCTAGTCTTGCTTTGTACCTTTGAATTATTCCATCTTCACTATGCTTGATTTTGAAAATCCATTTGCATCCTGCAAGATTCCTTCCTTCTGGTAGTTCTGTGAGAGCCCATCCATACCAGACCTATAATGCAAATGACATCTCCGATAAAACCGAATTAATTTGAGACAAGGTAGGAAAGCCCTACTTTGTCTCGGTTTTATCGGAGATGTCATTTGCAAAAGTCCCGAATAAATTTGATACTCCATTAAAGACCCGGGTCTAATGCAATATGGGCCCTGTGCGGACAGGTCCCTGGGTAGTCCTGGGACTATCGAGGGGTCTGTCTGCACAGCCCAATTTGCTTCTTCAGGCCAGGTGGGCCCAGAGTATTTATTTATTTATTTATTTATTAGGCTTCTATGCCGCCACTCCCAGCAGGCTCGGGACGGCTCACAGCACTGAATAAAAACAGCATACAACAATATTAAAAATTAAAACATAGCATAAAAACGTCACAAAACAGCAAGTAATAAAAACCTGGTGTAAGTGCAACACCACAGGTAACAATCTACATACAAGGCGGGATGCGCACAGGTAGACCTACAAATCGAAGGCTTGCTGGAATAGGTAGGTCTTGTAAGCCCACCTAAAAGGGAGCAGTTCCTGGATGGCGCGCATTTCCGGGGGAAGGGCATTCCACAATGTCTGTGCGATCACAGAGAATGGCCTTCTGCGGGTTGCTGTCAGCCTAACAGCCCTTGCAGAGGGGACACCCAAGAGGTTGGTACCTTCCGACCGTAGTGATCTCATAGGGCAATATGGGAAGAGGCGGTCCCTCAGATACGCTGGCCCCAGGCCGTGCAAGGCCTTAAAGGTAAGAACCAACACTTTGAAGGTCATCCGGTGCTCAATTGGAAGCCAGTGCAGATCCTGCAAGGTGGATGTTATGTGACTACCAGCTGGCGTGCCAGACAGGAGTCGGGCGGCAGTGTTCTGCACTAGCCTGAGCTTCCGGGTCAGGAGTACCAAAGAGAGCACTCATCTCATCTCCAAATCCCGCCTACCCCAAAAAACTCTTTAAAATAAAACTTACCTCGTTACCATTATACCTTTCTGCATGGTTTTTAGAACATACCAATGTAGTGCTAATGGATGGGGGGGGGTGGCTCCTGCCCCCACATATCTTAGCGCTAGATTGCATTACATTGGTATGTTCCAAAAATCGTGTCAAAAAGTGTAATAGTAGCTGGGTAAGTTATTTTCTATTTCAAGGCCTGGGGGGGGGGCGTGTCTTGATAAATTAGACACCCACTGGGGAAAGCACACAATTTAGGGGGTGATGTGTGTCTTAAACATGTGCCTAAGCAGGTTTCTAAGCCTGCTTCAGTATGCATTTAAGTTCGCCTGAGTGTCCAGGTTATGTTTGTGTGCAGGGGACTCAGGGCCCTTCCACACAGACATATAACCCAGAATATCAAGGCAGATAATCCCAAAATAACTGCTTTGAACTGAGTTATCTGAGTCGACACTGCCATATATTCCAGTTCAAAGCAGATAATGTGAGATAATGTGGAAGGGGTCTCAGCTTCTTATGCTGCAACTTTTCTCCCTTTGTCTCTTTTATTTGTTGGTCTCTTATCTAATTCATCCTATGTGGATGGTTCTAGTTTTTCCTCCAATCTTACAAAGTGGGAAAGGTGACTGAGTGATATTCCTTTATTAGATCTCTCCTAATATTTTTTACATCCACTCAGGGCCGTAGCCAGGATTTTGATTCGGGGGTGAGACTCGGGTGGAAGAGGGTTTACCCTAGCAAACCGTTTGTATTGTTATCCCAATAACCCCATTAATGTGGGATATAATGAGCATGGTGATCAGATCATGATATGAATAAACATAACAGTTTAAATAATGTACCAGTAAGGCCTTTTCGCGGACCAACCTGAGAATTGGGGGGGGGGGGCTGAAGCCCCCTTAGCCCCCCCTGGCTACATGCCTGCATCCACTGTCAAATTGGATTCTTCTTGTTCTTCTAAAAGTTGGAGTAGAATTTTTGCTGTCCTGCACTTTTGTTTCTGGCCTCTCACTCTTATCAAAGTATGCTGCTTTGATTAAAACAACATTTAATTATTTTGCACCGGGAATGTGGCGCAGCTGGCTAAGTGTCAACTGCATAAG
Organism: Anolis apletophallus; assembly: GCA_030556195.1. NCBI lineage: Eukaryota > Metazoa > Chordata > Lepidosauria > Squamata > Anolidae > Anolis > Anolis apletophallus. The sequence goes on from JARBWK010000005.1 coordinate 128,250,358, forward strand.
ATCTCTCTGACCAGTAGGTCATGAGTTCGAGGCCTGCCCAGGTTGAGGTGGGTGCTCGACCTTTAAGTGTAGCCTGCTGTCAACCTTTGCAGTGCAAAAGACAGTTGCATCTGTCAAGTAAGGGATAAAGGTACCACATTAAGTGGGGAGGCAAATTTTGACTGAATTATGAGGCCATTAAAGAACTCAAGGAACACTGAGGAATGCGGAAGGAACAACAAGGGACGCTGGAAACGTTGAGAGATGAGTAGTATGTCAGCTCCCTTTGGTGGCCAGAGTTTGCCTCTGTTCGTCTATATGTGTGTATGTGGAAACGCCAGGGATTGTCTCTGTTCGTCTATGTGTATCTGTAATGGCAGGGATTTTTCCTCTGCTTTATCCCGAACGGAATATAAATAAAAACCCAAATCATAATATTATTTCAAAATCTGTTCTGTATTTTTAACATTTGGGAGCATAGCCCACAAATAAGCATACTTTGTTTTATTATCCTCAAGGGGACTCCCTTCTCCTCTATGTTACAGCTAGGCATAATACCGCTACGGCCCCAACACTCATAATATTGATGCTTTTTTGAGGCCCTTTTTTTTTTGCAGAATAAGTTGCTGATTCAAATGCCTCTTTCCAATTTTTTCCAATAGGGCCTTCTCGGTGGTGGCTCCTCATCTGTGGAATGCACTCTCTATTGATATACTATCTACCTTATCCTTCCTGGCATTCAGGAAAAAAGTGACAACCTGGTTATGGGACCAGGCGTTTGCACATTAGCACGATAGAGCACTTTAGATTGAATTGAAATGGCAAACTGGTGGACATGACCTAAGGCTTCTATTATGGACGGAATACTGTTTTTAACCTATGTGAATGTATTTGATGTATTTTAATGCTAATTGTATTTTCATGTATTTTAATGTTAACTGCATTTAATGTATTTTAATTTTTGACTGTTTGTGGTTTTCTATTATATGTTTACTGTGTTTTGGGCATCGAATTGTTGCCGTTGTGAGGCCGCTCTGATTCTCCCCTCGGGGGTTGAGAAGATGTGGGGTAGAAATGGTGGAAATAAATAAATAAGTGCATGTAAATGGAGCCAAAATACCATGGGATGAAGTCCTACGTCAGCAGGGAAAGGCAAGATTCAACCTCCTACTCCCACTAAGTTGAGTGCTCAGTTATTCTGCACATTTTGTAGCAACTTAAGGAAATTGTAAATAATTGAGGGATGTGGAAAGAGGAGGAGAGAGAAACTGGGACATTGGAAAGACATGACAATATGTGATCAGTTTAAGCATTAGTGAATGGAAAACTGAGTCTGTACAGCAGTCTATATGGGGCTTCCACATGATCAGTCAGCCTATATAATCAGTATTTCCAATCACGCATAAACCTTCATAGGAAAAGTTCAGTATGCATCACTGCTTCTTTGCAGGCAGAACATGTGGATGTTGGGGGAGGGAGGTGTGGTGGGGTGCAGAGCAGATGTTTACCGTTCTGTTTTGTTCAGCTCTTGGGCTAGTAGAATTAGTAAACCTCATTTTATGGATGGAAGTAAAATTTCACATCTGCTCTTATATTCCTTTTCCAATATTTTTCCACCATGTTGAGTTCACGTAAAACTTTCTTAATTCATTATTTTCCTTATGTATCAAGCCCAGGCTCAGCACGCAGCCTGGTGGTGGAGGTGAGTCACAGAGCCAATATGGGGCTCTTGTTTCCAAAAATGCTTTTTAAAGATCACTAGCACTGTTCAAAGGCACTTTGGGCAAGCTAACTATAGTTGTCACTTGCAGCACCAGCGTTGCTCTTTATCCGCAATGTGTACCTTTAGACACAGGAAATAAAAAGGATAATGGAGATAGATGACTATAGCTCACTTATTGCATTTGTCTTCTGCCTTCTTTCTAGTGTATCATAGTAGATCTCCTATTCCTTTCTAATTTATTTTCACAACAAATCTGGAATATCAGGCTGAGAGAGAAAGGGAATAACCTGAAGACATAAAGTTAGCTCTTCTTTTTTTAAAAAAATATTTAATTTATTAAAATAGACATACATTTATAAGTATTTGTTGCATATAGTGCAATATTTTCCAGCTTAATATGTTTCATTATCATTTATTACATAATATATTTTCTTTAAGGGGACACAGACTTCTATTTTAATAGTACAAATAAATTTGTCAGCTATCAGCCTGTTTCCAATCTTCCCTTTTTGGGCAAAGTCCTGGAACGTGTGGTGGCCTCACAACTCCAGGTATTCTTGGTAGACATGGATTATCTGGATCTGGCGCAGTCTGGTTTTAGGCCGGGGCATGGTACCGAGACAGCCTTGGTCGCCTTAGTGGATGATCTACGCCGGGAGCTGGACAGGGGAGTGTGTCCCTGTTGGTTCTGCTGGACCTCTCAGCGGCCTTCGATACCATTGACCACAGTATCCTTCTGGGACGCCTTGCGGGATTGGGCCTTGGAGGTACTGTCTTGCAGTGGCTCCGGTCCTTTCTGGAGGGCCGATCTCAGAAGGTGTTATTGGGAGATACCTGCTTAACCCCTCAACCATTGTTTTGTGGGGTTCCTCAGGGTTCAATACTATCTCCCATGTTGTTTGACATCTACATGAAGCTGCTGGGGGAGGTCATCCGGAGTTTCGGGGTGTGGTGTTTTCTGTACGCAGATGATGTCTAACTCTGTCACTCCTTTCCACCTGCTACTAAGGAGGCTGTTTTGGTCCTGAACCAGTGCTTGGCCACTGTGTCGGACTGGATGAGGGTGAACAAATTGAAATTGAATCCAGTCAAGACAGAGGCACTCCTGGTCAGTCGAAAGGCCAAACGGCATAGAGTTACAGCCTGTGTTGAATGGGGCTACACCCTCCCTGAAGACGCAGGTTCGCAGTCTGGGTGTGATCCTGGATTCATCGCTGAGCCTGGAACCCCAGGTTTCGGCAATGACCAGGGGAGTATTCACACAATTAAAACTTGTGCGCCAGCTGCGCCCGTACCTTGGGAAGTCTGAATTGGCCATGGTAGTCCATCCTCTGGTTACATCCCATATAGATTACTGCAACGCTCTCTACATGAGGCTGCCTTTGAAGACTACTCGGAAGCTTCAATTGGCCCAACGGACAGCTGCCAGGTTGATAACAGGAGCGGCATTCAGAGAGCGTACAACTCCCCTGTTGTGCCAGCTCCACTGGCTACCAGTCTGCTACCGAGCAGAATTCAAAGTGCTGGTTTTGGCCTTTAAAGCTCTAAACGCTTCAGGTCCAACTTACCTGTTCGAACGCATCTCTCCCTATGAGCCATCAAAATGCTTAAGATCATCCGGAGAGGCCCTGCTCTCGGTCCCGCCTGTTTCGCAGGCGCGCCTGGCGGGGACCAGAGACAGGGCCTTCTCAGTGATGGCTCCTCGGCTTTGGAACTCCCTTCCTAGTGACATCATCTACGTCCAACCCTTGGCAAGCATAGCCAGAAGTTTTGGATTTGGGTGCTACCAATATGCAGATGACACCCAGCTTCTGCTGAAGCTTGAGCCAGGTGTAACATCGGTGCCTGAGAATTTCAGACAAGGACTAGAGGCAGTGACCAGATGGCTCCGCTCATACAAACTCATACAAACTCAAGATCAATCAATCAAAGACTGAGATTCTATGGCCGGGACGCCCAGAGCCACCCATTCCGCTGCCTCTCTTTGAGGGAGAGCCGCTGATCCCGGCCCTCGCGGTGAAGAGTCTCGGTGTGATACTAGACTCGAGACTCTCACTGGAGGCCCAGGTTGCTGCGACAAGTAAGGGAGCTTTTTTTCCACCTACGCCAGGCACGTCAACTGGCACCTTACCTTCCATCAGATGCGCTGGCAACGGTGGTCCATGCCACAGTGACATCACGGCTGGACTACTGTAATGCCTTGTACGTGGGGTTGCCGCAGTCAACCACTCGTAAAATCCAGCTAGTGCAGAATGCAGCCGCCAGACTCCTCACCGGGACACCACTGAGATGCCATATCGCGCCATCTCTACAGCGCCTGCACTGGCTGCCAGTCGAGCTCAGAGCCATCCACAAGATCTTGTCGTTTACCTTTAAGGCCCTCCATGGCGCCGGCCCAGCTTATTTAAAAGACCGCTTGTCCGAACCAGCTCACTTAAGGTCGCCGCGTTCAGGAAACAGGGACCTTCTCCGCATCCCAGGTGTGAGTGAGGCCCGCCTCGACACCACGAGACGGAGAGCCTTTTCCATCGCGGCCCCTGTTCTTTGGAACTTGATGCCGGCGGATCAGAGAGCTATCCGGGACATGCCCCAGTTCCTGACCGCACTGAAGACCTGGCTCTTCCGAAAGGCTTACGGCTAAGGACACCTTCCAGACTTAGCCTGAGTTACTGGAACTATTTTAATTAATTTTCCTATTCTTTTAGCTTTTAACTATTGAACTCTTTTATGTGTTTTATGTTGTAAGTCGCCCGGAGCACTGACGTGGAGGGCGACTCATAAATAATAAAATCAATCAATCAATCAATCAGATCAGCCCCCTCCCTCCTGACATTTTGTAAGAAAGTCAAGACATGGCTTTTCGAGCAAGCATTTGCAGACGAACTTTAATTGAGATCAAGGATTACAATGACGACGAAACAGAAACCGATTTTAAGATTGTGGCGCTGAGATTTGTATTTTGTAGTTTTTAACTGTTAATTTTATATATTTTTATATGACTGTTTTTAACTTGTGATGTATTGTATATGGGCACTTGTTGCCGCTTGTTCACCGCCTCGAGTCGCCTTCGGGCTGAGAGAGGCGGTATACAAGCATAGCAAATAAATAAATAAATAAAGGTATCGTAGGCTCTACATTAATATCTGCTTCCTCCTTATCTACAGTCTTATAGAATCCACTATGTACATTTTTAGTTTAACTATACTTTTTATTGAGACATTGAATCACTGGTTGCCATTCAAAGTTATCTAATTGTTCTCCTCTTAAGAGTACAGTTATTTTATCCATTATTAGCATATCTATAATGCATTTTCCCCATTCTTCTAAAAGAGGTATCTCTGTGGTTTTCCAATATTTAGCATATACTATTTGAGATGCCATTGTCATGCAAAACAATTTCTTTCCAAATTTCTTTTGTGGTTCTTTATCTGGCATGTTCTAAAGGTACATTTGTGGTGTCCAGCGTCTTTTCGAGATATACATAAATCTGTTTCCAGTAGTTTTTTTTACTTTATTGCATGTCCACCACATGTGGTAAAATGTGCCCTTTTCTTTCCCACATTTCCAACATTTGTTGGCACAGTTGTACATCTTTGATAGTCTCCCTGGAGGAATATACCAATGTAGATGCATTTCCTAGACATTTTCCCTCAGGATTTGGCATGCCATATATTTCATTCTTCTTTTCCATCTCTTTTTCCATTGGGTCATTTTTATCTCTTGGCCTAAGTTTTGAGCTCATCTAACCATCGAGTCTATTACTACTTCCTCTTCCGTGTGCCAAGTCAGTAAATCTCTCTCTCTCTCCCTCTCTCCCTCTCTCCCTCTCTCTCTCTCTCTCTCTCTCTCTCTCTCTCTCTCTCTCTCTGTGTATACTAGCTGAGGGCCCGGTGGTGCCCGGGTTATTTGACAAAGGCATTGTATGCCAAGGTTGGTTCCTATTAGATATTTATGTGGCTTGCAGTGGTCTCAAGAACTTAGTGAAGGTACTGCGAGTCCCGGGGGCCTAGTCAGGAAAATCAAGTTGAGGGAGCCTAACAATATCCCATGTGCTGAGGCCTAGTCAGGAAAATCAAGTTAAGGATGCCTTGTTGTCAATTTTGGACCTGGTCTGTGATGTATAGGGGCTACAGTGTTGTTTTGGAAGTGAATTAGGTGAAAGTACTTAATATCCTATTATTCGTGGGCCATCCTGCCCTAAACCACACCAGGTTGTGAAGTGGGCCACTGATCCGTCACTGCTGTGGGCCGCAGTGTATGACTGACTGAGGCTTTTTCTTTTTCCTCTGAGTCACCTTAGAATGTTTGAATGTGGATGGCCATTCGGAGTTCGTTATGCAAATACAATTTCAGTGGCAGCCAATCCCCTCTGTCTGTTGCCGTTTGGGCGTGGTATATGATTTTTAGGGGCTACAGTGTTGTTTGGGAAGTGTATGAGGGGAATGTACTGCAATTCCCATCATTCGTGGCCCATCCTGCCCTAAACCACACCAGGTTGTGAAGTGGGCCATTGTTCCCCTGTTTGCCAAGTTTGGTCGTGATCCGTCATTGCTGTGGGCCGCAGTTGGTGACTGCCTGAGGCATTTCCTTTTCCCTCTGAGTCACCTTGGAATGGTGGAATGTGGTTGGCCTATCGGAGTACGTTATGCAAATACCATATCAGTGGCAACCAATCCCCTCTGTCTGGGGCCGTAGAATGTTGGAGTTCTGAGGCTTGCCAATCAGAGCAAATAATCCCACAGTGGCAGCCAATCGAAACGCTTGCACATATTCCTCCTGCTGCTCGGTCTCTTGGCCGCACCACTGCCCGCAAACACTGACTTTTATTATATGAGATACAGTAAACACTGACTTTTATTATATGAGATACAGTATATATATATATATATATATATATATATATATATAGTGAGCTTTTTGATTCATTGGAGACTAAAACCTGGGTTTACTGCTGAGAAATGGACTTGTTACCTACAAAAATGTGGTTTATTCAGGATCTATTTTCCAGTTCTTATAAGAGGTGATGGTTCTTTGACATCTCCGCTGAGAATGATTGTGGGAGGGGGGAATTAAGCAGAAGGGAGAAACATTCACTCCTCCTAAGCATTTCATTAACATTTAGTTCAACAAAACATTCTCTTATTTTCAGTAAAGTCACTGATTCTATTCATTGAAAACAAATGGGAACGACAAAAACACAAAAAGTTGTAGTGTCATAAAATGTAATAGTGTGGCTTCTTCTCCTCATCCATCCTCCCAATCCCTCTGGCTAATGTAGCTCTTGCTCTTCCTTCTGTACGTTGTTTAGCTACTTCAGTGTTGAAAAGATAAATTCAACCTGACAACACAAGATAATAGGGGAAGGATTCTGGAAGCATTACTCTGGGTGATGAGCTGTAACACCAATTAATTTGGGAATTAAGTTTACTGAATGAAACTTCTATTGCACAATGTTATGTGTACCTCCAGTCTTTAAGGAAAGCTGTTTTGAGGTGGTGATTAGCTGGAACTGATTCCAGCATAAAATCATTTTTATGTATTTCAGTGGGTGAGAAGGAATAGCAGGGGAGAGGGAAAATGAATTCTGATCTCAAAGAGTGCATTTCCTATGCTTCGACTTGGACCACTGCTCTGTGTTTGCATCTCCATTTCAAGGAAAGTGGGATGAACAAGATTGAGCTGAGATTCAACTGGCATCCCCTACTCAGTTTGGATCATTCTGCTATAATTCTACATTGAGATAGAATTATTTGAGACAGCACAGAGATGTATCAGGATTACTTGACTTTACAAAATAAAGGCATCAGTGCAGTGTTTCTCAACCTGGGGGTCGAGACCCCTGAGGGGGTCGCGAGGGGGTGTCAAAGGGGTCACCAAAAGCCATCAGAAAACACGGAATTTTCTGTTTATCATAGGAGTTCTGTGTGCCAAGTTTGGTTCAATTCCATCGTTGGCGGAGTTCAGAGTGCTCTTTGGTTGTAGGTGAGCCAGCAACTACAACTCCCAAATGTCAAGGTTTGTTTTCCCCAAACTCCACCAGTGTTCACATTTAGGCCTCTTGAGTATTTGTGCCAAGTTTGGTCCATTCTATCATTGTACGAGTCCACCGTGCTCTCTGGATGTAGGTGAACTACAACTCCAAAACTCAAGGTCAATGCACATCAAGCCCTTCCAGTATTTTCTGTTAATCATGGGAGTTCTGTGTGCCAAGTTTGGCCCAATTTCATCATTGGTGGATTTCAGAATGCTATTTGATTGTAGGTGAACTACAACTCCCATCAACTACAACTCCCAAATGATAAAATCAATACCCCACCCCCAAATCCCACCAGTGTTCAAATTTGGGCGTGTCGGGTATTTGTGCCAAATTTGGTCCAGTGAATGAAAATATGTCCTGCACATCAGATATTTACATGGCCATTCATAACAATAGCAACCTGACAGTTGTGGAGTAGCAGAAAATATTTATGGTTGTGGGTCACCACAAGAACTGTATGAAGGGTCCCGGCATTAGGAAGGTTGAGAGCTACTGAAATACACCTTGCACATCAGATATTTACCTTTGAACAATTGTGTTATGAGTAGCAATGAAAATAATGTTATGGTTGTGGGTCACCACAACATGAAGAACTGTATGAAGGGGTCCTGGCATTAGGAAGGTTGAGAGCTACTGAAATACACCTTGCACATCAGATATTTACATTACGATTCGTAACAGTAGCAAAATGACTGTTATGAAGTAGCAATGAAAATAATGTTATGGTTGGGGGTCACCACAACATGAGGAAGTGTATGAAGGGGTCGCGGCATGAGGAAGGTTGAGAAACACTGCATCAGTGGATCTCCAGATATTGGCTGGAAACGTACTAGTGACAGACTATTACACCAACCTGTGTTGCTTTATGGTATGGATAGAATGAGATAGGGATGTAAATCCTTGCCTATTTGTTCCTCATAAGAATAATTATGGTAGGCAGCTTCTGTTATGGAAGAAGATGAATATTCCTTTGTGGTATTTTCCTGGTATTCAAGCATAAAAACCTACATGTTTCTTTCCATGGAATAATTGCTTTGCAACACTTCAGGAAGTTACGTACCAGTAATTTTGTGCACAAAATTACTTCCGGGGGAGGCAAGATGGCGGCCGCAGCAGACCTCTGAGGCTCTTGTGCTCTCGAGTGAGGTCTGACCCCCCCCCCCCCACGGCAGGGCTGGCAGGTGAGCAGCCCAAAAAGCAGTGGGATAAGGCTGCTTTGTGCGGGCTCCAGTTGTGGTACCGGCCAAGTGCGACCCCCCCTCAAGGGAGGCCGCAAAGTGCCGGCGCGCAACAAGCGGAGCGGCTGCCGTTGGGGAAGGGAACAGCACGTCAGTGCTGCCTAGGGCCGACTTCCTTTTTAATTGCACGGGGCAAGCGACGAAAAAGAGACAAGGGACCGAGAGGACAGTTGGCGGTCCTATGAGAGCAACCCCAGGGAAGAACATAAGAAATACATACATACTGCAGGACGCGGTTAAACGGGCCGGAGCAGACTCTGTCAGGCGGAGCTCAATCCGGGGAAGCAAGGAGGAACACCAATCGGCGGACGGAGAAGCTAACCGCCTGGGTATTTGTTCTTTGGCTATCTCTCCTTATCCCCTTCCTTTTTGAGTTATAATTAATAATCAGGCAAACAGACAGCAAGTGCCAAGAGGAGGGGAATCACAGCAAGGAGACGAGCACCCCCCCCACCCCCAGGAGGTAAGGGCGGGCTCCTCGCAAAAGAAGGGGAAAAAAAGAGACGATACACCTTTAAGGAACAGACGGAGTGCGAGGGGCTGAGCTGTGGGAGAGACCCAGGAGGAGTGACGGAGACGAGGGGAAGGGAACGCGACCCTCACGTCACCCTTCACGTCACACGCACTTGGTGAACGAGGACGTCCTGACGCTCAGCCAATGCTTAGCCTCACAAATTGACATTGACACGGGAAGGAGGGACTTTTTCATTTTGGACTACCCCGTAGCTCCCAGATTAACCCCTTAGCCTTCTAAGAGGAAGAAAAATGAATCAAGCGGAGGAATAGCCCGGAGTATCAGGCTCCACATGACTTATTTAATTCCATTGTATCGACCAGGAAGTGGATAGTGCAAAGCCTCCTTTGGGGCTGGAAAAGGGGAGTGGGGTCCTTTGTTTATTGATTCCCTTTTTCTGGGCGTAGAAGCTGGGAAGCACGATAGCCCCTCTCAGGGAAGCACAAGGAAGGTGCCATGGATAAATTTACTAGTAAAACCAACAAAGGAGGAGGGGGCACTACCCCCAGAAGAAATTCACTGGCAGGGGAACTCCCGTCGAGGGACCTCCTATCTGAAATTCAGAAGATGAAGGAGGATATTCAGCATCAGATCCAGGATAACAGTGAGAGGATGAAGGTCGAAATGAAATCAATGTTTAAAGAGGAGTTGGGAATCATGAAGAAGGAGCTGAAAGAGGAGTTAAGTGAGGAGATGATGGTTTTTAAGAAAGAAATGGATAGTCTGAAACAAGAGGTTAAAGAGATTAAAAAGGATTCGATTGGGACTAAGAAAGTACAGAAAAAGATAGAGGAAAGGATGCAGCAATTAGAGGAAAATAACAGAAAGCTCGAGAAGCGCCAGGAATTGGCGGCGATCAAGGAAACAGAGTTGCAGGTGAGAATGAGAAATGTGGTCGAAGCGGACACACAGGACCTGAAAGCGGTGACAACCGAAATTCTGGCAAATATTCTGGACATCTCGAGTGACCAACTGATGACCGAAATAGAAAGTACTAAACGGATCAACTCAAATTTCGCAAAAAGAAAGAAGTTACCAAGGGACATTGTGGTGACTTTTGCAAAGAGAGCGACAAGAGATGAAGTGATTCAGATGAAAACCAGGAACCCCCCAAGATATGGAGGAAAGGAGGTTATTATTTTAAAGGAATTTACACCCTCCTCGATGATGAAAAGAAAGAAATATTATTTTGTAACGGACGAACTGAGGAAATACCAAATCAGGTTCAAGTGGGAGAGATGGGAAGGCTTCTCGCTGTTCTTCAAAGGATCCAAGAGATGGATTACCTCCGAGGAAAGGGCGAAAGAACTCTTTGAAGAACTTAAGAGTTACAATACTGAGAACCCTCCAGGACCATCCCAGAGACAACAACGAGAGCCCCAGAAGGAGAGGGAGCACACGAGGCCGAACCACATACCTGGCCAGGACAACCAACCAAACTCAGAAAAGAAACGCCCCAGACCCGAAGATCAGGAAGGGCCCCAAAGCGACCAGATTTGAACGACTCAATTTCCTCTAATAAAGAGAATGATGGATGTGACACTCTATTGTAACAACGTTAACGGTTTTAACTCTCCAAATAAAAGGCACCTTTTTTTTCAATGCAATTAAGAGGGGACATTATGATTTGGTGGCGCTCCAGGAGACACACATTGCGACAAGACATGTCGCACACTTAAGGAGAAAAGAATTGGGGGCCGAATTTGTGGCCTCGGGGCAATCAAAGAAGAACGGAGTGGTAATATATGCTAAAGAATCATTAAACCCATCACTAGCATTTAAAGACACAGAGGGAAGAATGGTCGGGATCATGATCAAAGTTCAAGGGAAATCAGTTTTTTAGCACCCGACAGGTGCTAAATCAAAATTATCCGTCACCTGAGGAACCAGATAGATAGTCAGTCCTTTGATGAACTGATTATTGCGGGGGACTTTAATGGGGTCACGGATACAGAGTTGGATAAATCAGGAAAAAAAACAAAAGGGAAGGGTCCCAATATGGGACAATTACCAATAATGATGACTAAAGTGAGAGAGGATTATAATTTGACAGACATTTGGAGAAGCAGAAACCCAAGGGAAAGGGATTACACCTTTTTCTCTCACCGCCATCAAACGTGGTCGCGCATTGATATGTTTTGGGTTTCAAAGATATTGGCAACGCAGGTGAGGACGACAAAAATTTGGCCTAGAACACATTCTGATCATGGCCCCCTCACTATGACGATAGGCATGAAAAAGAAGAGGAGAAATTGGAAATTAAATGAATCCCTGCTTAGAAATGATGAGGATATAGAAACAAACAGAAAATTGATTAAAGAATTTTTTGAACTTAATGATCTGGGTCAGACATCATTGGAAACCCTCTGGGACGCTAGTAAGGCGGTCATGAGGGGGAATTTTATTCAACAAGGGATAAGACGGAATCGACAGAGAAACGAGAAAGAGAATCGCCTGAAAGAGGAGTTGATGCTGAAAGAACGTCAACTGAAACGGCAACCGGAAAATAAGATGGTCGTCTGGGACATCGGTAGAATTAAATCAGAGCTGAATTCACTGGAAACCGAAAGGATGGCATGGAATCTCAAAAGATTGAAACTGAATTACTTAATAAATGCCAACAAACCAGGGAAGACCCTCGCGAGGAAAATGAATCAAAAAAGACAGAAACAGTGTATTGTGGAACTCGAAGAGGAAAACAAAAGGTTCACTTCTCAGGAGGAGATAGCAAACTGCTTCCAAAATTTCTACCGGGAACTCTACAGGAAGGGGAACATAAAATTAGAGGACGTCTCGTCTTACATATCGAATCAAAAAATAAAGAAGATAAGCGATGCCCAAAGGGAAGAGTTGAACAAACCAGTTACGGAACAAGAGATACATAAGGCGATAAAGAACCTGCCAGGGAACAAAGCCCCCGGCCCGGATGGAATGACAGCAAAATACTATAAGGTCTTTCGGGATGAGGTGTCCCCGTATCTGAAAAGTTTGATGAATAATGCTCTAATTAATGGTAGGATTCCTGAGTCATGGAAGAGGGCTAACATTATTGTCATACACAAGAATGGAACTGACCCGAGAAGGGTAAAGAATTATCGCCCCATTTCTTTGTTAAACAATGACTATAAGTTGTTTGCTGCGGTGTTAGCGAGCAGGCTAAAAAACCTCTTACAGGAACTAATACATCCAGACCAAGCCGGCTTTTTGCCGAACAGATTTTTGAAAAACAATATTAGGGCATTAATTAATACAATTGAATATTTTGAAAAATACCCCCAGAAAGAGGCCGGCCTGCTTTTTGTCGACGCGGAAAAAGCGTTTGACAACGCAAACTGGGGTTTCCTTATTTACTTAATCAGAGAACGGGATATGGGGCATGCTTTTGAGAATGCGGTCAGGGCCATATACTCAAATCAGAAAGCATCGCTACTCATTAATGGAGATTCCGCTGGATCATTGGACATTGAAAAAGGGACGAGGCAAGGATGCCCTCTCTCGCCTCTGTTGTTTATACTTCTTTTGGAACCACTTTTAGAAGCTATAAGGAAGGACGACCTCCTAAAGGGCCTAAGGGTGAAAACCGTTCATTGGAAGGTAAAAGCATATGCAGACGATATCGTCTGTATTATGGAAAACCCGCTAGAGAGCTTCGAGCTATGGATGAGGAAAATAATAGAGTTTGGGAAGGTGGCAGGCCTAAAGATTAATAAGGAGAAAACAAAAATCCTGACTAAAAATGTGAATCCAGAAAGGAGGGCCCTCCTACAACAAATATCAGGGTGTGATGTGGTCAGGAAAATAAAATACCTTGGCATACAACTTACGGCGAAGAATAACCAACTCTTTCAAAATAATTATGCCCTAGTATGGTCGGAGATTAAAGGAAAACTGGAAAAGTGGAAATTTCTTAATTTGAACTTGCTAGGCAGGATCTCAGCAATCAAGATGGGAGTCCTTCCGAGACTTATGTTTTTATTTCAGAACTTACCGATTATTAGATCACGTCTTTGTTTCAAGGTATGGAGAACCGACATACTTAAATTTGTATGGTGCTCGAGGAAAGCAAGAATCAAGTTTAATATTCTATGCGACCGTCGGGAGAGAGGGGGTTTGGGACTACCCAATTTCCAATTATACCACGATGCAGCCGCTTTGAGTTGGGTAAAAGAGTGGGCAACATTGAAAGATAGTAATCTGTTGGCTGTGGAGGGCTTTGATCTGCGCCGGGGGTGGCACGCCTACCTCTGGCATGAGAAGGCGCTGGTAGAAAAAACTTTTCGAACCATTTTGTTCGGGCGTCACTCCTCAAGAGTTGGAACAGATACAAAGATCGACTCTATCAAGCGACACCGCAATGGATATCGCCACAGGAAGCCCTACAGATCAGGGAACTCCCAACCAGTAAATGGTACACTTACGGACAGTTGATTACCAAAGTAGGATCTGAGTGGGCACTCAAATCGCTGGAAGTACTAAGAGATCAGTCCATCGATCTGTCATGGTTCCACTACGCTCAATGTAAAGAAAGTTTTAAACGGGATTCACAAAAGAACTTCAACACACAGTCAAATGTTTGGGAGAAGATAATGAAGACAAACAAAAAAATAATAAGTTCTCTATATGGCCAACTTCTTGAGTGGGAGACAGAAACTGAAAGGATAAAGGACACAATGATACGATGGGCTCAAGACTTGGGACACTCTATTATGTTACAGGAGTGGGAATCACTCTGGAAGGTTAAAGTCAGGCAATTGGGCTTTTCACATATAACAGAAAATTGGTACAAAATGTACTACCACTGGTACCACACTCCGATGAGCTTAGCCAGATGCTACCCGTCTATGAGTGACCTTTGTTGGAAATGTAAGAAGGAGAAAGGCAGTTTCATGCACTGCTGGTGGCACTGTAAGACCCTAAGGAAATTCTGGGGGGGAGATTCATTCCCATATGGAAAATATCTTGGGGGATAAATTTGAGTTGAAGCCGGATTTTTATTTACTCCATATTATTGATAAGAACTGGGATAGTAACAAAGAAAAGATATTTTCTATGCTAGCCACTGCGGCAAGAATGGAAATTGCCCAGAATTGGAAAAAGGAAGGCCCGTTATCAGTAAAAAATTGGTTCCTCCGCATTAGAGAAATTATGGCTTTGGATAACCTAAGGAGTATGATAATGGACCACAGTAGCAAGAACAAAACGAACTGGGCTAAAGTTAGCAATTATGTGAATGAACTGAGTCCAAAAGTAATTCGTAAAACCAGCTAAGGACTGCGCCTGCTCGGGTAACAGCAGTCCCTGGGGAACCAATCTGGTATAAGGGCCAGAAGGAAATAAATGGGAAAACCGGATCTAAAGGACCGGACCGACTGGACGGGAGATCAACGTGTAACCTCAACCCCCTTGTGTCTTACCCCTCACTTCCCTTCCCTTCCCTTTCCTTCCTTTTTTCCCCAAGTTTTATTCCTGTATTGAAAACACAATAAAAATATCATAAATAAAAAAAAAACCACACTCCTACCTTCAGTCAAGGAAGGAGGGTGGGGCAAGGAGGAGAAAAAGGCAGAGGGACCCCTGCCGTGCATGCGCATGCGGCGGGAGCGCGCCTCTCTCCTCCGCGCCTTGCCCTCCTTCCTTGACTGAAGGTAGGAGGGCGGGGCGAGTAGGAGAAAAAGGCGGAGGGACCTTGCCGCGCATGCGCGCGTTGTGGGAGGGCGCCTCTTCCTCCTCCTTGCCCCGCCCTCCTTCCTTCAATTAAGGAAGGAGGGCGGGGCAAGGAGGAGAAAGAGGCAGAGGGACCGCTGCTGTGCATGCACGTGGCGGGAGCGTGCCTCTTTCTCCTCCGCGCCCTGCCCTCCTTCCTTGACTGAAGGTAGGGGGTGGGGCGCGGAGGAGAAGAGGTGGAGGGACCCCTGCCGCGCGTGGCGGGAGGGCACCTCTTTCTCCTCCTCGCCCCACCCTCCTTCCTTCAATCAAGGAAGGAGGGTGGGGCGAGGAGGAGAAAGAGGCAGAGGGACCTCTGCTGCACATGCACACATGGCTAGAGGCACCTCTTTTTCCTCCATGCTCCGCCCTCCTTCCTTGACTGAAGGTAGGAGGACGGGGCAAGGAGGAGAAAGAGGCGGAGGGACCTCTGCCGCGCATGCGTGCGTGATGAGAGGGCGCCTCTTTCTCCTCCGCATCCCTCCCTCCTTCCTTGATTGAAGGAAAGAGGGCGGGCGTGGAGGAGAAAGAGGCACCTCCCGCCGCCACGCACATGCACACTTTTTTTGAATTTTTTTGATTTTTTTGAATTTTTTTGAATTTTTTTTGAATTTTTTTTACTTGGGGGGGGGGTCCGGACCTGCTGCTGCGCCATGGCTGCCGCCCTAGGCCATGGCCTAGGGTGGCCTTATGGGTAATCCGGGCCTGATGTAGCCTTCCTCATGACTGAAAGGCACCTTGGGACAAGTACAGATTGCAGGCCATTTTAAAAATTCCAACTCCCATTAGCCCTAGTAAGCATAACTCGTATTCAGACAACATGGTAGCTGGAAGTTAACAAGGGTTGCATGACAACAAAGTCCCTACCACATTATTTGGATGTATGAGCCACAATAAACCTGTAATTTTGAATCAGCACTCTTGCAGGGATTCATGTTAGACTTACTGAACATATATACTATAGGCCAGCATTTCCTAAATGAGTATTCCTCAACTTGGTTTAACATGGGGGGGGGATAGATCAGTGTGTGGACTAGAAACCTAGACATCCAAAGTGGATAGGAGCTAATTTCAAATTTTGAACTTGGTCTGGAGATTTTCTCTCCATCCCAGTGAACAAAATGTCTCCAAGAAAAACAAAATTCAGATCATTCTGATTTTTTTCAGACTCAGAGAATCTGCCAAAATAGAGATAACTCTTCTCATGCTCTCTCTGCTTTACAATGCATATTTTCAACAAGATATCTCAAAGAATTACCTAGTCCCAGGATAGGAAACCTTGACCCTCTATAGCTCATGAAATATACGAGGGCGGGTCAATAAGTCTGTGACTTTTTGAAGAAAACACAGATTTTTGGATAAAAAATCATTTTATTTTTCAACATAGTCTCCTTTGAGCTCTATACACTTTGTCCAATGTTTCTCCAATTTTTTTATCCCTTCCAAAAAAGAAGATTTGACGAGGTCATCAAAATAGGTATTTGTTTGTGAGATGATTTCATTGTTGGAGTCGAATCTCTTTCTGCCAAGCCATTTCTTCAGGTTTGGAAACAAGAAATAGTCACTCGGGGCTAAATCCGGAGAATAGGGTGGATGAGGAAGCAATTCGTATCCCAATTCATGGATTGTTGCCATGGCAACTGCACATGTGTGCACCCTTGCATTGTTCTGGTGCAAAAGAATTTTTTTCTTGGCCAAATGCGGACTTTCCCCCCCAAATCCTCATTAAATCGACCCAATAAATTGACATAATATTCGCCATTGACTGTTTTGCCCTTTTGAAGGTAGTCAATGTGGATTATACCGTGTGCATCCTAAAAAATGGTCGCCATGACTTTATTGGCTGACAAACCCACCTTCTTTGGCACCGATTCACCCCAAGAAACCCATTGTTTTGACTGCTGTTTGGTATCTGGTGTGTTGTGGTGGATCCACGTTTTGTCCATGGTTACAAAAGGGCACAAAAATGCATACATATTACGGTTGAATAAGGCAAAACACTCCTGCAAAATTGTCACACGATTGTGTTTGTGGTCAATTGTGAGCAAACGCAGCAGCTATCTTGTGGAAAGCTTTTTCATACCCAAGTGATCATTTAAAATTGAAACCACTAAGCCATATGAGATGCCTACGGCTTCCACAATCTCTCACACTTTCAATCTCCAATCAGCCAACACCATATCGTGATTTTTTCCAATTGTTTCGGGTGTAGAGATCTCAACTGGGTGTCAAGAACCTTTGGCATTTTCCGTGCTTGTATGGCCACAACAAAATTCAGTAAACCACTTTTTTACCATTGAAATTGATGGTGCAGAGTCCCCTGAGTATTTATCAAGCTTAGCCTTGGTTTGAGTGATGGTTTTTCTCCACAAAAAATAATGCTGAATGAGCACACAAAATTCACTTTTTTCCATTTTCTCCTCAAATCACGCGGTAGTCCGCTTTCAATGGCTGTCAAACACAAACTAAATGACGCAGCTTGTTCAAATTTTGACAGGAGTCAACTGACAGGTGCCTAATGACAGGAGCAGTGTTGCTCTTTCAGTTAAGAGGTGGGAAATTCAAAAAGTCACAGACTTATTGACCCGCCCTCGTAATTCCCTTACTAGGAGCTAATAGCTATCCTTTAGGCATGGTTTAGAACCCAAAAATAGCAAATCAAAAATCTAATGGGGAGGGGGGATTTTTTTTTATTAGTAATAGGAAGACTTACAAAAAAATTCCAAAAATTTCTAAATGTAACTTAATTACTAACGAAATTCGTTAGTAGTTCATATGCCAGCGCATGCGCATTCCAGATGGTTTTGGCCTACAACTCCCAGAAATCCTAACAGCTGGTAAATTGGCTGGGATTTCTGGGAGTTGTAGGCCAAAACTTGAATAAATCACACTGAATTCTAGCTGGGACTCTCCAAATAGGAAGGAGGGAGGGAAGGAGGGAGGGAGGGGGGGGTATTCTATTCTTGGAAGCAGCAAAAGAAAAGGAGGAGGAGCCCCCCCCCTCGCTCCTCGCTGCCTCTCTCTCACCCCGATCCCGAGGGAGCGAGGGCCCAAGTTTGCCCAGGCTGGTCATATACCTACATTCTATGCACATGCAATAATACAGCAGTAATAACAATGGGTATAAGAATAGGTAAAATTCAAACCGGGTATTCTGACTGGTCCCTGCCTCATGGGGTGCAAACGGGCTCTTCTCTGTGAGCCCGGGAAATTAGCCCGGGGAAAAGCCAGCGTTTTCTGCTTGGGTGCACACACATACATATTCTTTGGGGGATTTGCTGCAGAATCTTCTCTATGAGCCCAGGATTCTACAGCAAATCCCCCTCCCAAGAATATGTATGTGTGTGCTCCCAAGCAGCAAACGCTGTCTTTTCCCTGGGCTAATTTCCTGGGCTAATAAGAGAAGAGCCCGTTTGCACCGCATGAGGAGAGACCAGTCAGAATACTTCAGTTTGAATTTTACCTCTTGTTATTGTTATTACTGCTGTATTATTGCATGTGCATGGAATGTAGGTATGACCAGTTGGATTACTTATAATATTAGGCACTTACAGTAGCATTCATTCTATTATACATTAGGTTGGTTTCTCACCCCAATACTCTTTGATGCTTTAGATCCTGGCAGGGCAGGAGAGGCAGGGAAGCCTGGAAAAATGTAAACAGAGAGGTTTACTCAGAGTAAATCCACAAAGGAGGGCCCTTCATCCAAAGTGCCCTCCTTGCAGATTTACTCTGAGTAATCCTCTCTGTTTACATTTTTCCAGGCTTCCTTCCAGCCGAAAGAAGGAGCGAGTTTAGGGCTTGCCTTGCCATAATACTTATTGGCAAGGGAGGCGGGAGGGTGGTGAGAGAAGGAGGGTGCCCCCTTATGCCCCCACGACCTAATAACGACACTTAAGAAAATCCTGGCCCCCCGGTTCGAAAAAGAAAGTCCACTTCCTGGTTGGCGTTCCAGGTGCGGAAATACTCGAAAGTAGCATTTCTTACGAATTTCTTACGAAACGAATCATTTTCATAACTTTTTTCTCATGCCTACTATCCACAGTAGAGAGCTGCCAGTCAAAAATTGCCAAATATCCCTTTCACAGTAAATAAGTTGCCTACCTCTAAGTGAAAAATGTACCTTTGCACACACCAATAATGTCAAGGACATCCTGCAACTTTAGAGCATATGGGTATCCATGAAGTTATGCATGCCATTAGTTAAATATATCATTTTGAATACAGTGGCAATTGTGTTCTAGTTGAGTAACAGGACTGGAAATCTGTTGTATATCCCTAAGATGTCTTTGGCAATGTGCATATTCACAGGTAATTATATGACTAATTGGACTTGCATATATTTCAATCAACTTCATGCTCCATTTTCAAAAGTGTGATTTTGCTTTCATCTTACATTTCATAGTAGCTAATCCCAACCTGCTCATTAAATTTAATGAGCAATCAGACCAGCTTGCTGCTGTTTCCTCACCCTGCCCTTTTCTATTGCCAGCACCCTAAAGAGTATGAGAAAAGAGCAAGTTCACACATGCACATACAAGCACACCCTCTCACACATGTTGATATACCTTATAAACAAGTGTAAAGCAATGCTCAAACATTGTTTCATCATCAAAGCAAAATCTTCAGATTGCATCTTCATTTAAAATCATTTTCATATCTCCTCTTAGTCCTTCTCTAGAAAAAATTTAAAGTGCTGTTTTTGACCTTTAATGCTCTATACGGTTCTGGCCCAGCTTATTTGTCCGAACGCATCAGCCGCTACATCTCACGTCGTAATTTAAGATAATCTGGGGAGGCCCTGCTGTTGCTCCCGCCTACTTCTCAAATGCGGTTGGTGGGGACGAGAGATAGGGCCTTCTCGGTGGTGGCTCCCTGTCTGTGGAACGCACTCTCAATTGATATACGATCAACCCAATCCCGCCTGGCATTCAGGAAAAAAGTGAAATCCTGGTTATGGGACCAGGCGTTTGCACATTAGCACGATACAGCACTTTAGATTGGATTGAAATGGCAAACTGGTGGACATGACCCAATGCTTCTATTATGGACGGAATACTGTTTTTAACTGATGTGAATGTATATGATGTATTTGAATGCGAATTGTATTTTAATGTATTTTAATTTTGACTGTTTTTGGTTTTTTATTAGATGTATACCGTGTTTTTGGCATCGAATTGTTGCCGTTGTTAGGCCGCTCTGAGTCCCCCCTCGGGGGTTGAGAAGAAGCGGGGTAGAAATGGTGGAAATAATAAATAAATAATAAAAAAATAATAAAAAATAGGAAAATAGTGACTAGGAAACTCTGGAGATTGATGATTCTTGTTTCTTGGTCTCTGCATTATATTTAAAAAGTATATGCTCTAAATAGTTAAAAAGTTAAACAATAGAATTTAAGTTAGTGCAGCTCTTTCCTTGTTATTGGCCCCCTGGTGGTGCAGCAGGTTAAACTGCTGACCTGCTGAACTTGCTGACTGAAAGGTTGGCGGTTCGAATCCAGGGAGCAGGGTGAGCTCCTGCTGTTCGGTCCAGCTTTTGTCAACCAAGCAGTTCGAAAACATGCAAGTGTGAGTAGATCAATAGGTACCGCTTCTGAGGGAAGGTAACAGCACTTCATGTAGTTATGCTGGCCACGTGTCTTTGGAGGTGTTTACAGACAATGCTGGCTCCTCAGCTTAGAAATGGAGATGAGCACCACCTCTAGAGTCGGACACAACTAGACTTAATGTCAGGGGAAACCTTTACCTTTACTTCCTTGTTATTGCTGTACATCTCGAAGTTATTCTGAAGTTATGGTGGTCCTGTCAACCGCATCAAACTGTTTTCTTGGCAGAATTCCTACAAAGGAGGTTTGCCTTCCTCTAAGAGGTCTCCAGTGTCATTGTCCAACATTCAAAGGACTATACCACACTGGCTTTCTGCCCTTTCCTTAAAAACCTTCAATTTTGAAAGCATATCTGAATTTAAAAGTCTCCATGTGCTGATTGAAGGACGAGCCAACCTAATCTATTTAGGGAGTGAGTTCCAACGGTGAGGGGCAACGACTGAGAACGTCCTTTCTTTATTTCCACCAGTCTTACCTCTGATAGTGGTGATACTATTTCTGTGAGGGCTGTCACATGTGGTCAAAGTACCCTGAAAAAGGGATGTAATACACCAATCACTATAAAGAACTGGTAAATACCTAATATATTACCACAAATATGATAAGTTCTGAATCACAGAAAGGCAAGTTACAAAATACAAATGATACAATAGATACAATTACCCCAGAGGGGTTCCTACCAGCAGGGACACTCAATGAGTCCAATGTCCTGTTGATCCATAGTTCATATGGGAGAGTTCATGATAAGTCCGCACCAAATGGCGAAAATCCACAAACACGGTATCCCGATTCTATCTGCCCAATGGCAGTGTGACATAGTGTCCGCTGGGAAATGTCCATGAGACAAATAATCCAATCTGTGATGTACTCACAATAGTACGCCAAAATTTCAATGGAAGGTTATGCCAATGAAGTAACAATACATCCACCGATGTACAGATATCTAGTAGGCTTGGTTTAGAATCCTAAAATCGCAATTCTAAAATCAAATGGGGGGGGATTTTTTTTTATTAGTATATCAAATACTTACAAAAAATTTTGCAAAAAGTTCTAAAATGTAACTTAATTGCTAACGAAATTCTAAATTGGTTCTAAAGTCAAAAACAGTCAAAAATCAATGGGGGAACATTACCCTTAAACTGTAGATGTATAACATAAATATAAGAGCTAGCTACTAGCTCTCAGTACAATTGTGACCTTCTCTACCCTCCTCTTTCATTCCTTCCTTTGCTCTTTGGTTCCCCATCCCTTCTTTTCTCTTTCCTTCCTTCCCTCCCCCCTTCTCTACTTCTTCCTTTGTCTCCTTCCTTCCTTTGTTCACGTTTTATTTCCCTAATAGCAATTAAACAGAAAGATATATGTATAATATATAGACTTTCTGCTGTGCTTTCTGCAACCGAACTTGCCTATCTCAGATTGGCCTCTTTAGTCATCAGCGCTTGTAAAAGCGTGGGATGAGTCCTTCCTGAATCTTCGCTCGTGAAGTAATGCCGAGAGAGAGATATGTATTAATGCAGTGGTTCCTCATGTTGTGGTGACCCCCATCCATATTTTCGTTGATACTTCATAATTTTGTTACTCTTATGAATTCTAATGCAAATATCTAATATGCAGGATGTATTTTCATTGTTACAAATTGACCAAAGTTAAAGCACAGGATTAATCACAAAAACAATATGTTTGGGGAGGATGGACAACGGATGATGGGATTTGCAGTACCTTCGACCAATTCAGCTCTGACTTCCACAGCTGAGACCCCATGAATGACAGACCTGGACTAAACTTGGCACACAGAACCCCATGACCCACAGAAAATACTGGAGGGGTTTGGGAGGAATTGACAGTGATTTAGGGAGATAACTCTGAACCCAAACAATCCTGGATCAGGACCAAACTTGGCATGAATAATTAATATGCCCAAATGTGAATGCAGATGGAGTTTGGGGAAAATAGACCTTGACATTTGGGAGTTGTAGTTGCTGGGATTTATAGTTCACCTTCAATCAAAGAGCATTCTGAACTCCACCAATGACAGAATTGGGCCAAACTGGGATCCCCCCGCACTCGCCGGTGCCGCTCACCCCTCTCGCCTCTCTCTAGCCTCGATGCATGGATCCAGGCTAGAGAGAAGCAGAGGGGTGTGCGAGCCTTTTTCAGCTGAAATATGGCCGACCCAACCCTGGGTCGGCTTATATTTCAGCTGGAAAAGAGGCCCGCGCCTCTCCGCCTCTCTCTAGCCTGGATCCAGGCCAGAGAGAAGCAGAGGGGTGTGCGGGCCTTTTTCCAGCTGAAATATAAGCCGACCCAGGGTTGGGTCGGCTTATATTTCAGCTGGAAAGGCGCCGCGCGCCTCCGCCTCTCTCTAGCCTGGATCCAGGCTGAGAGAAGCAGAGGGTGTGCGGGCCTCTTTTTCAGCTGAAATATGCCGACCCAACCCTGGGTCGGCTTATATTTCAGCTGAAAGGCGCCGCGCGCCTCTCCGCCTCTCTCTAGCCTGGATCCAGGCTAGAGAGAAGCAGAGGGGTGTGGGCCTCTTTCCAGCTGAAATATAAGTCGACCCAACCCTGGGTCGGCTTATATTTCAGCTGAAAAGGCACGCGCCTCTCCGCCTCTCTCTAGTTTGATCCAGGCTAGAGAGAAGCAGAGGGTGTGCGGGCCTCTTTCAGCTGAAATATAAGCCAACCCAGGGTTGGGTCGGCTTATATTTCAGCTGAAAAAGGCCATCGCACCCCCCTCTCGCCTCTCTAGCCTCGATGCATGAAGGCAGAGCAACAGGGAAGAGACGGAGACGGGGGGGGGAAGCCTGGAGGACTACAGTTCCCAGAATGCATTGCCTAGCAGCAGAGTCACTTCCAGTTCCCCATAGAAATGCGGGAAAAGAAGAAGCTTAATGAAGGCGGGAAGGAAATGAGCGGGAGAAGACAAGACAGGGAGAAGTGAGTACTACAATAATTAATTAATTAATACTTTAGAACTTCTAACGAACTTAACGCATATTGTTGACCTGAAGGACCGTAAAAGGAAGTCTACTTCCTGGTTCATGACAGCGAGCCGTAAAACAACAAAAGTCCCATTAATTACGAATTTCTAACGAATCAATTAGATTTCCGTTTCAATTTTAGCATGCCTAATATCTAGGTCACCATAATCAGTATTCATAGTACTCCGCAACCATCGATAGGAAGAAACGGCCGACGAGGAAAACCATACTACAGGCAACCATCACTCGTTTCGACCCTTACGGGTCTTTCTCAAGGCCCCAAGATGTGAAGATGTCATAGCCATATCCATAAGGTACTCAAATACAGTGCATACATACAATTGTAATAAACTCTGGTCTGTAATAAGATACAGCCATTTGGATGACTACCAGTGATGTTATAAGATTTTTTCGCCCTGATCAATCTAATTCAGCGACGCGCCCTGGGGAAGTGCCCTTTTGCAGCACAAAAACGGCAACTGTTTGCAGGCGCCCCATATTATTTTCAAGCTGTTCGGCAAGGTTCCGGCTTTTTTCCTGTTTGTACTTTGGCGTTTGCTACTCATGTTTACTTCTACGCGGACCCAGTTGCTGACTACACTCTGATGAAACTTACGGCAATTATCAGGAGGCTCGTCCTTACTCCATAGTGGCGTGGCTACAATGCGCCCGGTCGCATTCCTGTGACGCGGCTCCAGTTTGCCCAGCCGCGCCCACACATTGGAGCACTATCCCGCAACGCAATTTTGGTCGTTTTCTTGGACCCTTATCCTACCTTTGTGACTTCTAAATTCCAACGGACTCCTAACGATCTATAAGCGACTATCTCCTATTTGAGTGGATCATATGGACAATGGACCTGTAATACTACGTATCTCTGCAACATTCACAGGACCAGGTTTGACTTAATAGCCTCTCCGGGCTATAGTTTCGATATCTTTATGGATGTACTATCCTATGTGTGTATATATAGAACTACGTTCTCAGTGTGTTTATGCAACAAATATTGATGTGTTTATGAAAACGAATATTGTTTGGGCTGATTATTCCACTCTGTATTCATTGCCCTATAGACACAGTCCTGCCATATCTTGTGGTTCCTTCCTTCTGTAATAAGATACAAAATATACATAGAGTAATATGCAATATAAACACGATTGTAATACACAATACGAAGTTTGCATCTCACAGAAAACCCATGTGGTCAAAGTGCCAGCTGACAAATTCACAAACCTAAAATTTGAAATTTAGGACCAAGTTGCTTGACTTTGAGATTGTTGTGTTCAAGAACTGTGATAGCATGTTCTGGCTTTTTTTTCTTTCTTTCACAGCATGTAATCTCACTTTTCTTGATCTAGCATCATATGGAATAGGAATCTGTATAATTGTCCCCTATATTTTCCAGACTATACAGGTGGAAAGGAAACACAAGATTCCATTTAAATGAAACAAAAGCCTAGTGACAAAGAATGTATATATATGGTTTTATCTGTCATGAAATCAAAGATATAGCAATAGAGATAAGTGTGCACTGTGATGGGGTTACATAAAAGAAAAGGAAAATTATAACAAAATCTTCTGTTGTTGTTAGTGTTTAAGGAATGACACTGAATGTCTATAGTCAAGTCAGTATTCCTAATATTCTTTTTTTTAAGTTCCAAGAATATTGATTGAGGCAGCCATCCTGCATTTTGGTTTTCTTTATTGATGAGCTTGTGGGGAGGGCTTTGGGCAACATGAAAGACATGGTTTTAGAGGAATCAACATGCAGAAGGCATTCTAATCTAACAGGAAAGAGCTTTCTGAAGCTGCAGCAAGATGAGATTACAAAACCTCCTGTAGGTTAATTATTAATATCTTGGAAGGATAAGCTTTTTACAATCACTCCAAGATTTCCTCTGTTCATTCTGAATGTTTCCATCCTATAGTGCAGTTCAATAAAAAAAAAGTGCAGAGCGTGGGAGGTAAAGAAAGACTGGAACTAGTCTTAGAGTTATCAGCCTCTGATTGTTGAGGATCTATTTGGGTTTGTAGTATCTGCTTGGGTTTACTTCCAGGATGTCTCGAGAACACTACAATCTGTAAATGCTCAAGTCCTAAGAAAACACAATTTTTTCTGGTCAATAACCAGCATCAAAACAAACAGAGAGCAGCGTAAGTGGAACATACGTTTAGGCATCAATGTGCAAGCTTCAAAAAAATGACATACATTAAAGGGTGGATATCTCCAATTTAAATACTTTGAACCCCATTAATAATTCGTATTTGAAATTATTTTGACCCTATATCGACCCTCGGCATCCAACCCGGAAGTGAAGTTTCAAAACCAAACCCGGGATCACCATTTTTTGTAAAGGGCACATTATTAGGTCATTTTTTCCTCTCCTCAGTTCTCAACTCGTGATACGAGACTGGAGGGCAGCAGCACCCTCCTTTCTCCTCTCGCCAGCTGAGAGCTGAGGCGGGCGCTTTGGAAGCAGCCACACACACCTCCCTCACTTTCCCCACTGCCTCTGAGATGGCAGAGAAAGGAAGGTGTGTGTGTGCATGCAAGGCATCCACACATCTCACATCCTTTCAATGCCACCTCAGAGGCATCCCGGGTTAAATTTAATCCGCAATGCTTCTGAGCTGGGGGGGGGGGAAGAGTGCAGGGCTTGCCTTCCATTCTTTCCTCCCAGCTGGCATAACGAATAATAACAAAAAATCGTTATTAATTACGATTCAATTAGGAAATTTACTTTAAAATTTTCAGAATAATTTCTATAACGACCCAGCAAAGGAAATCCCCCCCCACGAGTTTAGAATCAAACTTTTTTATGGATCAACCACCCCTAAAATACATCCTTTTTCTTTCCCCAGGAGCTCTTCTACAGTAAACCGATCTTCCATGTCTTTCTTCACTAATTGACTTCAGATCCTCTGAAGATGCCAGCCACAGATGCAGGTGGAAACAGCCTGGAAACCACACACCTCAATTGTCCCAAGTATTTGCTATTTTCTAGTACCATCATAGTGTCACATGTATATCTTAAACTGCTGATGTTCCTTCAGTTTTCATGCCTCCTTCCTCCAAGTCTAATCCTGCTTTACATATGGTGTTCAATTTAAATAGATACCATGATAAAAATAGCAATAGGAAAAATCTTGAATAAGCTATGGAGACCCAGAACTGTACATGTGGAGTTTGTTTCTGAAGGATATCAAATCAAAAGAAAGAAAAAAGGAAAAAAAAGAGTCATAGGTGGCAGCACTTTGTTGGTTAGGAGTAGAATAATATGTGCTGATCAAAATGATCCAAATGTATAAAATCACTTCGGTATAGGGTTTGGAAAAGTGCAAAAGAATGCACATCCTCAGCACATTTTTTAAAAATTCCTACAGCATTTGTTCAAATGGGGTTGGTTCCTTTTTGGAAACAAGCTCCATGTATTAGATGGGGGAAGAGACATTATCAGAAGGCAGGTTGTTCTTACATTTGTCTAGTCACAGTACTCGCAAGTGGAGGACAAGTTATTTTATTGTTAATTAGCTGTACCTGCCACGCGTTTCTATGGCCAACCTTCCCTCCTTTCTCTCCTCCTTTCTTTCTCTCCTTCCTTCCCTCCCTCTTTCCTTCCTTCTCTTTTTTCTTTCATTCTCTCCTTCCTTCTCTTCCTCCTCCCCCCCCCCAATTTTCTTTCCCTTCCCCTTTCTCCTCTTTCTCCCTTCTCTACCTATTTTGGATTGCAACTCCCAGCAGTCCTCCTAATCAATCTATCTACCTATCAATCAAAACTTTATTACGGTCACAGACCAGCACAAAGCGGGCACAAGCGCCCTAAGAGGAGAAGGACAACTCCCCAGTAAACAGTTATTTAAAATCAGACTAGAAATCAGTATAAAAATATATTTTAAGAGACAGGATATTGTTGCCTTACGGTGTCAATCATCCTCCGTCTGATATTAAGGGCAGCAGCACAGAACTTAGCAACACTGTAAGTCATTGTAGTGTTAGAGTCCGAAAGCAGCAGGGTGGAATAGCATCTTTCACTGCGCCCCGGGTACTTTAAAAGCCATGGTCCAATGAGATTGGATCTAAGATCTCTGTAGAACATGCATTGAAGAAGCACGTGCTCAGTTGTTTCCACATCACCAGACCCACAGGGGCATAGTCTCTGCTTGAAGGGGGTCTTCTGATACCTCCCCTCCAATACAGCCGATGGGAGGGCATGGCATCTTGCCAGGGTAAAAGCCCTTTGGTGTTTGGGCACCTCCAGATCTGTTAGGTCTACCTACCTACCTATCTATCTCTATCTAATCTATCTAATCCAGGGGTGGGCAATTATTTTTTTCCAAGGAGCCAAAAAATATTATGGAGGGCCGCACCTAAAGACTGAACTACATTCTAATCTACATTATTTATTTATTTACTATATTTTTTATATATTACACATAATTAATATTAATATATTAATATATCAAGAAATATTCATATATTATTAGTATTAATATCATAATTATTATATTATAGTATATATAGATATTATAATATATTGAAATTATAATATAATATAACATTATATTATATTATTTATTATATTATTATTATAAAATTATTATAAAATTATTATAAAAATCACTAAAATAAAATAAAATGAAATTCAAGAAGACAAGGTGCAAACCAAGATAGAGGCTGACATCCTCAAGAGAGGAAGGATCCCAAGATGGAATGGCCCAATGGACCCAGCCCAGAGGATGACAAAGCGGCCGCAGCAGAGCAGAGCAGCAGACGATCGGACTGCAACTCTCCTGGACTATTCCTGGACTGCAACGCCCGCTCTCGCCCCCAGCCATTCCCCAGCTGATTGCCCTGCCATGGAGTGCCTGCCATCCCGGCTTTGGAGTGCCTGCCATCCCGGGAGGCGATCCGGGCCTGCAGCGGGAGCAGTCGGTGACCTGAGGCGGCTGATCGCCCTGGCGACCTGGAAGAGGATCAAGTCTTATGGGTCGCCAGGGCGATCAGCTGCCGCAGGTCGCCGACTGCTCCCGCTGCAGGCCCAGATCGCCTCCCAGGATGGTAGGCCCTCTAAAGCCGCCGCTCTTCCGATTGTTCTCTGGAGCGGTGGGCTGTCTGCTGATGCGATGGGATGGCGGCAGCGGCACCCTTTCCTCTTGGGCCCACCCCCAACGCCCTTCTCACCAGGCTGGACAGATTCGGCTGTCGGGCCGCATCCGGCCTGCAGGCTGTAGGTTGCCCAGATCTGATCTATCTAGAGGATTGCTGAGAGTTGCAGTCCAGGAATAGGAAATTCGAAATATGCAGGGATTGGGATGCTCTCAAAGAAATCCAAGGAGAAGAAAGCTTGCCGCTTGGAAGCAGTGCATTTGCATCATCCTCCTTTCCTAAAGGGCCTGGTCTAGGGGATGCTGGGAGCTGTAGTCTAAATGAGAGTGTGAATATGCTATTGTGTGTTTTGTTTGCAAGGTGGAATTGTTTTTGCGCATGCGTTGTAGCATCTTTTTTGCTTTTTTTGGCCTTTTAAGTCCCTTATGTTTTATTATTCAGTGTTTTAATGAGTGATGGCCACTCTTTGGCCTGATAGGTGTATTGTGTCCAAATTTCGTGTCAATTTTTCCAATGGTTTTTGAGTTATGTTAATCCCACAAACAAACATTACATTTTTATTTATATAGATTGCTGTTAAATTTAGTTTGACTTGTGGTGATCTCATGAGAGAGAGACCTCAAAGGCACTCCATCCTCAAGGGCTCTGCTCAGGTCTTGCAGACCCCGGACTGTGGCTTCCTTGTCTGAGCCTATCTACTTCCTCTTTTCCTCCTGCCTTCTATGTTGCCAAATATTATTGTCTTTTTTACTGAAATGGGGACGGGGATGGGAGAAACGGTTGGAAGATGGGTAGAAATGGTCTTTTGAGCTTTTGATGCACTTGGAAATTGGATAGAGTGCTTTAAAACATATGTGATGGGATTTGTCATTTTAGTTCAATTTTTATTTATTTATTTATTTATTTATTTATTTATTTATTCGGGTTTCTATGCCGCCGACTCCCGAAGGCTCGCGGCGGCTTACAAGAGCCGAAGGCACAATAAAATACAGAAGGTTAAGAACAATTAAAAACAAGCAACACAGTAAAAACAACTACACAGTTGAGGTAGTGGCACAACCAAGACGCACGGACCTACCCATCGAAGGCCTGCCTAAACAAATTGGTTTTACAAGCCCGCCTGAACGGGAGCAGGTCCTTCATTGCCCAGGTGTCGGCCGGGAGGGCGTTCCACAGCGTGGGAGCTATGACAGAAAACGCCCTCCGGCGGGTGGATGTCAGCCGTGCCAGCTTCGCCGAAGGTACCTCCAAGAAGTTAGCATCCTCGGACCGCAGTGATCTCAGAGGGCAGCTGCAGTCCTTCTTAGATGATACAACATGGCTTGACCCCTTCCAGTCCGGCTTCCGTTCGGGGCACGGGACGGAGACGGTCCTGGTCTCCATCACAGACCAACTCCGCTGCCAGCTCGACCAAGGCGGGTCTGCGCTGCTCGTGTTATTGGACCTCACGGCAGCGTTTGACACGGTCGACCACAATCTTTTGATCCACCGCCTGGCCGTGGCTGGAGTGAGAGGGACAGCCCTTAAATGGCTGGCCTCCTTCCTCCACCAGCGGTCTCAGCGTGTGAGGAGGAGGGGTGGTCTCTGAGGGTTCCCCACTGATTTGTGGGGTTCCCCAGGGGCCATCCTTTCCCCTCTGTTATTTAACATCTACATGCAGCCGCTTGCACAGCTGGTGCGGAGTTATGGGCTGACCTGTCATCAATACGCCCGATGACACTCAGCTCATTCTGAGGATGGGGGCAGGCCGAGTCCGTCCCGATAATTTCCAACATTGCCTCGAAGCCGTTACTGGATGGCTGCGAGCCCGTAGGTTGAGGGTGAATCCGGCGAAGACGGAGATCTTGTGGCTGGGCCGCCCGGGCGGGGTGGGGGGGCCGGCTTCCGACCCTGGGCGGTGCGGCGCTGCATCCAGCGCCGTCAGTGAAAAGCCTAGGCGTCCACTTGGACTCCCAGCTGACCATGGAGGCCCAGGTCTCCATGGTCAGCAAGGCGGCGTTTTCCATCTCCGCCAGGCGAGGAGGCTGGCTCCCTATCTGTCCCGAACGACCTAGCCACGGTGAGCCAAGCCACGGTCATCTCGAGGCTAGACGACTGCACCGCGCTCTCCGTTGGCCTGCCTATGTCGTCGATCCGGAAGCTCAAGCTGGTGCAGAACAGCGCCGCCCGGCTCCTGTCTGGGGCTCCAGCAGGATGCCGAATAACTCCAGTCTTGCGGGATCTGCACTGGCTGCCTATTGAGCACCGGGTCGCCAAAGTGCTGGTTCTTACCTTTAAGGCCATCCACGGCCTGGGGCCAGCGTATCTGAGGGACCGTCTCGCCTTATACTGCCCATCGAGATCACTCCGGTCTGAAGAGGCCAATTTACTGGTTGTACCATCTGCTAAGCTGGCTCGTTTAACATCCACCCGCCGGAGGGCGTTCTCTGTGATAGCTCCTACGCTATGGAACGCCCTCCCGGTCGAGGCCAGAGCTTTGAGGGACCTACTCCCCTTTAGACGGGCCTGCAAAACCTACTTGTTTAGGCAGGCCTTTGGGGAGTAGGCCCCTGCTTCCACAATAGACCGCTTCGGCCACCGCTCATTGTACTGTTTTAATTTTTACTGTTTTAACTGTTTTATTGTATTGCATGTTTTTAAGCAATGTATGTTTCCTGTGTTTTATGCTGAACCTCTGGCACTACGCCATTGGCCTGTGAGCCGCCGCGAGCCCCCGGGAGTCGGCGGTGCAAAAATCCAAATAAATAAATAAATAAATAAATAAATATGGAGTGAGACGGTCCCTCAGATACGCTGGCCCCAGGCCTTGCACGGCCTTAAACGTGAGAACCATCACTTTGAAGGCTATCCGGTGCTCAATTGGCAGCCAGTGCAGGTCCTGCAAAACAGGTGTTATATGGCAACCTGCTGGAGAGCCAGACAGGAGCCGGGCGGCAGTGACATGGAGCAGTGGGAGTTCCTACTATGAGAAGTCTTCTGGCAAGTACTGATGCTCCAATTCAGGTCCCAAGCCTTTTCATGGGAGCCTGGACCTTTTGTTTTGTTGTTTTTTTTAAAAAAATTAACTAGAAAAAATAGCACCATTAAAAAACATACCCACTATGATAAAATAATTTGTGGACCTTCCAGTAATTGGTGGTTGTAGAGTTAGTAAATTCCTCCTTTAGAATACCATGAGGTTTTGGAGTTTTGCAATTTTGAAGATTTCCCCAAATAAAAAAGAAAGAAGGAATATGGAGTGGGTGGGAACTGTGCTCACCTGTGAGATGGTTGCAAACATGAGACTCAATGATAGAAAGGCTGGGGAACATATGTGTCTGATGTGAAATCTAAAACAAAACAATCTCTTTTGAAATGGAATGCTACGATATGCTCTGGCCCCCCGACTCTGGAATTCCTTGCCCGGCGAGATTAGGAAAGCCCCCACCTTGGAGACCTTTAAAAAAAACCCTGAAAATCTGGCTTTTCCATTGTGCCTTTGGAGAGTAATTACTTAATTTCTACCATTGCTCTCTTCAATGCCCCGTTCTTGGAGCCTATCCCCCTCCCCCATGTAAAGGATACCATTCCGATTATCTCATCCTGAGTTTTTAACACTTTATATTTGTGCCTGTGGCCCACCCTGTCCTTGTGATTTTAGATAACTAGTTGTATACTGGTTTTTTTTTATATGTATGTATTTTTATTGTGTTTATTGTTGATGTTCTTGATTTTATTTTGTTGTAATTTGCTGTTTGGGCTTGGCCTCATGTGAGTCGCCCCGAGTCCCTATTGGGGAGATGGGTGTGGGGTACAAATAAAGTTTATTATTATTATTATTATTTATTTATTTACTTTCCCTGCTTTCTACAATTCATCTGATGAGTTCCTAAGTATCACCTTTTTGGGCTTCATGACTGCATCAACTTGTCTCATCCAACACAGCAACCAGAGCAAGGCACCTAATAATAACAATAATAATAATACTTTATTTATAACCCACATCTATCTCCCCAGAGGGGACTCAGAGCAGCTTACATGGGGCTGTGCCAAAACAACAAATCACAAGAAATATAAAAAACACCAGAAAACCATAAACACAATAAAAGCAATAAACACAATAAAATAAACACATAGGTGTATCTAAAACAGGAATGACAGGGTGAGCCACATGTACATATAAAATGTTTAAAAACTCAGGGGGAGATAACTGAAGTAGTGTCAGAACATAAAGGATCACATGGGGGGGGGGAGGTCTCGCCAAAAGACGGGGGCCTTTGGGGAATCTAATCTCCTAAAGCTCAGTGGAAAAACCAGGTTTTCAGTTGTTTTTGAAGGATTCCAGTGAAGGGGCATTCCTAATCTCTCCTGGGAGGGAATTCCAAAGTCAGGGGGCCACAGAGGAGAAGGCTTTCTCCCTAGTGCTCACAAGCTGGGTCTGTGAGACTGGCAGGGGCGAGAGGAGGGCCTCCCCTGAGGAGCGAAGGGCTAGGGCTGGTTCATGGGAGGAGAGCCGGTCATGGAGGTAGGCGGGTCTCTAACCGTGTAGGGCTTTATAGGTAATCACAAGCACCTTGAATTGGGATCGGAAAATAAACGGCAGCCAGTGGAGCTCTTTAAACAGGGGGGGTCGACCTCTCCCTGTAACCTGCCCCAGTTATTAATCTGGCAGCCGAACGTTGGACAAGTTGAAGTTTCCAGGCCATCTTCAAGGGAAGCCCCACATAGAGCGCATTGCAGTAATCCAATCTAGAGGTAACCAAGGCATGGACCACCGTGGTCAAGTCAGACTTCACGAGGTATGGTCGCACATATGTTTTTATGTTAAAACAGAAAGAGAGAGGAAAAAATAAAGCGAGAGTGAATATCATTTATTTTTGCCACAGCTAGGTTGCAGTCCTGGGCTCAGTGTTACATTTCAGTAGACAATTTTTGGATTGTAATGTTAATCATCAAAACTAACCATTAGTCTTAGAGAACCAATGAATAATTTCCATTATAAATTAAAGTGGGTGTTGGGAGTAAGTACTTGGAAAGTAATTATTATAAGCCCACATTCTCCCTTTAGGTAAGCAGAAGGCAAAATGCTGATAAAGGTTCCATCACGTTTGGTGTTTACAGTATATTTAGGCAAGTGATTAATTTCTCATTTTCATGTTATCTGTCTACAGCATTTTCAGCACAGATGTTTTTGTTTTAGAGTCATGAAGAAGCTGGAGTGATAATCCTTTCTCTGCTTGATGCTAAGAAGAAAATACCAGATGAGTGTGAGGATGGTGACATCCTGTGAGTCACCAGGGAGTATCATGCCTAACAATTGGAAAATGTATTTTAAATGCAGCTGAGTCTGAGTTAGTCTATTAAAGGGCAACATTTCATGAAATATTAACAGAGCTTTCCAAACCTCAAGAGCAGTCAATCTCAGTCACTGATACAGAACGTAATCGGATTATAAAGAAAGGAAATTGATATGACTGTTCAAAGTGATGGCTGCTTAAATAAATACAGTTAATATATGGGAGTGTTCATTATACCAGAGTAGCGATCAACCATCTTTGTCAACTGTGTGTGTTGTGGTTTTGAGGCTGGAGTTTAGCTGCAAATATGTCATTAGGAAAGTGGTGGGGAAATGGGCTCCTAAAGTTTGTGCACTGGAGCATCTGGAAGAAAACGATCATCGGAGATTGGGGATAGTTCTCAGTTTCCTCCTTAGAGTCCTTGGCTTCATCCCTGCAACAGTGACCCAGGGATCCATGTCAATCCAGTCTTTCCAGGCAGTCCTAAACTCAAGGATCAGTAGGGTGTAATGATTTGAACATTAGATAGTCAGGAGACTAGGATCATACCCGGATTATCCATAAGGCCACCCTAGGCCATGGCCTAGGGCAGCAGCCATGGGCGGACGGCAGGTCCAGACCCCCCAAAATAATAAAAAAAATTTTTTAAAAAAAGTTCGATCTTCGGGCACTTCTGCGTCTGCGTGCGGAGCGCCATAGGCCCTAGGGCTTCTGACGCGGCTTCCCTCCACCTCCTCTAGGATTCAAGTTTCCACTCTCTCATAGGTGTCCATTGGGTCACCGTAAGCTAAGGGTATCAAAACTATTTTTTATCAAGAGCCACATCAGCCTTGTGATTGCCTTCCAAGGGCTGTTAAATCCATGAATGGGGAATCTGTGGATACAGAGCTCTGGCTATAATTTTTTTTACATGGTGGCAGGTGCTCTTTAGTTTTTAACGAGTTTGAATCCTCAGATGTTATAAAACAATTTCATTATCTTCCATGCAGACTGGGTATAACGGGAATTGCAATACAACAGCACTTATGTCTTTGAGGCTGGGGGAAAGATTAAAAGACAGGCATCATTTCCACAAGTTTTGTATCTAAATTCAAACCTCCCAATTGTGATGAAATAGAACAGATGGCAGCCTTTCAGATGTTACTGTATCCCAACTCGCATCAGCTCTTGTCACAAGGACTAAAAAGGAGGAATACAGGAGTTGGTGTCTACCACTTGGAGGGCCACATACAATGACACAGTGGGCCGGATTTGAGCTGTATTGGGATATGTTGTTGTTTTGTACTTTTGTATCTGGCATCAAATTGTTGCCCTTTGTTAGCCACCCTGAGTCCCCCTTTGGGGGTAGAGAAGGGTGGATTATAAATGAAATAAATAAAATGTTCACATCAGCTCTGAGTTGCAAGCACTCCAACCTAGGCTTTTCTTGACAACGTTATTCAGGGGGAAATTGCGATTGCCTTCCTCTTGGGCTGAGTAAATGTGATTTGCTTAAGGCACATGTGTCAAACGCAAGGCTCACAGCTAAAATCCGGCGCACTGTGTCATTGTTTGTGGCCCACACGACCACTGCGATCCGAGTCCCAGAACGTCCTTGTGGTACCCAGTTGCCAATCTATCCACCTGTCTTCAACGCGGAGGAGGGCTTTCAGTGCCATTGCACCAGTTTTATAGAACACTCTTCCCTCCACAATCCGTGCACAGTCCGATTTGTTAGCCTTCCATAAGGCTTGTAAAGCTCTCCTGTTTGTGCAGGCATTTGGTTTGTAAAAAACTCGAGGCCATTCACTCTGTAATGTAGGCCATAAGAGTTATTTTAGTGCGTATCTGTCTGTACAATTTTAATGCGTGGACATTGGCCTGTTTTATAGTGTTTTTTTTTATGGTTTTAAGCACATGTAAGTCGCCCCGAGCCTATCGGAGGGGGCGACTAACAAATCGAAATAATAAATAAATAAATAAATATCAATTACAACAACAGATTAAAATCAGTTAAGTATCAAAAACAACTACATAATCCCAGTTCCACGTTCATAGGCTGTCCAAGTCAATCCGCAGTCCACCTCTAAAACAAACCAATCACAAAGTCCTGAATCCCTTGTTACTTTGCAGATCTGTACTGTGCTTCAAAATACAAGGATGAACTTCAAGAATCACCCGTTTACTTAGAATACAGCAGAGGTAACCTTAGGCCATGTTTAATTCACCGAAATGTAAACATGCTGAACTGTGTCTAGATTTATTGATCCTAGTTGTTAAATATGCCCTCTTTCCTCTCTTTTCCTCTGCTTATTTTGCTGGTTGCAGTTGCAATCAGTTGTATTCTGTGTTGTGCATTAAAAAGGGTTCCCTCAAGCCTCTTGAGTTTTTATAGTGTACTATTCAGCCCTTGATAGTCTCCAGTATGTGGTTTAAATTAGCATTTTAAAAAATTATAACCCATCTCAGGATATACAGTACACTGAGCTAAATTTGATGGACTGTAACTAGGCTCCAATCTATGGTGTTGTTTAATCCACAGAAATTTGGTCTCAGCTGGAGTTTATAGTTTTCAGAACAATAAATGCAAATGAAAACTGTCCAAATATATTTGCAACTGTGAGCACAGTCTTCCCACATCTACGAGTCTTCTTCAGTTCTTGAAGGGAAATATAACATTGATATAAAAAGATCTGGCTGTCTCCGAGCATAAAACATTCTGGTACATTTCAGAGCTGCTGGATCAAAGTCAGTCTGTTATCTAGTGATATTATGCATATATTCCCCCTAGGTTTCAAATGGGAACACAGTTGCTTTAATTTACAAATATAAAATTCCAGCCTTTTGGACTCATGTTTAATTTATGCCAGTCACACTGATGTCTGGAGCAAGTTTTCTAGCTTTCAAGGTGAATGTGAACCCATTTTATAGAAAAAACATAAGAATCAGGGGATCCTTGGGACGGTGACTTGCGCTCTGGGTCCTTGCCCTTCCTGGCTAGTTAAACTGGCTAGACAGGGTTTTTTGGAATGGTTTGCTGGGATAATAAATGCTTCACTGGGCCAGGGGAAATTCCCATCTTGCCTTAAACAGGCGGAGGTGAAACCTTTATTAAAGACCTCCCCTCTCCCACCCTCTCCATCTTGTACATACAGTTTATACATCAAACTACAGAGGTTACATTTGAAATATCAGTCTCAGTCTTAACACATTTTCTAAATAATTTCTAACTGGTTCCCACATCCTCTTTGTTATTATTATCTTTTCAATTTTATCTATATTATTCCATTTACAATTTGTTATTTCCACATTTAACATGTTAATTATATAGTTATACCAGTTAGTCAATGTCCATTTTGTTTTATCCTTCCAACCCTTCACTAAAACTATTTGTGCACACACTATTAATCTGTCAATCAATTTTTCTTTTTGCATATTCTTCACTCCTATTATCCGTGCATGTAATGCATTTCTATTAACCATTACTATATGTAAATCTAACATTCTATTGATTTCTCCTTCAATCATTTTCCAGTAATCTTGCACTCTATCACATTCCCATATCATATGATTGAACACCCTCTTTGTTCACAGCCGTGCCAACACTTATCTTTCATCCCTGGTACAAAACGTGAAAGTTGTGCAGGAGTTCTGTACCATTTTTGTAACATTTTCCTTCTGGCTTCCCTTAATACATTATACTTTTCTTTTGCTATATTACTTATTTCCCTCTGGATGTCTTCCCTCTCAATTTCCATGCCCAATCTCCATGTATGAAAATTTTCCTCTAATATTTCTTCTTTTACTGTTATGATTTGTTCGTACAGATCTCCTGCCACTTTCTTCTCCCCTCTCAAACATTTCCTAATCACCTTCTCAAATGGGCTATCCCGTTCTCTTATTTTTTCCCTTCGTCTGAAAATTTCCTGTCTTATGGCCCAGCTTTGGATCCAGTTCCCTGACCCGATCCAGTTCTGAATTTTTTGTTCTACAGGGTTTCCATCCTCTGTGTACAGATCCTCCACTAACCTTTCCCCTCTACTTTCAATTAATCTCAACGTTCTACCTATGCTTACATCATTATTATAGTTCATTTGCCATATAGTTGCCACCTTACTTTCGTTGCCTGGGTTTAACTTCTTCTTTCTTTTTTTCCACACTTTTACTGTTCCTTTAAAGGGTTCCTTAAATTCTGTTTCCTCTCTCCTCTTCCATTCCGTAAATATTATTTCTTTTCCTTTAATTTTATTTATTATCTTTTCCATATTTACCCATTTGTTTTCCATATATTGTATTTCCAACAATCTTTGTATTTGAAATGCATCATGGTAAACTTCTAAACTTGGGATCCCCCAGCCTCCTTCTTCCTCTTTTGCATTTAACAATTTGTCCCTTATCCTGGGTCTTTTCCCTCCAACTGCCCATGTTTTTATTCTTCTATCCCATCTTCCTCTCTACTGCATTTGGTAATGTTTGGAATAGATATAATACTTTTGGTATTATGAAAATGTTCAATACCCTTATTCTATCCACTCTTGCTAACGTTTTCCCTTCCCACTTCTTAAGTTGTTTCTCTATTATTTTCCATTTTTGTTTATAATTCCCCTCAACTATACTCTTTAGATTTTTATATACCCACACTCCTAAATATTTAATGGTTGGTTGGTAATAATCATTGCATCATCGGCAAAGAGATTCAGCTTTATTTCTTCCTTTCTTCCTCCCTCCTTTTCTATTTTAAAGACCTCCCTTGACCCAACAAATTGTAACAACTACAGACCTATCTCCAACCTCCCCTTTCTGGGCAAGGTTCTAGAGTGGGTGGTTGCCTCGCAGCTTCAGGGATTCCTCGATGACACCGATTTTCTGGATCGTTCGCAGTCTGGCTTCAGGCCTGGGCACAGTACCGAGATGGCTTTGGTCGCCTTGGTGGATGACCTCCGCATGGAACTGGACAGGTGTGTGTGACCCTGCTCATTCTCTTGGACATCTCAGCGGCTTTCGTTACTGTTGATCACAGTATCCTTCTGGGGAGACTTACTTGGATGGGACTCGGGGGTACGGTTCTGCTGTGGTTCCGGTCCTTCTTGGAGGGACGTTCCCAGTCGATGAAGCTGGGGGACTCCTGCTTGGACCCCTGGCCATTGACCTGTGGGGTCCCACAAGGATCTATTCTGTCCCCCATGCTATTTAACATCTACATGAAAGCGCTGGCTGAAGTCATCTGGAGTTTTGGAGTACAATGCCATCTCTATGCAGATGACACCAAACTGCACTACTCTTTTCCACCAGATTCCAAGGAAGCCCCTCGGATACTGGACCAGTGCCTGGCCACTGTGATGGTCTGGATGAGGAGGATCAAGATGAGGATAATTCCTGATAAGACAGAGTTCCTCCAGGTCAGTCATTCGTCTGACCAGGGTATTGGGTGGCAACCTGTGCTGGATGGGCTTACACTCCCCCTGAAGTCACAGGTCCGCAGTTTGGGGGTTCACCTAGATTCAGTGCTGACACTTGATGCTCAGGTGTTGGCGATGGCCGGGAGGGCCTTTGCACAGTTAAAACTTGTGCGCCAACTGCGACCATAACTCGTGAAGTCTGACTTGATCATGGTGGTTCACGCCTTGGTTACCTCTAGACTGGGTACTGCAATGCACTCTATGTGGGTCTACCCTTGAAGACTGCCCAGAAACTTCAACTTGTCCAGCGATCAGCAGCCAGATTAATAACTGGGGCAAGTTACAGGGAGCGGTCAACCCCCTTGCTTAAAGAACTGCACTGGCTGCCATTTATTTTTCGGTCCCAATTCAAGGTTTAGGTGATCATCTATAAAGCCCTAAACAGTTTGGGACCCATCTACCTTTGTGACTGGATTTCCCTCCATGAACCAGCTCGAACTCTCTGCTCCTCGGGGTCTCACAGACTCGCCTGGTGGGCACAAGGGGGAGGGCCTTCTCTTCTGTGGCCCCCCTACTCTGGAATTCCTTATTCGGAGAGATTAGGAAAGCTCCCACGTTGGAGACCTTTAAAAAACTCCTGAAAACCTGGCTTTTCCATGTTGCCTTTAGAGAGTAATTATTTAATTTCTACCATTGCTTTCCTCAATACCCCTGTTTCTGGTCCACCCCGGTAAAGGATGCTATTCTGCTTATCACACTCTGAGTTTTTTAATGTTTTCTCTGTGTACCTGCGGCCCTCCCGACCTTTGTGCTTTAGATACTTAGTTGTATATTGTTTCTTATTTATATGTATGTATTTTTATTGCATTTACCGTTGATGTTTGATTTTTTAATTGTAATTTGTTGTTTGTTTGGGCTTATTTATTTATTTAAAACTTTTATACCTCGACCTTCTCACCTCCTAAGAGGGACTCAGACCGGCTTGGCCTCATGTGAGCCGCCCCGAGTTCCCATTGGGGAGATGGAGCGTGTTACAAATAAAGATTTTTTATTATCATTATTATTATTATTATTATTATATTTCACATGATACAATTGCAGTACTATGATTCCACTGTAATTGTCATAATGCTGTCCTATGGAACGGTGTGATTTGTAATTTATGAAAGGAAACTTTAACCCCAGGATTCTACTTGATGCATCTATGGGATCTAAAGTGGAATCATAGGCATATAATATATAGTGTGAAAGGGCTCTAAACAAAGCTATATCCAACACAAATGTTCTCCATGGTGATTAACCATAAGCAGAACATTCATTCAAAAACAATTTCTTGCTCATGGTCTCCAGCAACTGGTATATTACAAAGACCGTTATCTACTACTTCTACATATATTTGAAGGACTATATAGCCATCCAGATTAGAAGCCATGGAAATCTCATCCTATTTATTTATTTATTTATTATTCAGTTTTATATTCCGCTCCTCCCTGCAGGCTCGGGGCGGATTACAGCAACAGTAACACACATAATAAAACATACAGTAAAAATTCGATAAAAAACAGAGTACATAACCAAAGTGCCAGCAGATTACAGTTCTTAACTCAGGCGTCAACATGCCATCTGCACTCGAAGTTAGCCAAACGCCAGCCTAAAAAGGGCAGTCTTACAGGCCCTTCGAAAAGGGCCAAGTTCTTGGATCGCCCGGAGGTGGCTAGGAAGTGAATTCCAGATCGCGGGAGCCGCAGCAGAGAAAGCCCATTGTCTTGTACTGGACAGATGGCAGGAGTGGGGTGATGGAATAACCAACAAATTCTGCTCTTCCGAGCGCAGTGATCTCGGGGGAACATACGGGGTAAGGCAGTCCCTTAGGTACGCAGGCCCTAGACCGTGCAAGGCCTTAAAGGTTAAAACCAGCACCTTGAAGGCAATCCGGTACTCGATGGGAAGCCAGTGCAGTTGTCGAAGGATGGGAGTAATGTGCTCCCTCACTGGTGCTCCCACCAGCAAGCGAGCAGCGGCATTCTGCACCAGCTTGAGTTTCCGGATTGTCGACAAGGGAAGGCCAACGTAGAGGGCGTTACAGTAGTCCAGCCTTGAGATGACCGTTGCCTGGATCACCGTGGCCAGGTCATCCCTGGACAGGTAGGGTGCCAGTCGCCTAGCCTGTCGTAGATGGAAAAACGACGGTGTGCTCGCCATAGAGACCTGGGCCTCCATGGATAGCAATGGGTCCAAGTGCACACCCTCGCTCTTATCGGGGGAGGACGGGCTAAGTTGCTCGCCATCCAGGGTAGGCAACCGGCACTCATCCAGCCCAGGGCAACCGGGCCACAAGATCTCCGTCTTCGACGGATTCACCTTCAGCCGGCTGGCACGCAGCCAACTAGTCACGGCTTCAAGGCATAGATGGAAACAATCGGGTACGGTATCCGGCCTGCTGTCCATTCTCAGCAGAAGCTGGGTGTCGTCAGCGTACCGATAACACTCCAGACCAAAGTCGCGAACCAGCTGGGCCAGGGGGCGCATGTAAATGTTGAATAATAAGGGTGAGAGGATGGCCCCCTGGGGGACCCCACAACTTAATGGGAGCCTCCCGGAGACCTCCTCCCCCCTCTCCACACGTTGTCCCCGATCCTACATGAATTCTGCATAATCCATGAACAAAGCTCTTCATTTTTTCCATTCACTTTAATGGAAAGCGCAGTGTTATCTCGTCAAAGGTTATGCTACAAATGTTAGAGATGCTAAAATACTCTGACAATTTCAAATTCCTACAGGGAACGTTCTTGAACTAATGTGATTCCAGATATTCAATGGTTTTGACATTTCTAACAGAGATAGAAAAGCATTTAAATGATTTTGAGATTTTCATTGATCTTTTCGATTTCATACTGTACCTCCTAAGACTCTTGCCTCATGATTTCTCACAGCTAAGAAACTTTTAACATGGCACAATGCCAAGGTATTTGAAGACCCTAATGTTCTAATATGACCTGATTAATCTGTAAGGTATTTGGGGAAGGCCTTTTTCCCATCCCCAACTCCTTCTCAGACTCATTTGGTATCAACACAGAAAAGGATCTTCTCAGTGGCAGCTCCCTGATTTTGAAACTTCATGTCTAGAGCAAGTAGAATGGCTCACCAGTTGCTATCCTTCCACTGTCATAGGATAGGAAAAGGTTTTCTCCTGACATTAAGTTCAGCCGTGTCTGACTCTGGGGTGTGGTGCTCATCTCCATTTCTAAGCCGAAGAGCTGGCGTTGTCCATAGACACCTCCAAGGTCATGTGGCCAGCATGACTTCATGGAGCACCATTACCTTCCAGCCAGAATGGTACCTATTGATCTACTCATATTTACATATTTTCAAACTGTTAGGTTGGCAGAAGCTGGGGCTGACAGCGGAAGCTCACGCCGCTCCCCAGAATTGAACCTGTGACCTTTCGGTCAACAAGCTCAGCATCCCAGTGCTTTAACCCACTGTGCCACCAGGGCCTCCATGTCATAGGATATTTTTCTATTTATATGTGCTTATTTCTTACCTGGCTCTTCTCGAGACTTGGGACGAGGCACAACTTAATTAAAAATTCATCATCATAAAACATTATGCAAAATACATACATTAAAACATACTTCTATGAAATACATATGCTAAAACTGTCGCACCTCAGCTTAATCCCCAACCTGTTTCCTTGGTCAAACCAGACTGAAGCCATGTTATTTCAGTCAGGCCTGCTAGGCCAAAAGACAAGCTGCAGCCAGGCAGCCTTTGCAAAGACTCCCAGTTCATTCCTCGTTCAAGGACAAGTGGAGCTCGGCTCCCTCTCGGCCTGATAAGCAGAGATGGGTCGACTCCCTTTTGCCCAGGTGCTACTGCTAATTGGGATCGCATACCATTCTCACGCGAAAGGCCCGAGAAGGCCCAGCTGGAGAACTGTTATGAGAACCCAGTCCGACGTCTTGGTGGCGTCGTAAGATCAAAGCCTGTGAGACCTACTTAAGCCAGGGTCCAGAGATGGAAGCATCTTTCGCCAACGTTCAGTTTTTCAAGTCAAGTCTTCACAGAACCTTGCCTGGCCATTGGGCCTGCCTAGAACTTTGTTTGCCAAGCCTTGTGCAAAGAACTTACCTTTCCTGGATTAGCCCGTTGGGGCAAGAAGATTCTCTTTGCTTTTGTTCCTGTTTGCCAAAGGACTATAATCTTGCTATCCTGCTTCTTTTGGACAATTTGCTGCTATCTGTTGCTGCTTGAGAGCATCAATAGACTATAATCCTAGCCTCTTTACTTTATCCATTTATTCTAGACTAGCTGTACCCGGCACGCGTTGCTGTGCCCTTTTTGGAGATGCGAAAAGTCAATCATCCACGGTGTGCCCTCCTCTAAACTGCAGTTGGATGGAGTGTGGGTCATGGGGGCATGGTGTGCCAAGTTGGGTCTGTATTGGTCTTGGTTCTGGGCCACAGTGGTCTGTGGGGAATGATGGGTTTTGAAGTACTACAAATCCAATTTTCCATGGTGGTACTTCAAGTCCCATCATGCATGGTCGGGGCTCTGTGTGCCAA
Organism: Anolis apletophallus; assembly: GCA_030556195.1. Lineage (NCBI taxonomy): Eukaryota > Metazoa > Chordata > Lepidosauria > Squamata > Anolidae > Anolis > Anolis apletophallus. The sequence continues at coordinate 128,294,463 of JARBWK010000005.1, forward strand.
GGCAGGTTACTGTAAATTCAGGCCATACACAATGTCCCATGAGCTGAGGCCTAGTTAGGAACAGCAAGTTAATGAAGCCTTACTGTCAATTCAGGCCATACACAATGTCCAATGAGCTGAGGCCTAGTCGGGAGAATCAAGTTAATGAAGCCTTACTGTCAATTCAGAGCGTAAACAGCTTCCCCGTAAGTGAGGCCTAGTTAGGGAAATCAAGTTAATGAAGTCTTACTGTCAATTTAGAGCGTAAACAGCTTCCCAGTAAGTGAGGGCTAGTTAGGGAAATCAAGTTAATGAAGCCTTACTGTCAATTTTGGGCGTGGTCTGTGTTTTTTGGGGGTGTAAATTTTCGGTTGGAAGTGATTTGGGTGTTTGTGTTGGGGATTGGCTCGGGCCTTTTCCTTATTCTGTTTTGGCAGTTTATTATGGATCGGAATTTTCATGTTGGCTGGCCAGTGCAGCAGGTTTGCAAATTCGCCCTTATTGGCAGCCAATCATGTTGTTCAGAATGTAGAGGCTGGGTGAGTCTTTGGCTGCCCCGGAGGATGCTGGTAAATGTAGTTTTATTTTTACTCGTTGTTTTGGGGACCTTTTAGGTTTTTGGGAGAAGTTTCTTTGCTACAAACGTACCTTGCTTGAGGCCTATTTCTGTTGGCAAGTATTGTGTTTCTGCGTTGTATGGTTTCTTTGTTTGAGGTATACATCACATGACGTGAACCCATTTATATAATAGATAAAGCATTTAACCGTTGCCAGACTCAAGTGGTTTACTGAGGGGCTCGTTCAGGTCTAAGGTGCAACAAAAACACACAAAACAAAGATTAAAATACAGTAGACACGGGGCATGAGTTTAAAATTCAGGGTTAAAAACTGACTGGGTAGATCTGCTGGAAGAGATTCTGTAGGTCTTCAAATGTTTATTAAATTGCAATGGCCGATTTAGATGCCAGAGCTCTTCCAGTAGGCCATTCCACAATTTGAGGCAGCTGATGAAAAGGTCCTCTGGGTGATGGTACCCAGTCAGGTTCTGACTGGTTGAAGTAAACATCTCCTAGGGATCCTCAGTGTCCTAAGGCAGTGTTTTTCAACCTTTTTTGAGCTGCGGCACATTTTTTTACATTTGCAAAATCCTGGGGCACACTACCAACCAAAATGACACAAAATGACACTCTAACACAGTAATACATATAGTTAATATGTTTTTAAATGTATTTATACACTCACTGTGAAACCTGGGCCTGTTTCGATGAACACAACATAGATATCCTGGCAGGAATGGCAGAAAGACACACACGAAGGTCTTGCTCAATAGCTGGGAGTTATAGTTCACCCTCAATCAAAGAGCACTCTGAACTCCACCAATGATGGAATGGAATCAAACTTCCCACACAGAACTCCCATAAGAAAGAGAAAATACTCTAAGAGTTTGGTGGGTATTGACCTTGAGTTTTGGAGTTGTAGTCCACCTATATCCAGAGGGCACTGTGAACTGAAAAAATGTTGGATCGGGACCAAACTTGGCATGAATTCTCGATATGCCCAAATGTGAACACAGATGGAGTTTGGGGAAAACAGACCTTGACATTTTGGAGTTACAGTTTCTGGGATTTATAGTTAACACACTATCAAAGAGCATCCTGAACTCTTGCAACAATGGAATTGAAACAAACTTGGCAAATTGAACTCTCATTGCCAACAGAAAGTACTGAAAGGGTTTGCTTGGGAATTGACCTTGAGTTTGGAAGCTGTAGTTCACCTACACCCAGAGAGCACTGTGGACTCAAACAATGTTATGTTGTTGTTTGTTTTCTATGTTCGACAGGAGGGGGAAGAAAGGGTATTGGAGGTTCCAATTTCCCACTGCACACCTGATGATCGCTCACGGCACACTAGTGTGCCACGGCATACTAGTTGGGAAACACTGTCCTAAGGAGTGGATTGTATGGAAGAAGGCAGTCCTGCAGGCAACCAGGGCTCAAGTCATGTAGGGAAGAGGTGCCCAACTTGTGGTCCTTCAGATGTTTTCAGACTCCAGCTCTCAGAAGCCCTAGCCAGCTTGTCCAATGTCCAGGAATTCTGGGAACTGGTCCAAATCACCTGGAGGGCCACAAGTATGATACCACAGATGTAGGGCTTTTAATAGTCAAAACCAACACTTTGTACTTTGCCCAGAAATTAATTGGCATCTATAGGGCTATGCAAAGTTTCGGATGCCCATTTTGTAATTTGGAGATTTATATAAATTATTAATAAGAATCTCCAAATTGCTAATTGGAAATGATTACCTCCAAAGCATTTCTAATCGAAACACAAACCTCCCAAAGTTATGTCACTGTGCCACAATTTGAGGGGACATCTCTTATAGATAGATAAGTTTGTTTATTGATTAGTCCTCTGACCATATCAACAGTAAAAGACAAAAGGCAAGTACAAAAAACATAATAAACACAAATCCCTATCCTAACACTCCTGTAATAGTTAATTAAAATATATTTAGGAACTTACAAACTTTATTAAATAATACATCTGGTAAAATCAGATTAAATTAAATTACAAAATGATTTCAAATAATTGCTTTTCGATTTTTATAAATAATTTTAATTGAATTTTTAAAAAAAATATATTCCTAAGTTTCTTTCTGAAACTTTGCACACTTGAGTCCCTGTTCATTGTGCAGATATTCACGAGGATACATTTTGTAGTTTTTATTATTATTATTATTATTATTATTATTATTTGTAAACACTTTTAAAATTTTCTAAAAAATCAGTGGATGACCAAAACATTCTGAAACTTGGCAGGTCTAAAGTCATAATAAATATTTCCTACAAGTGTGTGAAGTTTCATCTTGATAGCCACAGACCTGGATTAAGGACGTTTGGCGCCCTAGGCCACCTTCCTCCTCCGCGCCCCGCCCCACCCTCCTTCCTTGATTGAAGGGCGCGGAGGAGAAAGAGGCAGAGGGACCCCTGCTGCACATGCGCGTGCGACGAGAGGCGCCTCTTTCTTCGCCGTGCCCCGCCCTCCTTCTTTGATTGAAGGGCGCGGAGGAGAAAGAGGCAGAAGGACCCCTGCTGTGCATGCGCGCGCGGTGAGAGGCGCCTCTTTCTTCGCCGTGCCCCGCCCTCCTTCTTTGATTGAAGGGCGCGGAGGAGAAAGAGGCAGAGGGACCCCTGCTGTGCATGCACGCGCGGTGAGAGGCGCCTCTTTCTTCGCCGTGCCCCGCCCTCCTTCTTTGATTGAAGGAAGGAGGGCGGGGCGCAGAGGAGAAAGAGGCGCCTTACGCCGTGTGCGCATGCACACTTTTTTGATTTATTTTTAATTTTTTTAAAAAATTTAAAACTTTTTGGGGGTCCCAACCTGCTGCCCCCCCCCCCATGGCTGCCAGCCGAGGCCATGGCCTAGGGTGGCTTATGGGTAATCCGGGCCTGGATAGCCATAATTTTACCCATTGCAGCTAATGTAATTTTACCCATTGCAGCTAATGTAATTTTACCCATTGCAGCTAATGTAATTTTACCCATTGCAGCTAATGTAATTTTACCCATTGCAGCTAATGGAACAAATTTTAACAAAGCAATTACAAAGTTTCAGAGATTCAGATTAGGAATTGGAAGACAAACCTCCAAATCTTTACACAATTAAACAGGGGCTATCCAAATCTCCAAAACACATTAATAATTGGATTTCAACTATTTTGCACACCTCTAGGCAACTGGTAATTAATTCAGAATGGGTATGCTATGCTCACTTCGAGGTGTTCCTGTAACTAGTCTGGATGTCATCTTTTAAATGAATTTGAATGTCCAAACTTGGTACAGATGTTGCGCAATGTAAAGCTCATTGCAGACATGAGGTTACCATTACCAGCACATACACTACCATGCTTCAATGTTGTGTCATTTTGTTGTTTTTTTATATCTCATCTTCCAATGATTTGTAAGTGGCTTTAAGCCTAGAACTGTTGAATTGTTTTAAAAATAATCTTTATATATTTAATACAGCAATGGCTCCCAACCCTTTTCAAGTCACGGCCTCATGTTATAGAGGCAAAGTGACCTGCAACCCCGATACATTAAAAATTAGAGCTGTTGGCGCTGCTACACTGATGCCCATGGTGTCTGGACCTTGAAGCCCTGCTTGACTCATGGTTTATTGATCTTGTGTGGCTGCCTGTTTGGCCAAAGAAGGGAAATAATATGATGTGCTGGGTGTCAGATTCCTGGAAGTGGGATCATTCAATTTGTGTTGACATATGATTTATTATATTTTGCAGAATTCGCTGGCATCAAAGAATAACCAGATGGGGCGGTGATATTTCATAAATAGGCCTTAGTGGAAAATAGCTAGGGAAATCCCATAGTCGGTGTGCACCAGGGCCGTAGCCAGGATTTTTTTCCGGGGCTGAGTTTGGTTCGGGGGGGGGGCTGAGACTGGGTGGAAGAGGGTCTACCCTAGCAAACCTTTTGTATTGTTATCCCAATAACCCCATTTATGTGGGATATAATGAGCATGGTGATCAGATCATGATATAAGTGCACATAACAGTTTAAATAATAAGAACGTAAGAACATTAGAAGAGCCATGCTGAATCGGACCTCAGCCCATCTAGTCCAGCATTCTGTATCACACAGTGGCCCACCAGTTGTACACGGGGATCTCGAGCAGAAGGGAGGGCAAAACCCTGACCTGCTCCCGACCCCCCACACCAGTACCCAAGGAAATCCTGCCTACCTCAACCAACTCCGAGGTGGCACTTGAATGTCCTTTTCAGTAAGGCCTTCTCGTGGATCACCCTGAGAATTTCGGGGGGGGGGGCTGAAGCCCCCTTAGCCCCCCCTGGCTACATGCCTGGTGTGCACCTAAGGCACCTCCTTCAAGGGTGAGGGCCATTAAGTTAAACACTCACCTTAAAGTTCAAGTTGATGGGTGAGGTAAAGTTAAATGGCCCTGGAATGGGAAGAGGCTGATCTCAATATCTTGAGAATAGACTTCTCACTCATTTCTCTTTTTTTTAAAAAAAATAATTTTTTATTGATTTTGTGAAAATATGTGATACAAATAATGAAAGTTTAAAAACATCACATGAACAACAAAAAGAAAAAAGTGATATGGATAAATGTGGGGGAGGGGGGAGGGGGGGTTAAAAGAGATAAAAAATAATAATAATAAAACCCAGAAAAAAAAACAACAACCACTACTAACAAAAGAAAACATTTAAGTGACTTCCACACTTCTCACTTGTGGGTTAAAGTTATTTGTTTGTTACTTAAGTCATTTTTTTGTATTTCTCCCAACATTTTATCTACAAATAATCCCTTTTACCTTACATTTGGTACAGAAGTATTCCATATATAATACAATATCTTTAGGTTGGCTTATCGTTAAATATATATTTTATCCATATAATCATTCAATCAACTCCAATCCGTTTCTTTTCTTGTGTTTCCGGTATTTCTACTCAGAAGGAAAGTCAATCTGTCCATATTCTTGATATCCTGGACTTTCTCTAGCCATTGATCAGTTGTTGGAATAATATCAGTTTTCCAATGTCTTGCAAAAACCAATACGTGCGGCCAGGCATGTAGCCAGGGGGCTAAGGGGCTTCAGCCCCGAAATTCTCAGGGTGGTCCGCGAAAAGGCCTTACTGGTACATTATTTAAACTGTTATGTGCATTTAAATCATGATCTGATCACCATGCTCATTATATCCCACATTAATGGGGTTATTGGGATAGCAATACAAAAGGTTTACTAGGGTAGACCCTCTTCCACCCAGTCTCAGCCCCCCGAACCAAACTCAGCCCCCCGAATCAAAATCCTGGCTACGGCCCTGCGTGCGGCTGTCGCCATATACCAGAAAAGTTTGTCTTCATTTATTTCTAAATTTAATTCTTTATCCATTAGACCTAAAAGATAATAGTCAGGTTTCAATGGGAATTTCCTTTTTAATATTTTTTGTACTTCTTTATGTATCTGTCTCCAATAAGTTGTTGTTTCTTTACAAGTCCACCACATGTGGTAAAAACTTCCTTGCTCTGAGTGGCATTTCCAGCAGTTTTTTGATTGTTTTTATACATTATGCATATTTTTTGTGGGGAGATGTACCACCTGTGGAACATCTTCAACCAGTTTTCCTTCATATCTGTAGCATAAGTGTATTTGATTTTCTGGGTCCAAATTATTTGCCACTCATGTAATTTTATTTGTCTCCCAATATTTTTTGCCCAAATTATCATACAATTTTTTATTTCTTCCGTTTCGGTTGCCCAATCAATTAATTTGTTGTATAGTTTTGTGATGTTTTTCTTGTCATTTCTTAACAGCTGTTCCCAAAAATCTATCTCCACATTGAAACCTTTCTTCTTATCTTGATTGTAAATATCTCTTATTTGAAGATACTGTAACCAGGATATGTTCCCATATATTTGTTTTCACTCATTATTTCTCTTAAAGGGTTTCCCTGGTTGGGTAATCAGGCAATCCAGGTGTTTCGCCCGTAAATTATTTATATTAAGCCAGGTAGGGCTGCTACCTGGCTTGGATACACCATATTCCTGACATCCCTTGAGTTAAGTTAAGGAAAGTTAAATAGGTAACATTTAAATAAAAGTTGCCCAAGTTGAACCCAAGAAAATTTTGTGTGGTCTCTTTATTTTGGGGGGTGGGCAGACAACTACTTTAATACAGTATGAAGTCCTTATTTCAGAATCAATACCCAAGATTTAACTTAACACTCCAAAAATATTTCCACAGAACTGTTTAGGGACTTAATTAGGTTCTCAGTTTCTTTTCTATGATATACCTACAGTCCAAATATAATCAAACCATGCGATTTGTTATTATCTGTTGTTCCAGGTATCTATAGCAGGAATGGGTGGGTCTTGGAATGTATCTCCTGTGGATATGGGGTCATTTTTTAAGGCTAGGAGCGGTGCCATGGCAAACAGAATAAAGAGGATTAGGTTCTCTTGGGATGATCTACACCAGTGCTGTCCAACTTCTGGTGGGTCCAGGGCCGGATAAGAGGTCACTGATGACCTGCGGGGCTGCTCGGCCCTGCCCCAGGCCCCGCCCCCATCCCAGGCCCCGCCCCCTCCTAAAGCCGCCGAAAAAGGAGGAATAGGTGGTGCCAAGGGGCAGCGCGTCACGCCAGGCCTGTGACGCTGCCGTTGGCGCCGCCTTCTGCCCCCGGCGGCTCCCGGCCTAGGAAGGGAGGGCGCCCGAAAGGAGGAGTAGGCAGTGCCAAGGGGTAGCGCGTCACGCCAGGCCTGTGACGCGCTGCCGTTGGCGCCGCCTTCTGCCCTTTTTCGGCGCCCCCCCTTCCTAGGTAGGGAGGGGGGCGCCGAAAAAGAGGAGCTAGCTTTCTTCCTCCTCCCGCCCCACCTCCCCCCCCCGGCCGCCATTTTTTTAAAAAATCGATTTTTAAAAATTTTTTTTAAAAATGGCGGCTGAAGGCATAGGTGGGGCCGTGTCCAACAGGCTACGGGGCCGGATCCGGCCCCGGGGCCGCCAGTTGGACAGCCCTGATCTACACTCTTGTTTCCTTTTTAAACAAAATGTTTCCTTTTTAAACAAGAGTACAGTACTTAAATTGATCTGTGAAAAAGCTGATCCAAGTTTTTTTTGGAATGACTTTTGACTCCCCTTTAGTGCTCCCACCAGTGTTTTCGACCTCTCTCATCAACCACTCCCCTCCCCCTTCGGTTCCATACCTGTTACAATATCCTGTCTTTTAAAATATATTTTTATACTGATTTCTAATCTAATTTTAAATAACTGTCAGTGCCGGCCTTTGCCATTCCGCCGAGTAAGCGGTTGCGCAGGGCGATGGGTCCTGGGAGGGGCGGCGCCATGCTGGCCGCCCCACCCCTCCGCCACGCCTCCTGCCCGCTGCGGCGTCCAGCAGCCATGGGGGGGCCGCAAAAATAAGGCTCGCCTACCCCCCCGGGAGAGGGGAGACCGCCCCTGATAACTGTTTACTGGGGAGTTGTCCTTCCCCTCTTAGGGTGCTTGTGCCAGCTTTGTGCTGGTCAGTGACCGTAATAAAGTTTTGTTGTTGTTGACTAAAACTCTTAGATTTATATATGAGTATACAGTAGAGTCTCACTTATCCAACATTAACAGGCCGGCAGAATGTTGGATAAGTGAAAATGTTGGATAATAAGGAGGGGTTAAGGAAGAGCCTATTAAATGTCAAATTATATTGATTTTACAAATTAAGCACCAAAACACCATGTTTTACAACAAATTGCCAGAAAAAGCAGATCAATATACAGTAATGGTATCTAGTAATGACTGTATTTATGAATTTAGCACCAAAACAGCAACCGGGAATGTGGCGCAGCTGGCTAAGTGTCAGCTGCATAAAATCTCTCTGACCAGTAGGTCATGAGTTCGAGGCCTGCCCGGGTCGAGGTGGGTTTTCGAGCTTAAGTGTAGCCCGCTGCCGACCTTTGCAGCCTGAAAGACATTTGTCAAGTAGGAGATAAAGGTACCACATTAAAGTGGGGAGGCAAATTTAGACTGATTTATGAGGCCACAAAGAATCGCCGAGGAATGCGGAAGAAACAAAGCAAAGCTGGAAGGAAACGCTGAGATTGATGAGGAATGCGTCAGCTCCCCCTGGTGGCCAGAAAGTTTGCCTAAATGTCAAAATGTATGTACTGTTCTGTATTGTGATAAATGTCACATGTTTATATGTCATATGTTGAACTGCAGGGATTGTCTGCAAAGTATGTGTACTGTAATCCGCTCTGAGTCCCCTTCGGGGTGAGAAGAGCAGAACATAAATAAAGTAAATAATAAATAAATAAATAAATAATATATTGAATCAGCTGTGGATCCAGGTGGGAGGCAGACGGCATTGGATAATACAGATAGTTGGATGAGCGAAGGTTGGATAAGCGAGACTCTACTGTATTGGTAGTTTATTGGGAGGAATGGCTTTAGCAGAAGTAGCCATGACAACAGAACTCTGTTGTCGTTTCATCTGAAGTTGTAGGGTCTCAACCAGGTATTTTGGACATATATATATATATATATATATATATATATATATATAAATCCCCTTTTAGGAAAATAGTGATGCAGAAACCAAATGAAATGAAACAGAAGGTTATAAAACTAAAAGTAAAAATAGAAAGCTGTATCCATTCCACTTCATTTCTACTATGCGCAGTCCTTTTATCTGCTGAATAAATGCTTTTCTGGTATGTACATCAAGTTCTGAATTGTAAATAGGGGCTAGAAAGGTCTTTTGGTAGTCTAATCACGTGGTAATGCTAGTGTACCTACTTTCCCCAAACTGCATAGCTCTAGTTTTGCAATGCTGCCTTGACACAATTGGTCACAGTTAGTTTCAAGGATGTACCTCCCCCGTGCTCCCAATAGTTGTTCTTCCTCTCCGAGTCTCTGGCCTTCATGTTAAGTATTCAAGTGGAACTTTACGCTCCATCACTTTCAAATAGGTCTTGGCCGATATTTTTCATAATACATTATAATAGGCAATGTAATATAAACATTAATGATTTTTCTTCTACACAATGAAAATGATTTTGCCTCTTTAATAATTGTTGAAATCTTAATCCCATTTATTGAAAAATGGTTAAGGATTAAGTTTCATGTGTATCTTTCAGAGTCAGTTTACTTTGGGCACAGAATTTAATAACGCAAAAATTTGCAGTAAGAATGACTATTCTGTTTATCCGTATGTGTGTGTGGACAGCGCGATGCAATCCTTTTCTTAATTGGCATTTTCTCTTTCTGGCAGGAGCCATCCCGCTGAAACATATGCATTTAAATCCATATATTTATGCCTGCCAAAATGTGGCTTATAATAGTGTTAGCCACACAGCATACAGAAATCTCATAATGATCATCCCATATCCTGGCTAATTTTATTAATTTTGTAAAAGAATGATGTTCTGATATTCATCATGGCCTGGAATATATACATACATTACGTAAGGTTTTTTAAAAAAAATTACAGCTAAATCTATCTACATCTGAATAGAGAAATATTATTTTTTAGTAAATGCTCCCTGAATTTTAATTCACAAGGCAATGCACAGTGAAGTAGGAACTCACTGTTCAATTTAAAAAATGGATCTGTTACAACAAATTTAGTGAAATCCTGGAGAAAGTTATTTGTTTCTCCCCTGTAAAATCTACATTAATTTGAACCATCTGTTACGAGCTATGCTCAATAAATATGAGTTTGGTCTCGGGGCTGAAAAGAGGGTCAGGCAAACCTTTATTGTTATCCAAAAATGATTCCATGATATTTTGAACAAGAGACTGACACTTGAAAGCAGGCCTTTAAGCAAAAAGATTCCATATTTTGAACAAGAGACTGACAGAGAGTGCTCTCTTCGGCATCATTGGCCATCGTGGAAGATAACAAGCCTAATTTTGAGAGTAAAAATTTGATTTTTCCTATGAACCCCCCTCCCTCCTACCGACAAGGAAAATGTTTCCTTGTTGCATTTAACAGAGCAATTAGCACTTAACTATCTTGTCCACTTATAATGGATAGAGATCTTGCCAACTGGTACACCTATGCTTGGCTGGCTTAATTCCATGTGTTGCAGACCATTTTATGTTCAGTGTTTCCCAACAGTAGTGTGCCGTGATGGACTTCCTGCTGTGCTGCGAGAAAAGCTCTCTGGCCCCCTTCCTTCCCCCCTCCTCCTGCCGAACTCCTGCTGTTGTGGGGGGGGGGAGGAAGGGCCGGGCGGCGGCGAAGAAAAAGAAGAAGGGGCTGGGATGCCACCTCATTCGGCTGTTTCCCCAGCCAGCCTCCAATCCGCTATGACTCCCGCCCCTCGCTCGCTGAAGTTGCATGGAGAAGCCCCGCCCACTGAAGCCCGTCCACCGCTCATGCTCCTCCTCCGCCGCGCAGCTTCAGCTGTGGGAGAGCTGAAGCCGGGGGAGGGGGGGGCATGGCGCAGCCTGGCTCCACCCCCTCCCCCCGGCTTCGGCTCTCCCACAGCTTCTCCAGCCTTGAGGGGACAGTGCCAAGCCAGCATTGTGCTGACTCTGCCACTGCTAGCTTGGCATTGCCTCCCAAGGCTGGAGAAGCTCTGGGAGAGCTGAAGTTCGGGGGGGGGCATGGCATGGCCTGGCTCCACCCCCTCCCCTGGCTCCAGCTCTCCCACAGCTTCTCCAGCCTTGAGGGGACAGTGCCAAGCCAGCATTGTGCTGGCTCTGCTACCGCTGGCTTGGCACTGTCCCCTCGAGGCTGGAAAAGCTCTGGGAGAGCTGAAGTCAGGAGGAGGGGGCGGGGCATGGCAAGGTTTGGCTCCTCCCCCTCCCTCAGCTTTGGAACTCCCAGCAGCTGCTCTCAGCAGGCCACCATCCTCCAGCTGTTCTTTACTGTGTTAGAGTGTCATTTTGTGTCATTTTGGTTGGTGGTGTGCCCCCGAACTTTTTTAATGTTAAAAGTGTGCCGTGGCTCAAAAAAGGTTGGGAAACACTGCCATAGAGTGTCAGAAGAGGTGATGTTCATATGTGTCCTTTGCAGATAGAACCTTCTTTTTTTGGCACTCATCATTTCAAGTACACAGTCTCTTCTTTTAAACTCCACACAGGATAACATTAAGGCTATGTTTTATGCACCCAGAGGTGTTTTCATTCCACCCAAATTAGGAGCAGATTAGATATAGGTGCAAAACGAAGAGTGATTTCCACAGAGGCAAAGCAAAGAAATCCCAGAGATCTTTCAGGCTATTTTAGAGGGAGAGACCCATAGATTCCAGAAAAATTCAAGAAATCCCAGAAAGGAGAAATATTCCAGAGATACCGGAGAGATTCCAAAAATTAGATCTTCACAAAGGGAAACAGGGAAGAATTAAAGCAAGACTCCACAACTAAGAATAGAAGAAATATCCAAAGTCTACTTCATCCAGATACTGACCATGTCTTAACTTAGACTTGTCTTCATATCAGATGGTGAGAAATTATGTGTATGGCTTATTTTGAGGCCCTTTCCTGTTTAACTGCATCATGCATGGCCTCCTTAAATGTGATCATGAGTTGGGATATGGGTGTGTGCGCACGCAAATTAGCAGACTTATTTTTCTTTTTTGGAGTCACTTTTGAATTTATTAACTTTATAAAAAGTTTTACTCTCAAATATCCTACAGAGAATTAATGACTGGGGCCCCTTCCATACATTATATACTTTCAACTGGAATATATGGCAGTGTGGACTCAGATAACCCAGTTCAAAGCAGATATTGTGGGAGTTTCTGCCTTGATATTCTGGTTATATGGCTGTGTGGAAGGGGCCTGGGAGAGTGTTCCCCAATCAAGTAAATCCAGCTATTGCTCTCATCACATCAGTTTACTGGATATATTAAATCATATTCTTTTGTCTTCTCAAATCTGGGCAGCTATTAATACTTGCAAAAGCTCTTATTACAGGCTGTGCTAGTTAGCTAACCCATCAAAATTGAAGCTTATAGTTAGATGGTCATTGTATTTTAGTCTCCCATATTTTTTCCCTCAAAAAAAGAAAAGGCACCCAAAAAATTTGTGTGTAGATAGTGATGTGCATGTGTTAGCTTATCTACAAATGATTTTAGCTACAGGTATATAAAGAGCGAGAGACAAAAACCCTGGGGAAGGTATCATACAATTTGGTAAAATAAAACAAAAACCAAACGCAAGTTTTGAAAATGAGCATTTGTACCATTAAAAATACCCTTCAGTCACAAAATTACTGCCAGCAAGAACAGTTGCATCTCAACTTTCAGAAAACTAAAATTATGGTGTTTGCTAAACGACCCAAGATACACAACTGGAGAATAGAAGGAAACAAAATAGAGCAGGTCTCAAGCTTTAAATATCTGGGAGTAACCCTCCATAGCAGCAACAGCAGGAAAGCCCACGCAGAGTGTGCAGCAGAGACAGCACAAAAGACTTCATCCGCTATCTTAAGATATCTCAGGAAGGGAGGAGGACACTTTACACTGGCGGCACTTAAACATTTTGAAGCAAAACCAATTGCTCAAATGCTGTATGGAGCCCAGCTTGGACCCTTCTCAAATTATGCCCCACTGGAGCGTGTCCAATCGAAATTTCTAAGAGCGGCTCTACAGAATCCCAGATGTGTCCCTAACGCTACCCTGCGATTGGAGACAGGCTTCGTGAAAGTGGAAGCGAGAATATGGACAGCTATTCTCTATTACTGGCTACACCTATCCATCTCCCCATGTGGTCTTGCCCCCCTAATCATGAGAAATGACTTCCAGTCCACATGGATTAAAACAGCAGCAAAGATCGCAATGCTAGGTTTCTCCCAAGGACAATTGCTAAGCATGAGATTGGACCAAGCCAAGGATCTCATTAAGCAATGAATCCTGGACATAGATCTAGCCTGGTCCCCAGCCTTCATTGTTAGGGAAGCCACTAGACACCTCACTGCCCCCATGGCATACTTAACAGACCTGGAGGTGCCCAAACACTGAAGGGCTTTTACCCTGGCAAGATGCCATGCCCTCCCATCGGCTGTATTGGAGGGGAGGTATCAGAAGACCCCCTTCAAGCAGAGACTATGCCCCTGTGGGTCTGGTCATGTGGAAACAACTGAGCACGTGCTTGTTCAATGCATGTTCTACAGAGATCTTAGATCTAATCTCATTAGACCATGGCTTTCAAAATACCCAGGGCGCAGTGAAAAATATTATTCCACCCTGCTGCTTTCGGACTCTAACACTACAATAACTTACAGTGTTGCTAAGTTCTGTGCTGCTGCACTTAAAATCAGACGGATGATGACTGATACCATTAGGCAACACCCTGCTGGGAATGCAGTTAGAGCAACATGTTACAGCTGAAATGCTGCTAGACTTGCAGTGTGCCCCTCCCTTCCCCTTTAGTGCCCCCCACCAGTGTTTTCAACCTCTCTCATCAACCACTTCCCTCCCCCTTTGGTTCCATACCTGTTACAATATCCTGACTTTTAAATTATATTTTTATACTGATTTCTAATCTAATTTTAAATAACTGTTTACTGGGGAGTTGCCCTTCCCCTCTTAGGTCGCTTGTGCCCACTTTGTGCTGGTCAGTGACTGTAATAAAGTTTTGTTGTTTGTTGATAAAATACCCTTCAGTCACAATTTGGACTATGACTGATCTATATTTCATGGTCCATGTGATGGAGTATCTGGAGCCACAATAGCATGATATTACTGAAGCAGATATAACATTTTTGTATAAAAAAGAAAGTGATCAGTCCAGGTAGACAAGACTTGATTTTATTAATAAAATGTATACTTTTCCTCTTTGAGGTGACAGATACAAACTTTGGTCTTTTAAAAAAGGAATTCTGAACAGCAAACAGTTGACTTTAAAATCTGTTTTACATATAAAATGTTTCCATGATTTTTTTTTAAAAAAACAGCTGGAAATGAGCGAGTGGAATCTGATATCAATTAATTTAAACAAATTTATATAAGAAATAGTAACAAACATTTACTTTTCAAGTCTTACATATATTATGAAAAATAGGTACAAAAGGATTTGTTTTGTTAAGTTAATATCTATGTCTGACTACCTGGAAAAATGTCTTGAGGTCAGGCCAAAACAGCCATTTTGAAAAAAAAAGTATGGATTGCAAATTATAACTTCTTGGGTCAGAAAAGACGTTCCATAGGTAGTTGGTCCCTCATAGGTTGCTTGGCAGCTAGGTAGAATCACATGACCTAGACTTATTTGCCACAAATATAGCAAGGGGGATCCATAAGCAGATACAAGGTCCCACTTTTGTCATCTCCCTTGCTAGAGGAGCAAATAGATTCTAGGAATACAAATCCAGAATGTGGGGCTGAGCAGACATGGGGTCACTCTAATATCCATACATCACAAAAAGGACTGTCAGCAGAGAGTGTAGTTGACCTCCACTAAGGGTCATCTACACTGTAGAATGAATGCATCTTATCACAATTTTAACTGCCATGGCTCAAGACTGGAATCATAGGATTTGTACTTGGGTGAGGTTCCAGCAGGGAAGGCTACAAATCTTTTACAACTACAGCTCCCATTATTCCGCAGCACTGAGCCAGGGCAATAAGAATGTAAACAATTAATTCCACAGTGCTGATGCATCCTAAGTGGGAAATGGGTAAGACTGACAGTCATCTAGTCAGCTTAAACTGGTCCACCAGTGTTTTTAGGAGCCATTTGATCCACAGAAATCAGCTGGTGAAGCATTTAAGGGTTTACTTATTTTTATATTTTCAGGCTGGGGAAGATTACACCTATTTGGTCAAAAAAGGGGAGACTATGAAACATGTGTCATAGCCAACTGCATGGATCATTTTAGCAGGAAGAGCTTTTTTTGTAAGTTCAATTATAACTTGATCAGGACTGGAGACTCAAAAGCTCACCCAGATGTTAACTGGAGAGAAAGATAAATACATATATATTATTGGGATGGGCAGAAAAAAACTGGGATTGGCTGTATCAAATGATGCTTCGTTCAGGGAAGTAAATATTATCTATAGCTCAGATATAATTTAAGCAACACCTGATATGATAATCCACAAGTAAATGTTTGGTTTTCATATGGGAATTTGGTTTTCATATGGATGTGAAAAAGTTTAGATTTGTTGACAGAGATGACTATGTGACTAATCATTTGACTACCCTTCCAGAGATGACTTGTAGGGTGCAGCCACAGCACTTGCTTTTCTCCATACAACTCTAGTAAAATCTGAAGATCGAGCCTTGTGAGATGAATTTACATCGCCTCTCTTCTATACACCAGCATTGCTTTAGTTTGGGAGATTGACAATAGAGGTTGTGAGGCATCTTGAGGTCTTCTACATGGTCCACATTTCTGAAGTTACCAGAATTGCTGAAGAAGAAACAGTGCTGCAATATCTCCTTAAAGTTTACATTGGTAGGGATCTTCTCTTACATCTTTTACGTACTTATTTTAATCACATACATATGTTCCCCATTCCCAAACATAAAACTTGCTTATTGCACACACACACTCACATTTCTGGAAATATCCTGGCATCAGAAACAGAAAATGAAGAAGTCTGAGGTATAGCACCATGGAAGAGAACCTCAAAGGGTCCCTTTCCTTTTCGGATTTCCTTATCACAAAGTAGTAACAGCAGACAAGTGTGCTAGTCAAATGTTTCCAGTTTTGCCACCTGAGGTTTTGCTGGTGACCTCAAATAACAGAGCTCTCGAACATCAATATATACAAAGGGATTTATTATTATTAATAATAATATTACTATTATCATATCAGAAAAAATGGAATTGGATTCACTGGAAATTACAACTTTATTTTTTCATAATACATACACAGTATTGACAACATACTTTAAAAATTATTATAGCATAAGAGCCAGTTTCAACTCAGAGACACATGCAAGTTTTGGAAATGGACAGAGAAAGGGCAGTATTGTACTATACATAGAATAATTACAGTTTATTAAACAGACCTTTGCACCTCTTGTGTTGAAATAGAAAGAGCACCGTGACATTGAATTTTACAGCACCATGAAATCAAGGGAGGCATAATTAGGTTGGGTGGCATGGAATGGGATGGTGGAGGGCATTTATTAAATTAACCCCATGTTGCCTGTCTTTGCCACAGAATCCTTTATAATATGTCAAATAAGTTTAAGTCATGTGATTCTGGTCCTATGGGACACTAAGTGTTCCTAAAGAAGACGTACATACATGGCGAAACATAATTTTCTACTCCATTCTTACTCAAAACTTGCATGTGGCATCAAGTGGATTGGTGGTAGCACCAAGGTGCATTTTTTTCTGGTTGATAGTCTTCTCAATGCTCTAAACTTAACCAAGGAAACAGACCGAACCAATTTCAAATCCAAACTTCTGATTCTGATCACCAAAGTCATTGATCATCACATCAAAAATGGGCACCTGGTCGATTTTGGGAGTGTTGATTTCGATAACAGTCTTTCCATAGCCCTTTCTCGACTGCAAATACAAAACACATATGAAAAACCTTAAGCTTTTGGTAGATGCAGCACATGTTTTTAGTTTTTGTGTAGACAGACACATTGAACATTGACAATATAATCTTAAATTGATTCTTAATGGGAACAAACAGCAACAACACTGTCATTATCTAGTGATTTGAGGCAGCAACAATTTGGCTGTTCATATTAAGGTACCTGGCTGTTACTATGGGGTCACCACTGTGTGTGTGTTAAGAGAAAAAGACTCACCCTAGTTAATTACAATCCACAGACTGAGTAATTGGGGTAATTAAGGTCAACAAGTTTTGGGCCACTCCCTAAGGGGTATAACTGGGGAGAGTTTGTTTTCTGTTTTTAGGCTTACTGGATGTTTGCCTCTGAGCATACTCGGTGTAAATTCCTGGCTTGCAGCCTATTTGATGGTGGCAAGTTTGTCTTCCATGCTCATCTCCATGAACAAGAAATGAAGATTGGCAGAAGACATATTTCTTTTGAAAGCACTGCATGAATTAAACGCAAGGACCATACATGAGTTTGAAACTCAAGAGGAACTGTGATTGTATTATTACTAGAAAGTTTGTGTTGAAGTTGCTGTTTTTTCTGTAAACTCTGCTGCACAAGAGTAAAATTTAAATTTTCGATTTCTTCTACTTGTCTTGCTCTTTTCTGAATATACAAAAGACGAATCTTCTGCTCTGGGCCGTAGCCAGGATTTTGATTCGGGAGGGGCTGAGTCTGAGTGAGAGAGGGTCTACCCCAGCAAACCTTTTGTATCGTTATCCCAATACCCCTATGCATATGGGATATATTGAGCATGGTGATCAGATCATGATATGAATACATGTAACAGTTTAAATAATGTACCAGTAAGGCCTTCTCGCAGACCACCCTGAGAATTGGGGGGGGGGGGGGCTGAAGCCCCTCAAGCCCCCCCCCAATCTACTTGCCTGCTTCTACTGGTCTGCATGCATTGTCAAACTGAAACAGTTCACACCTGCACTAACTTCTAAAAGCCTAAAGAAAAGTATATGGCATTCTAAATCCAAAATTGACCACAGATTTGCCCCATCACATACAGTTTTGACTTTTTATGTAGTAATATGTGACTAAATAAAATTAGTAATGACATCGAGGGAATTATGTGTGGTATAACATTATTATTTTGCTTGTCTAATTCAGCACCCCAAAATGCATTACAAGCAGCTGAAATATTGAAGATAAGTTTTTTCATCACAGACCTGGAGACTCTTAAATTGGTTGAGGAAACATAGTGGCCAGAAAGAAAGCTATGAGCTATGAGGTGATAGTGGAGAGCATGGACGGTTGGAACAGGAGGCTTGGAAGGAGCTCCTCGAGACCGGGGCCCTGAATGATGAACCAGGAGAGGTGATGGCGGACGACCTTGGGGACGCCCACAGTCACGCTACTCTAGACTCATCATGCAGGCGCAAAAGGAAGTGTGGACGAAGACGTAGGAAGTCCCTGCACTCCACACGAGACCTCATAGATTACTCCGCTCTGGCTCAGAGTGATGTCACTTCCTCTGAAACCGGAGCAAGGATGATGGGGCAGGTTTTCCTACCTAAACAAGGAGGAAGTTCGGGTGCTGGCACAGCTGATGCCAGCCGGGACCGGGCAAGGACCTTTCCACCTGCCTCTAACCTCCAAGAGACCTTTGGATGACCCAAGAAGCGGAGTAAATTCTGCTCCAGGACATTTTGGAATGTGGGCTTCAGGAGCTGGGTAAAATCGCGGGAAGCACCCCGTCCCCAGACACAGAGGGCAGGGATGGGGAATGGATGTGCTCTTGAGCCCTCAGAATCTCCTGAGCTTTCAGAATCAGCTAGAGGGTTTAGACTCTCCCTCCCCGAGGGCAGACTTCACTTTCTGCCACAGGACCTATATTTCACTCCGGCCCCACAAATTGGTGTCAGCCGTACCGAGGACTATAGGCCACCAGATGTCTCAGGACTGAACTCTGCACTGCGGATTAGGTCCACTAATGGTTAATCTGTTGTAGTGATAGTATTTGTCTGTCTTATTTATGTGTACCCCATGTAAACTGTGCTTTTGCTAAACTTTGCTGTTGTAAATCGCTCCGAGCCTTCAGAGAGTGGCGGTGTACACATTTGAAGTAATAATAATAATAATAATAATAAATAAGGCGAAGAACTCATTTAAATAGAACTTTGTTCCAAATAACTGATACAGAATGAGGTGTCCTATCACACTGTAGGGCTTCAGTGGGCTATGTAACACATTGGGGCTACTTAGGGCAGCATACTGTTTCTCAGACATCTTCTCTTTAATACCCTTTTATCCCTATCAGATTGCAATTCCACTTCAAACAGCAGCTCATTGCATAAGAAGAAGAACATATACAAGATTTTCTTTTACTTTTTAAGAAAGAAAGCTTTGGCACTGCTGCAGCTGTCATTATCTGCTTTAGAGTGAAATTATATTAAAATGGGGGAGAGAGACCTTTCATTTCCAGCATTATTGTTATTCATCTGCCCCATATCATGGAGTACAAATGCTTCCCAATTACCATTGCATATCTCAGTGCTCTTCCTCCAGTGACTTTCCTTACAATTGCATTTTGAACAAACAGAGCATTGTCTGTTACTTTGTGATTTGCTTTCGCTTTAATGTTATGGCTAATGTCCCTCCTTTATAACTTTTTCCCCCCTCAAAAAAAAAAAGACCAATTCTGTGTAGGCGAAGAACAAACAGCAGCAATGAAAGGATACTTTGAACTTTGGAGATGTGAGTCATAATGGCATTAAGTCTGAACTCATTTGATTACTTAGCTAACCTGCCATCTTAAGTAGAAAAGAGTATCCTGAGCTTATACTTACCGCACAGCCATCATGAAGAGCTTTGATGTAAGGATTGTTGTCATAAGACATCTCTTCATCGTTTGAGCCTAAGAACCTCAGTGCTTTGTCATAGCTGTCGGAAGATACATCATGCCACGCCACTGACTGGTGACAGTTGTAAGTGAAGTTTTGTCGGGCGGAGGCACTCAGTAGTTTAAGGAATGTCATTTGGACCATATTAATGGAAGTGCCTTCAGCATCAACGTAGGAAAGCTGAGTTGTTTCAAAGAAAAAGAAAAACAAGGACCCACAAACAGGCACATCAATATGTGGTTGGTTTTCCTTTCATAGTGCAAAAGAAGATTACATTTGATGCAAAAACACATTAACTGGCCTGCCTGTAAATCAGTTGACATACACGCCTTCTGTTTGTTCTCCGATTAAGAATGCAGTCAAGTTATGAATCAGTAAACAGATTTTTCTTTATGTAACATTACTTGTTTATGCTTTTGGGATGTTTTTAAGTGTCAGCAACCTGAAAAGTATCCTAAATTTCTTCCAAGGACACAACTTCCTTTTCACGTATTTCTGCAGGCCGGTGTCTATGTTCACATAAGTCAATGTTCTGCTATCATAGTGGAAAAGCCACTTAATGCTTCCTTCCATCACAATGATATATAATGGACATCTGTAGGTATGCATGGATGCACATACAGATTGGCCTGAGAAACTGTCCTTCATACACTCACAACAAGAAAAACATAATACAACTTGGCTTTCTATGCACATGACTAGCTGCATGGATCCCTTTATATTGTGAACATGACATTGAAAGCTTTGACTACTGAACACATTCAAACCCTTAGGAAGGGCTTGTGGGACATTCAAAACGTATACTGTCATTGAATGTTTAATTTTAGTTCAAGACAAATTTCAGTTGGTTGACATTTTAAAGCAAACTCACATCCCAGAATAATTTGTGAACAATACTCTGAATTTTCAGAGGGATTTATTGGTTCAAATATTATATAAGTCAAATGCAATATTATATTTGACTAAAAGCTGCTGCAAGCCGCATATGGAAATCAATTTTTAAAATAATGAAATACACGCAACAGTCAGGTTAATGAGTCCCTTCCACATTTTATTTCTATAGTGGTGATGCTTCTGTAAGTAAGAGGCTATGTGGAACATAGTGTTGTTGGTAGCATTTCCCCTGTCAGATTGGCTTTTGCTGAGAAGTCAGGTCAAATGTGCCAAACAGCTACTGGGCAGCAGCAGTGTGCAAGATGACACTCTCAGGACCTCATCAGAAAGAGGTAAGGATTCACTACACATCATGACGAATCCATGGAGTCCAGGCGGGGGGCATGGAGAACCCGTTGTATTGCCCAACTTACCTGAAACCTATGGGGACAAGCATTGCTGCCTGGCTTACCCCGTTGCTCAAAAAATTGGGGGGGGGGGTGCTGCCCCTTTCAGCACAGAGCTTGACAGGAAGTATGCATACATTGTGTAATGGGCTCTGTGTTGAACATGGAGAGCAAGCAGCATACAACAGGCAAATGAACCCATCAGATGAGGTAGTAAGAGACAATGGCGGGGACATCATAGCCAATGCTTTTCAGAACTACACAGAGGAAAACAGGTAAACCTTTTGTTCTCTTATTCATTGTCTTGATCATGTAAACCTTTTTTTTGAAGATCTTCAAAGGATGATCAAGACAACAGACAAGAGAAAATAACCAGAAGATGAAACTCCAAGGTTGAATGACACTTAATGGATTCATGGAATACAGCAGATGGCAACTATTGACTAGTGCTGTGGCTAATGACACAACTAGATTCAAGTGGAAAGGACATTCAGTTATGGACACTGTCGTAAGTGGAAGGAAATCTGCACATATTATAGGGACATGAGGTGGATCAGGAGAAGCTAGACAGAAAAAAAAAACAAGAAATGGAATGGGAATGTCTAAGCACTGCAATATTTTGGATGAGCGAGTTAGTGGACAGACACTAGACATTTTGATTCAGTAAATTACACATTACTTTATTTTAAAAAATAATCTAAGAAATAGGGTGGCATTTACAGGGAGGAAAGATATAGCATAAACAGCGAATAGAGTTGAATGCAAAGTCTGGTTGAATCTTGTCAATAAGACTTCTGGGGAAACCCTTCAATATAACCTTAATCCAAGTTTATACTCCAGCTACAGAGGCGGAAGAAGAAGAAGATCGGGGCAAAGAACCCCAACTACACCTACCAATTGATGGGGTCAAAGCTTTCCGAGACAAACCAGGAAAGGATCTTGGGGTTTTGGTGGACAGCTCAATGAAGATGTCAACCCAGTCAGCAGCAGCAGTAAAAAGCAAATTCTATGCTTGGCATGATCAGGAAGGGAATTGAAAATAGGTCGTCAAATGTTGCCTCTCTACAAATCTATGGTGAGGCCACATCTGGAGTACTGTGTACAATTCTGGTCACCGCACCTCAAGAAGGATATAACGGAACTGGAAAAGGTACAGAAAAGGGCAACAAAAATGATCCAAGGGATGGAGCGGCTCCCTTATGAAACCAGGTTGCAACGCCTTGGTCTTTTCAGCCTTGAAAGACGGCGTTTAAGAGGTGACTTGATCGAAGTGTATAAAATCATGCATGGGATAGAAAAGGTGAATAGAGAAAAATATTTTCTCTGTCACACAACACTAGGACTAGGGGGCACTCCCTAAAGCTCCAAGGTAGGAAAGTTAGGACTAATAAAGGGAAATATTTCTTCACCCAGAGGGTCATTGGGTTATGGAACTCACTTCCAGAGGAGGTTGTGACAGCGGTCAGCCTGGACAGCTTCAAGGCAGGATTAGACAGATTCATGGATACCAAGGGAATCAGTAGCTACTGAAATGGACATCCAAGTGCCACCTCTGTGTTGATGGAGGCAGGCAGGGTTTCCCGGGTACTGGTTGTGGGGGTCAGGAGCAGGTGATGGTTTTGCCCTCCTTTCTGCTCGAGATCCCTGTGTACAACTAGTGGGCCACTGTGTGACACAGAATGCTGGACTAGATGGGCTGAGGCCCGATTCAGCATGGCTCTTCTTATGTTCTTATGTTCTTATGCTGAAATCTTAGGCTGTATCTCTACACTGTAGAATTAACACAGTTTGACATTACTTTAACTGCCATGGTTCAATGCTAGGGAAACAATAATGCCTGGTAAGATATAAGACAGTACGGAAAGAAGACTGCATTCTAGATTAATAGACTCAATCAAGGAAGCTACAGCCTTGAGTCTGAAAGATCTGAGCAGGACTGTTGCGAATGGGGTGACTTGGAGGATTCTAATTCATGGGGTTCCCATCAGTTGAAGCTAACTTTACAACAGTTAACCATAACAAAACTGTGATTTTTCAAAGGAAATGTACACCCAGAAGCCCTTTTTAGTTCCAATATTTTATTATTCTCTCTTTGTAAGTAAAAACACATTTTATACTAAAATATTTTTGTTCCTGGCAATGTTCCTTCGTTAGTATTTCAGATCAATTGTAAATTGCATATATATAACTTTTACTGAGCTGGCACCTGAAAACCAAATTTGACTTTGTATGAAATAAAGATCTTTTACTATTTTGAATAAATTCCACAGTGGCAACTTGTTTTGATAATTCAGCCATACATTCTCCAGCAAAAGCATGAGGAGAATAAATTCTTCAGCAGAAAGCCTATTTGAAATTTAATAATATTGCTTCATACATTGAGACAGTTAGTATAAAATATCTTGTCTGGAAGCAGCAGTTGCTTTCCATTGGGAACAAGATGAAAATTATAGTTTGGCATGTAAAATAATTCTTGGCCTTCCTCAAAACATAATAAATTTGGAAATAAAATTAATTTTAAAATATGCCTTCTCTATCAGTTGAAGACATTCACATGCACATTCAGAACTAGTCAATAAAGCTAGAATCTTTAGTCTGTGATGGATGCTAACATCGACTACATCTTGGTTACTTTGAAGAGAACATGATACTGGGTGTGGATTATTAGCTTTCAGGCCAAAGGGTGTGCCATGACAACAAAAATGTTATCAAAATGTGATAACATTATGTGCCATAACTGGACACTGTGTATATTCATGTGCAAGTCTAGAAATTCTAAGAGAAAAACATTGACCCCCCCCCCCCCCCAAAGTTAAGTCAAATCATACACATATCGGTGTACTGTATTTTAAGTCTTTCAGCACTTTCTCTGAGTGTGCTGGAAACTATCCTGGGCAGCTGGAATGGCTCCAATTTGGACTGATCTACTGTCCAGACTGAACTTCAGTGCCACCAGTTTTTGCTCATCAGCAATGGGAAAAGGGATGAACCTCGAAGAGGTCGGATACAGGCTGTCCCAGCTCTGGAATGACTGTGCCAGATCCAGGTCTGCTCAAAGGCAGACTTACGTCAGGATAAACTGTCCACTGAGCCCTCAGAGAGTCACTTGGCCCTGAAATACTGCTGATTCAAAGGAAAACAGGCCGCACATTTCTGACAATACTCCATGGCCTGAGATAGATAAAAAGAAACCATGGGTGATTTGTTTGTATGTGATTTTGTTTGTATGCTGATTTTGGAAAAGTAAGCTAAATGTTTGCATACACTTATTAGCCTCTTGTGCACTTTTTGGACACTTGAGTTTGGACAACATTGCATATTAATTCCAAAGGAAAGAAATGGCAACTTACCAGTTTTCCTCTCTTAAATTCACTGAACCAGGTTCCTGGATTTTCCTTTGGCCATGATGAAATCCTTACCTGTTAGAGGGGAAAAACAGCAAAGGGAGTTAATTATATTAACCTGGAATGAATAGGAATTAAAAGAGTTTTACAGAAACACTACTATAGTAATCTTTTTTTTAAAAAAAAACACAACAACAACGAGGGGTTCAGGCAGAAATAGCGAAAATGCTTGGGCTTTCTGCCTACTCGTCTTAATATTTTGAGTTATCCAAAGAAAAATTAAGTAAGCAAATACATTAATTGGACTGTTCAGGCAGATCTGTGAGAAATGAATTGTGGATATTTTGACTTTTGGCAGAATATAGGTCCAGATGGCATCTTTTTCCCTTCAGATATTATAGTTCTGTGATTCTCATTGAATCAGTTACATTTCCCTCAAAGGGAAAATGATTGGTCACTAAAAAGTAGCAAAAATATATCAGCTGCAGTTGCTATTCAGTGCCAGGGTAAGAGTCTATGTGGTGGTGTAAATATTGTAAAGTGCTTAGAGCTCCATAGAGAAAGGTGATTTGAAAACTTAATACATCAACTCCTTGAATCCCTGACCACCGGCCATGCTGACTGGAAAGTCTGGGAAGTTGAATCCAAAACTGAAACACTGGATAGCCAAAGATTGAGAACCATTTAAGCAAAGTTTGGCAAATGGCTTTTTGGACTATAGCTTCTAGGCCTGGTTGATCAAGAAAAAAATGGTTCAATATTCACTGCGAATGTAGGGGGGGGGGGGGTAGCAATTTGAATTTGATTGACTTCTGAAATTTCTGTAATATAGATCGAATTAATTTCGTTAAAATTAACGAAATTCGTAATGACCTCATTAATGGCACGCATGTTGTTTAGCCCAGTTATCCCTTTTTCTCAACTTTAAAGCTAATGTGCCATGGTTCCCAGGTGGCAAGGAGGAGTAGAGGGCATGACCTCCACTCCCCCTCGCTACTCCTCGCGAGGAGTGGAGGGCATGACCTCCACTCCTCCCCAACCCACGTTAGTTCCCAGGTGGTGAGGGGGGTGCAGGCAATGCCCTCCACTCCCCCTCCCCACCTGGGAACCAACGCGGGTTAAAGATAACACGTGTTGGTTTCCAGATGGCGAGGGGTGTGTGTGTGTGCAGGCGATGCCCTCCACTCCTCATGCATTAGCAGTTCCCAAGTGGTGAGGAGGAATGGGGGGCATCCACTCCACTCCTCCTCGCCACCTGGGAACTAATGCACGTTGGTGCCTTTCCAGGGGGGAGGAGTGGAAACGATGCAGATTTCCTCCCGATCACCCATGCTTTCCCTCCGCTTGAGAAGGAAAGCCTGGGCGATCAGGAGGAAATCTCCTGCTGATCTCAGCCTGAGAGAGAAGGGCGGAAATCATAAGAAGAAACTAATGAAACCTGATCCAAAATAGCGCCAGCAGCTTCAAAACTGAAACGTCACTTCCAGGTTGCTTGTCGCCCATCAAAAATGTTTCTAATGTGATTTTATAACGAAATACAAACAAAATTCGTTGGGATACGACAAACCTAACCAGGCCTAATAGCCTCCTGTTGTCACCATGGCTGTGAGGTACTTGAATTATATCCTCCCCCCCCCCCACAATCTTTAGAATATTTTCCTTTACTGGTGATAAATTTCCTCTTCCAAATTTTCCTCTGGAGCTTGATACTAAATATTTCTAGACATTTACATATCTGATTGTGAGCAGCTCTATCTGTATCTGTATACCTTTATAAAGCGGAATGTTTGTATGTATGTGTGCGGAGGCGAGGGCGGGAGGGCGGATATGTGGCAGCCACTTTCACAGGCCACAGCGACCAATGCGGGTGATGGACCTGCACCAAACTTGGTACACATAACCCCTAACTCCTTTACGTCCTGGTGCAGTTCGGGGACATGACCCACGATTATGGGATTTGTAGTACTTTTCAAACACTTTGGTTCCCACAGACCACTGAGGCCACCAAAAAGGACCAATACAGACCACACTTAGCACACACAGCCCCCATGACCCACTCTACGTCCTGGTGCAGTTTGGAGGAGGGTGGACCATGGATGATGGGACTTGAAGTATCTCTACTCACTTCCCAAGTCCGCTGCAACCCTCATCCAATCACTGATTGAGACCAAACTTGGCATACATAACCCCTATGACTGCCTTCACGTCCTGGTGAGGTTTGGGGGAGGACTGACAATGGATGATGGGATTTGTAGTACTTTCACACCCCTCTGTTCCCACAGACCACTGTGGCCCCCAACAAACACTGATAAAGACCACACTTGGCACACAGAGCCCCAGTGACCTACTCTACATACTACTGAAGCTTGGAGGGGGCCAGAACATGGATGATGGGACTTGCAGTACCTTCCCTCACTTTCCAAGCCTGCTACAAACCTAATCCAATGACTGATCAACACCAAACCTGGCACACAGAGCCCTCATGACCCACTCTACATCCTGGTGCTGTTTTGTGTGAGACGGACCATGGATGATGGGACTTGAAGTACCTTCACTCACTTCCTAAAAACAATGCAACCCTCATCCATTCACCAATACAGACCAAACTTAGCACACAGAGCCCCCATGACCCAATCTACATCCTACTACACTTTGGGGGAGGGTGGACCAGAGATGATGGGACTTCCACTACCTTCAGTAATTTCATGATACCACTGCAACTCCCAATAATGATGGATCAAGACCAAACTTGGCACACAGAGCCCCCATGACCCACTCTACATCCTGCTGCACTTCTCAAATGACCCGGGCACCGCCGAGTCCCCAAGCTAGTAGGTAATATAAAAGCAATAGCCAGCATGGTATAGTGCAGGCACCCTCAAATTGCAGCCCTCTAGCTGTTTGGGTCTCCAAATCCCAGAATCCCTAACAAGTTTGTTTAATTGTCAGGAATTTTGGGAGTTGAAGGCCCAAACAGCTGGAGGGCCGCAGTTTGAGGATGCCTGGTATAGACCAGAGTTCAAATTCCTGCTCAGTCATAGAAACCTACTAGTTGATGTTAGGCAAATCATGCTCTCTCTGCCACAGAAGAAGGCAAAGACAAACCAACCCTGGACAAACCTTGTCAAGAAAACCCTGTGACACAGAATTATAGAGTGGGCCATCCAGTCCAACCCCCTGCCAAGAAGCAGGAAAATCGCATTCAAGACATAATACATGTTTATCTTATTGTCACTGTAAGCTGGAAAGATCTTGAAGCCACACAAGAAATATAAATACACTACAGGAATTCTGCTGTATCAGATTTTATTTATTTGTTTGATTGATTGTTTACTTTTCTCCCTAAAAGATCATGTAATCCAACAGTCTGTATCAAAGTAAGGCATCAAGACTGTGTGGCTTCTTTACTTTGCATCTAGATGTGGATCTGATTTATGACCGTATAGCAAATATGGAGAAATACTTGAGGAATTTAATCTCCATGGATTCCAGAATGAACTATTTTAACAAAAGTGTGTGTGTGTGTGTGTGTGTGTGGAGGGGTCTGCTTTGGACGACTGGCTGTGCTGGAGAAAAGGTATCTAGGAACTGTTATTTAAAAAATAAGATTTTTCAAGGTCTGGGCCAATCTGTACCTTTTGGAACAATTTGCCTTTTTCTCAATTTTCTGAATGCCCTCACACAGTTCTCATTTCAAAGAAAAATCGCAATGCATTTAAAGTCTGGATTTTGAAAGAAAACAAACTCTTTTGGAGATCAGCAAAAGAGTTCCATAAATTATGTATTTATATGTATGGTTGCTGTCTTCGACACAAACATTCCCCACACACATGCTGGACTGATTCCAGGAAGAAAAGAAAAAATAAAATCCTAAACATGACTTCATTTCCCATGAATCAGAGTGTGCTTTTTGCATCATTAAAATGGCCGCACAGCTGTGGCAAGGGGTGGAAGGAAAATGTTTCCAATGAACAACTGCATCTGCATTGGATGAGCATTTGTGTTCGATGGAGGATGGACTTTCTTAATGGCATATTATCATCTCACCACCGTGTTTGAGTTTATGTAAATGTGGCACAGTAATTATCTTGCAAATAAAGAAAAGACGCCTGAACAAAAACATGACTGCATTTGTCTGCCTTTTGTCCCTATCTCAAAACAACTCAGCAGGAACAGTCAGCAGTGAATATAATAACAAATTGGTACTTACTCCTTCTGACTTCTTATCTGGATAGATGCAAGTTTCCCCACCTGCTGTGAAATTACAGTATACTTTGAAAGAATCCCCAGAACAACCCTGGTTGGGATCAATCCAATATTCTCCTGAAACGAGTAAGAAGAGAATTGCATCAGAGGATTTATTTTCCTGATTCTAAGGCTTTACTGCCTCCTAAATGAGACTGTAAAAATTTAGTGATAAAATTAGATGTTTTGTACCTTTTCAAAGAATAAAATGGTCCTCATTTCCTTTATTGTTTCCAAAACAGAATTGGTAAGTATGCCTTCTGTTTCAGAAACTTTGGGCAAGGGTTTTTAAAGAACAGTTCTGTAGCACTGCATGGGATCTATAAGCTCAATAGGAATAAGAAGATACATAAAGATGGCTATATGCACCTTCTCCCTTGGGACACACTGTATTTGTAGTGTGAAGCCATAGGCTGCATTGCATTCTCTGGTCTGTATTTGAACCCCCATCAAATATAAGGACTATGAGAACAGAATAAATGTACACAAGTGCAACAGGCAAGAATTATTCTAAAGCTTAGCAAATAGTCAGAGCCTTTTAGGATTGCGCTACTTCAGAACGCATCCCATGTTTGAATATTCCATGTTTGGTTTCCAAATGCTCTATGCATGTAAAAATTTAGCATGTTGTGAAGACAGCTAGACCTCACTAGCTTTCAGCCAACAGGAAATTGCTGACATTGAGAAATACGTATGTGTGTGATTTGCGTAACCAGAAGTGGAAATGGGGTAGCCCTAGCTACCCCATTAAGGGAATATGTGCCTCAATGTACTAATTTCTTCACTGAATCTGAGGCCATCATAAGACCAGTGAAAACAAAGTGTTCTGGAGCAGACCTGTCGCTTTTCATATTTGAAGCCCCTTAAATGGGAAAAAATGTGCCTTAGATTAAATTAAATATGGCGTTATCTTTAAAGATCTCAAACTCTATGCTTAGGTTGACAACAGGGGTGGATGAATGCACTCAGCAGAGTAGGCACCCGCCAAGAGTGCCAGATCCGCAGGGGCACACCGCCACTTGCTGGAAACTCTGTCTCCACGCTGGCTGGTAACTCCGCCTCCGTGTCTGCTATGTTTCCAGCAGGCGCAGAGGCGGAGTTAGCATGGGAGCATGTGCAGAGGCTCCACCTCCATGCATGCTGGAAACTCCGCCTCCATGCTGGCTGGTCACTTCGCCTCTGCACCTGCTCCAGGTTGGGTTGGGGGGGGGGGCAAAATAATTTTTGCCTACCATTTAAAATTACCTTGGGCTGCCTCTGGTTGACAAACAATAAAAAATGGACCCAAGACACAAGTTTTTCATATTGGAGAAAAACAGGTCCCCCTCCTCTTTTCCCCTCCAAATTTTCCAGATTATTTTTTCTAGGCTTTCTCATCTTTATTCCTAAGTCATCATCCTACATGGCTGGAACAAAAGACTCTGTAAAGTTTGAACTTGCTAAGATTCTTTGTTTTCTACTGGAGCTTGTTTTGAGTCAGGTCTGTATCAGGTTGGGAGGTCCCCACTCCTCCTCTATATGGATATTGAAACAGCTTTCTTCTGTAGAGAAATGTGTACATTTTCTCCTAATGGCTAACTAAATAGGGTTAGTTGTACATATTTGTTAGTAGAGGATCAGGATATACATAAATATTTCACAACAAGAACAGCAAAGTTATACTACACCAGTATAAGGGCTTACGAATTGAAGTGTGCCAGTGAACTTTTTAAAAGATATATGAATAAAGGTCCTACAAAAAAGGTCCTGCCAAAATATGATAAAATGTGTGTCTTGTTCCCTATAAGTCTCATGGTTCTTATCTTATAGTCTTGCTGTGTTATTAATTTTCTTCGCTTCTAGCAAGGTACAAACATCTACGGTTGCAGGCATTCCCAATCTGGGGAGCCTTTAATGAATTCACAGATGGCCTATATGGCTTCATCAGTGTCATCATCACCCTGAGCACCACTTTGCTGGAAATTAATGTATTAGGTATAGTGTGATGGTATCTGCTTAGATTTCCCTTGCATGCTCAGCTATGACTACAACCTAGCAGCACTCACTAGTAAGAGAGTAGAACAATGTGCCTCTTTTAAATGGTTCTACAGCAATGGGGAGAAATTGGGAAACTCCCTCCTCCATTTCCATGGTTCAATTATCAGCCCTAATAACCATCTGAAAAAAAATTCTTGAAATTTTTAAAAAATTCTTAGATATGCAGTGTACCCCCTCCCCACAAAATAAAAAGTTTTGTTGCACATGGATTATTTCTCAAACTTGACCATATTTATGGTGGTAATGCTTTCCTCCCAGACCACAAAAAGTGAACAGTATTTCTATTCAGAAGATTTCTTCCATTGTGATTAAAAGTTTGAGCTTTGACTTTAAAAAAGATTTAAAAGTATTTTGCTAACTTTTTAGAAGCTATATTAACCATAAAACTAGAATAAATGACCTGACATTATCACTTAGCAAACCGTAATTTCAGCACATTTGCTTTTGTCATGTAACATTAGCATACCATCTGGGAAGTCTGGGTGACAGAGCTGGAGATCCTTGCATGTCCGTGCTGGGTTGTTCTGAGTCCCCATGGGATATTTCATGTGCTCTATGTCCTGCTTCAGAGCATTAAGGGAACCAAAGACCTCTTCCATGCCATCAGTGTAATCAAGGAGACTATCGGCTGCGTCGGACATCATGGCATCTGAAGATCTTCTGGTCTTCTTGGGTGACTGGATTGGCAAAGGCTGAATAACCTCACCTGGAGGGCCCTGAGGAACATGATACAAAATAAATGCATTTTTTCAATCTTTCTGTATTTGAGAATCACAACATTCAAGCAAGCAAACTAAGGTGAAGATTCTTACATTTTTACATAGATTCAGAGTGGAAAAAAGAGAAAACCTTTGAAGAAACAACATTACTGTACCAAGAGGTCAATTACTAAATAAATAAATATTTAGACTGTTCCTGTAGCTGTGGGGGATTGGTCAAAATATCCAACCCTGAGAGATATATGGAATCTGTAGGAGTCCATAATGCCCTGTAACTGACAGGGCTAACGATTTGATAGAGCTCTTGGTTTCACTGTGGAATAGTGAGGGTGAAAGGGATGTTGAAACCATTTTTTAAATCCAGGCATTAAAGGAACACTCCAATGTGCTTAACTTTATTCTTAAAGTTAATAGATCCAGCACTGCATAATGCACTTATCACTATCCAAAAGTTGGCATGGATTCGCCCTTCCACTAACATAGCAGCCACTGATCAAATGAAGGGATGGACAGCTGCAGGAAGCCTGGTGGAAAGGAATTTGTGAAACTGAGGTATTTAGAGAGACTGCAAAGACTACTGAAATGCTATCTTGAAGTGCCACTTTTAATTTTGAAGAATAGTGATTGTAAACACACAGAATCATCTGCCTCTGAGTCATCAACAGTGTGGCTTTGTTTACAGTAGTAATTTCTCAGCCAGCTTTTCTTATAGAGTATTGGATGCCACATATATTCTCTCTCTGGCATTACTTCGCAAATGAAGATTCTTAGGAAGGACTCATCCCGCACTTTCTACAAGCGCGTTGATGATTTCGTTTTCGGAGGTTGGATGTGTCCTTCGAGCCTGTGCAATGGATTTTTCTGGTGGAGGGCAGCGTGCACAGAACTGGCCTTGCCCTTTAAACCAAAGGTTCGTCTGCCGGGGCCTAGCAAGCTTGGATGGTGGCAGCAAGGTCACCATCTGCCCGGGTTTGAAATTAGTGTTTCCCTTCTCTTAGGATGGTTGCCAAAAGGCTAGAGAGCCCATCCGGCCCATTGACGCTCTTTGTCAGACCCTTCGGTTGTGACCTGTCTGGCATGGGAGGCCCTACCAGTGGCTATTATACCAATGCCAACATAGCTCACAACTTCATTAGGGTACACAAGCCTCTCCCCCACGTCAAGGGATACACTACAGTCAATGTAGAATAGTTTATATAACATGAATTATGCAAGTTGTTTTACTTACAGGAGGTCCAGGGGGTCCAGGTAAACCACCATCACCTTTCTGACCACCAGGTCCCTATGAAGGAATTAAAGACAGACCACATGAGTGTGTGTGTGTGTGTGTGTGTGTGTGTATATATATATATATATATATGGGAAAAGAATAATCAACACTGCAAAAAGAATTATACAAAAATGAGATTACTTACTGTTGAACCTTTTGAGCCTTTGGGACCTAGAGGGCCCTAAAAGGGGAAGAAATAGCATATAGGTAGGATTAAGGCATTGTGTATTTATAAAGATGTTAATGTCAAAATAAGTAAAAATTATATGCATGGAAAGTAGCTACTTACAGGTAAACCAGGTGGTCCAGGAGGGCCAAGTGGGCCAGCAGGACCAGGAATTCCCTTAAAAAAATAATGTGTACACAAGTTAATTCCTTCTGACAATGTAGTTCTTATTTAAAATAAAATACAAACATGAAGATCTTACTCCAATAATACTATACACCAGCAAAATTTAATAGGATTTCTGAAAGTATCAAGTGATGGAACTAAATATTACTCATATATAGCTAAGAACTTTGGGGGGGGGGGTTGTAATAATCAAAAGGATCATATGAATTAATATTTGTTTCAACACAAAAATCTCTTTTAAAAGTTGCATATATTAGATTGGAACAGAACGGACTTGTTGTAGTGGTTAGACTACTGTAACGCAACTTGGGAGATCAAACTTGAATGGACTGCAGAGCTATGAAATTCACTGGGGGACACTGGAGTAGATAGTAGGGGTGGTTGATCCATAAAATTTTTGATTCTAAACTCATGTGGGGGGGAATTTCCCTTGCTGGGTCATTATAGAAATTATTCCACAAAATTTTTAATAAATTTCGTAGTTGAAATGTAATTACTAATGAATTTTTGTTTTTATTCACTACACCAGCAGGGAGGCTAGAATGGAGGGCTTGCTCTCCACTCTTCCCTCCCTCCCCCCAGGTCAGAAGCATCTTGGATTAAATCTAATCTGAGATGCCTCTCAGCTAGGAAGGCAGGAAGGCTAGAATGGAGGGCTTGCTCCCCAGCTCAGAAGCATCACACATTATATTTAATGCGCGATGCCTCTTAGCTGGGGGGGGGGCACGGAGCGAAGAAGGGAGAGCAAGCCCTCCCCTCTTCCCTCCCCAGCTCAGAAGCGTCGTGGGTTAAATATAACCCGGGATGCCTCTGAGCTTGCGGGGGGAGGAACAGAGGAGTGGATGGTCCGCTCCTCCTTCCCTGCCAAGATCTAATCCACGCCATGCCTTGTCGCGGTTTAGATTTTAGCAGGGAAGGAGGGGCGTCTGCTCCTGCTTCCCTGCCAAGATCTAAACCACACCAAGCCATGGCGCAGATTAGATCTTGGGAGGCGTCGCTCCTGCTTCCTCCCAAGATCTAAACCACATCAAGACTTGGCGCAGATTAGATCTTGGGAGGGAAGCAGGAGCGGACGCCCCCCCCCCTCCACGCCAAGATCTAATCCATGCCAAGCCTTGGCGTGGATTAGATCTTGGGAGGGAAGCAGGAGCAGACGCCTCCCCCCTGCCAAGATCTAAACCGCGCCAAGCCTTGGCGCAGTTTAGATCTTGGTAGGGGCGGAGGAGTGGAGGGCTGGCGAGAGGAGAAAGGAGGGTGCTGCTGCCCTCCAGTCTCCTCTCACGAGTTGAGAACTGAGGAGGGGAAAAATGACCTAATAACGTAACCTTTACAAAAAATGATGATCCTGGGTTCACTTTTGAAACGGTTGGATGCCGAAGGTCAATATAAGTTCAAAATAATTTCAAATACGAATTATTAACGGGTTTCAAAGTATTTAAATTGGAGATATCCACCCCTAGTAGATAGCATTCTCTCTCTTTCTGACCTCACAGGGTTTTTGCAAAGATAAAGCAAGGAGGATGGCCATTTACAACTCCATGAATGCTTTGGAGGGAAGGCAAGATAGAAATGTAGATAATAATTTGGTAATTATAATATAACATGGAAAAAGATGTAGGGAATATTTGATGGTTTCTTCATAAACTCTTGATCAGTGGTGTTTGGTAAGAAGATCTGGAGTGTGAGTGATGAATGGGGAAACAACCTTTATGCTAATTTGATTAGAAAGAACTAAATATACTCCCATTGCCAGTCACATTGCTTGCTACAATAATGCTAAGCCTAGCTGAAGTAATATTGTGTCTCTGCTTATTGTCAGTGTTCTAATTTAACAGAAAGTACATTTGCAAACATCTTGCATGCAGAACTAATCTTCTTTGTTTTGAGCTTGCATTCAGGGAATAGTTTGGTTCTTTTCCTCTTGTTTGATGTGTTCCTCAATTGCTTTTGGTACTTTTGTTTTTCTGTAGCACTTTCTTTATGTAAATAAAATATTCATTAAGGAAACAACCAGGGACACTTGAAGGCACTTTTTTTTAAAAAAAAAATACATAGAAGCAACACTAAAATAAAAAAGAACTGGACAAGGGTATTTCACATGTGAAGTTCTAGGGTGCTTTTTTTACTCCCTTAAAAATGTATTTCATTTGTAAACAACTTGAAGTGCCAAGCATTTTTCTTTTTAAAAAGCAAGTAGCACACAAACAATTGTTTAAAACCTTTTCAAAATAATACATTGTCATATAGTTTAAAGCATTCCAAATATCAATAGAAGAGCAAGAGCACTGAGAATTATTACCATTACTAGCTTGGGGACCCGGCGGTGCCCGGGTTATTTGAGGAAGGCATTGTGTGCCATAGTTCGACATTGGTGTGGGCCACAGTGCTCTAAGGAAGTGAATTAAAGTACTGCAAGTCCCATCATCCATGGTCCATCCTTCCTCAAACTGCACCAGGATGTAGGGTGCATCTTGGGGGGTCTGTGTGCCAAGTTTGGTCTTCTTCTGTCATTGTTGGGGGCCTAGTCAGGAAAATCAAGTTGAAGAAGCCTAACAATATCCCATGAGCTGAGACCTAGTCAGGAAAATCAAGTTAAGGAAGACTTGTTGTCAATTTTGGGCCTGGTCTGTGATTTATGGGGGTTGCAGTGTTGTTTGGGAAGTGAATGAGGTGAAGGTACTGCAAATCCCATCATTCATGGCCCATCCTGCCCTAAACCACACCAAGTTGTGAAGTGGGCTATTGGTCCCTTGTTTGCCATGTTTGGTCCTGATCCGTCATTGCTGTGGGCCGCAGTGGCTGACTGCCTGAGGCCTTTTGCTTTCCCTCTGAGTCACCTTAGAAGTGTATTGGGTGAAGGTACTGAACATTCCATTTCCAACAGAAAAAACTGTCAACTGGCTAACTTCAACTCCAGCCATTTATGCCTGCCTCAGGCCCTTTCCTTTCCTCTCTGTGCTGTGTTGGAATGTTGGGAGGCTGGCCAGTCACAGCCATTTATGCAAATAATCCCGGAGTGGCAGCCAATCGAAACGCTGCCACATATTCCTCCCACCGCTTGGCCGCAAACACTGACTTTTATTATATACATAGATTAAGGGAATATGTGCATGGACACAAATATTTTAAGGAACTGTTTGAAAATGAATAACCAACGAAGTATTAATAACTCATATTTTCAGGATGCCTTATTTGGAGAGTAAAATGGTGCTTCTGCTTGTTCTCTGCTTGTAAAAACATGAATGGTAGGTCTAAAATTTCCAGCAGGTGGAACTTTGTTCTTGGGAGACCTCCCCCCTGCAGAGAGGCTGGATCCAGAAGAACCTCCTGCTGGATGATGAAGAAAGGGGGAAACTACTGTTTTCCTGCTGCGTCTCAGATGCCTCACTACATGGAAATAATTATTCTCTTTTCACAAAAGCAAACCTAGATTCAACACTGTGTTCTTTGAGATCAAACAAGCCTTCAGGATACCCAGTGTCTGTACT
Source organism: Anolis apletophallus (assembly GCA_030556195.1). Lineage (NCBI taxonomy): Eukaryota > Metazoa > Chordata > Lepidosauria > Squamata > Anolidae > Anolis > Anolis apletophallus. The sequence continues at coordinate 128,331,083 of JARBWK010000005.1, forward strand.
ATGATCCTAGCTTCAAGATAGACTGAACAGTTATGTGACAAAGCTAGTATGATAACAATGTGCATTTTCACTAACCGCATCTCCTTTTTGTCCTGGGGTTCCCTGGGTGCCAGGCAGACCCCGGTCACCCTTTTCTCCCTGTTCGCCTGGAGGTCCGATCAGCCCAATTAGGCCAGGATGTCCCTAGGAAATATATAAAATATATGATTGTAGGTCAAATATGAAAATGGAATTGACAATCAATACATAGGGTATCATAACTATGCTGTGAGAGAACACTGCATGGCCGGGTCTACTAATGCAGAAGCTATATAATATAGATCTATTTTTACTTACCTTTTCACCTTTGGAACCTGGATCACCTTTCAAGCCAGGCAAGCCAGGTGGACCCTAGAGATAAAGAGGGAGAACTTTAAAAGGAGGCAACTCTATTTTGTAATTCATAGTATTCACCTGAGCTATAAAAGGTTCCACAAATGCAGATTATTCCCTTGAAGTGTTCAGTGAGTGGTGCCTGTCTGTCTAGCAAAGACGAAAAAGTTATCTGTAATACCTTTTACAATAAAAGTAGTTCATTTGAGTAATAGTACCTGTAATTTTGATCCAACATTAAATGGTATGGTAAAGCTGCTTATGTAGAACAAAGCATGAGCTATTGAAACAAGTTGCATGTAGCAGAACCGTTTTTATTACTTGCTTGGCTACTTTTGTGGATACTATTATCCCCTCTGGATTTTGCACTGGTGCTATTGGAACATACAGTTGGTGCTATAATATCTGACAACAGTACTCAGCTGTCAATGAAATGTTGTTTTTGCCATCCTCCTTGGACCAGTGACTAGTAGACTGAGGAAGGGTGGGGCCAGACTCTGAAGTAGCAGAGTATATTCTGTAGGAAGTCTTGATTCACCAAACCCTGCTAAGAAGGTCAACTCCAATGGATAGTTGGCCTGAATCTGCAGAACTGAAGGAAAGTAAATTATGGCTTCCACCCCATGGAACAGGGGATGGACCATTGGGAGACTCATTCTTTGTGTATTAGGTAGATCATCATGCATGGAGGAAAACAACCAACCCTACCCATTGATGAGGAAAAAAACAGTAGCAAGTAGTTGTTTTGTCCTCCTTTGTTACAAAGAATACTTATTAGAACTTAATTAATGCCAGATGACAATATGCAAGCCTATTTGCAGAATACATCTGAATTGGGAAGATTTCATTAATATTTGTTAAACTAAAAGGTGATACCCAAAGAATAACAGAACAACCCTATAGATTTCTACTCAAAAGTGGGTACAATGGGGTTTGCACCTAGGCAAGAGGATATAGGATTATAGCTTGAACATCATGTGACTCTATGAGCAAATCTGAACTTTTGGGGGCTTGGGTGATATGAAATGGGGAGGTAGTGAAATGATGCAAACCATAATCCTATATACACTTATCTGGAGGTAAGAGGAATTGAATTCAACTGGATTTACTTCTGAGTAGGGCTGCCCTCTTACTTATAAACAGAAATACATAAGAATCTGATTAGTATGAGGAGCTATTTGCCAGTAATGGCCATCAGTGCAATTATGGGATGGTTAGCAACAGGGCCGTAGCCAGGATTTTGTTTCGGAGGGGGCTGAGTTTGGTTCGGGGCTGAGACTGGGTGGGAGAGGGTCTACCCTAGCAAATCTTTTGTATTGTTATCCCAATAACCCCATTAATGTGGGATATAATGAGCATGGTGATCTGATCATGATATGAATAAACATAACAGTTTAAATAATGTACCAGTAAGGCCTTTTCGCGGACCACCCTGAGAATTTGGGGGGGGGCTGAAGCCCCCTTAGCCCCCTGGCTACATGCCTGGCTAGCAATTACAAAGGGTTCATTTCAACCATGCTGAAAGATTAAGAAGGCAGGAATGGAAACTAAAACTGAAAACAGTCCAAACTCTCCTTGTATAGGGAGGGGGAGCAATCACTTGGAGTGTTATGTTTCTCATCCCTTCTTGAGGATATCATTAGATGAAAAGAGCCAAGAGTAATACATAATTCATAAACAAAAAGTGAAGTAGTCATGGTACTATTTTTTTAAAAGGCTTCTGAGACGCAGGGTGCAATTTTTGCCTTCAGGAGATTTTGTCCTCCCACCTTATCTAATATTCTACTCACAGAGGCAGTCTACTGGATATAACCCGAAGTCAGTATCTACAGTGTCTGAACTTAAGTGGCATTCAAATTTTAAAGTCTAAATTTTCAAGGATGAATAACTAATTAATAATAATATGCCTTCTCCTACTCGCTAGAATTAATTCTAGAGTTGACTCTTCATATTATTAAGGAGAAAAAACTAAATTATTTTTCTCCTTCTTCTTTCTGTTCTGTTTAAAATTCCTTTCAAAGCCACCCTCAGGCAACCACGTCTGTGAGATGGGCAAAAGTTAGCCACCACTTCCCTTTTGCAAATGAGCTGAATGGGGGGAACTGGATGAGCGACCCACTTCAACAATAACTCTTCCGCTGTAACATTTTCTATACAGGACACATTTGTTTTACAATTGAGACATTCCTCTTCCCATATTCTATATTATTTTTAAGTACAAAGTAAATTTTAGCACACATTGGAGAACATGGATTCTTATCCTAATGAAAGGAAATGGGGGGGGGGGGTTACTGCCTTTTCCTCCTTGATTTGCTACCCCCCAACCCCATATTATGGAGGGAGCTGTTGTAAAGAGGAGATGGGAAACTTTTTGCAAACTTTAGGATTCAAGCAATTATCTAAGTGCATGTATTAAAATATATGTACCCCAGTTTTCTTGCCTTTAATATTGTGTAAGGCAAATAACGAGGACAGAGTTCAAAGTCATGAAAAAGAGGCAAACATTGCAGACATTTCCTTGCATGCATGTTTGAAATCAATAGAGATTATGTTTGAAAAGGCACTTATAGGACTGTGCAGCAGTTTCCTAATATCTTATACCCATTAGGACAATTTTTTGCATTTTCAGAAGTTTCCATCTGAAGATAGATGAATGAGGTTTGCTGAACTAAAAAGCAGGGGTTTTGGTATTAAGTATGAATTGTTATCTATTTTGAAACTGGAGATGTAATGAGGTCCTGAACAGGCGATGTTATACAATAGTAATGGGTGAACTGTCTTCTTTTGCAGTTGAAAACAGATCCAGGAGCAGCTATTAATGATACTGATCATGCAATTCGATGCCATGGCTGGCATTAAATGTCTAGACTAATATATATCCATCCCTTGGACATAATCTTCTAGTATGTGATACAGTGATGTCTTTCTGTCATGTGATGCAGTACAGCTCAGAACGTATCTGGAACAACAAGGTGACTTAATGTAGCACAGCAGTTCTCGTTTGTGCCTGGAGGGCAGGGGACAGGGCCTGGGGTCCCATTAGCATTAGAACTGGCTGTGCTAGAACAGGATTCTGAGGATGAGCTAGATGACTGGGGTGAAGGGCAGCTTTCCCCGCAAGGGCCTCTTTCGCCCACAGAGAGCTTGGCTTGGGAAGAAATGTGTTTTGGTCCAAGGGATGATTCAGATCACCAGGTGCAGTCTGATAGCGATCCAGGGAGTTATGAACACCCGGGAGGGAGATCTTCCCAGGAGCCCCCTGAGGAAGATATGGAACAAAGCACATGGGAAATGGAGAGGGAGGAAAGCTCTCAGGGAGATAGCAACACAGCTGCCGAGAGACAAGGTCGAACCTTTGATAGGAGACGGAACATCGAGGCTAGTAGGAGGGATTGGTCCCGGGCCCTAGACCGGCCGAGGTCCGTCAGCAGGGATTGGAGACGAAGAAGCCTAGAGCGTCGAGGACCTCGGCCGAAGGATTAAATATAGGATCCGTGGGAACGAATCCTCAGTTCTCCGGCCACGTCTTACCTGAATAGGCGTGAAGCGGAGTGGGGCCACAAGCTAAGCTGTGGTCATCAAGCCTTGCCTTGCCTTGCCTTGCCTTGTTTTCCTGATCCGCATTGGTTTGCGGACCATTGCCTTGTTTCCTGATCCGCATTGGCTGCGGAGCCTTGTTAAGCTTTTTGCCTGTTTGCTTCGTTACTTTGGACATTCTTACTTCAAGCCTTTTGGACTATATCACTTATTATTGGACTATATTCTTTGGAACTGTTTTTATACTCAATAAAGTAGTTAGCCTTCAGTACGTCTCTGTGTGTGTGATTAAGGGGCCCGCCAAGTCCGTGCATCGTGACACTTAAATGGGCACTAGAACAGGCCCACTTCATGGTCCCTCAAACTGTTGAGGGGACGGGGATGACTACAGTTTGAAACAAAAACATGAGAAACTTCCTAAGTACACTGCACATTTCCTGTTCTGAAATAGCAGTGTTTACACCTTATTTTATTTTTCTGGTTATTTTATATTTAATGTTTATTTTACTTAAGTGATATTTGTCTTTATGGTTCTAATGTAGCACAAATCCTATGTAAAATCATACTACGTATTTTTGACAATATTAAAACCTGATACACACACACGAACACACACACACACACACACACTACAATATTTAAAATGAAGACAGTCTTTACCAGCATAACTTTACCAGGGTTTCAATGGAAAGTGTGGGTCTGCTATTGGCTGATGAGATAGTCAAGTTAATTAGGATTGCTATTGTTGTTGTATGCCTTAAAACTGTTTCAGACTTAGGTTGGCCCTAAGTGTAAACTTTAGAGTGGTGGCCAAGTAAATGACCTTGGAGGGCGGCATCTGGCCCACCATCCTTTGTTTGAGAATGTCAGCTCTAGGAATGCTTATAACTGAGTAGTCCTAGTGAGGGCTTCTTTTAAACCAGATGAAGACCTAATCATGTCTCAACTAAAGTGGCAAAAGCCAGAAGGGGTGCCCATTTACCATATATTTGGGCTGCCTCATGAATATAGGATTACTGAGTAACTCTTCTTTTATGAAAAAGTCCCACAGGGAACGGAACTTACCATGGGGCCTGGTGGGCCATCCTGACCTGGTGCTCCAGGTAGACCTTGTTCTCCCTGTAGAAGTGACATAAATCAGAATTCTTCAATAAGAGTATAATGTGGAAAACAATTAAACATTGATTAAAATTCTATTCAAATCCACTCACCACAGGGCCAGGAATACCCCGAAGTCCCTCTGGGCCTGGTTTCCCTGCAGGACCCTGTGGCCCAACTGGACCTGTTTTTCCTGGGGCACCTTCAGAACCAGCTTCACCCTGTAAAATATAAAACAGTTAAACAAAATGGAACAAAGTAACAATAGTGCATTGCTTGTTCATTTACTCTAAGGTTGAAGAAATGCAAGGAGACTAAGAAGTGTTCCTTATTGGAATAGGTCAGTGTATTTTCTTATAGGATAAAAGGCTCACGGTGCAGTGTATTAGAAAATTTGGAAATGTCTTCCACTATTCTCTGCCTAGATCTTTCTTTTGTATGAACTGTAATGAGAAAGACATTGTTCACATTTTGTTATTGTTTTCCATATGAGGAAAATAATGTTGAAAAGAGAACAAAATGCTCAGGTACTGAAAAAGAAAATGGCAAGTAACACCTAAATAAAACTCAAATAGGTCCCAAGCATGAATGGTGCAATAGTGATGAACATGTATATAAAACATATTAGGATACTTATCACAGCACTGAGATTAGGGAAAAACCTAGGTATTTCAAAATGTAAACACTCCTAATAGAAAAAAATAATGAGAAAATGGATTAACTCCTCCCAAACTCTCCAGCTCTACCCAGCATTTATCTGTACTTAGATCAAAAGAAAAAGTGAAGTGTGAATCCAATTGGTTTTCTGCCAATTAGAAGAAACTTTCCTGAAGTAACAAAGCAAAGTAGCTATTCTGCAAAAAAACCCCCAAAAAACAAATAAAATAAAAATGCACCTTTTATTAGGACTACAAAATACCTTGTATAAGTGGTACACAAGTATTGTGAACTTTTAAATTCTTCTAGAAGTCTTCATCAAGTATGATAGCACAAAAAGTAAGGGACTAGTGGATGAGAAACAAGTCAAAACCCCTTTGTATCTTCAAAAGTACATCAACCCACCACACCATATTGTGGGATGACTTGTTTCTCCCCCGGTTACCTTTTATACCACCATGCAACACTTTTTAAACGTCAGGGATCCTAATAAATAGCATTAACATACTTTGTGATGTCCCCTTAGGACAGACTAGGCATTTCTTATCCAATTCTGAAATCCAAAATACTCTAGAATCTGAAATTGTCAACATGGGTGGCTGGGGCAGTGACACACTTGGTGTACATAAACCATAAATAAATGCCATGTTTTGATGTTAAGAGATCTCATTATGCAGATATGTGCAAATACAAGTTTTTCAAAGCCCCCCCCCCCAATCCAAATTGCAAAAATCTGGTCTTTAGCCTTTTGGGTTGGAGATACTCAACATGTATATAAGCTTCTATGACCTCTGTAGATCAGCTACTAGTTTTAGAACCTTTCTATTTTCTCTTGTAGATGAAAAAAAATATATTCACATGATCCTGTTCCTGTTGCCTCTACCATACCTAACTGAGACTGAAAGCAGACACCACCCACATCTGATCTTTCTTTTGATCCTTTGGACAAAGCAGAGAGAGAAAGGAATTTCTTATGAGACTAAAGTGTAGCAGTCATATCTGAAGGAACCATTGCCCATCAGCAAGAATCAACCTCCCAGGATGGTGAACCTCTTGTTATGTGATTTGGTCCTCGGTCCATGTAGATAAATCAGTAGATAAATCAACAAAAATGTATCAGTTTTACCTTTGCTCCTTTTTCGCCTTGCCTTCCTTCTGCTCCTGATGCTCCTGGTGGGCCCTATCACAATAGAGGGAAAGTGATAAATTAGGATATATTCAAACAATGACATAGATTTAGGATTTGCATTGACTGGGGAATCCACTGGTGGCAGGAGAAGAGGAGCTTACTTTTGTTGATTTGCCACACACCTCCCTACAACCCCTTCTGTCTTCCAAATTCTCATCCAGAGGATTGGAGATCTCCCAGAACACTATTGGGATGATTTTTAACAATTTGATTATAAAGTGGATACAACTGATTTTAATTTTTGTGTATATTAATAGTTTATATTTATTCTGGCACTAAATGCTTGCCATATTTATGTTGTGCTCCACCCTGAGTCCCCTTCAGGTTGAGAAGAGTGGAATACGAATGCTTTAAATAAATAAATAAATAATATTTGAAGTTGTACTGGGTCTTCAGGGAGAAGAGCCTAATGGTAACAAGAGAATCTATTCCATTCATGGAAGACAAAATCTGACTCTATCTCATTTTAAAATGTGCATCAGACTCAATTTAAATAAGACCAATGAATTTCCTCTGGGTTTTTTTTTAAACTCAGGAAATGGTAAAAAAGACAAAAAGGGATCAATAGTAATATTGAACATGCTTTTTTTCACTTGCTGAAAAGTTGTTGTTGTTTTTTATTTTTAAAAAGCCAGAGTTTAAATGCTGTTTGTAGGTTCCATGATTTACAACATTTGAAACAAATACCTTTACAGATATTACAGCTTTTCATATAACAATTTCCAAGCAGTTTACAATAAAACACACAACCAAGGACCCAAAATAAAAATGGCATAATAAGGTTTTTAAAAACCCTATTATAAGAACATAAGAACATAAGAAGAGCCATGCTGAATCGGGCCTCAGCCCATCTTGTCCAGCATTCTGTGTCACACAGTGGCCCACCAGTTGTACACAGGGATCTCTAGCAGAAAGGAGGGCAAAACCCTCACCTGCTCCCGACCCCCCACAACCAGTACCCGGGGAAATCCTGCCTGCCTCCATCAACACAGAGGTGGCACTTGGATGTCCATTTCAGTAGCTACTGATTCCCTTGGTATCCATGAATCTGTCTAATCCTGCCTTGAAGCTGTCCAGGCCGACCGCTGTCACAACCTCCTCTGGAAGTGAGTTCCATAACCCAATGACCCTCTGGGTGAAGAAATATTTCCCTTTATTAGTCCTAACTTTCCTACCTTGGAGCTTTAGGGAGTGCCCCTAGTCCTAGTGTTGTGTGACAGAGAAAATATTTTTCTCTATTCACCTTTTCTATCCCATGCATGATTTTATACACTTCGATCAAGTCACCTCTTAAACGCCGTCTTTCAAGGCTGAAAAGACCACGGCGTTGCAACCTGATTTCGTAAGGGAGCTGCTCCATCCCTTGGATCATTCTTGTTGCCCTTTTCTGTACCTTTTCTAGTTCCGTTATATCCTTCTTGAGGTGCGGTGACCAGAATTGTACACAGTACTCCAGATGTGGCCTCACCATAGATTTGTAGAGAGGCAATACAACATTTGACGACCTTATGCCACTGCTCATATTACAATTTGCTATTATTACTATAGGATTATAAAATCACTATCATATTTGTGTGTGTGTGTGATTTTTTTCAAGTATCAGAGTACAAAAATTATCACCCTAATATATGTAAATAGCAAAGTAAGTGCCTGGCAGAAAACAGGTACTTACAGTATGTTTAGAAAAGAGAATATTCACTTGGGGTGTTATACTTTCCTCTTGCCCAGATTAAAGCATGGAGTTGTTGCTTCTCTCAAATCACCACTCTTTTTAGACTAGTTAATGCCTTCAGTAAGGTTCATACACCATCTACTGCTATTTGAATTGGATATCCATTTGTTTTCATAGCTGTTAGAAGGAATTCCATCCTCATGGTCAAAGGCCAATCCTAAGAACTTCAAGAGCTAACTACCAACATTCTGGGTTCTTGTGCTGCTGTTTCTTCCTTTGCCTCCTTATAAGTGATCTGAGAAAAGAGTGAAGGGCACCAACAGCTACTATTGGCCTGCTGAGCCCATTTGGTGACAAGGTGGTTGGTTGAGTTGATGACTATGAAGCGAGGATAGAACTCTGCCAAATTGAAGGGTGCTAAGAACAAACCCCAATGATATCTTTATAAAGACCCTCCAAAAACTAGGACTGATGTACTCATGCACTCAATGGAAATATATTTTTTTAAACACAGCTATACTTTGTCAGTTGTAAGGGGATGCAGTGACACAGTGGGTTAAGCTACTAAGCTGCAGAACTTGCTGACCAGAAGGTCAGTGGTTAGAATCTGCAGGATGGGTTGAGCTCCCGTTGTTAGCCCCAGCTTCTGCCAACCTACCTAGCAGTTCAAAAACATGCAACTGTGAGTAGATCAATAGGTACCACTATGGCGGGAAGGTAATGGTGCTCTATGCAGTCATGCCAGCCACATGACCTAGGAGGTGTCTATGGACAACACTGCCTCTTTGGCTTAGAAATGGAGATGAGCACCACCACTCAGAGCTGGACACAATGAGACTTAATGCCAAATGGAAACATTATTTTTTTACCACACTTGTACCTTGTCCTTCTCACCCTGAAGGGGACTCAGGGCAGCCTCACCAAAGGCAGAATTCAATAGTTTATATACATAAACATATAAAGGAGCAATAAAAATACCATCAATTTACAAATAATAATAAAAAGCATTCCAAAAAGAAGGGGAGATTATCAAGTCATCCATTTTCAAATATAAAATATACTATCACATAAAATAAGTAAGCACATTTAATATAAGATGCCATTTGTATATACAACTAGGAAAACAAACAATTATCTATTCATATTAATACACTGACAGCAAAAAAAGTTTGCTTTTTTCTGTGTTGAGTTCAATTAGATATTTGAGCAAAACCCTCCCCATAAATGTACAAATAGCATATAGCTTTCCAATGCTTGAATTCCCTCATTTATGAACATGTAACAAGAGGCAACTTTTCTAAACATATAAACATATACCAGATGCTTTCCCCTAACAACAAGGCAGACAATCTGAAACTATCTTTGCCCATTTTCAGCTATTGCAGACTGTAATTTTTAGATATACTGTACATATATTTTATTGTGTACATCTAAAAATGTGAATATGTCTATGCAGTGTTTTAAAAATACCTGCAAGGTAGTTGACAAGAGACTGTAAGCACTCTGGTTAGTCAAATACAGGTTACCTGTTATGTAATATGCAAAATGAACCCTTTCTACAGGACAATGAGTGAGTTATTTCACCACACAAGACTCACTTCAAGCACACTTCTATGCTGGTTAAAGCCAATTTTTTTTCTGGTGAGAGAAGCCATGAAAGACCTTCATAACAATTATAAATATGCTTCTTGCATAATCTAGGAATGCAGCTGCAACATCAATTAGGAGAGCTTAAGAACACTGTGATCGCTAAATTATAAGCACAATGAATCATGATTGCTAAACAAAGGGGGTGAATTCATTATCCAACAGTGCCAATTCTGCATTGAATGCAAAGTGGGTAAATGAACAGCACTTGTTAACACCCTCTGATTGCGGGCGATGGGCAGATGGCGCTTCTACAAAGGAAAGATGGCTAATTGTTATTTATCTTACTTCCCTACACTTGGGTTTGTAGCATTGGGAGAAATTAGTCAGTATAAATGTTCTCAAAAACCAGAATATAGAAATGATGGATTAAAGAATACGTCATATCCTTACATCCAAACCTCAAACTAGTTGTATCTTAAGCTTAATGGATAACCTCAGGCATGTTACTCTCTCACTCTAATCTATCCCATAACAATTTTGTGCTTCTTATAGAAGGGGGAATAAAAAATGAAAACAAAATATATGAATTAGGTTTGGTTGATCCATAAAAAAATTGTTTCTAAACTACAAATGGGGGGGGGGGGGTGATTAGTAATAGAAATACTTACAAAAAGATTTCCAAAAATTTCTTAATTGTAACATAATTAATAACGAAATTCGTTATTATTCTTAATTGGGCAAAGCAGGGAAACAGGACTGACTGACACTGTTAAAAGCACAGGCAAATCAAGGGGGGGAATACACAGATGCACCCCTGCCAGAGGAGAGGAGGAGGTGGGTTAACCCTTAACCCCCTCCTCTTCTCCTGTGGTAGCGATGCGTGTGTATGAACGCATACACACAGCCCCTGCCAGAGGAGAGGAGGGGGGGTTAACTTTAACCCTGCATCTACCTCTCCCCTGGCAGCGATGCACGTTTTTCCCATCCAGGGAAGCAGGAGCGGAGGAGCACCCCCTCCTGCTTCCCTGGATGGGAAAAAACACGCATTTTCCCCATCCAGGGGAGAAGGTGGGGAACCACTCCCTCCTTCCTTCCCCCCTTGGGGCTGAGAAGCACAGCACAAATGCGCATTGCCTGTCAGCAGGGAGGGGGGAGGAGGAAAGGAGGGAGTGCAAGCCACTCCCTCCTTTCCTCCCCCCATGGGGCTGATTGGCTAAAGGGGAGCAGGTGGTTTCATTAGCCAATGAGAACATGCGTTTACTAAGGGCAAAGGCAGCATACGAACTAATTACATCAATTACGTGCCAATTAGAAAAATGGCGGCCCCCAGGTTCGGTAAGGAAATTACTCTTCCGTTGAGCCACATGGGTCAAAAAACTATGAAATTAATTTGCATACGAAATTAAATCGATTTCAAATAAATTTAAACCGGAGATATCCAAGCCTAATATGAATATAAATCATCACAAGCAATTTCCAGAAAATTCTGTGTAAATGTATGTATATGCACTGTGTTATGTACAATAGTGCCGTATATCTGATTTTAGAGAATATAACTGGTTCTGAGTTGTTCTTGTTAATGTATTTAATAGAATTAATTATACAGCTAATTCTTAGGTAACATAAATTTAAACAACTGGAACTCTCAAACAACTAGCAAAAATCAAAGGAATAATGCTTTAAATAAAAAGGAAACAAATATTTAGAAGAAATGTAAAATTGTGTTATCTTTAGTTTGTCTTTATTTGCTGTATTTCAATATGAGTATCAAGTAAATACAGAGTTTATGGTATGGTATAGCATGGGATATAGTATTTTTATTAGGCCAAACTTTTATCTAGCACCTACCAATTCACATGGGTGCTGGTTAAGTAAGCGTCTATTTATTTATTTATTTATTTATTTATTTCGACTTGTATACCGTCCTATCCACAATGGCTCAGAACGGTTTACAGCATATCGAACTATACAGTAATAGTAACAATAAAACATCAGCATAAAATACCAAACAATTGGGCAAAGGTGGTCATAGCCCAGAGGTTAGAGGGTAGTTTTACAGGCTTTGCGGAAAGCCAGTAGTTTGCTAAGTGCATGAACTTCTGGCGGGACGGCATTCCACAGGTTTGGAGCTGCAGCCGAAAAGGCCCTCTGTCTTGTAGACGACAAGTGAATTGCTCGAAGGGAAGGGATCTGTAGTAGGTTATGGTCTACTGTATTATGTATTTGTACTTTTTTTTGTGTAGCCCCTAAGGAAGGAGAACCTTTTCCGTGGTGGAAACATTGGCCTTGGGGGGGAGTAAGTGATCATCTATCAGCATAAGAAGCTCCTAATTTGTTTTGGCCTTAGCATACCATCTAATTGCCATGTCCTTAGCTGATATTAATTCTAGGTATATACAACAACATGGAATAGGAACTGTGTTCACTAGCCATGTGAGTACATCTCTTTAACATTACAAGTGCACTTGAAAAATGACAAACACTTTAGCAATAAAAGACTCCTAATCTATAAAGATTGATTCACATTATATGAAATATATCTATATTGATATATCTATATGTCCATATACAAATATATATGCCATGATACATCATGTTTTATACATGAATTGATTTTTGTAAATCTATTTTGCATGATAAATAAGCTACTGAAAGCAGAGACACATGAAAAGAGCAGCTATTTCTCTTTGTAGTACAAAGGATCCTGCCTGAAATGGTTTGATTCTCAGCATAACTTAAGAAACTCCCCATCTATGTTCCATTAAGGTATGGTGGGAAAAGGAAGAAATGTCCCCTCTGCAGTATTTGTGGATAGCTAGATAAGAGTAATAGATTCTTGAGGGTTTAGGGAAATAGAATTCAACTGCCAATAACATCACAGCTGATTCAAGGGCTTTGGAGGATGACTAATTGACTCTGGTGGCAGGAGGTGGGGGAAGAAATTGATTTGGGGAGACAGGCAAGAGAACAAGGGAAAAACAGGGAAAGGGAGGGCTTGGGCCCAGGAGAATGCAAGAGACTTAGAGTAGAACTGGGAGTGCAGAAGTAAAAGAGAAAGGAGACTAAATGGATCATTGTATGTAAATGTGAAGATGAAGCAATGAATCTGTACCTTTCTGTCAGTGACAGGTAGAAATATAAATTCATAGTGGCACTGTTTTAGCATCATAAGAGTCACTCATCATATAAAACAGCTAGGGCTGGTTAGGTTTGTCGGAATGCTTGGTCATTCGGATTAAATTCATTTTAAAATCACTTTTGAACCGGTTTTGAAACTATGTAAGCAACCTGGAAGTGGATTAGCAAATTCGAAGAAACTGCCACCATTATCGGAAGTAAATCGGCGGGTTTTCCCTTCCCTTGCCTTCCCTTCCCACACCGTCCCTTCCCTTGCCTTCCCTTCCCTCACCGTCCCTTCCCTTGCCTTCCCTTCCCTTCCCACACCTTCCCTTCCCTTCCCTTCCCTTCCCTTCCCTTCCCTTCCCTTCCCTTCCCTTCCCTTCCCTTCCATGCTGAAAACTGGGGGGAAAGCAAAGCACTAGCCCGCCTCCTCCTGATAGTGATACTGATGGGCTGGAGGGCTTTCTCGTGCCATCAGTGCGCACACACACCATCCTGCAGCCGAGGCCAAGCACCACGGTGCCGGCACCGATCTCTATCTCCCTTGGGGAGTTGATCAGGGTCCTTGTGTCCTCTTCAGCCTTGGGGCGCGCATGTTCCTTAACCAGTTTGGCCCGGATTTCTTCTTTCCGCCAGAGATCTGGGTTGGGAGCCACCTTAAACAAAGATTCAGATCCAGATCAACTCCCCAAGGGAGATCAAGACCGGCACAGGGTCCGTGGCACTCGGCCTCAGCTGCAATATGGAGCATGTGTGCGCTGACAGCATGAGAAAGCCCTCCAGTTCATCGGTATCACTATCAGGTAATACGAGCCTGAAGGAGGAGGCGGGGTAGTACTGTGCCGTCAGCTTGCCATTTAACGTGGCTTTCGCCCCAGTTTTCAACTGGAGGGAAGAAATCCACATCCAAACTGCGTTAAACATGTGTGTTAAACATTAACTAAGCCATTCCAAAATTTTGCAATTTTTCCAAATAAGTTTTGAAGTTTTTGGGAAAAATTGGGGAAGGCATTCAGATTCGAAGCACCAGCGCCCCTACATCCGAAGCAAGTTTTGAACCATTTTTTTCATGGATCAACCAGCTCTAAAAACAGCAGTGCCACCTTTAAGACCACCAGGCACACAAGATGGAGGACAAAAAGCAAACAACAAGGTTTGGCCCTTAGCAAGGCTATGAGGGAAACCAGAGCACACGCACACCCTCACTCACACAAAGCCAGACAGTGGGAAGCCACCACTGTATATTATATTTTGCCTTTGCTCCTTCCAATTCTTTATTATGGCTTTCAATGCCACCAATTTATTATTTTTTATAGACCACCCCCTTTAATGAAAGTTCAGAAAGCCACATGAAGACTTCAGTTACAATTAAACAGGGAAAAGATTTTTTATTTTGAACAGTCAATAAGCATAATGGTTGCAGATAACTTGTCAGGCTTTTCTGGTTATAGAGGATGGTACGTGTATCTTGAGTTTCTTTAAAACCAAGTTCTACACATAGAGTTCAAACAGGAATCTTTGAAAAACTTTTGAAATTTCCCTTCCTTTCACAGCACTCTAAAACACTATTGAGGCTTATTAACTATTATTCCTCAAAGAGGTTTCTTTCATATAGAAATCAGTTCCTTCCTTTACCCCATTCACAACTCCTCATCCTTCTTCATTTCCTAAACCCTAATTGAATTTAAAATGGCTGCTTTCTTCTTCCCTTTCCCTCAGACTCTGCCCATCTCCAGCTACTGAGCTTTCCCGTCCAATTTCATCAGCCAATCAGACTGCACTTCTGCCCTAGAGACTGCCTGATTGCTCCACCGCTCAGCTCTGCTTAGCTTCAGCAAGATGGGCCTGGCTTCTGCCTTTTACACCAACCCTTATACACCAACCCTTCAGGGCAGGCCATTCAATTACACAAATGACGGTTGTGCTTTTTCTGAAGCACCCCTGCTTTGGTTCTTCCCATCACTGGAAAAAGGCTCCAGGAAAACATCTCTTTAGAGCAGGCATTCTCAAACTCTGGCCCTCCAGCTGTTTGGGCCTCCGTCTTCTGGAATTCTTGACCTTTTGAAAAAATGGTTAGTGCTTCTGGGAGTTAGAAGCTCAAACTGCTGGAGGGCAGAGGATGCCTGCTTTCGAGGGCTGATTAGATGAATGGGGCACCTTGGAGTCTGATTCTGTTATTTGGCTATCTACCTTTCCATACTTTTGCTTGACCTCAAATAGCATTATAGCGGGAAATCAGAAATAAATAAAGAATCATTTTCCCCTTATGTGATCTGCCTGGATCTATGGCTGGTGAAAAATTAGTGGAAGCACTCTATCTATCGGGGCAGATATATGCCCTATTTTACTCTCTTTGTCCTGGAGGAAACAAATATATTGGAAAAAGTACAATTGGTCACAACCCTTACAAATACATTCATTTTTAACATTTCAACCGAGTTCTATTTTAGCCCCAGTGAAAAGATTACTAATACCACTGTAATTGTTTTCAGCATTATAAATGTGCAGTAAGTTGGTGGAACAAATAGATCATTGTGTAAAATTGATAAAACTAATTAAGCATGTCTGCTCACCCAAGCCTATTATATAGAACAGTTTATCTCATTTTGTTAAATAGATTATGGCTTACATTCAGTTGGGTTTTGGAGGGGGGGCGGACTGTTAAGAATTAAACTAATTGCTTGACAGAGAACACTTAGCTGTTCACACATCTGCAAAAATTATTCAGTGTATATTTGTACTGCTTCAAAGACTAATGATAGTGGGATAATTATAGGCCTATCAACTTTTCTGATGTTACTAAAACGTAGTTGTTTTTCTGAAGTTATTACTTTTTATTTGGCACAAATACCTTGTTACATCCTGATTTTACTTGGGAATGAGGCTCCACTTTTTTCCAAAAAGGACTAATGGATTGTCTATGCAATGAAACAAAAGCTAGTGATGTGTCGAAACTCACCATCACTACTGCTGTGATTTCTTGCCAAACTAAAAATGACGTGACAAATTTGATTCAAAATGCAAATGAGGCAGATAATATCTAGGTTTGTTGGTCTTAATTTACTTAATCTATAAACCCTACTTAACTGCAAGCTACTTTCCTTCTTTGCTGTGTCCTTCTCATCTGGAATCATTTGCCTGGTGGCACAATGGTTAAATCCTTATGCCTGCAGGACTGCTAACCAATAGGTCAGCGGTCGAATCCAGGGAGAGTGGAGTGAGCTCCCTCTGTCAGCTACAGCTCCCCAAGTATGGGCAACGTCCTTGCAGATGGCTAATTCTCTCACACCGGAAGCTACTTGTAGTTTTTCAAGTTGCTTCTGATACAAAAAAAATTGCTCTAATGCCCCATCTACACTGACACTATAATTAAGCTTGGAACCGGTTTGGGAGGAACCACTTCCATTGTATGAGTGGTATTAGATTGAAAGATCTACAACTGCTTGATGCCAGGAAGTGTAATATATTATTTCTTGAGAACATTGTAATCCTTGAACTTGTTAATGCCAGACTGTTATCTAAGACAGTGATTTTCAACCTTTTTTGAGCCGCGGCACATTTCTTACATTTACAAAATCCTGGGGCACACCACCAACCAAAATGACACTCTAACACAGTAATACATATAGTTAATATGTTTTAAAATATATTTATACACTCAGTGTGAAACCTGGGCCTGTTTTGATGAACACAAAATAGATATCCTGGCAGGAATGATAGAAAGGTGCACACCAAGTTCTTGCTCAACAGACACACACCAAGCACAGCGGAGTCGGTGCCGTCGCATCCCCGGTGAAAGTGAATCCAAATGAAAGATAGCTTTCGCTGTATTTCCTCGAGCTCACTGTCTTTCCTTTTTTCTTTTGTCCACCACTCATATTAGGGCCTTCATCTGTGTCATAATTTTGTCCAGGGTTCTGTTCGGCATTTGCATTTTCCCTTCTCAAAAACTTCTCCATCACTGTCACTCGCTTGTCTTGCTGTGATCCCAAGTTGCCACTGTCACTTGATGCGCAGCTGCAGCACTAACTCTAACTTTGTTTACTTAGCCGCGTCTGAGCGAATCCAAGATGGCGCGACCATAGCACTCTCGCACCACCTCTTAGGTGACGCAAGAGTGCTATGGTTCCATTTCTTAAAGGGACAGATGCACCTTATAGTTTATATATGAATTAAGTTTGAAAATAATTGATGATCTCTCACGGCACACTAGTGTTCCGTGGCACACTGGTTGAAAATCACTGATCTAAGATAGCACCCACATTTGGAAAGTCTTGCCAGCTTTGGTGAGGAAGCTTTTGAGATTAACATAAGAACATAAGAACATAAGAAGAGCCATGCTGAATCGGGCCTCAGCCCATCTAGTCCAGCATTCTGTGTCACACAGTGGCCCACTAGAAAATCACTGAAAGGAGGGCAAAACCCTCACCTAACAACCAGTATAAAATCCTGCCTGCCCCATTTGGTCCATTTCAGTAGTCTTTCCCTTGGTATCCATGAATCTGCTTTGAAGCTGTCCAGGCTGAAGCTGCTTTTGAAGTGAGTTAAATGATGAAACTTCAAGATACTTTGATTTTTAGGCCTGCATTCTATTGTCAGACCCAGCTACACTGAACAGTGAGTTAACACTTATATACATCTTATTGCTCCAAAATGTTTCTCTAGTTAGCACTATTAACAAGATTCTGTCTATTGATATAAATAATTCCCTCAAATCAGTGAGTCAACACATCTCATGGGGCTGGGGAAAGAGAATGAGCTGCCATATTTTCCCCAATTCCAGCACACACACGCCCTTGACACTTTTGCCCCTAATTATATTTTGTGCAACCTACCCATTAAATATTAACCAAAATTTCCAAAATATGATACAATAAAAATATAAACAAACCTTGCACACGGGATTCCCCTTCTAGGAGGTAAATAGGTGGGGACCCTACAGATAATTCCAAGATACATTTATCTTAGAAGCCAGTATTGTCAAGGAGCTGATTACAAGAATCTGACTGTGCGACAATCAATCTTGCCAAGTGGGGCTATTTAAGGAAAAAGGCCAGATGGGAAAATATAGTAAATTCACTTATTTGATCTCAACTCACTCCATAACCCAATCCCAGTAGAAGTTCAATAGCTGTATAACTAGCAGACACATGTCAGCTTATAAACCAAACATAGAGAAAGACACTGAACATGTTTTGTGGTTTCTTAAAGATAAAATTCATCTTTAATATGGCTTTAAACTTTGCCCCCTAGTGGCGTAGTGGGTTAAGCAAGATAAACTTGCTGACCAAAAGGTTGGCGGTTCAACTCCAGGGAGGAGCGGGGTGAGCTCCTGTTGTTAGCCCCAGCTTCTGCCATCCTAGCAGTTTGAAAACATGCAAGTGTGAGTAGATCAATAGGTAGCACTTCTTCGGGAAGGTAAAGGTGCTCCATGCAGTCATGATGGCTACATGACCTTGGAGGTGTCTATGGACAACGCCGGCTCTTCAGCTTAGATGAGCACCATCCCCAGAGTCAGACATGACTAGACTTCATGTCAGGGGAAACCTTTACCTAAACTGTAAACCAATACATTTTAATTTATCACTGACCTTTTAACTAGCAGACCAAGTTTAGAACTCAAATTTCCTATTTTCAATTTTTTAAGGATGTGTATGATATCATATAATCAGTGTTAAAAAGAAAAAGGCAATCATTAATATTTTAGTTTTTACTCCCTGTTGCAATAACACACCAGAACCATAATAGCCTCAGTATATAAACGGGTGTGCCCTCAAGACAAGGGCCTACCAATTAAAATTGTTCTTCACTTATTAATCAACGAACTCTTTAGTTGATTACTATACCAACTAAATGGATCAAAGACTGTTGCTCTAGTTTAAATCGATTAGCATGTGCTAATGGGTAGCAGCTTTTTTTTTTCTTTTATGGAAGTTTCAGTAAAATAAAAAAATGTGGAGAACGAAGAGCTGAATAATACATCTGTGCTAGGATTGCTTAAAATATAAAATCACCATGTGCTCATTATATAATGCACATAGCATGTATTATAGGAATGCCAATTCTGTTCTAACACTGAATAATTGGTCATTATCACAAACTTTGTGATCTATAACTCAGATAAGCTGATGAACTTAACTTTAGTATTTATTCTCATAGAGGTCCCAGGTATCTTTGAGTGTGATCTGATATACTTCAGTCCGCAGTTGATGCTCCATTTGTATTTACAAGCATTTTGTAAAATGTTGAAAGGATTGGGTATTGAAATTGTAAGAAGAGTGCAGAATTACCTTATAGATTTGTCTTATATATAAATGATGATAGTATTTGGGTACAGTATGCTTCCCATAAGCATAGAACTTATACCTATGGTTTCATTTACCAAGTCCAACAAATTATGTTCTATGTATTGTCGAAGGCTTTCATGGCTGGAATCACTGGGTTGTTGTAGGTTTTTCAGGCTGTATGGCCATGTTCCACAAGCATTCCCTCCTGATGTTTTGCCTGCATCTACGGCAGGCAACCTCAGAGGTTGTGAGATCCTCACAACCTCTGAGGATGCCTGCCATAGATGCTGGCAAAACTTCAGGAAGGAATGCTTCTAGAACATGGCCATACAGCCTGAAAAACCTACAACAACCCAAAATATGTTCTCTCTAGGCATTTTAAAGTCCTTCAGCATAACTCTATGGTATTTTGAGGCCAGAAGTTATTCATTTAAATCAAATTCACTATTATTCAGTTTTGCAAGAAATCCAGGAATATATCCCCTGTGGAAACTATGGTTATACTGTATTGATATTTAACTAAAAGGAAATACAGTGGCAATGATATTCACAAGGAGATTAACAACCATAGTGACGATGGTTCCTTTTTACTATATTTCCTAAGAATATGAAGTGGTTTGCCACTAATTGCCTTTTTTTTGGAAATAATATTAAAATGTCAACATTGTCATTTTAGTATTAAGATCTGAAAGCTTTAGAACTGCTTTGTGCCTGAGTGGCTTTGAGCGCAAAAAAGATGAACCCAAATGTCTATTTATCGTGTATGGGCCATACTTTCCCTACCCTCAATTTCTAGCTGTGCGTGACAAATGTCTTAGTGTACAGTAAATGGTGGAGAGCCATTAGAATCAAATGGTTCCTAGTTGTTATAACCTCAAGAAGAAACTTAAGACTTGTATGCATATTTCTGAAAGCCAGCATGGATAATGAGTTTGAGCATTGCAGCAGGACTCCAGAAAATAGGGTTCAAATCCCTGCTCTGTCCTGCAAACCCACTGGGTAACCCCTTTGACAAGTTATACTCTCTCAGCTTCCAAGAAAAGGCAACCCTGCTCTGAACAAAGAAAACCCCATGATATGATAACCATAAGTCAGAAACAGCTGGAACAAACAAAAACTGCATATTTACATGTACATGTCTTACTGAGTCAATGCGGCATGAGTACAGAATTCTAATTTAAACAACAGACGATGAAAAGTGTATCCTTTTATGTAAGGTTTCTCTTTATTTTACATATATTTAAATCATCACAAACTGAAGTGACTAGAGTAAAAGTATTGAACTAATGGTACTGTGGTTTTGAGTATTGGACTGTAACTCCAAAATAGGAGGTTTCAAATTCCCACTCAACCAAGAATTGAGTGGATCAGTGGTTTTCAACCTGTGGTCCCCAGTTGTTTTGGCCTACAACTTCCAAAAATCCAGCCAGTTAACCAGCTGTAAGGATTTCTGGGAGGTGGTCAAAACATCTGGGTACCCACAGGTTGAGAACCACTGCCCTCTTTCAACTTAAGGGGAAATAAATAGCAAGCCTTATTTAAATATGTATTATTAAGAATATCCTAGCATGGTCTTGCCATAAGATGCAACATTCACATGAAGGCGCAGAACAATAATGAAACTGCACCAACACTGTACAAGACCTTACCTGGTTTCAGTGGTATCTCACCCCCAATCATGTCTTAAAATACATACAAGAAAATAATATTGAGATTAATTGCCAGCTGATGTGGTGATGATTGCAGATAATATAACTTACTCTCTTTCCAGGGGGGCCAGGGGGGCCAGCTTCTCCTGATGGACCTGGTGGACCCTAAAGAAAAAAAAAGCAGTCATGTTATTATGACCATGATTCTGAAAAACAGACATTATTGTACTGGTAACAAGTTTCCAAAGGCAACAATTTCAAGTGTGCTTGACCTGTGGTTTTCAAGATAGTCATAGAAGTAAATTGTGTGTGTCTCCATTTTGAGGGAAAATCATCAAAAGAGGTCACACCCTTTTTATCGCCTATATGTATGGGGTCAGCGAAGCTAATTAGAAAAAGAGAACCTTTGCTCCTGTGTATCTCCTGCAGCCATCCTTAAATATTTAGCTACTTCCCTACTGTGCAATTATGAACACTAAGCACCAAATGTGAATCCATGAAAAACCATATCAGATTATCCACCTGGCAAGCTGGGACATATTCAGAAGAGAGGTTTTTGAGATGGCGAGATGATATGGGACTTAAATCATATATGATAAAGCAATATAATACAAAAGCTAAGTGGAAGTTTTCAAAGCAACCAGCCAATCAACAGTGGATTGGTATTATCGTGGATTGTATGTTTATGAATACTCATACAATATACATCCCCAGATTACTTTTAGTTTAGAGCTTACATATTTCAAATTAAGCAATGAACCTCCTCCAATTGCTTTCCCACACCTCCAATTTTCCTCATGTACAGTATGCCGAGAAATTTTCAACTGACTACTAGAAAGTGAACTGGGGCCCATCCGCACTGCAGAATTACAGCACTATTGTGCTACTTTAATTGCCATAGTTATTTCCTATGGTATCTTGGGTGGACAGTGCTTAGCTAAAGAACTCCTGTATTTTATTTATTTATTTATTTCGATTTATTCGTCGCCACTCCCGTCAGGCTTGGGGCGACTTGCAAATGTTAAAAACATCATAAAATACAGATAAAACGGCACAATTAACACCCATAATTAAAACTATACAATAGTGCACAGGCACCAGAAATTACTCTCATGGCTTACGGCTACATAGTAGAGGCCTGGGGTTATTTACTAACCGAATGCCTGTACAAACAGAAAGGTCTTACAAGCCTTCCAAAAGGCTAGTAAATTGGACAACGCGCGAATTGCGGGAGGAAGAGCGTTCCAAGAGCGTATTGAATCACCAAACTACAGACCTACATTATTCCATATGGTGGAGTTATGACAGATAAAATGGAATAATAAATAACATAGTCATTTTGTAGCTTGATTGGATTCCAGGTTGTTCCATGTCACATATGACTTTCTGCAAGGCTCTACCTTATTGTATATTCACTGAATAATTGCACCAATGCATCAACACCAAAGTAATACTAACTTGTTCTGGGTAAGCAAACCTCAACTTGGAAGTAACAAAATATTTATTTATTTGTCATATTTATATTCTGCCCTTCTCAACCCCAAAGGGGACTTAGAGCAGCACACTCTGAGAAAGACTGAAGGAAAATACAACAGAATAAATTACTTATTCTGATGTTTATTCATCCATGTTCTTCCTTCTACAATGAAGAAAAAGTAAAAACCTGAGAATATTTTATCCTATTATTTAATATTATGCTTTTAATTATTGTGTTTTAATTGGTCTGACCCTTTGTGTTATATTATGTTTATTTAGTTCATCCTTGGTTAAATTTGGTCTTTTATTTCATGTTTCATCTTGGGTGTTGCTTGTTTATTCTTGGCACTGAATGTTTGTCATTTTTGTTATACTTTGGACAAAAATGACAAACTGAGTCCCTTCAGGGAGAGAGAGTGGATTATAAATAAAGTATTAATATAACAAAAAAGAAACAATGCTAGAAAAAGTGTGCTCTTGGATATTTATGTTTCAAAAAAGAATCTTGTAATGTTTTAAAGCAGGCTATATCTAAAGCATTATTTGAAGTGTAAGAGGAAAGGAACACTTAGTTTTCCAGCAGGCATTCGCCTTAACAATGTGGTAGCATTATTACAGAGGAAAATCACAGAAACTCTACTTACAGGTTGGCCTGAGTCACCATCTTCACCTTTTTCTCCTCCTGTACCATCTGTCCCCTAGGGAAGGCAAAGAAAATAAAAGGAAAAAGAAATCCAAGGTTTAGAGCGTTCACCTTGTACAAAATTCTGGGTGTGATAGAGTCATTATAGGACTGGACTGGTATTTGGAACTAGAATCTGTTTCAAATCTCCTTTCACCCACCAAAAGCACTAGGTGACCTTGAGCAACTTGGAAGTCCCTGAACAGACTCAGAAACAGAGTGGACAGATCAAATGACAACCTGGCAAAATGGCACTACCTAAAAGAATCCCATACCTTGTATGACTGTGGAGCAGAACAGACAACTCCGCATCTGTATGCTCGTCCACTGTGCCCTGCCTCATGTATAGAGGAGGAATTGTTGAGGCTACAGACAATGCCGTTGCTGTTGCCTGTTTTTGGTCAAAAGATATTTAGCCACCTGCACACCTATTTTTAATCACTTTTATACTAATTTATGCAATGTTTTTGATATGAAATAAAAATAAACCTTGAGCCAATCTTTTTTCTTTTTCTCAGCCTCAGGATTGCTAATCCTGAGATTAGCAATCCAGGGCCGGAGAGATAGCACAGCGGTAACAACAGCTGTGCTTGCATGTTCGATTCCTGGTCTGGTCTGGACACTCAGCTGTGAGCCCTGTTCACTGTTCACCTAACAGTTCGAAAACAGCCCAGCTGTGAATAGATGAACTAGGGACTGCTAAGCGGGGAAGGATTTTTACAAAAAGGACTTTACAACGCCTGAATAAAAGGAAAGATCGGCTGTCGGAAGGTGGAATGAGGAAACAGAGGCTCTCTGTCATGAGGATGAAGCAACATCACCCCCTTGTGACGTAATGACATAATGCCGTGTTGGAGCAACTGCACCCTGTGATGTAGCCAGAAGAAGAAAAAAATCATTCTAAATTGTACTTGTATTGTAATTGTATGTCAACCGGCAGGGATTGTCTGCCATATGTGTGGCAGTATACAAGTTTGAAATAATAATAAATAAATAAATAATGTAATCCGCTCTGAGTCCCCTTTGGGGTGAGAAGAGCGGAATATAAAGTGTATTATTATTATTATTAACATGATGCAGAGAAAAGCTACAAGCTGTTAAATATAGGTGAAAAACTTCTTTCTTTCTGCTGACAAGTGAAGTCAATTTCAGAGAGGTTCTTGGGATGTGCAGGTGTATTCCAATGGTGTGCTGGGCAGGAGGAAAGTTAAAAGAGTGTGGCCAAAACTATCAACCACACTGTGGTTTGCTATTGAGAAAAATGAGAGCATAACAGTTCTGCTCCATACTTTAGCTGCCTATTATTTAAAATAAAGAAGAATAAAAGGAGTACACTAAACAAATAAGATTGGAAGTATATTCTAAGGTGAAAGGATGAAAGAAAGAAAACCACAGAAATAAAGGTTTTAGATGCGGTTTCAGAGTGTGAAAGTGATATGGCGTTTGGCAAGTTGGATGGAAAGAGGAAACATAAACTGGCAACTGAACTTAATGTGACTTTGATAAAGCAATTAAAGTCATTTCGCTTTCATCCCTACAAGATTTTCAGGTTGATTTGACTCAACATGGCATCAGAGTGATGACCAATTGAGTAAGTTGCAAGACATAGTAAGCTATATAAAAGAAACAGAGGGGGGGGGGAGTAAAAGAAGTAGATACTCCTTGGAAAGTTGCCACCCTTGCTGTTTCTGCAATAGTCTGATGTAATGAGAGTATTATTTGGTCATAAAAATAGATATATACTTTTTTACCTTTTTAAAAAGATACTTACAGCTGGACCAGGTTCACCAGGAGGACCAGGGTCACCAGGAAAGCCAACAGGGCCCTAAACAAAAAGACAATAAGATAAAGCTCATATTATTCACTAATGACAAATGTAGGTAACTTGAAATAGATAAAATTTGATTAAGATACACATTGTGGAAATAAATAAATCTCTCTAGAAAATGTTGAAAAGAATGAACCTATGGAGTGGGACTACTACACATTAAATCAATAACCTTATACTATGTTTTTAGTAGGTTCGTTTACCGGATTTCCTTTAGGTCCATCATCTCCTGGAGGTCCTTTAATACCGGGGGGTCCAGCTGCACCTGGTGGTCCAGCCTCACCTTTTTCACCTCTTTCCCCTTTTGGACCCTAAACGACAGACAAAATTTCAGGTGAGAACATCTTTTAGTTAGATTTTATTTAGTATTGGAATTTTTTTGGAAGCAAATGGATACTGAAAAACACCTGTTGAATTCTAGAGGATCCACATCAGAATCAGTTAGTAAATTATATTTTTTGGAGGAGATACACCCAATTATCAGCAAGTTTGGAATACAATTTTAAAATAAATTATTAATTACACAACTCATGCTGATGGCCTAAGTGAATGGAATTTTAGTGAAATTAAACATAAGAGCACAAATGTTTGTATAGAAAAATAATGACAGGGAGGCATTTGGCAAAGGTTACGCTGTAAGAACTCCATTGCAGAGCTTCAGTCAAGTACAATAAATGGCTGCTGTGTATGTTCAAGTCATATGTAAAGAGAGAGGAAGGGTGTCCTCAAAGCAGCATGAAGAATGAGTTTCAAAGGGTTAGCTGCAACACACAAATTTTCTGTCTTGTATTCCAAAATATATTTTTTATTTATTGAAAGTATATATCCAAAATCACTTGTCGTGGAACATATATTTCTTCCCAAATGGGGTTGTGGAATTGTAAAGTCGATCAAAACAAATCATATAAGAACTCCCATAACGGATGCATCACAAAAATCATCATATATAACCATATATTGGGCTTGTAGTAAAATCCGTATTGAGGGTTCATAAGGGTCGACCGGACTATATATCAAAAAGCCTCTCCGTTTCGCCAGAGAACTGGCTTCATCGGGACCGAAAATAATATTATTTGTAATTCCACTGGTCCGATTATCTAAATAAAAGGTAAACATAACAATAATCAGGTATAACATCCTTTCGTACATATTCATAAGCCCACCATTTGATCAGGACAACCCTTATGGCTAGGCTATATATTTTACATACCATTCGTAGTATTCATTCGCAATTGTATTTCAGAGTGGACGCAGCCACTACTTCTTCTGGTAGTCAACGGACAACACATAACACAGGGGTTTGCCTTACATACACTCCTACTTGGCTCCAGGTGAAGCCTTACTCAGAATTTCGCTGATTGATAAACAATCATTGTGGCCCAGGGTAACTCGCTTTTTAGGGAATGAATCAAAAACTTCTCTTTGATGGAGTAATTTTTGTGTTCCTGCTATGGTTTGGGTGCAATGATTTCTAATACCAGGATTTTGAACTCATTAAAGTTATGGTTTAATGAGTTCAAAATCCTGGTATTAGAAATCATTGCACCCAAACCATACCAGGAACACAAAAATTACTCCATCAAAGAGAAGTTTTGGATTCATTCCTAAAAGCGAGTTACCCCTGGCCACAATGATTGTTTATCAATCAGCGAAATTCTGAGTAAGGCTTCACCTGGAGCCAAGTAGGAGTGTATGTAAGGCAAACCCCTGTGTTATGTGTTGTCCGTTGACTACCAGAAGAAGTAGTGGCTGCGTCCCACTCTGAAATACAATTGCGAATGAATACTACGAATGGTATGTAAAATATATAGCCTAGCCATAAGGGTTGTCCTGATCAAATGGTGGGCTTATGAATATGTACGAAAGGATGTTATACCTGATTATTGTTATGTTTACCTTTATTTAGATAATCGGACCAGTGGAATTACAAATAATATTATTTTCGGTCCCGATGAAGCCAGTTCTCTGGCGAAACGGAGAGGCCTTTTGATATATAGTCCGTCGACCCTATGAACCCCTCAATACGGATTTTACTACAAGCCCAATATATGGTTATATATGATGATTTTTGTGATGCATCCGTTATGGGAGTTCTTATATGATTTGTTTTGATCGACTTTACAATTCCACAACCCCATTTGGGAAGAAATATATGTTCCACGACAAGTGATTTTGGATATATACTTTCAATAAATAAAAAATATATTTTGGAATACAAGACAGAAAATTTGTGTGTTGCAGCTAACCCTTTGAAACTCATTCTTTATGTTCAAGTCATAGCCAAAAAAAAATCTCAGTCAAGTAAACCGGGATCAGGTGTGTGTGTGTTGCTCTGCCTCCCTCACATGCATGGGTCAGCAAACAAGCTGGTACAAACCAAGCCTGCCTCTTTCATTGGGTCATGCCCCCCCCCCCCCATCTTAAGCTTTGCTTGGCTGAGGGTGGGCCATGGATTAAAACCCCCTAAGAACGGATTTTCTGACTGCGAATTGGAATATAACTCAGGAATCACAGTATCAAGAAAATGAGGGTTTTTTCCCCATCTTAACCTTCCAGCTAACCATGCTTCAGGACACATTGGAAGTGTGTATTTTGTGGACACCCCAATCTCAACCCTCATTTTAAGTCAATAGGCTAGAAAATCCAATTGATTAAAAAAAACCAGCTATTGGACTGGTAAGCAGATAGCAAATGAGAACCTAGGAACTGTGGTAGAATAAAGATTTGTAAAAAATTACACACAATCAAATAATATAAGGAAAATCCACAGCACATAAGACTGAGTGTCCAGACATTAGCTTAAAAAACCATGGGCCTAACAACCAATCAGCTTGCAATTCAATAGCTACAAATGTGTGTTGTTGAAAGTATTCACACTACAAGGGCCCATGCATGGGTGGATTTGGTGAACAACATGGCAGGTTTGGGACAAGAGCCAATGTTACCCAAGTATCTGAGGAGATAAGGCTTGGGCTTGTAGGGACCCAGCTGACCCCATCGTCAGCAGTCCTGACTCTTGACACAAAAGAATAAAACAGGTCTAGGTCTTTTTACCATTGTATTTACAGAACTGATACTTACACCTGTGCCAGCTTCTCCAGGAGGTCCAGGGTTACCAGCTTCACCAGGTTCACCCTAGAAGAAGACAAATTAAAGTTGTTTTTTTTTTAAAAAAAAAAACTTCCATCTTTCTTATTAGAGAAAAATAAAACATTTTTTTGCTTGAACTCTCTTCAAACAGAATTTTGTTTTGTTTTCTTTTTTTAGTCTAGAAGTACATCCCTGCAAATTAGAAATGCTAATAAAAACTACTTTAAAGTGATTTAGTTTATTGAAAATGATGTTAGGTGCTCAAACTAGGAAAGGAATAATAAATAAACAGAATGACGGTAAATGAAATAATATGCTAACAAATAATAAAATCTTCATTGCAGGTCTCAAAAGCAAACACTGCGCTATTTATTGGTGATGATATCTCTTTAGTAAAACAGATGGCTAGAAAGACATCCATAAAAATTCTCTGCAAAAGCAAAATTTAAACAGTATGAAAGAAATGCTTAAATTAATTTATTCTTCTCTTCAGCTCAGAATCTCACAAAATTTGAATATATCATTTTGGTAATGAGGAATGACGGGTGAGCTCTACTCAGTTTGTTTTGAAATTATCTTGGTATTTATGAGCTTTCTTGCTATTTGTGAACATTTTTACAGTATCTGATAATTTTGCCTTAGCTGGTAATGTTGGTGTGCCTGAATATACTGTCAGTACTATGTACGCCGTCACATTGGTCCCTATGAAGTGTAGCTTAATTTGCTATCACCTGATTTTTTGGGAGCTTTGATAAACACAATTGCCACTACTCATGACTCAGACATTGAATGCCCAAAAGCATTCAATGTTTATCCCTAATCTACTAATATCAATTTTGCTTTAAAATTAATTATTTTAATAATTGGCAGCAGTCTTAGTTATTCTTTTCATTTTAATTCATTCTTTTAAAAATCAGTTCTATAATTTTGATGTAAAAATCTATTTTCTTGTATGATATGGCATTGGCAAATTCACAAGATCACTAAAGTTTCCAATCTGTTCGAACACTTGCCTAGTTTGTTTATTCAATAGCTCAGTACTAGGGAATCCAAAGTTTCAAATTTTTGTAGTTTCATGAAAGAATGGGGAACTTCAAATGTTTCTTCCTGTTTGGAAGGATTTCAAGGGGTATATGCATTTTTTATATTTTTCCAAATATTTTTTTGCATTTTCTGAGAGGTGGGGGGGGGGAGCTGTGCAAAAAGTGCAAAATTGAGAGGAAATCTGGCAGGCGACATGAAAATTTGAAAGTATGATTTCAAAATCTGGGAGTATTCATCCAAATGCTGGGGTAGCAGAAAGACAGAATCTTACTGAATTGCAAAATTAATGTAAAAATTGGAAAATGCAATAGGGACATTGATCACGTTCATGAAAAATCTATCAGCAAAGTGAAATAGGTATTAAGGATTCTGCTAAAGATTTTGGGTTGTATGGAAGTATAAATTCACTTTTAAAATCATGTCTTGCTTGATTCTGCTGTTTGGCACTCTCCGAATGTTGTGTCAGTTTGAAAATATTGTACTGGGGAACAAAACAAAATACATTCGTAATAAAAATAACCCTTATATTGATGAAACTATGCATTATTGGTATTTGTGGATACTACAATATGTTGAGAAGAAACTACAGCAATATATGGAGAATATCTAATCTTAAAACATAGCCAGACATTGTTGGACTGTAGTTTCCTATCATCCCTCACCAATGGACATGCTGGTTATGATGCATGGGACCTGTAGTCCAACAGCACCTTGAGGGGCACATATGTCTCAACTGTTCCAGTCTTATGAAGGACAAAAATATTGGGGACTAAAGAAAGGGTCAAATAATTTGTTTATTATTATGTGTATTACCATTTCAACACGAGACTTTAAACAACAGTGAATTAGACAAGTCTAATTTTCAGAGTCCTCCCTAATTATTTTATTATATAGTGTAAATCACTGGTCAACCTGGACAAAGACATGGACTTACTATGGAAATAGCAGTCTTAAAACTATGAATGGATAATGTTTCCCTATGAATCCATAAATTGAGTTCATCCTCTCTTGCTGCTCTATTGCAAAATAGAGGAAATGATTGTGATAGGGAATAATGGTGAGATGGGGCATTGTCGGTCCACAGGACATTGTCGGTCCAGGATTTTGATTCGGGGGGCGGGGGGAGGCTGTGTTTGATTTGGAGGGGGGTGGCGCTGAGTCTGAGTGAGAGAGGATCTACCCTAGCAAACCCTTTGTATCATTATCCCAATACCCCTATGCATATGGGATATATTGAGCATG
Source organism: Anolis apletophallus (assembly GCA_030556195.1). NCBI lineage: Eukaryota > Metazoa > Chordata > Lepidosauria > Squamata > Anolidae > Anolis > Anolis apletophallus. Next base: position 128,361,616 of record JARBWK010000005.1, read on the forward strand.
GTGATCAGATCATGATATGAATAAACATAACAGTTTAAATAATGTACCAGTAAGGCCTTCTCGCAAACCACCCAAAAAATTTGGAGGGGGGGGTCTGAAGCCCTTCAAGCCCCCCCCCCCCAACTACAGGCCTGCGGGGCTACACCTGAACTCTGGATACACTACTGATTTGTGGGTCCACTCATAAAAGAGGCCTCCTCAGCGTCAATTTGGAAGTGGACAAAGAAAATAGGTTTACAGTATATGATCAGGTAAAATAAGAGCACAACCAATTCAGTCATGTGTTAGCTTGCACCCATGGTTACAATTCCTTCTCACATTTCATATATTGAACAAGAGCTTCTCCTCACTAGCTTATAACTGACCTTCCTTTCTTCCTCCTACCCACTGCTTTAATTTCAAAAACTGCTCTAAAAGAGTGTATTTGGGGAAATAGTTGGTTTCAAGCGGTTTATGATTAAGTGCAATGGAGACACTTTATAGAGTTCGTACACTTATGGAGTGTGGAAGCATTAATCATTTGGCAAACCACATATCTTTTATAGTAGCTGCCTTTTAGTGCTTTGGTATATACAACAACATGCATAACAGAAGATGACAACACATTCCAATATATTCCAGTAGTTGTGTATAAATGAAAAAAGCAATCCCAAAAAAACTGATCTTAAAACCTGGGTCATCCTATACGTGAGTCAATGCTGGAACAGGGAGCTGGCATGAAGGTTATGACTAGAGGCACAGGCAAGAAGTTCCCATCCCTTGCCCAAACCAGATTTTTTTTTTCATGTCAGGAACGACTTGAGAAACCGCAAGTCTCTTCTGGTATGAGAGAAATGGCCGTCTGCCTTGTGGGAGGTTTCTCTCATGTCGCCGCATGGAGAGCTGGAGTTGACAGCTCTCCAGGGCCGGAGAGATAGCACAGCGGTAACAACAGCTGTGCTGGCAATCTGAAGATCTGAAGATTGCAGGTTCGCATCCCGGGCTGGGTTGGACACCAGCTGTAAGCCCTGTCCACTGTTTACCCAACAGTTCAAAAACAACTGAGTTGTGATTAGATAAACTGGGAACTGCCAAGCGGGGAAGGACTTTTTCAAAGAAGAACTTATAAGATTGGCTGGAATGTGGAAAAACAGAGGCTATCCGTCATGAGGATGAAGCAACATCACCACCTTGTGACGTAAAGACACAATCACAACCTGTGAAGCACCGTGATGCAGCTCTGTGACGCAACTGTGATGCAGCCAAAGAAAAACCCTTCTAAAAACTGTACTGTTATATGTTGTATATGTTATATGTTGTATGTAATTGTATGTGGAACCGGCAGGGACTGTCTGCTGCAGGTGTAATGTAATCCGCTCTGAGTTCCCTTCGGGGTGAGAAGAGCGGAATATAAATAAAGTGTATTATTATTATTATTATTATTGACAGAGGGAGCTCATTCGCAGTCTCCCTAGATTTGAACTTCCGACCTGTCAGTCTTCAGTCCTGCTGGCACAAGGGTTTAACTCACTGTGCCACTGGGGGCTCTGCCCATTTTGGGCATTTCATCACCATTTTGGGCACTTAAGGTAGAGTGGAATGGTAGTGGCTATTTTTAATTAGGGCTCTGCAAAGAATCTGTGATGGCCATTTTTAATAGAAACTTACTATACAAACCTGTGTACTCTCATTAAAAATGACTACCATATTTCCATTTTACCTCAAGGTATAACACATTCTTCAGATTCCCCCATGTTATTTCTGAACACTGCTCAAAAAGTGGGGGGAAGGCGAGGAAGGAGGAATATGGGAGGACTGCCTTCTTTTCTTTGGGTTTGGGCGAGAGGTAATGGGGCGAGAACTTCTTTCATCTACCTCTTATCACTGCCTTTGTGCTCAATCTATATTTTTTATAGTTATAAACATTTTAAATCAGCAATGTAATTTACACTCCTTTTCATCATAACTTCTCAAATAAGGAGATCCTCTCCTTTACTTTAGCTCTTCATAAATATGCTCACTCTATGCATTTCTATGCAAAGCAGAGGAACATATTTGTTACATATCTCTAAGTTTTGCCCTTTACTTATCCACGAGTCAAAGAAAACTACATAATTTTCTTCCCCAAACATACCCTTGATTTATATACAGGTCCTTCTCAAAAAAATTCTCCAAAGATGGAGCATATAGTGCTAAAGTTCATTATTTTCCATAATGTAATGATAAAAATTAAACTTTCATATATTTTCAATTCATTGCACACCAACTGAAATATTTCAGGTCTTTTTTTGTTTTAATACTGATGATTTTGGCATACATATCTCAAAAAATTAGCATATTCCATCCGACCAAATATGCTAATTTTTTGAGACAGTATTTTTGGGTTTTCAGGAGCTGTATGCCAAAATCATCAGTACAAAACAGAAAAAGACCTGAAATATTTCAGTTGGTGTGCAATATATGAAAGTTTAATTGTTATCATTACATTATGGAAAACAATGAACTTTAGCACTATATGCTAATTTTTGAGAAGGACCTGTATATTTATACTTATACACATATGGTATATATTCTTTGCCATATATAATTGTGCTATCCAATGCCTCTGAATGGGACAATATCACTACTTATTAATAAAGTTTAGTTGCAAAGTTTGATGATTTGGTATGATGGCATCTAGTATAATTAGCTCACAATCCATTTCTCTCAGAAGACGAAAAAAGATGGCTGTCTTCCATAAAGCTATCATGATATATTTATGGTTTCTGCACTGCTCATCTCTGAACCTCAGTATTGATCAGTAAGTGATTTATTCTAACAGGTAAGTAGGAAAATGAAGAAGCATTGGGAGTGATTCTATTAAGAGAATAGTTTGGACACATTGGTTCAGAGTCTCTGATTTGTTTTGACATGATGCTAATAGAAGAGAAGTTTTCCCTGAAGGGAATCTATACAAATAATGGGGAGAGAGAACGGAAAGTAACTCTGAACCAAAGTTTTGTGACAGATGTCAACACTAGTGGAACATATAATTAAAAAGACTGTAAGAAGAAAGGATGACATTGGGTATGATAAGGTGAATTGCAGGTTATTTTATTGGATTGAAAAAAGGGAAATAAAAAAGACAGGCATCCAAAATAAGCAGATGCATCTTCACTTGTAGAGAAAAGTAAAGCACCTGAGGGCTCTGTGACACCCAACTGCCTCCATTTCTGAGAGTGATTAAGAGGTGCTCCGTGACAAATCCAAATTCTTTTGACTGACCTGTGACTTCAGACAATGTTTCTGAATACAGAGCTTTGACAGATCTGTACCTGGAGGAATAGGAACTGTGTAGTAGTGCATTAAAAGAATATGGGAAGGACTCTGTACACTTAAGAAGAAAAATAACTTATAGGACTTCAACTATATGGAGTGCAAAGAGGAAAGTTCAAGAGGTCCCACTATTTTAGTTAACCGCTAGGTCAAAATCCAAAGCCAGGCTAAAATAGCTGTCTTGTTTCTCTTGCTGTGTCAAACCTTCATACCAAGCAAACAGAGCTCTATGGGTTTAAGTAACCACTTACTTGTGAACATTTACAAAAATAATGGAATTATGATGGCAAAATTGCAACAAATTTCCAAAAGGGCAGCCATATGATCAGTTGACTGATTCAATATCACTACTCAGGAAAAAATGATAAAAACAAAGATGGCAGGGACCTAACAGAAGCTGAAGAGATCAAAAGAAGGTGGCGTGACTATACAGAAGATCTTTATAGGAAGGATAATCTGGCGATGGTGGTCCATGCTTTTGTTACATCTCGAATAGATTACTGCAACGCGCTCTACGTGGGGCTGCCTTTGAAAATGGTTCAAAAACTCCAACTAGTCCAACGGGCGGCAGCCAGGTTACTAACTGGAGCGACATACAAGGAGCATACCACTCCCCTGTTGTGTCAGCTCCACTGGCTGCCTGTCCATTTCCAGGCTCAATTCAAAGTGCTGGTTTTGACCTTTAAAGCTCTATATGGTTCTGGCCCAGCTTACTTGTCTGAACGCATCTGCCGCTATGTCCCACCTTGTAACTTAAGATCATCTGGGGAGGCCCTGCTCTCGCTTCCGCCAGCAACTCAACTGCGGCTGGCGGGGACGAGAGACAGGGCCTTCTCGGCTGTGGCCCTCGCCAGTGGAAAGCGCTTCCAAGCAAAATACGATCAATCCCATCCCTCCTAGCTTTCAGGAAGAAAGTAAAATCGTGGTTGTGGGACCAGGCCTTTGCACAGTAACTGCAGCACTTTATTTGGAACGGACTCTTTTAACGACGGACATGAAACACGGTTTCCACCATTGATTGATTATTTGAATGTGTATTGTATAGATAGAATTTTAAATGAACTGGATAGCTAATGTTTTAATGTTGATGTTTTAATCTTGTTGTATTAGTGTTTTATATTGTGTATTGCTGCCGGCATCTAATTGTGCCTTGTAAGCTGCCCTGTCCCCCTCGGGGGGTTGAGAAGGGCGGGTTAGAAATACAGTAAATAAGTAAATAAATAAAATAATAATATTGAGGATAGTTTTGATGGTGTGGTGAGTGAATTAGAACCAGACATCCTGAGGAGTGAGGTTGAATGGGCCTTAAGAAGCATTGCTAACAACAAGGCAACAGGAGATGACGGAATCCCAGCGGAACTGTTTATAATCTTGAAAGATGAGGCTGATGCATGCCATATGCCAGCAAATATGGAAAACACAAGAATGGCTCCTGGTTCTGAAATAGGTTTGTCTTCATTCAGACTGGCAATATGTGTGTGTTGAAATTGTTTGCAGGAGGCATTTTTCATAAAGTAAAATATCAAGAATTTTACATATTGCATGAGTTGTGAAAGTGTTCTCATGGGTACAACAATGGCCTTCAACCGCTGCTAGTGGCTCATGGTGTACATAATTGCACCTCAATCTTGTTTTGACCCGGTTGTCCACCCATCACACACAGACATTAATGTTGGCCCTATTTGGATAATATTTTTTGACATGCCAAACTAGTGCTGAAAAGATTTTGCCATGCCATTTTAACATGGCAAGGTGTTCTCGTTGAAGCAGCTCCCTGCAGCTATCCTGTTTCCCAGACTAGACAGAAAAGCAATATTCCTGACAAGCATGCTCTATTGCAGCTAATGTAACTAAAAATAGAATGACTGATGACTGTGTGAGTAACACAAAAAGTAACAATTGCCAAGACAAAACACTTGCAGATTTTCCAGGTGCAGTGGGAAGAAATCTTCCATCCCTACATGTAAGATGCTGGAAGAAAAGGAACCTGGGGGAACTGTCTTGTGTACTGCTCTGGGAATCCACAGGTGAGAAATCGTCCCCTTTTCTCCAGTGCTTTCACAATGCATTTTCTTCATTTCAGTTTGTATCACAACAATAAGGATAAGGAAGTGGCTGATCTACATTATTACCCGCTGCAGGATTTTTGTCTCTAAAGGCTGTTAATGCTGAAGAAAATGTACCATTTTTGTACTGCCTAGAAAGATGTGCACTGACAGCAGTTTCCTTGAAGGCAGCCTAAATAGAGAGATATTTCCTTAAATACAGTTATGGCCATGGACCTTCTATGGAAAGTGCTGTGGTCTCTCCCATAGTTTGTTCATTGCCTAGAATGTCTGTGTTGTGCAATGTTTAAGTCAAGAAGTAAGGGTGGATATCTCCAATTTAAATACTTTGAAGCCCATTAATATTTCGTATTTAAAATTATTTTGACCCTATATCAACCCCTGGTGTCCAACCTGGAAGTGAAGTTTCAAAACCGAACCCGGGATTGCCATTTTTTGTAAAGGTCACGTTATTAGGTCATTTTTCCCCTCCTCAGTTTTCAACTCGCGAGAGGAGACTGGAGGGCAGTAGCACCCTCCTTTCTCCTCCTGCCAGCTGACAGTTGAGAGGGGCACCTTGGAAGCAGACTGGCCGAGCTTTCCTCTGTTTCCCTAGGCTCTCCCTCACAAGCAGAGGCAGAGCCTGGAGAACAGGGGGAAATTCCTCCGAATCTCGGTGTTAGTTCTCAGCAGGGAAGGAGAATGCGAGGGGATGCCTTCCGCTCCTCCTTCCCTGCCAAGAACTAAACCGCGTCAAGCCTTAGCAGGGAAGGAGCATCTGCATCTCATTCCCTGCCAAGAACTAAACCGCGTCAAGCCGTAGCAGGGAAGGCAGTGTGGATGCCCCTCCTTCCCTGCCAAGAACTTAACCGCGTCAAGGCATCGTTGCCAGCTGAGAAGCTTGCCCTCCATTCTTCTCTCCCAGCTGGTGTAAGGAATAATAACGAAAATTCATTATTAATTATGTTTCAATCACAAAAATTATTTAAATTTATTTAAAATTTTAAAAATTTTGGATTAATTTCTATAACAACCCAGCAGCGGAAATCCCCCTCCCCCCATGAGTTTAGAATCATTTTTTAATGGATCAACCACCCCTATCAAGAAGATACCACAGAGAATCAAACCTTATTTCCCATTGGCTCCCCTAAAAGGCTTCAAGTAGTGACCTGTTGTGTCACAGTACATTTATTCACCTAAACAGTATTTTGAACCTGTCTGATTGAGTTATAAGAAAGTGGTTTTTAAACTTTTGTGTTTGTTTTAGCAGGATTTTACATTTACATTTAATTTAATTTGTTTGTATGGTTTTCCTTCTGGCAATTGAATATTTTGCCTTATGTTGGAAACTGCCCTGAGTCCTCTTGTGGAAATAGGGTGGTATATAAATAAAGATGGTGATGATGGTGATGACAATGACAACAATGACAAGATTTTGTTGTTGTTGTTGTTAAACAGGAACAAATACCAGGGTCACACTATTTCTCATCTGTATGACTATGTGGATATGAGCAGAAGGCAGGGAAATAAATGTCTTGCGGTCTACAGAATGGAGAATTCACTTTCAGTGCAAATGAAGGGTCAGGCCATTAACATTAACTTGCTAGAATGAAAAATAAGAGGGACTAAGAAAACAGAGCCAGCCATTGAACAATGAGAAAGGGAAGCTGTATAACTGAGCATAAGGCTATCATGCTTGACAGCTAAGTAATACTGCTGGGAAGAATGTTCTATTTATCTTCAGTGTCTTCACTCTGCCCCTGTCTTGCACAACTCTAGTTTGTGCCACTGAAAAGTAGTTACTAACATGGATTTTGGGATATAAAAATAAGTCCGCTGAATAGAAAACAGACACACTCCTACACCATAAGTATGCTAATGACGGATATTGTTGACATGCTTGTGGTTGTCACCGTTGACTTGCTTACCTTTTCACCGACACCTCCAACAGAGCCAACTGAACCTGGAGGACCTTGGGGACCCTAAGGTGATAAAAACACTTCGGTTGGAGCACGTGTTGCTTGTTTACAAACAAAATGTAAAAAACATTAGATTGGTATGTTTCTTACATCTGCTCCATTTGGACCTTGAGGACCTCTTGGACCAGGGGGACCAGGGGGACCCTGTATAGCACAAAAACATCAAGAACAATCAATGAATAAATAAAGATTACTAACATGTAATAAACTGTTTGACAGAACTAGATAACATCAATTCCCCTCCAGAACATTTGAACTTCTCTGAAAGTTTATAATCAATGGACAATTTTATGACTAAGGGGGAAAGGAATGATCATATGGGAGGATATGCCTCCCTTTTTGAGAAATTCACTGAGTAGTATCTAAGTATGAAGGTTGGGTAAAGTGAAACTCACCATTGGACCAACATCACCATTTTCACCTTTTTCACCTGGTGGTCCAGGAAGACCCTAGTGATAGAAAAAGACATAGTGAATTATTTTATATCAAGATCCAATAAATTATCATACAATCACCAAACAGACCATCTTTACATGTAAGTTTATATTCCTGCAGATCTTAGGTAGTTTGCATTTATTTCTTGAGTTTACAAGGCACCTTACCTAAATAATACAAAAATGAAAACCTCATAAAAATTGAAAAAAAATTAAACACTAAAAATACTACCGAAACATGGAATTTGAGGTGCATTTATTATCATAATTCATTTTTTATTAAAAATATTCAGGAACAAAAATTGTTTTATCTGAAGATGGTGCTAGGCTAAACTCTCTGCTAATGTTCATAACTGACTTTCTGTTACTAAAAAGAGGGGTCTCTCTCTGATGGTTACTTGAATGCATTTCACAGGAACAAACTACTTGAGTACTGCTTACTAGGCTTATTTGATCAAGGAAAAATCGATCAAAACTCATTTAGGATGTAGAGAGCGCTGGTGATTCAATTCTGAAGTGATTTCCGAAATTTTCAAAAGAAAAAGGGGTTGGAATTTTACGAAATTTCCGAATCACTTTGTTAATGGTGGGCGTGATTGTGTAATGCGCAAAAAACTGCAAACGGGACAGGCAAAACTTGGGAGATTCCTTTTCCCTCATTTTTAGACAGCTACTAACAAAACTTGCCACAGTGGTAGAAATTATTAGCAGATTATAGGAGATTTCTAGTTTCTAAAAGTACAACGTGAAACCCAAAGCAGATGAAGGGGGCTCCAAACTGTGGCTCCCCAAGGAAATTATTAGCAGAAAATGGGCTTTCCAAAGTCCAAGGGGACTTTCTGGGATCCCAAAATCCAAAATGTAACCCAAAGGGGATTAAGGTCTGTTGAAAGTTAAAATCACTGCTTCAAAAAGGAAAATTGGTAGTGTCAGGCAAGAGAAGAACACTTCTCCCAGCTGCCCTGACCTTCTTCCCTCCCCACACACAAGGAAGCCTGCTTTCAGCCGTTTTGCCCAATTTGTTCCCAACCCTGTTGTTCCCTTGCACAGCAGTGGCGTGGCACCTTTCCCACCCAAGCTGCTTAGTCCCTTCCTGTTCACGTCCCCGGCTTGCAATGAGACCATGAGGCATGTGCGGTCCTTTTTACAGGGCAATGGCTGCCATGTCAAAACCCCGCCCCTCCCTACATGGTTTCCTCTCATTGGCTGGAGGCAAGTATCTCAGCATGTAAGCTATTGCTTGCTTCCAAATGCTGGGTCTTTTCCAATTCACTTCCTTAGTCGGAACAAAGATAGTGACAGTGGCTTCGAAATGGCAAGGATACTTCCGGGTTCCCAAGTCACTTCAAAATCGCTTCAAAAAGGAATTTGATCCTAATTTAATCCAAATTGCGAAGATTCCGACTGGACCTAACCATGCCTACTGCTTATGTTGGAAAACATTTGATTCTTTCTCTATCTGTGAATCATGCTAGTGTGTAGCAATTAAACTGTGTATTGTTAAAATTAGCAGAATAAAAAAGTTAAAAAGTAAATAATCAACCATAAAATTGAAACCAGTTAAACAAATTATTACAACAATGACAAATAGATGTCTGGCACATCATGCAATGCCTTGTTTCCAATAAAAATCAAGAACTGTGAGCAGCATAAGACTTGTCTGTTGGTTCTTAAATGTCTGTATGATCATTCATCATTTCCTCATTTGTGCATCAGCATCACTTGGGGTCTGGGCCTCTTTTCAAACAACATTGATAGTGCTATGAGTCTGATTTGACTGCTGTAGAGGAATCCTATAGAATCCTGGGTTGTACAATTTGAAGAAGCACTAAAGCTCTCTCTAATGGATAATTCACTATGTCTCTAAATTGCAAATCCCAAGGTTCCTAATTATTGAACCATAATTGTTAAAGTGGAATCATAGGTGTATAACGGTACCCTGTGAAATGACACCATCATTCAAACTAACAAGGAATATAAAGATGTTTTCAGTGATGGAGTTTGCTTTTTGCAATCAGAATAATTCAATATAAGATGGAGACAATTTACCTTCCCAATGTAGCAGTCACAAATCCCCAAACCGGTTTGGATGACCAGAACCCCTGCCCCCAAATATGTAACTATTTCACTCTAAAAGCTCATGGTGGTGTGATTCCATTTCAACTGCCATGTTTCCATTTTGTGGAATCCTGGGATTTGTACTCTGAACTTTCAGCTAGAGAGCAGTAGTATCTCACCAAATTACAAAACCCAGAATTTCACAGGATATTGACATGGAAATATTGACACTGTATAGTTTGAAAGCTGCCAGGTTTTCACACGGTTACTATGGTTGGTGGGGAGAATGGAGAGGAAGGAGGTTCCATAATGCATTTGGACAAAACAACGATTTCTTTCTTTAATTTTTTTAAAAAAACATTATTTGTGCACCTGCAAAATCCAATTTTTCACAACAAGTCATAGAAGAATTTCAGAGGTCTGAATCATATTGCTTCCAGGCATTAAGACACTAGTCAAATTTGTATTCCAAACCAGGTAATTATGTGTTGAAGTGACATGACTATACACACTGACTAATCATGCAGAACTTCTTTATAAAAGTTCTTCATCAGCCTGGAAAGGAACTAAAAAGTAGTTTTGACATGAAGTTCAAATCACCCACCAGGCATCCAGATCTGCCACCCTCCCCATGTCTCTCCTCTGGCCAATTAAAAGCTTTGTGTAACATGGGATTTAAGTGAAACTGAAGACCAAACCAGAAGTTCTGTTTTGGAAAAAGGAGGAGGAGAAGCGGGAGGAGGGGGAGGATAGCGACAATTATTTTCATCTATAGGAATGGGGAGAAAACCAGTTAAAGAGCATAGCAGGGTTCTGCTGTTTTGTGTGATTTATCTGTGTCATTTCCCAGCACGTTTTAATGGGATAGCATCACCTTTCTTACTGGACAGTTTGTCTACATCAGTGTTTTTCAACCTTTTTTGAGCCGCAGCACATTTTTTACATTTACAAAATCCTGGGGCACACCACAAACCAAAATGACACAAAATGACACTCTAACACAGTAATACATATAGTTAATATGTTTTAAAATGTATTTATGCACTCAGTGTGAAACCTGGGCCTGTTTCGATGAACACAGCATAGATATCCTGGCAGGAATGGCAGAAAGACACAAACTTCCCACACAGAACTCCCATAACCAAGAGAAAATAATATAAGAGTTTGGTGGGCATTGACCTTGGGTTTTGGAGTTGTAGTTCACCTATATCCAGAGAGCACTGTGGACTGAAACAATGTTGGATCAGGACCAAACTTGGCATGAATTCTCAATATGCCCAAATGTGAACACAGATGGAGTTTGGGGAAAATAGACCTTGACATTTGGGAGTTACATTTTCTGGGATTTATAGTTAACACACAATCAAAGAGCATCCTGAACTCTTGCAACAATGGAATTGAACCAAACTTGGCATATTGAACTCTCATTACCAACAGAAAGTACTGAAAGAGTTTGCTTGGAAATTGACCTTGCATTTGGAAATTGTAGTTCACCTACACCCAGAGAGCACTGTGGGCAGGAGGGGGAAGAAAGAGTATTGGAGGTTTCAATTTCCCACGGCACACCTGATAATCGCTCATGGCACACTAGTGTGCCTCGGCACACTGGTTGGGAAACACTGGTCTACGTTATCCCTTGATTATTTGGAAGTTTAAGAGGCGATACTGTATTCAAAGATAAAGCCTGTAATGAACAGTAACAAGCCTAATGAAAAATATCCATTCCTTGACAAAAGGTGTGGAGCAGAAGTTTCTATGCATTGTCTCATTGCTACCTTTGAAACAGCATACAGTGGTAGGTGTTTTCAATTATTTAAAGATGCACTAAATGGGTATTTGTCTTTAGATACACCACATGTGTGCTTTGAATTTGATACATAGCATTGTGTGCTTTGAATTTGTTCAGAATTTCAACATTCTCCCTCAGTCTTTTGGGAGAAACTATCTGCCTCTTCTAGCAAATAAACAATTTATTCCATTTTACTCCAAAAGTCTGCAGCCATTTGCTTCAGTCATGCAATGGACCCTTCTTTTTTTCAAGCCTTACCATCTCTTTAACACAGTGTTTCTCAACCTGAGGGGGAGGGGGGGGGGTCGAGAGGAGGGTGTCAAAGAGGCTGCCAAAGACCATCAGAAAATGCAGTATTTTCTGTTAGTCATGGGAGCTCTTTATGCCAAGATTGGTTCAATTTCATTGTTGGAGGAGTTCAAAATGCTCTTTAATTGTAGAAAAACTATAAATCCCAGCAACTACAACTCCCACGTGACAAAATCAATCCCCCCCCACCCACCCAATCAATATTCAAATTTGGGTGTATAGGGTATTTGTGCCAAATTTCATCTAGTGAATGGAAATACACCCCGCATATCAGATATTTGCATTATGATTCATAACAGTAGCAAAATGACAGTTGCGAAGTAGCAACAAAAAACATTTTATGGTTGGGGGTCACCAGAACATGAGGAACTGTATTAAGGGTTTGCAGCATTAGGAAGGTTGAGAACCACTGCTTTAACCACTGCTGGACATAGTGCAATCTGTGAAATACATGCAACCCCAGGGCATCCTAATCAGACATTTCAAAATTATACTCCTCCAGATGGTTGGGCCTCCAATTTCCAGAAGCCCTAGCCAGCTTGTCTAATGGCAAAGAATTCTGGGTGTTGCCGTCCAAACACCTGGATGGTCACAAGTTTGACACCTCTGATCAGGGCCATAGCCAGGATTTTGGTTTTGGGGGGCTGAGTTTGGTTTGGGGGCTGAGACTGGGTGGAAGAGGGTTTACCCTAGCAAACCTTTTGTATTATTATCCCAATAACCCCATGAAGGTGGGATATAATGAGCATGGTGATCAGATCATGATATGAATAAACATAACAGTTTAAATAATGTACCAGTAAGGCCTTCTCGTGGACCATCCTGAGAATTTGGGGGGGGGGGGGCTGAAGCTCCCTTAGCCCCCCCTGGCTACATGCCTGCCTCTGATAGCTGAATCTCCCAAAGTTTCCCACCACCACTGTTCATAAAAATATGATTTTCAGACAATTTCTTGTTCCCAAATCATGCATAAACCCACCAAGTGCATGCAAATACACAGAATACCCCACAACTTCCGCAAGCACCCTAGACTCCTGTACAGTCCCCAAATAATGTTTTTCTCTAAAGTCCCTCTTAAATTGGCAACTTGAAGTGATGCAATGTCACTTCCTGTCACTCCTTTCACAAAAATAAAAATAGAGGTATGTGGGCTTGTTCTGGGGGTGCAGCCTGCAGAAAATCCATAGGAAATTGCTCCCTGCCCTCCCCTGAATTTTTCAACTATTTTTTTTCAATATTCCCTTGTAAGGGGGGGGGGGGGCAGAAAAGAAAAGGGAAAAAAGATCGGAAACAGCCTGACTTTCTATTTAAATCTCTCTCTCTCTCTCTCTCTCTCTCTCTCTCTCTCTCTCCTCTCTCTCTCTCTCTCTGTCTGTCTCAGTCTCTGTGTGTGCACGTGTGTATGTGTACACATTTATCAAGGAGAGGATGGGGAAAATAAGGTAAGAAAGAAGCATCCATTGGGTTTTATAATCATTCTGCTACATGTGCTCAGGCAAATAATAAATTATTCCTTCATCTTTTATGCTTTCTGGTAAAATCAGACAGCAGGCACACTTTTTCCCTAAGCAGAGAATCCACAGCTTCACTGCCTTTATGAAAAAGCATGGGGTTCTTTTTTTGACAGGCTGAAAATACAACATTGTGGAACCAACTAAAGCTGTCAATGGATTACCTATTTAGCCTGCAATTCATTAAAAGCAATGGGAGTTTCACCACTTTCTTCAACAGGAGTAGTATCTCATTTGCAATGGTCTTATTCTCTAGGGAGCAATAGAATCTCAAGCAGTTGATGAAGGATTGTCTCTAAAGGCCAATTTGATACCAAGACACACAGTCAAGAGCCAGTACACTTAGCAACCAAAACTACACATTTTTACAACAACAGCAAAGACTAGTTGGCTCCATTTTCATTGATAGTGTGTTAGTCACAGCTATCAACAACTTCATATTGGTAGTACAAAATTATCCTAATTAAACTGGTAATATTGCTCTAGGCTGATTAGAGCCTCACTGAAGTCATTGCACTACATTTAGTTTAAATGGTAGGACTCTGATGTAGTTGGGTCAGAGATTTGAGCAATAGGACTTGTCTATGCTGGCCAACAACCCCAGATTCACAATGAATTCATGGTTGGCTGCCTTTACCTAACTTCAGCCAATATTACAAAAGGCTCTGGAATTTGCTAGAAGCTCATAATATCCGTGGTCTTTGTGGCGGTTTGGATAAGTGAACTGGGTCCAATTTGGACTGTCACTTCCTACCAGCTATGGAGCTTTGTTCAAATGCCTGGTCATCATGGTCTCATCTACCGATGTTGGAATGGGACTGGCAAGAAGGGGGTAAATTCTTATTGGTTATGCAGATGCCCTATTCTGAAATCAACAGATGTGGCCACAAATGGCCAGCTACTCAAATTGAGCTCCACAATATCTACACCAACCACTTAGGCCCCTTCTGCACAACTGAATAAAATCCCATATTTTCTGGTTTGAACAGTGTGGACTCAAATAATCTAGTTCAAAGCAGCTATTGTGTGGTTTTATGTCTTGATGTTCTGGGGTTATATGGCTGTGTGAAGGGCCCCTAGTGTGATCTGTAATCAGCCTTGCAATGGCTGACTGCTGCATTGGGGTTGATCTGGATTAACTCGGGGGAAGCCACTTAATGTAGCTTTCCTTTGAGGCCCCTTCCACACAGCTGTAGAAAATTCAACTGGATTATATGGCAGTGTGGACTCGGATAATCCAGTTCAAAGCAGATATTGTGGATTATTTGCCTTGATATTCTGAATTATATGGCTGTGTGGAAGGACCCTGAGTTAAGGTGACTCAGGATATAATCCATATCCTGAGGCAGGATTCAGGCTGTCCCCTGGTTTATGGGCTGTTGAGAAATCTGGACTGGTTTTAAGTGGAACCAGATGCTGCGATCTTGACAACCATCTCAGGGGGTAGCAGACACCCCCTCCCCCCTGGTCATCACAGATCTGGCAGCCTTTTGCCATTCTTTGGGTCTTGCAAAGGAGGCTACGATAGAGACCTGTTATTGTGGAGGGGGGTTCTATGTTTAACACAACTGGGTAGAGGAAAGTCCCTGGTCTAGTTTGTTGAATCAAGCCCACATTTTTTACCATACCCACAAAGGATAAGGCAATAGCTCAGGAGGGCCAATGTGGTCCCATACCCAGATGATCACTGCCCTCATATTTAGCAGTAGAGCTGCTCTTGGGGAGATTCACACTGAGGTAACATATCTAATGTACATACAGCCATAGGTACTTATTTGGGAAGGACTCAGACCTCTAGTATCATGGCATCCTGAAGTACAGCTTTCTATTATTCAACTATTGAATATTGGCTCTAGTCAGGCAGCCTTAATACTGAAATCAATTTTCTCCAACATAAGAGAAAACTACTGCATAAGAGCATCAGAAGTAGTGCTCATACAACTTTTCAAGTGGACTGAATCAGGCAAGAACTTTGGAGAAGTCACAAACAAATAGTCTGTTTGTCTAGCAACATTGTTATGTAGTATGGTGTGAGGATCAAGGATGAAAAATTGTTTTGAGACAACATTCTGTTTTATGATACAAGTATGCCTTTGGTTTTCCCACTGAAACCACTTAGATTCAAAATGCCTCAGGTGTAAATGGTTCGCACTATTAGGATAAGGATGGGATTTCGAGCAGTACAATTAATACCTAACCACAGAACAGGTGAAGGAAAGTCACAAGGGTGAAGATCAGTTTCCTAAATATTTTCAATGAAAAATGTAGTACAAATCACTAATTCACAGGTTTGAGTGTAGTAAAGGTAAAGAAGACCTCTTCATTGTGGACGGAAGTATCTCATCAATTACAATTTGTTGTCATGACAGATACTAACAGTCTACCTAGAGCTTTGTTATTAAGATTTATTGGACAATAAACTTGTTTTTAGTTATTCAAACTTAGCAGGCCCTTTTTTATTTTGAAAGTTACATATAGGTTCAATTTTAAATCTATAAACCAGGGCAATAATTACCATGGGAGACTAGATATAGTTCAATTTTCATTTATTGATGTTTGCCAAATAATCATCTCACAAATAAAAACTCATAAATAATTACACTGAAATATGTTCACCCTTATGGGAACTTTGGCTGGTTTGCTTCCAATGGAGCCAAGATTGTTAATGGAAGCTGCTCTGTTGTCAGATGACGACAAACAATTTGAAGTCTAATCCAGACAAGACAAAGATGTTCCTGATCAGTCAGAGGACTAACCAGGAAATGGGGATTCAAGAAGAGTTATCCCAAAAATCGGTATGCCTGATATCCAGAAAAATAAAGTACTTGGGGATTTGGCTGACGGCTAAAAACTCACAGCTATTAAAAAATAATTATGAGGACACATGGTTACAAATTTAAAAAGATCTGGGAAATTGGAGATATTTAAGATTATCATTGTTAGGTAGAATAGCTATTATAAAGATGAACATACTCCCCAAACTATTATATCTATTTCAAAATATACCGATAATTAGAAATCAGAAGATATTCAAAAGCTGGAATAAGGAAATCACAAAATTTATCTGGGAAGGAAAAAGACCAAGAATCAATTATAAAATAATGACAGACAAAAAAGTAGAGGAGGATTTGCCCTCCTGACTTCAGGTGTTATTTTGAGGCTTGTGCTTTATTATGGGTGAAAGACTGGGTCTCTCTGAAAAAAGCCTTGGAGGGGTTCGATCTTAGAACAGGTTGGCACGCTTATTTGTGGTACGACCAAATAAAAAAAATTGGCAACCACTTCGTGAGATCGACCCTCTTAAAGGTATGGAATAAATATGTCAAGTATTTCTACACTAAAACCCCTCTCTGGGTTTCGCCCTCCGAAGCAAAACAAAGGAGAATACAAGGGGGGAATAAATGGTTAACTTACAAAGAATTACTGAAAAACTCAAATGGAAATTGGGTGTTAAAAACCCAAGAGGAAATTCAACAAATGGATCGGAACGCAACATGGCTCCAATATAGACAATTTAAAGAATTATATAATATAGACCAAAAGAAGGGATTCATTGAGAAAGATGACTTTTGGGAACAACTAATAAAATCTGGGAAGAAAAACATTACGAAGTTGTATAATAAATTAATAGATTGGGCTACTGAAACTGAACATGTAAAAAATTGTATGGTATTATGGGCAAAAAATATTGGAAGACAAATAAAATTACATGAGTGGCATACAATATGGATCAAAAAAATTAAATACACCTATGCCACGGATTTGAAAGAAAACTGGATGAAGATGTTCCATAGATGGCACATCTCCCCACAAAAAATTGGAATAATGTACAAAAAGTAGTGATGCCAAAGGTTGGAAATGCCATACAAACAGGGGAAGCTATTACCACATGTGGTGGACATGCAAAGTAGCGACCTCATATTGGAAAAGTATCCACAAAGAAATTCAAACAATATTGAAAAGAAAATTCTCAATGAAACCCGATTATTACTTATTGGGTTTATTAGATAAGGAATTAAAGTTAGACTGTAATGAAGATAAATTGTTTTGTTTTATGACAACAGCAGCGCGAATGGTCTACGCCAAATATTGGAAAGCCGACATCATTCCTAAGGTTGATCAATGGCTTGCAAAACTTTATGATATAAGGAATATGGACAGATTGACATTTCTTTTAAGCAAGCACACGGGAAACTCAAGAAATCAAACAGACTGGAGTCTACTGGAGGAATATAGTAAAAGAATGGACTTTACAACTCAGTAATCAAATATATTACAAAATTGAAGTAGGCATATGGGTTGTTATAAAAGAAAGGAAGGAGGACTTTATATACTCCTGAGAGATTGGAGTTGAAGGGATACTTGGAAACCTAACAAATGGCAGGTACCCCCAAAGAGGAAGAATGGAAGTCAATTTTATGTTTGCTGTGTGTGTTTTTTTTTGTATTATTTTATGTTTTTCTTTCCTCCCCCCTTTTGCCCTCCCCCCTTTTTTCCCTTTTCCCTTCCCCCGACTACCTCACTTGCCTACCCACCCTTTTGAATTTGTTTTTTCAGGCTGGAACCAGGGTTTTTTTCCGGTTTGCAACCTGTTTTTGTATTTGTATGTGAGATTTTATGTTACACAATTATTCACAAAACTAATAAAACTTTATTAATAAAAGCTATGCTGGCTGTAACTTGGGCATACTGTATGTTTTTATTCATTCCTGAATGTGGATGCTAAGGTTTTGGCAGTGGTCAGGAATGTGTTTCAACAGTTAAAAACTATATGACAACTGCACCGGTTTCTTGAGAAGCCAGATCTGGTCACAGTAATATGTGCCTTGATTACATCCCAGTTGGATTACTGTAATGCTCTCTATATGTTTAGAAACTTCAGCAATTTTAATATGTTGCAGCAAAACTGCTTACTGAGACTGGTTGTAAGAAGAACATAACCCCCTTGACCGAAACGACTTCAGTGACTACCACGCTGTTTTCAGGCATAACTCAAAGTGCTTATAAAGCACCGGGAATGTGGGGCAGCTGGCTAAATGTCAGCTGCATAAGACCTCTCTGACCAGTAGGTCATGAGTTTGAGGCCTGCCCGGGTCGAGGAGGGTGCTCGGCCTTTAAGTGTAGCCTGTTGTCGACCTTTGCAGCCTGAAAGACAGTTGCATCTGTCAAGTAGGAAATAAAGGTATCACATTAAGTGGGGAGGCAAATTTTGACTGAATTATGAGGCCATTAAAGAACTCCAGGAATGCTGAGAATGCGGAAGGAACAACAAGGGACGCTGGGAACACTGAGAGATGAGGAGTGTGTCAGCTCCCCCTTGTGGCCAGAGCTTGCCTCTGTTCGTCTATATGTGTGTATGTGGAAAATAGCAGGGATTGTCTGCTACGTATGTGTACCTGTAATCCGCTCTGAGTCCCCTTCGGGGTGAGAAGAGCGGAATATAAATAATGTATTATTATTATTATTATCATAATTAGGTCCAGACTCTTTGGAAGATCATATATCCCTATATGTGCCTGCCTACCTGATGTTATGGTATTTGGGGGAGAACTTTCTCTCCATTACATACCCTCCAAGTCTTTGAGCTCATCTACACTGACCATATGATACAATTTAAATCTACAATCCCACTGAAGTGGCTAGATAAGTCACGCTGCCAAACTATGCTCTAGCATAGGTTAAAGAGTTTAAAGTGCATCAAACTAAGTTGGGAGGAAGTCTGAGATAAGCCCTGAATGTGCATCAGCAATCCCAAAATTTAAACTAAATTTTGTGGAAAAAGCAGCTTTGCAGAATGTGTATTACAGATACCTGCCTGTGCTCAAACATTTTGTAAAATTCAGAATACAGAGATGGGGGCTGTTAAAAAATACCCCCAAAGGCATAGTTGGGCAACAGTGGGTCAAATGATCCCCTGAGAGGGGTAACTGTTTACCCCCACTGTCAGCTGTCACTTATTGCTTTCCCTAAATGATCTCACATGTCCCTTGTCATTCTCCCCTAAAGTGGGCATCCTCACATTGCATTGTCTCTGAACCTTCCCTATAAATATATAGGTTTTAATCTTATCTCATCCTTAGTTTTTTATCACTGTATTTTGCACATGTGGCCTGCTCCTTTTCTTTTATTTGAATGTTTTATTGAAATGTTGAAATGTTGTTTTATGTTTTTATGTTATTGTATTGATATGTATTTCTGGGCTTGGCCTCCTGTAAGCCGCCTTGAGTCCCTTTTGGGGAGATGGTGGCGGGGTACAAATAAAGATTATTATAATAATTATTATATTATGATTATCCTCATATGCCTCTGGAGCACACATGCACAGCTCCTGGCCTCAAACCTGTTCCAGAAATGGAAGACTAATAATCAACATTGTGAGACTGGGTTCTGCCAAAGCATTTCAATCAACTTAAGTGGCCAGTGTAGATAAGTCCTTTGTTGCAGTAACCTTTCAAGCAAGGTTTGAGCTGTCCCATCTCTCTTGTCTCATCAGTGGTAAGCAAAGATCTTTTTGTTTATACAGGTCTTCAGCCTTGGCTGATCAGAATGGACTGATATATAACAGGACATGGTGTATGTGTAATATGTGTTTGTAAAGCATTTTAATTGTTTTGCATTTTAATGCCCTTTTCTCTTTTCTATTTCATACTGTTTTAGCGGCTGTGTTTCTGTTTATGGTATGCTTTGGATTTTGGTTTTAGTTTTAGTGTGGGGTTTTAATCTACTGAATATTTAATTAGTTTTTTGTTCGTTACATATTACGTGTGTTGCGGGTTTATAATTTTATCAGATATGTTTTGATCTGTTGATTGTTTCTAATTTTTATGTATGTTATGTTTGTTTAAATGTTGTTTCCTGCGTTGACTCCAGATTTGGGAGAAAAGTGGGATAGAAATAAATAAATAAATATGCTTTGAATCCCAAATAGGAGAAAAGCAGGATATAAATAAATAAATAAATATGCTTTGAATCCCAAATAGGAGAAAAGCAGGATATAAATAGTTTTAAATAAGGCTTTCTCTTAACTTAGGTCTGTTCAAGTGTATGAAATCTGATTTGGACTGACATGGGGATCAGCAGTACATGAGCATGCCAGTTCCAATCATCCTCATTGTGACAGGAGCCACTCTCTGAAACAAAACATCTTCTCTACCTTTAGTTCAATAATAGTTAGTTCAATAGTTTAGTTCAATAATAAAATGGTAAGTAACTACTCTTTGAGTCTTTGGATCGATGCATGCGTAATAGTGGGCCAGAGAGATAGCACAGTGGTAAGAATAGCTGTGCTTGCAATCTGAAGGTTGCAAGTTCGATTCCCGAGCTGGCTTGGACACCCAGCTGTGAGCCTTGTCCACTGTTCGCCCAGCAGTTCGAAAACAGCTGTGATTAGATGAACTGGGAACCTGCCAAAAGCGGGGAAGGATTCTTTTCAGTAAGGACTTTACAACACCTGAATAAATAAAGATCGGCTGTCGGAAGGTGGAATGCAGAACAGAGGAACAGAGGCCCTCCGTCATGAGGATGAAGCAACGGCACCCCCTTGTGACGTAATGACGCACCCTGTGACAGCCAGAAGAAATCCTTCAAATATTGTATGTGTTGTATTGTATCTGTACGTCTTCCGGCAGGAATTGTCTGCCGTATGTGTGATGTAATTCGCTCTGAGTCCCCTTCGGGGTAATAAAGTGTATTATTATTATTATTATTATTATAGTGTCTTCAAGTCATCTATCAACATGTGGTGACCCTAGGAATTTCATATTTCGTTTGAAAAACAAAACAAAGAATACTCAGAGGTGGTTTTGCAAGATCCTTATTCTGAAAAGAAGTCTACATTATCTGGAAGAGCTCTTACAGAATGGAAATCTGGACAGAGAACCTCACTCTCATGAGTACTATGCAACCCCCCTGCTGTTAAGGACTATAGTTTTCAAGTTATCATTTGTACTACATTTACTTTTCATTCCTGGTATGAATAGTATCAAAATGAGACACCATAGACAATATCAATAGGTCTGGCGTGTATCATGGAATATTATGAATAATAGCAGCACCAAAGGACAGGGTCTACAAGTGTTTTGCTTGTTACTATGAGAACTAACCCAGTGACTAAAAAGAGCTCTTGATTGTTCAATGGTTCTTTATTACCATTACAGCCCGAGGCATCCAGGTGCATAGAAACAATGTACTTGAAGAAAAATGAGATGCAAGGAAATATCATTCAACAAGAACACATTATTCATTTGTTCAAGATGCAAAGTAATGGGTGCTTGGCCTTATACAGCTTTTCACTAAATTAAAAAACA
Source organism: Anolis apletophallus (assembly GCA_030556195.1). Lineage (NCBI taxonomy): Eukaryota > Metazoa > Chordata > Lepidosauria > Squamata > Anolidae > Anolis > Anolis apletophallus. The sequence continues at coordinate 128,383,341 of JARBWK010000005.1, forward strand.
CAAAGGTGAAGTACATCACTCGTCCCAGTGCATACCAAACAGAAATTGTATTTACATTTTAAAATGCTGGAAAAGAGCAGCCTGTGTTAGTCATCTTAGAATTCTAGGATGTTTAATGCAGCTTTGTTGTAATATAATGATTTTAAAGACCAAAGCAAGACAAAATAAAATTCTCCTTAGCTGGTACATATTAGAGAGCCTTATTATGCTATTTCATAACAAGAAAAGGGTGTTGAATATTGCACTGAATCTTCACTTCAAATGTTACATATGTCTTTATATACATTCTCTTGTAAGTGGAATGACTGATCCACTCTCTTCCTAAGTTTCTCTGAAGCTGCTATCGCTGGAACACCATGAGGATGAACCTCAGGGAAAAGGGTCTCATGAGGCTCATAAATGTACTGAGGTGAACAGAAGATCAAGCTGTGAATCATAGAGCTTTCCTCAAAGATGGCCAAAATCAGTGCACTTTGGTGATCTATTTTGAGTAGAAACCAATGAGATTCCCCATAAAGACTCTTCCCCGCCTTAGATCTTTAACACTCAGTATTTGGGGACAAATTGTCCCTACATATAAAGGTTCTATTGCAGAAGAACCTTCATATTCTATCTTCTTGGTATCATTTATCCATGAATGTATACATCAGGAACATAAGAAATTGCCTTACACTGTTTAAGAAATTTCCTTACATGGGTATATGTTCGGGTCCAATTTACCTGTCCGAACGCATCTCTCCCTATGAACCATCGAGATGTTTAAGATCATCTGGAGAGGCCCTGCTCTCGGTCCCGCCTTCTTCGCAGGCGCGACTGGCAGAGACGAGAGACAGGGCCTTTTCAGTGGTGGCTCCGTGGCTTTGGAATGCCCTCCCTAAAGACATCAGATCGGCCCCCTCCCTCCTGACATTTCGCAAGAAATTCAAGACCTGGCTATTTAAGCAGGCATTTGCTGATGAAATATAAGGCTTAATTAGATATATGGAATGACGACGATGCGATGGAAACTGATTTCAACATGATGCTGAGACTGCAATTGTATGTTTTTAATTGTTAATTTGTTATTATATGGTTTTATGGGGGGGTTGCCTTGTTGCTGTGTTGTATTGAGGGCAGAGACTGCCTGTGTAAACCGTCCCGAGTCGCCTTCGGGCTGAGAGGGGCGGTATAGAAACATGACAAATAAATAAATAAATAAATATGCAGTTCTGTATTGGGTTGTTGTAGGTTTTCTGGGCAATATGGCCATGTTTTAGATGCATTCTCTCCTGACGTTTCACCTGCATCTATGGCAGGTATCCTCAATGGTTATGAGACCTCACAACCTCTGAGGATGACTGCCATAGATGCAAGTGAAAAGTCAGGAGAGAATGCTTCTAGAACACAGCCATATAGCCCAAAAAATCTACAACAACCCAGTGATTCTGGCCATGAAAGTCTTCAACAATACAGCTCTGTATTGTCTGTTCATTGAGGTAGAGCCACAAAATCATTAAAGGACCCACTAAACAATTATATGTGGATCTAGCCTGCAAGATTTTTTGAGACACACAACTCCAAAATACCGCAATCATTTGTCCACCACATGTAAAGGTAATAAGTATGATGTGGCATCATAACGCTGTCTCCATGAACAGTTTCAGATAATATGGGGCTACTTGTCCATTTGTCCTCCTTGTAGGAAGAAGAGACAGATGGAGAGAAATGAGTTCATCTATATTTGATCTGCTGGAACAAGCCTATAGCTAGGTCCTGGAATCAGCACTAGAAATATGGAAAATATTTTTAAAAAATAATTCTCAATCTTAATGGAAAGTGGGGCAACTGCCAAGATGTTTTTTCAGCTCCAAGTACAAATGCAAAAGACCACTATTTTCTTCATCTTTTTATTGTTTTTTCACACAAAAATGTATTTTGTACAGAATGCAGTATTTTCTGCAAGCACACATACACAAACATTGGAAAAGAAGTTGTGATATATATAATCTTGCCGTACTTGCTGCAAGTCCATCTGCCAAGATGTTACTCTTCCTCAAACCCAAAACGTTTCCTATGTAGTAGTCTACACTAATTGATGTTATTACTCCAGGGTTTCAGATCTTATTTTTCCCCCCTGTAACTCTCAATACTAAGCAGACATGCTACAAATAAGCAATGACCTCTCATTTAATATTATATAAGCTTTTGGTTTTTGAAAGTCTGTTTTATCTGCTTGTCATTGCTGTGCCATATGTTTACAATTTGACAATAATTTTCATCAATTCTGCATCTCATGTCAACTAATTTCAAGTGGGAGTCTTCACATTCTTGGACCTAATGGCTTCTGTTGTTGCAAATATGGCCCACACAATTATTGTATTCATTATTACCTTATTTTTACTGAATGTCAGGATTTTAACTAACTTTTTATCGCTTCTTATGGCTGAAAGTATCAATAAAAGGGTATTTTTAAATGCGTTTGGCTATTTACTCTTTTAAGAGCATTCATACCTCTATAAACATTTATATTCCTCAACTAGTCATTCATTTCACAAAGAAAAACAAAAACCAAAAGAAAACAACAATGCCAATTTTTTTTTGTAGAGTAAATTTTCCAACTAACTTCAACCAGTTTGACTTTTCAGGAAGTCCCTGATTGAACTCTTGTCTTTAGATAACTTGATTATTATGGGTAGCCACTATCACTGAATCTTTGCTGTTTATTTAATCCATCAGGAGGGGCAGGGTTGGGGAGGATGTTTAGTAGAAGCTATATTGATTAACATATCTTTGTTGTATTTATGTGCTTTCTGGTCAGCTCCCATTTTAAAGTTTCCTTGATAAGATTTATTCAGAGGAGATTTGCCACTGAGTTCTTTTTTGGCAGAGAGAGTGTGAGTTGTCCAACAGGTTTCCTGAGTAAGTTTCCCAGATCCATTGTCTAATACACAAACTACACCAGTTCATAGATTAAGATCTTCCGAGGACGTCCTGCTCTCAGCCCCATCAGCCTCACAGGTGTGGCTGATGGGGACAAGGAACAGGGCCTTCTCGGTGGTGGCCCCATGGCTGTAGAACTCCCTCCCGAGTTAGATCTGGTCAGCCCCCTCCCTCCTGATGTTTAGGAGCAGCTAAAGACCTGGCTGTGGAACGAAGCATTCGGGCTCATCACAGGAATATTTAAAGTTAAAGTGAAAGTTGAACGTGCAATGACCCAGGACTGTTTACAGACAATGGCAATGTCTTTGTGTGATATGTTATGTTATTTTATGTGATGTGTTTAATAATGTTTAATGGTCAGGGGACGGTCAATTTTGATGTTTTATACTGTTTTTTAATCAATGGCATTGAATTATTGCCAACACTGTGAACCGCCCTGAGTCCCCTTTGGGATTGAGGAGAGTGGTATAGATAGCGAAAATAAATAATAAATAATACACTAGATAGTTATAAATAAATTTGGTGTTGTTTTTATATGTGTATGTGCCTTATGCAATTGCATGAATTTTGCTGGCTTTTCTTAGGCAAAGAATACATGCAGTCCCCAAGTTACAGACATCCAACTTACATATGACCCATACTTAAGAACAGGGCTGAGACAAAAGGAAGTGAGAGAAATCTATTCCTGAAAGAGTTATCAAGGGGAAAAGGTGTTTCCATTGAAGCTTTATCACCAGTCCTTGCTTCCACAACAAGCCAAATTTTCAAAATACAGTTATCACAGGGACAGAAAGTGAGGTGAAATCTTCTGAACATGGGCACAGGCAGCAAAACAAACACCAAAGGGATGTTAACCCTTCTCTGTGCTATCCAAAGTGTGTGTGTGTTTGGAGTTACACTTAAAATGTACCTGTTCTGACATATATAAATTTCAACTTATGAACAAACCTATAGAACCTATCTTGCCTTTAACTCTGGGACTGCCTGTACTTAGGTGATTCTGTCAGTTTGATCCTCTGAAATATAATCTACAGCAGTGTTTCCTAACCCTTTTTGAGCCGCGGCACACTTTTTACATTTGCAAAATCCTGGGGCACACCACCAACCAAAATGACACAAAATGACACTCTAACACAGTAATACATATAGTTAATATGTTTCTAAATGTATTTATACACTCAGTGTGAAACCTGGGCCTGTTTCGATGAACACAACATAGATATTCTGGCAGGAATGGCAGAAAGACACAAACTTCCCACACAGAACTCCCATAACCAAGAGAAAATGCTGTAAGAGTTTGGTGGGCATTGACCTTGAGTTTTGGAGTTGTAGTTCACCTATATCCAGAGAGCACTGTGGACTCAAACAATGTTGGATCAGGACCAAACTCAATATGCCCAAATGTGAACACAAATGGAGTTTGGGGAAAATAGACCTTGACATTTGGGAGTTACAGTTTCTGGAGGGGGGCCCTCGAAAGACCAGCAGTCTCCCTCTCACTTAGGTTGCCCCTCCCACCCCACCAGGCTTAAATTGGGGTTGTGGGAGCAGGAACCTCACTCACCACCTGCGCAGCTCCTCAGGGGTCAGCGGGGCGGCCCAGGTGGGCATCTTGGGGCTGGCGAAGCAGGCAGGAAGGAAAGCGGCGGGCAGGGAGCCGGAGGGAGGTCGAGAGTGGTTTTGCGCACACCGGGTAGGAGAGGGAGGAGGGAGGGGTGGAGCCGGTGCTGGACTGAACCATCTGACATTAGGCTTGGGGGGGGAGGCAAGAGGAGGTCTCTACTTGGGGAAAGGGAGGCAGGCCTTCCCAATGCATGGAGAGGGAGAGACCAAGTAGACAACTGGTGGGGAGGGGGGGTGTGGTAATTTTGTGCCTTTATCGAGGTAGGTTTCTTAGGGTTTTTATACTTCAACACACTAGACACCCCCCCCCCTCCTGGAGGTTCCAATTTCCCACGGCACACCTGATGATCACTCACGGCACACTAGTGTGCCCTGGCACACTGGTTGGGAAACACTAGCCTACAGCACCTGATTATCTCCTATTTGGGGCTGATGCTGCTTAGCTGTTATGACCAGGCAGGATCTGGTGCCTTTATTGATTGTTATCCGTTATGTTAAAAGACATCATTGAATAATTATGGAAACAGTAACAAGGATATTACCCTTTTCTTTGCTTTTTAAAAGGAAAGTATCATAAAGCATACCTGAAGACCAATGGGTCCTGGAGGACCGGGGAAACCTCGTGGACCTTCATCACCTTTCTGCCCAAACATCCCTTGCTGTCCTCTTGGGCCAGGCTCTCCATCACCTCCCTAGCAAATTTAAACAGACATAATGAGTCATGAAACAAATGAACAACAGCAGCAGCAGCACCAAAAGCCATCATCTACTAATCTCACTTATGTTCTAATGCTAAATTATGTGGCACTAAAAGCAATGGAATTTAACTGCACATGTAGTTATTTATTCGTTTATTATGCATTAGAAATACTCCCCTGCATCCTATCTGCACAAATCCTGAAACAGTTTACACCACTATATTAAATGATAAAATGACTCAACAAAAATCCAGTTATCTAATATATATATGAGGGAATTCCAACGAGATCACAAATGGCTGCGAGCCAAGGCAAAACCAACTTTTTCGATAACTGGCTCAAACACATCACCATCAAGGCCTTCTGTACCATCGAGAGGACATATTTTGCTTAATATCTGGAATTATTTTATTCTCGCTGTTTGGCTCACTCTTAGCAATTAAAGTGGTATGGAAGTACAAGAAGAGGAAGATACGTGAATCTGTTTTTATTTTATTCTTGTTGTTGTTTGCTTGGCTGTTAGCAATTAAAGTGGTACGAAAGCACAAGATGAAGAAGATACATGTTATTTTATGGAAAAATAAATAAAAGCACTAAACAATGCGGTGGGGATAAGAATCTGCTTTATAGAAAGACAGTGGCACTGTGTGCTTGTATACTGACTCATTCGCTCAGCAATTACAGTGAACTAAAGACTCGTGTTCTCCAGAAACAATTAAAGTAAGTGGCCCAGTCATAATAAAGTCAGCAAATGAGATTTTGTTATGTACTTTATTGATCAGCTATTTTGCTGAGAGTTGGCAGATGCTGGTTAATTCTAATACAAGCATATTAGAATTGTTAGAAAACAGTGAGGTTCCTAAACTATTGGCTGTGTTATTTCTGAAAAAAAATCTGTTCAGAGAATGGTGGAAAAATACTATGCACAGGTTTGGACTACAAATCTGAAGACTGCATCAAAATACCATTGACTTCAATTGCAGTTCAGCGACTTAACGATGTGCTTGATTGTAACATTTATTCCATCATTGCAAGGAAGTCTATAGAAATTACTATCTTGCAAAGGAGACATTTTAAAAAAGGGCCATAAAATAGTCTGCAAGTCCAGTTCTCTATCACAGCAAAGTCATAGAAAGTATCAATTACAGCACACTGCATATAACAGTATCAATACTGCTTTATTGTTAAATAAAAGGATAACATCCAATGCTGAGTATACAAAGCCGCAATAATGGCTTAGTGCTTTCTTTCAAAGAGATCCAAGAAAGGTAAATGGTACACTCTGCGTCTCTGGAAAGATCTGAAGTGAAGAAAGCATCCAAACAGCAAATCTGACTGCTATCCAATTAGAGAGGAACCAGGCTGCATCTACGCTGTAGAATCAATGTAATTTGGAATCACTGTAACTGTCTTTATTCAATGCTATGGAATCATGGTAGCTGTAATTTTATATTGTCTTCTCTGCCAAATAATTCCACAGCACAGAACCATGTCAATTTTTTTTCATCATGTCAGAAGCGACTTGAGAAACTGCAAGTTGCTTCTGGTGTGAGAGAATTGGCTGTCTGCAAAGATGTTGCCCAAGGTATGCCCGGATGTATTACCATCCTGTGGGAGGCTTCTTTTATGTCCTCACATGAGAAGCTGGAACTGACAGTTGGGAGCTCACCCTGTCTCACAGATTCGAACTGCCAACATTCAGGTCAGCTGTTCAGCTGGCACAAGGGTTTAACCCATTGTGCCACTGTGGTTCCTTACCATGTCAATTAAAGTGATGTCAAACTGCTTCATTGTAGCTGCATTCCCACTGTATCAGTTGGATGTAACAAATGACTTAATTAATAGATGAGAATAGTGATTGGATTTAGATCTAAGCATCTACATTTCATTTGTCACATTTATATATATATATATATATATATATATATATATATATAGAGAGAGAGAGAGAGAGAGAGAGAGCTGGTTTTTAAAATATATACATAAAATCAAAAAGTGTAAGCTTAATAGAGAAATAAATAGAAATAGATAGAATATTGGGAATATTGGATGGTATAAAGTTCTACAACTTGAAAGATGGTTAAGAGAAATAAGAAAGAAATATAAAGGAGATAGAGAACTTACCAAATTTGAAAAAAACGATTAACCAAAGGGGGAGTAAAGAAGGAAATAAGAGAACAAAAGGTATAAAAAGTGATATCTACAAAATGCTGTCGGAGGGAGCCCAGGAGCAGGAGCAGGACCACCTCAAAAGAACATGGGAGTGAGATTGTAATAAAGTAATACACCCTCAAAACTGTAAGGAAATGTGGAACGTGCGTATATTAAAAAATATGTCAATAAGAATAAAAGAGAATTATTACAAAGTGGTGTGGAGATGGTATCTCACACAGGCCCAGATTACCCATAAGGCCACCCTAGGCCATGGCCTAGGGCGGCACCTTTGGGGGGGCAGCAGGTCCGGACCCCCCAGTAAAAAAAAAAATCAAAAAATCCAATTTTTTCCAAAAACATTCCAAAAACCATTCCAAAAAAATTCAATTTTTTTTAAAAAGGGCGCATGCACGCGCGGCCAGCCCCCCCCTTTGCTCTGCTCCCCTCGGCTTGCCTCCACCCTTGGCTCCGCCCCACCCCTGGCTCCGCCCCCGCCTCCTCGCCAGCGCGAAGAGGAGGAAGAAAAGCCCCACCCCTGGAGCCATGTGGGCCTCCCACGGCTCCTCCCTCCCTCCTAAAGCCGCGATTTCGACCGCTTCTCAGGCCGGCATAGTGGATTTAGGAGGGAGGGAGGAGCCGGCGAGGAGGCGGGGTTGGGGTGGAGCCGGGGGCGGGGCTGGGGCAGAGCAGGGAGGAGCCGGGGGCGGGGCGGGGCCGGGGCCGGGAGGAGCTGGGGCGGAGCCGGGGGCGGATCAGGCCCTTTTGGCCTAGGGCGCCAAAAGGGCCTGATCCGAGCCTGATCTCACACCAATTAGACTAAATCAAATCAACAAGAAGCAGTGCTGGAGGGGCTGTCAAGAAACTGGCACATATATACATACACATGTGGTGGTCTTGTAAATATGTTCAAAATTTTTGGGGAAATGTATTTCAAGAAATAAGAAGAATCACCCAAACAGAGATAATAGGAAAACCGGAGATAGCACTACTATCATTTATTGATAATGTTAATATACCAAAAGAACTAAAAGACTTAATTGCCAACCTGGTAACAGCAGCAAGATTGTTAATAGCTTAAAAATGGAAAGAAGGAGGGGAATGTCAACTGGAAGAGTGGTATTGGGAGATCTGGGACATTGCAATAAATGATAAACTGACAGGAAACATAAAGGTTAAAAAAGGATTATTTAAAAAAGATGATTTTGGGAAGATTTGGGGAAAATTGATAGAATATGTATATATAGAAGGTAAAGGGACCAAACCTGTAATAGTAACAACTGATTTTTGGAAATAATTATTATAATTGGCTGGTCTGAGGTGAAGGGTCAGCACTGGGTGATAGGACAATATGTAATGAAGCCGAAGGATGAAATACTATAGGCGTTAAGATATACATGTTCTGTACAACTTGTTAAGGGAAAGCGTTAAGTATAACAATGTTTAAATACTGAATATGTTAAAACTACAATAAAATAAAAACTTCAGATCGGAAAAAAAGAAATAGATAAATAGGATAGATACTAGCGAAGAAGAAAAATAGAAAAGATAGAAATGTGAAAAACTAAAAATATACAAAGTATAAAGAAAAGTGTTGACTTCCTGAGTCTTCTATAAGTGGATTCCTCCTTTTCTTTGGTTGTTTTGTTTTGTTTCATCACATTATTTCTATTTTTTAAAATAAGTAAAAAGCCAGAAAGAAGATACATGTAATTTGCAGGTAATTAATAATTAAATGATGATATTGGAAATATCTGTTATATCTGTAAACCACCAGCATAGACTTTGCTAAGGCGAAACATTTCCCCAGTTTTTTGCTCTTATTCAGGCCTTTTAATAGTTTCGCTCCTATAAGGCAGAAGCAGGAGTGTGTTGACCCAGAACTGGAACCTGAAGTGTGGAATTGCACGCACACACACAAAGCCTTAAGGAGGAAATTTAAGATCTTCTTCATTTTGAGGTACATAAACTGTGCCTGAGGTTCTGGTATAAGTAATGAGGATTTGGGGAAAAGGTACTCATTTGCTATGCGCAACAAGGAGGATACTTACAGCTATTCCAGGAGCCCCGACAGGACCTTGAAGACCTGGTGGTCCAGGCGGACCCTGAAAGGAAAAGAAAATAAGCTAAAGCTGGCATCTAAAGTCAAGAAAGCAGGGGATTCACAGGAGGGTATTTTGCATTATTCAGGCCTAATAAGCATCTCCACATTTCTTTGGAAAGAAGCTGTTGTTACTCCAAGGTCCTTTATATTCAGGGCAGTCGAGCATTATTTGCTCATCTCCCAAAGTCTTTGCCTTCCTTGTCTACAATACACTGGAAACTGACATTTATCAAAGGTAATTATGCTTGCAGTATTTCAGGGTGTTTGAAAGTGGATTTCCATACAAAAATGAATCATGGCTTCTCCTAGCTTTTCCAGAACTAGAAAATGCCTGAATTTACCAATCTATCTACCTATCAGGCCTTTTTGAGATTTAGCAAGAAAAAAATAAAGAGAAAAATATTTTTCTTATTTGTTGCCAAAAGAAATGCTTCTCATTAAAATTTTGTTTCCTGAATTAAACGATGATTAGTTTTCGTGATTGGCAAACTCTCCTTTCTATGTTATTTTTCATAATAAACATCCATCTGCCTGACTGCCTATCAATTATCGACCCCCTTTCAAAACACTACATTTCAGTAAAATAGGCACTCAACTGTTCTCTCTGAGTTCTCTTCCAAAAGGCATGACATAAAAGGATGAGGACAGTAGAGGAAAAACATACAAAGTACTCCCTCTTACAACAGGGCACTAGATTAGAAGGTGCTAAAATGGAGCTGATTATAGTGTTTTAGCGTCCCCTCCTCCGTAATGTCATATCTGTTGAAGAGGGAGAGGAAGGTTCTCAGCAAGATCAACAAAGTGGCTCTGCTTCCTTTTTTCCTCTGCTACAGACTGGTAGAATGACATTCACCAGGGGTGCTCATTAGGTCAATCGCGAGCTACTAGTTGATCTTTGACCCTCATCCAGTCGATCTTCAGGCCTCACCAGCCGGATGGGGCGCTCCTGCAATGTGCACGCACACCCCGTGCGCACGCACGCTTCCGCCGCTGGCCTCCACTCTTGCGGTGCTTCTTCCACCCGCAGGGCATTGCAGGAAGGAGGAAGCAAGAGGCGGGGCCTGCAAATGCTCCACCTCATGCTCCCCCATTTCCACAATGCCCCGCAGGAGGAGCCGGCAGCGGGAATGTGGAAGCGCGAGACGGAGCCTTCAAAGGCTCCGCCTCGCACTCCCCCACTCCCGCTGCTGGCTTCTCCCACGGGGCATTGCAGAGGGCAAGGGAGCATGAGGCGGAGCCCTCGAAGGCTCCGCCTCGCGCTCCCTCACCCTTTGCAATGTTCCGCGGGAGGAACGGTGGGCGGGAGGAGCGGCACACGGAAGAAGCGGCACACGGGAGAAGCGGCGCACGGATGGTGCACGTGCGCGCGCAAGGTAGATCTTCACTTTTTTAAAAAAAAGTAGCTTGCATGCTTAAAAAGTGTGGGCACCCCTGACATACACAGTAGAAATGTCCATGTCGCAGGCTTGTCTACACTGGCCCAGGGACACTCAAGAGTTTGATGGAAACTCTAGAATATCCTGGGGTTTGGGGACAGCTTGGACAAGAATTTGAGCTAATCTGCAGCCTACAGTACTATCACTTTTTCTCTGTGCTCATAAGTATTTATTTATTTACTTACTTCATTTATATTCCGCCCTTCTCACCCCACAGGGGACTCAGGGCGGATCACAATGCACATATACAGGCAAACACTCAATGCCATAGACATACAACATATATAGACGAGTTACACAATTGGTCGAAAGCTCCCCCCGACCCGGGCAGGCCTCGAACTCATGATCAGTAGAGATCTTATGCAGCTGACTCCCAACCAGCTGCACCACATTCCCAGTGCAATAAGTACAAGGAAAGAGGGTGGAGCTACTGTCTCCAAAGTATTTGACAAAAATGGAAGGAGATCTTCACCCACTACTGACATTGTTGTATGAGCCTGATATGTTCTACAGAAAGTCTTAGGGAACCTAAAATGTTATCTGGGCTTATAAAATGTGCGCACACTGTCATGTTACACAGCAACAGCAGCTGATTGGGTGCACTTCTTTCTTCCCCATCTTTCCATCAAAAGTGGTCAAATTTAGGGGAGTATTGGGATGCCCTGAGATAGCAAAACTTAAAGATGGATACTTTTTCCAACTAAAAAGACAAGGTCAGGTTACTTTCCCATGGATGACCATCTGTCATGGGTGCTTTGGTTGTGCTTTTCCTTCATGGCAGGGGGTTGGACTGGATGGCCCTTGTGGTCTCTTCCAACTTTACAATTCTATGATTCTGTAATCAATTGAGACTTCCTTCCAAATTTGCACCCACATATGGGACATGTACATTTAGAAAACTGTAACACTTGGCAGGCTCAGGGTCCTGAGCGTGTGCTTAAAATTAGAAATGGGAAAGAAGCTAAGCTGTATGCATATATTTAGTGCATCATACATTTAGCCACAAAATCCTAGAAGTTGTAGCTAGCAATAGGCAGTAGTGAGACATGATGGGACTTGCAGCTGGAGGACCAAATGACTCTCATCCACAATCTAGGGGTGGTTTTACATAGAGACATAATGTGGGCCTGAACCAGCACTGAAAATCTGCATAGTGGCCCAACAGAGTACACTGAGCTGCCTTGGCAGTGGAAGGATGTCCCCTTTACCAAGCTGCATGGAAGCTGGTTTGGCTCCACTTCTCCCCCAACCTACTTCTCCCAAGCTCCTTTGTAAGTCATAGGGCATGAAAGCAGGAAGAGCTACAGACAAATGCCAGGTAGGTTCCATTGTACCAGCTGTAGCTGGAAGCAGTGAGCTGTGGGAGGATGGGAGTGGACAGCCATCCCACATCACTGGCCTGCCTGTGCCTGGAGAGTGTGGGATGGCTGTTGAGATCCCCATTATTGGTTCCGCTTAGGAACTGGCTGTGAGCGTCTTGCTCAAACATACTGGGGGCATTGATATAAGTATTCATTTAGTCATTCATTTAATTAGTCATTCAAATGTCATAAAAAAGAAAGGAAAGGGAAATAATTGCCAGAGGAAAAGTAACAAGATACCTACATTTTCTCCTTTGTCACCTTTGCTCCCTTTCTGACCTGGTTCTCCAATTTCACCCTGTAATAGAAAGAAAAGTGTGACATTTCTCCTTTAGAAAGGCTGGCTTTTCGGTTAACTGTGTCAATACTGTAGTGCTTTTAAATGTCATCTCATTATTCCTTCTGCTTTATACCACAAATTTAAGAGTGACGGCCTAAGGAGGGCAATTTTACATTGATCAGCTACATTTTGGTATGACAGATTAGAACATGCATTGACTGCTGTGGCTCAAAGCACAACACGGCCTCGTGTCAAAACCTACCATAATTGGATTTTAAAGGAAGGACCCTTGCTGCCATTTCTTTCACTATAAAATAATTGTGAGTGATCAGCTGAAGGTGAGTTCCGCCTCCTGTGCACAAATAGCATCACAATTCAGATTATAGGCAATTAACAAGAAATGATTATTGCTTTTGGCTATATTTGGATGGTTCTATCGGAGTTTAAAATACCAACATGCAAATGTGTGTTCAGCCTGGGCACATAGCTTTTTGCTCCTCCCTTTGCAAGAACTGCTATTAGAGGAGGTATCAAATGTTAGTTTCCCATTCAATCCAAACCAGAAAACAATGGCTGCCAGCTCCACTGGCTACCAGTTTGCTACTGGGCACAATTCAAAGTGCTGGCTTTAGCCTTTAAAGCCCTTAACGGTTCTGGTCCAACTTACATGTCCGAAAGCATCTCCCCCTACGAACCTTCAAGATGCTTAAGATCACTCGAAGAGCCCCTGCTCTCGGTCCCACCTGCTTCGCAGGTGCGATTGGTGGGGACGAGAGACAGGGCCTTTTCAGTGGTGGCTCCTCGGCTTTGGAACAACCTTCCTTATGACTTCAGATCAGCCCCCTCCCTCTTGACATTTTGCAAGAAGGTCAAGACCTGGCTATTTGACCGGGCATTTGCAGATGTAGTATGATTACCAAATTGAGACCTACGGAATGACGACGATGCAATTGGATACCGATTTAATAATGAGACGCTGATATTGTGTTTTTAACATTAAGTGCTAATTTGTATATGATGGAATTGTATTGATAATTGTTGATATGTTTGTCTTGGGCAGTTCTTGCCATTTGTACACCGCCTCGAGTTGCCTTCGGGCTGAGAGAGGCGGTCTAGAAGCAAAGTAAGTAAATAAATAAATAAAATAAAATAAACATGTTGATGAGCCTGGCTTGGTTTATTCCAACCCATAGCTTCTTGATGTATATGAAATAGAAAACTGTGATAGGCTGCAATTCCACATGTATTCAGGTGTTGCACAAAGGCAAGAACCAGAGGCTGCACACCTCAATTGAATCCCGGTTTATTACAACATGACACCATGGAAGATCAGGGAGCGGGTTCAGTTAATGTATGCCTCTAATCCACCATTTTGGAATGAGGAACCCATGCTCAGCTTTTACACATTGCTACTGTGAAATACAATTGCCCAAATTAGTCCAGTAGAAATTTCAGCTGCATGGTAACAGGTCTGTAATGCATCCATGAGTCTTCCCAATGATTGTGGCAAGAAAAGTAGCATTTGCATAAGAGAAGCAGTGAGCAGAAAACAATAAGGTTCACTCTTTTGTTGTCCACCACTTTTCCTTTGTAGTACCTCCAACAAACCAAGATCATAGCTGTGTTTCTTGAACAATTGGGATAGCTTCAAGTTTGGATTCAAGAAAAGAAAAATGGCAAAATGCCTCCACACCTTCTCTAAAGAGAATGTGGATATATTATTTGCTATATCTTTGACCCTCTGGGACATCCTGAGAGCTACAAAAAATGCCACTTTGCTCACCCTTGCAGTAGACCAGGGATCCCCAAACTAAGCCCCACAGGCTAGAGGCGGCCCTCCAAGGTCATTTACCTGGCTCTTGCTTTAAAGGTCAGACTTAGGGTGACCTTACTAAGGTCACCCTAAGTCTGAAATAACATGAAGACACACAGCAACAATTTTAATAAACTTGACCATCTCATTCGTCAAAATCAGGCTCACACTTCCCATTGAAATACTGGGAAGTTGATGTTGGTTCTTCATTTTAAATATTGAATTGTTCTTTCATGTTTTTTTGCACTACAAATAAGATATGTGCAGTGTGCAAAGGAATTCATTCATTTTTTCAAACTATACTCTCAACAGCTCTCCCCCCACCCCAAATAAAAGGAGAAAAAGAAAAAGGTCTGAGGATTGTGAACTGGTCCTCTGTTTAAAAAGTCTGAGGATTCTTGCATTAGAGAAATACATTTTTGTCACTGAAGAACTGACCTTGTCCCCATCTTCTCCTGGTGAACCAGCTGGACCAGCGGGGCCAGGAAGTCCAACAGGTCCCTGTATTCCATCACGTCCAGCGGGGCCCTGAGGACCTTTTTCACCCTGTTTTTTTTAAAAAACCAAAACAAACCAACTATTATCCATCCTGTTCGATATTAATGGGCAGTGTAGGACACTGAACACATTAAAGGAAATATACTAATTCATCAACCAATTATATTATTAGTCATACATTTCAAAATAGGCTCATTGAATCAAAACTTGGATAAAATCTGACTCAAACTTAGGAAAGTTCTGGATGGCCTTAAGGGAATCATTGTCTTTCTATGTATAGTGATTTCTGTGGCTTCATGGCCCTCTTTGAAGACTCTTCTCTGTATCCACCTGCCATCTGAAGTTAGCTGTATACAGGAGACTTTTGCCTTCTTCATTGTGATGTTCCATCTTTGAAATCATTAGCCTGATGCTATTTCAATGTCAGGAGAAGATCTTTTAAAAAAATATGTCCCTAGGCTTTATTTGAAAGGTGAATATAGATCTTTTTTATGTATGCTGCTGAATGATATTATCACTTTTAACTGCTCCTTCTTGCCATTTTGTATAATGGGCACTTGCTCTAGCACATTCATTTTTGCCTATATGTATGCGTGAACGTTATATTATTCTGTTCTAAGGTGCCTTGGAAGATTTACATAAAATATTTTAAATACAAATAAAGATAAAAAATGAATTCGAAAAATATATCTCACAAAATTTATCGTCTGAAAACTCGCATTCCATTTCACAAATGGAAATACATTCTTGATGGGGATGTGTTTACCAATAATCTATATTACATAATATGCGGATACTCAGGAAAATCAACAGTAATTTTGAACATAAGTAGTTTGCTGTTATTATTTGCTGAAACATTTTCACACACATGTGTGATCAAAGTTTGAAAGCAACTAGCAGTAAATAATGTATTAATCCAACTGTTAATTTCAATTAGGGTACTTACATTAAATCGATGGGGATATAGAAATGTTGATTTACCACATTTCATAATTCAAATCTAGTTTGGACTTCCAGTGTAGTTATTTGTAATTAGTTCTTTTTACAATAACCAAGCTATGACTTATATTAAGATGTATAGGCAATTAGGTATACAAAGCTTTTGACAGTGAATTTCAATTTTATAAAGGCTTTTTATGACTGGGTTACTGTGAGTTGTTTTGGGCTGCATGGCCAGGTTGGCATCAGGTTGCAGAAGTGCATCTGTAGCAAATAAAATAGTAACGTATGAGCTGAGAAGGTGATCCTATTGCAGATGTGTGCCTGCCTTCAACAGGTAAGGTAAACAGCAGATGCCCCCAAAATCTCTGAGCATATATGAATTGTAAAACAGAGTGGAAGGGGAAGAGGAGGAGAAAACGGTCTTAACAGCTGTCACTATAATTGTTTAACATGTAATGCAACATTAAAAATTAACTTTTTACACCTGTGGAATGTCTTGAAACAAGCCTATAGTATTTAAGACCTACCGTGCTAGAGATAGCCGGAGAGCCAAAATTTGGAAATTCCTAGGTGCTTAACAGCCCCCTTGTTCTTACTGATCTGGGATGAGACAGAAGGTCAGTCGGACCTGTCCATAGTATATGATAATTATACTTTGCTAGAGGACTGTGTTTGGTCTGGAGGGTCACAAATAGTGGGTAGTAGTCTTAGGCAGGACCTCCACACTTCATCAGGAAATGGGATAATGAAGAAGGCGGTTGTGGTGTTTCAGCCTGGGGTTCATGTGCATGATGGGATGGCTGATGAAAATGCTGATGAAAATGTTGTTAATGAAATTGCTGATGATGTGAATTCTGAACTGCAAAGTGAAATGTCAGACGAGGTCTGTTTCCCTGAGAACAGCTCAGTTCCCTTGGCTGTAGATGATCATTCCTGTGTTGAGGGAGTTGACGGCCTCCAGATTGATAGTGAACCACCTGAAGATTTTAATGAGGAGTCTTTTGACCGTTGGGATAACATTAGAACTTCTAGGCAAGACGCCAGCTTACGGCCAGGATGGCACCCCATGCGGCCAGGAGGCGCCCCTTTCCCAGATGGCGCCCTGGTGGCCGGATAGCAAAGCGAAAGTAATTTTGCCTTTATAGAGCCAGCTAAGCTAATTGCCTTCAGATCTCAAGCTTCGCTTAGAATGATGCCACTTTTGTCTTGTCTCTTTGTATCGGCCTAGGATTTGGGCCTGTTGATTCCTATTGCTGCCTAGAACTATCCATGGGATTTGTATCCAGCTTCATGCCTTGCCTATGAACTTTGGAATGATTTAAACTGCATTTTTTCCTTGGAACTTATTCAATTTTGATCTTCTTTTAACCCATTTGTTGGACATTATATTTGCTTCAATAAAAGCCCATTCTTCAGAGACAACTTGCTGTGTGTGTGATCTAGGGGGGGGGTACTCCTTGGTCTGAGTTGCAAAAGCGGTTCAGATGAGGTGACAAGAAGGACCATGTTAAAATCAAGCAGAATGATACTTTGGAATACATTTTACTTGTGCATGGTGCTTAAACCAGGTCCCTTGGCCTCATTACTTTTACCAAGCCATAATGCAAAGAGATTTACCTCTGTGCACCCCCCCCCCCAATTCTGGAACTCAGAGAGATTAGGAAAGCCCCCACTTTGGAGACCTTTAAAAAAACACCTGAAAACCTGGTTCATCCGCTGTGCCTTTGGAGAGTAGTTAATTTCCCCCCTCTCTCATAAAATGATGTTTTTTCCCGTAAGGATGCTATTCCGCTTATCTCACTCTGAGTTTTTAACACTTTATATGTGTGCCTGTGGCCCGCCCTGTCTTTGTGATTTTAGATATCTAGTTGTATATTGTTTTTTATTTATATGTATATATTTCTTATTGTGTGTTATTGCTGATGTTTTGATTTTTTTAAAATTTAAAGCTGGTCTGAGTCCCTCTATGGAGGTGAGAAGGTCGGGGTATAAAAGTTTAAAATAAAATAAAATAATATTTTATTGTAGTTGTTGTCTGGGCTTGGCCTCATGTGAGCCGCCCCGAGTCCCCATTGAGGAGATGGGGGCGGGGTACAAATAAAGTTTATTATTATTACAAGTTGCCCAGTGGATAATTATCTGTATGGAATTTAATCTGTGCATCCCAAACCATATAATGTCTGGGAGATATGTGAACAGTTTAATTGATTATCTCCAGAAAATGAAGCTTTAATTATATATCTGAATTCATAGTGTAGTGTCTCTGTCTACTATTTTAACACACAATTAAATTACATGTTTCATACGCACTTTCCAGCAAATTCCTGCTGTTATCTCTCTCGCGGTTCCATTTGCACCTTATTTTCTTTCCCTCTTCCATATATCTATCATCTGTTGCCAACTCCACTCTGACCTTTTCTGTCACTCCACATCCAATCCTTGAACTATATTGCTTCCTCTCTTTGTTCATCAATACACTATCCTAACCTTCTTTAAGTGCTTTGTAAAATCCAGAATGCAAAATGGCTTTCACTTTGGCAGGCAAACACCACAGCTTGATAACTAAAAATATGCTTTTTGATCTGCTATGCCTTTGCCTAAGAACCGTTCACTGCCCACATTATTGGCACCCTTGCTGCCACCTAAATCTCACCTAAATCTTACTTTCCATTGGCAGTCTTGGCTGCTCTGTTTCCTCTGCTATCTCCTTTGTTTCTGCAAAAAAGCTTCTGAGCAGAGACTGTCAACCTTCGGTATTCTAATTAAATACTAAGTAGCAACTTTTTATTTTTAATGCTTGTTATTATAACATTGATCCTGTTTTGGAATCAGAAATAATTTAACCAATAAAGGAAGGGGAGTGTGTATGAGGGAGCACAGCAATAATAAAAGAGCAAAACATAAGTAAGGGGTTAAATTAAACCTGCACTGAAATATTTGACCCAGGATTTTTTTGTCAAAGCTATGGGGGCAGGTCAATAAGTCCGTGACTTTTTGAATTTCCTGCCTCTTAACTGAAAGGGCAACAATGTTCCTGTCAACAGGCATCTGTCAGTTGACTCCTGTCAAAATTTGAACAAGCTGCATCATTTAGTTTGTGTTTGACAGCCATTGATAGCAGACTACCGCGTGATTTGAGGAGAAAACATAAAAAGGTGAATTTCGTGTGCTCATTAAGCATTATTTTTTGCAGAAAAAAACCATCACTCAAACCAAGGCTAAGCTTGATAAATACTATGGTGACCAGGCATGTAGCCAGGGGGGGCTAAGGGGGCTTCAGCCCCAAATTCTCAGGGTGGTCCGCGAAAAGGCCTTACTGGTACAGTAGTTAAACTGTTCGGTTTATTCATATCATGATCTGATCACCAGGCGCATTATATCCCACATTAATGGGGTTATTGGGATAACAATACAAAAGGTTTCCTAGGGTAGACCCTCTTCCACCCAGTCTCAGCCCCCCGAACCAAACTCAGCCCCCCGAATCAAAATGTGGCTGCACCATCAATTTCAATGATGAAAAGCGGTTTACTAAATTTCATGGTGGCTGTACAAGCACAGAGGATGCCGAACGTTCTGGATGCCCAGTTGAGGTCTCTACACACAAAACAATTGAAAAAATGCACAATATGGTGTTGGTCGATCAGAGATTAAAACTGCGAGAGATTGTGGAAGCCAGAGGCATCTGACATGGCTCAGTGGTTTCAATTTTAAATGATCACTTGGGTATGAGAAAGCTTTCTGCAAGATGGGTGCCGCGTTTGCTCACAATCGACCACAAACACAATCGTGTGACAATTTCGTGGGAGTGTTTGGCGTTGTTCAACCGCAATATGGATGGGTTTTTGCACCGTTTTGTAACCGTGGACGAAACGTGGATCCACCACAACACACCAGAGACCAAACAGCAGTCAAAACACTGGGTTTCTTGAGGTGAATCGGTGCCAAAGAAGGCTAAGATGGGTTTGTCAGCCAATAAAGTCATGGTGACAGTTTTTTGGGATGCATGCTTTATAATCCACATTGACTACCTTCAAAAGTGTAAAACAATCAATGGCAAATATTATGCCAACTTTTTGGGTCGATTTAATGAGGATTTGGGGGGAAAAACAACCGCATTTCTCCAATAAAAAAGTTATTTTGCACCAGGACAATGCAAGGGTGCATGCATGTGCAGTTACCATGGCAACAATTCATGAATTGGGATCTGCCCTATTCTCCGGATTTAGCCCCGAGTGACTATTTCTTGTTTCCAAACCTGAAGAAATGGCTCGGCGGAAAGAGATTTGACTCCAACAATGAAATAATCTCACAAACAAATACCTATTTTGATGACCTTGACAAATCTTATTTTTTGGAAGGGATAAAAAAACTGGAGAACGTTGGACAAAGTGTATAGAGCTCAAAGGAGACTATGTTGAAAAATAAAATGATTTTTTATCCAAAAATCTGTGTTTCATTCAAAAAGTCATGGACTTATTGACCCGCCCTCATAGGTGTGCAATATCCCCCTTCCTTATAATACTCCTCAGACTTTGACCTGTTGGGGGAAGCCGAATTGGCCTTCCACTTTTGGTGATGGAATTAGAAACATTTTTGAGGAAGGCTGAGTGATTCTAAATGCTTCTACCATTACTTCAGGAAAGCTTCAGTGTTATAAGATGAGAATGTCCCCCCCCCCCCTGTAATGACACAATGGTCCACAACTATTTACATTGTTATTAGATTTTTTTTAAAAGCCTGGCATCAAAATTTTGCCCGACATGTTGCCTCACAGCAGATGGCATCAAAATAGATACCAGACCAACTTCCCAGCAGAATTTATTCCGGGGTCCCCAATTGAAAAAGACCCTAATTCTGTCACCATCCATTTCACTTCTCAAAGCTTGGCATCCAAGAAGGATCTTAACTAACTGAAATTTTCAAAAGATCAAATGTGGTCGTTCATACAACATATCAACTGTGGAATAGAACAAACAACTCCACATTTGTATGCTTGCCCACAATGCCCTGCCTCATGCACAGATGAAGAATTGTTTAAAGCTACAGACAATGCGGTCACTGTTGCCTCTTTTTGGTCTAAAATTATTTAGTCACGTGTGCTCCCTCTATTTTATCAGTTTTATACTTGTTTTATTTGTGCAATGCTTTTGACACGAAAAATAAACAATATAGCATATTACAATGGTCTAATATAAGGCCTGTCTACCCACCACCCCAAAATTAGGCTAGAAATCACTCCCAGACATCCACATGATGTTGAAAGATTTCCAGCACATAACATGGGGCAAAATCAGTTAACTCTGGTTTACTTTTAATTTGTTAGCTTTTCGTAAAGCCTGTAAGACCGCTCTGTTTAAGCAGGCTTTCGAGTCCTAATACACAGGTTAAACTGTATTTTATTGTAACTGTTTTTATTGTTTTTATTGTATTGCTTTGTTCTGAGTGTAAACCGCCCCGAGCCACTTGGGAGTGGCGGTTGATAAATCTAATTTTTAAAAAACCAAAACTTCACATTAGCAGATGTCAGGGAACAATCCAGAGTTTTCCTAAAATGACAGAGCAGCACCACTCTTAGTCACTGGTGTGAATGATTGGTAACTGATTAGTCATTGGTGATTGGTAATTAATTGGTCTTCTCATCAGCTGACACCAGGCCATCGATGGTGCCTTCGCTGATGTTGAAAGAATAGGAAAAAGGAGAGAGATTGTGCCCTCTATTTTCTAAGTAATATGGGTCCCTTTGCTGACATGAGAAAAGACATCTGGCAATGAACAGGGACTCTCCAGTTGGTCCAAATGAAGTTTGGTCCAACTGGATGGTCAAGACTCCATCTTTCTGCCACATAAGTGCTTAGTGTAGCTACTCCTGGGGCTGCTCCAGAATATTACCTCTCCAGACCGGCCCCAGATTTTGTGGACTGAGTAGATGGGCCCTTAGCGATATCCTGCAAGGAGTTATATTAATACTCTAAATGAGCAGCTAGAAAAGAAAAAGCTAGAAAAAAAGAGTTTTAGATCATAGTTCAGATTTTCATCTGATTCTTTTCTGAGCATCCCCAGACCTTTCAAATATTGCATTCACAGATCCACTTTGACAGGGAAGTCATAACATTCAAGTTTTCTATGAACTTTACTCCTGGTTACTTACTCAGGCAAGATAAGAATTCATACATATACATGACAACATCCAGAAAGTTACCCTGCAAACCATCTTAAACTGTTATAAGAATCTTGCATTTCAGGATTTCAATACCTTTTTTTATGATAAGTGCAATAGAAATAAGAGCCAGAAAATAGAAATAAAAATACAGATAATATTTCCTGTTAGAGATTGCTGATGAAAATACAAATAAAATATATAGGAAAAGAAATAATAAAAACTCTCATGAATACAATTTCCCAATCTTACAGTATATCAGATAAGTTGTCACTATAATATGCTTAGTGTCACAGCAGTAAAACTGAGGAAGAATGGAATGAAGCATGCTACAAGAAGCCATAACTGGCTGAAAATCCAAATGGAAATACATCATCCTGCAACATTTTAATGTAAGTTCAACTTGTGTTTAAAATGAAAATAAAGCCTTCCACACAGCTGTATAAAATTCACATTGAACTGGATTATATGGCAGTGTGGACTTAGATAATCCAGTTCAAAGCATATATTGTGGATTATCTGCCTTGCTATTCTGGGTTGTATGACTGCATAGAAGGGCCCTGAGTGAAAGTTCTGCTAACTGGATCTAAACACTGGATCTATAATATTTTTTTTTATAAAGCATGGAGCCACTTTCTACACTCTCTTATATACCAGGATGCAATCTCAGATTATCTGCTTTAAACCAGATTATATGAGTCTCCACTGCCAGATAATATAGGATTAAAAAAATCTGGGATCTGATCGTAGGATATAGGGGCAGTATAAAGAGGGTCTGACTTTTGAGACAGAGGCCACATAATTTTATAGTATTTGTCTTTGTTTAAAGTCCAAATCTTTGTTTATAACGTACTTTTAGGAAAGGGTGGCCTCTTCCAGGGGCTTTTAAGAGTAACTCTTTGAAGTGACTCATCTCACAGTGTGTAAGTTTTAAAATGTTTTACTTCTTTTTTTAAAAAAAAGTTTTTAAAGTAATCATTATTGAGAATTTCCCTTAAAAACAATATTAAATATGTTCATAAAAGACTAAATAGCAAGAGAGACAGAAAAAACAAATTATAGTAAACAGGTATGGGAAAAGGAAAGAACAAGGAAAGAAAAGGTAAGAGGAAAGAAGAAAAAGAAAGAAAAGAAGAAAAAAGAAAAAGAGAAAAAACCACAAAAAATAATTAAAAGATTTATTGACTTCCTGAGCGCCATCCGTGTGAGTTCTTCCTTTTCTTTTGTTGTATTTTTATGTCTTCCGTTTCTATCCTCCTCTCTTCTTTCTATGTCCATATATTTATATTTTTTTGTTTCAGATATTCTATTACTTTTGTTCAATCTGTTTCTTTTATTGGGGTCCCTTTATTTTTGGATATCAAGTGTGTCAATCTGTCCATATTTCTAATGTCAGCAATTTTCTCCATTCTTTTAAAAAAGTTTTAATAAGGTTATTTGAAATTACTGTATGTCTTAATTTTTATTGTGAGGTTGATCCTACATAGAATTTGGAAACTGCCTTAGATTCCAAATCAGGAAAAATGTGGCATATAAATGGAAACGTGTAATACAACTGGGAATGGGTTGTATTACACTTTTCCTAATAAGTGGGGCCTAATAAGAAGCATAGTTTAAAATTTAGGTCCAGGCCTAGTTCACCACTTTGATTCAGAACTGATTTAGATGAGACCATCTTTCTACAATGCAACAGCCAAGCATAGATCTTCACTTCTGCATTATTCAGCAGAAAATATGAGAACTTTGGCACCATTTACATGCCATATGAACCAGTTTCTGAATGCAGATTAACTGGATTATATGACAGTATAGATCCAGCTTTTATCACATAGTTTCACAGCCAAGGCCCAACTGTGATATAACAAACCTATGATAACAGGAATGTTCTAGCAGATATCACATGGATCAGCCATAGTATTATTTTATAACAGCTTATCCCATACTTGTGACTTGGTAACCCATTTGCAATTAAATAATATTTTCCTTTGAAAAAAATCATATTCTGAAGTGCTTTTCAAACTCTTTTCAAGTTTCAAAAGCTGACTGTAACACATGACAGAATAGATTTATTTTTAGGTGTATGGATGATAGAGTCTCTGGGGATGAGTTCTGGCCATAGGTATATTTTGTGGGATATCCTGGATGGATTTTTCCTATGGGAAGTGTGTATGTATGTATATACACACAAATATGTTCTAGACATATAGTTTAGCTTATATTAGATAATAAATAAGAGTTGTGTGAATATGACATTGAAGCTCACACACAAAGGCAGCTTCCCCAAAAGGGATACAGTATGCCCATCTTTCTATGTGCAGCTTTTCACTTAAGAATTACACTAGAATAAAAAGACAGCAGGAAGTAGTAGCAGCTAGTAATGAAATCTGATGGGTTAAAAGGAGTTAAAATCAAAGCTATGGTTTGACAATACATTTTATAATCAAAGGCCACTACTATTGTGCACATAATTATCAGCTTTGTTTAACCCTTCTCCTTAGGCCTTAGGGTTTGATAAAGTGTGCCAGAAAATGTCATTGAATTTAATTAAACTTCTCCACTACTCCACTGTAAATAGAAAGGGAGTATGCTGGGCACATATGCAATAGAAAGGTATTGGAGTGTGAAGAACTAACATTATTGGATATGAAAAGCAATAACTTCTGTAATATAACAGTCTTATATGCTTTCTCTTCAGAATTACTCACCGGAGCTCCCTTTTCTCCTGCTGGTCCAGGGGGGCCCTGGGGGCCTGGACGGCCAGGCAAACCAATTGGACCAGCGGTCCCTGCTGGCCCACGTTCGCCAGGTGAACCCTGGAATAGAAATAAAGATTTGCTATTATCACTTCTTATGAAAAAGCCTGAAATCAGGACTACTAAATCAATTAAATGCTTCAAACAAGGTTATTTATTTTTCTTGATGGGTCTCTGCCTGACTCTGTCATACCTGCAAGTCGCCGATGCATAGATGTCTGAGAACACTGTGGATAATAAGTGAATGCTAGGGTTGCGTACTTAGGGGTATATTTAATTTTAACTTGGGTGAATTAATATTAGTTAATAACTGCCTGTACCTTTGTTCTATACAGGATAACAGCTTCCTTAAGCAGCACATCAATGTACATTTGAGACACTTCAAATATGAGATCCCTGGTTAAATAACCATATGTGAGTATATTTTCCTTTCGGTTTCCTTCCGGTTACTCTGAAAGTTGTGTTTAAGAAAAAATTAATGAGGAGAGTGAATATTATCTACTTAATTCTCATATATATATATATATATATATATATATATATATATATATATATATATGTGTGTGTGTGTGTGTGTGTGTGTGGGGGGGGGGGGGAGAGAGGGTTAAGAATCACCAGGCAGAGGGGTGAAATCTGTCACACTTAAATTACCCTGACCCCCCCCCCCCCCCAAGGAAATAAGTAGCTTCCATCCAAGTTGATTGGTCTATCAACTCTATGTTGTCGGAACTGATTTGGCAGTATTTCTTCAACGTTTCAGACAGTAACCTTTCCCAACCCAAGCGCAGATTACTTGGGAGAGAAAATAACTTCCTCCCCAAAGAGAGAACAATTGAGTTCTGGCTGGAACTATTTTCAAGGGGGGGGGGGCGAGCCAGGCCTTTGGCCTGGCCCGCCCCCTTTCATTCATTCTGAGCCATGCGTTGACCCATCACTCCCACCCATTAAAACATTATATTAGGGTTGCTGTTAAGGGGCCAGGTAGGAATTTTTCCCCTCTTATGCTCTAGGAGGGTTTTTTCACCTACCCTATACTGTTACAGGTCAAATTGGGACAGTGTGTCATTAAATAGGTGATGGCGGAAAACAGTTAGGAAAAGCTTACATTTGGTATACGCCCAAGGCACCCCCTTCAGGGGGGAAGGCAATTGACGAAAACACTCACCTAAGGTACAATTTGATGACGTGAGGGGAATCCTAATGCCCTAGGAATGGGGAGAGTCGGGTCTCAGATACCCCGAGAGGAACTTCTCCAACACATTTTGCTTAGAGGTTGCCTGGGTTCGGTTGCCTGGGGACCCGGATATTTCGCCCTAACTTGTCAGGGGTAGGCCGGGTGGGGGCCTACTTCGGTTTTGCCACCAAGTTCAAAATCCATAGGTTTAGATCCAGTCAAAAATTTAATCAGTAACAATTAATAAAAGTTGGCCATATTTAAACCCAAAATACTGGTGTTTAGTCTCGTTGTTTCGGGGGTTGGCATGCAAATGAATTTATCAACCCTTTCTGGGAAGACAGAACTTGGGACCTTCTGTGTTCAAAACATGTGGTTTGCCAGTGTACCATGAGAATCACATATCTCAAAGGCAAATTTCAAAAGAGGCTGAAAAAGACTTATATGGGTTTTTCTCAACTGCATGAAAGGTGTAATTCTCTCCTTTTTCATTCGGGTAGGTGATAATGCAAAACCTCAAGCTTTTGAACTAGTGAAGTGTTTATATTTGTATAGGTGTGCATTTTTAATGAAAATATTTGCACTTATGATAGTTTCTTTCCTTCTTTCTTTTTTCATTCATTCATTTTCTGGCACTGTAATGATTGCAAACGCCGCTGAAAGCTAGCGTCAAGCACCGTCGGATTTAAACTGACCACTGACCACTTCGTGGAGATGCAGCCTACAGCATGCGTCCCACTTTTAGGATCTCTTTACCATTAAGCTGCCACCATATTCACTCTGGCTACCGATGTGAGGGCTTTGATAACAAACGACTTCCACAGATGTTGTGTTGAAAGTGTTTAACAATTTATTACACAAACGGGTACAATGCTTGGTTGGTTTCAGACTCCGAAGAGGTATACACTTGAAGTTCCAAACAATTTAACACTGGGGTATAACTTCCCCTGACACTGGGGTATAACTTCTCCTGACACAGTTACACAGGTACCAGCAGTTCTACTACCTAACTGCTTACTCAGGTAAATAACCCAATAACCTATTAGGTTACTCCCACTACTAACTATTCAGGACCAAACTTGTCCTCAACTTGGGTTTCCCTAAACCCCAGACAGAGCTCTACACACTTGCAGCTCTAACAGACAGCTGGTTATCCCACCAACCGCCAAATCCCCACTAACTCTGGTCACAGCTTCTGGCCAACTGACTAAATTCAAAATCTGTTCAGCATTCTAAGCTAGCCTCCTGGCTGGCTCCACCCACTGTCACTATGGCAACACATTCCCTTAGGAGGGAAATGCCTCTGTTATCATAGTTAACATTTTAGGGTCTGTCTAACACTTAACCCCATATTCCAACAATAAAACAACACACACATTTTGACTTCATTACAGGCACAAATTGAGATTTTTACCTGGAGAATGATAGCAACTGTCATTTCCCATAGACTTTTAAAAATGGGAAATTGATAACTTGGTTATAAGGCATCAGCGGGCACTTCTATGCTTTCTGTGAAGGTGTTTTGTTTCAGCAGCAGAAAATAGACTAATTTTGTTTTAAAAAATCCCAACAACTCCTGCACAAGTTGCAAAACATACCTGTTTTTTCACCCTCACATAGATGCAAAAGGATCTTATCACACCTCAGATATTAATAGAGAGAACTAAGTTTGTAGCATGAGGTTTTGTAGATTAAGGATGCATCTACACCAACCCTAAAAACAGGCCTGGACTAAAATCCCAGAAGCCACTATGAGCCCAGTTGGCTGCTCTAAATAGACTTTCTGAGCCACATTCATAGGACCCAGCAGAGGGTAAAGATAAGGAAGGTATCAGTCATGGCACCAGTGACACAGGGAAGGGAACCATATGCAGCTGTCTGCACTATCCCTAACTTGGGGGGCAACCAGAGTCCTGCTTCAAGATTTAGGTTTTCCTCCAAATTAGTTTAACTTGGGGGTAAAGACATAAACTATCTTTTCCCTGTGCTAATGTGGATGAGTCCTGTGCAATGATTAACCAGGGCAAACTGGTTAATCAAACTGGCACCGATCTAAGTGATCAATCTAGATGTGCCCTATGTTTACTTCCTCGCTTGCAGACTTGGTCAATGAAAGCTTATGCTACCAACTTCCTTTTCAGTTAGTTTCTAAAGTGCTACAAAATCTCTTTGCATATGGACATTCTTTACCCAAATTTTGCAAAAATGCATTAAATTTTTAAAAATTTCTTGGGAAACTGTGTATGACTTTGAGTTGTGTGTAGTTTGGTACTCAGCGGAGAGCTGAAAAATATGACAAAATGGGTTAAGGGTGAACCAAAGTTATTGATTCTGCAGTGCATAATATGACCCTTGTTTATTTATTGAAAAAACTGTTGCCAAAAGGGAAGAACGTAGAATAACAACTGATTTTAGGTAATAAGAAAATCAACTTACAGATAACAGAATAGGTTAGTGGTTCCCCAACTTTGTCCACTAGATGCTTTGGACTTCAGCTCCCAGAAATGCTTAGCTTACTGGACTTCTGGGAGTTAAAAGTCCAAAACATCTGAAGGAGCAAAGTTTGAGACTCAATGGCTGCTGATTTTTCAAGAATTTCACATTTCTGGCCCTTTAACATTCTGAAGATTTTTCTCTTTGTTTGAATGTTTCAAGATCACAGAATCCATTTGAGGTTGTCTCTGTTCCTTCTGTACTATCTAAGACAATTACCACGTGCTTGAAATAAAATAAGTCAGAAGCTGGATGGCAGAGGATAAGGGCTGGTCTTAAATATTAACATGGCATGACTACAAAACATTGAAAGGGATTAAAGCTGCTTGGCTTTGATCAGGATTTCCAGAGTGAAAATTAAATTTTATGGCAATTACAGTCTTATCCCACAGAGGTTAGTTAGTTTGTTTTGAATGCTTATTAAGAAATGTATGTGTGTGTGACTTTAAAACTGGGGACATACATATTACTTCAAAATTGGACAAATAATCCGCAAACAGATAGATAAAATATAAACATTGAGAATCTGAAACTTTCCCTCTCTGAACTTTACTGAATCAGAGAACTGAAAGACGAATTAAAAGTGTCATACACAATACCGTTTTGGGATGTGAAACATTTAATGTTATTTCTAGAAAGCTAGTATAACATTGTATCCCTCATGGGTTAGTTTTGGTGTCTAATAAGTTCTTAGGATATACCACATATAAGTATGCAATACCCTACCTGAAATTAAAAGTGATATAATCCAGTCCGGTGTGCACACAAGAATCTACTTATCTGATGCTATCACTCTCCATCTGATGATTTCACTTTCCACTTCCTCATTGTGGGGTTAATGTTGTCTAGTGGCTTCCATGACAGTGGAATGTTGAATTTGTTCTAGATTTTAAAAGGTTTCCTGAACCTATTTTGAGGATAGATTTGCAGTTTGAATGAAAACCTGGAGCAGATTCATTACACCAATGACTTGGGAGCCATCACTGTTGCGTGGACCAAATTAATACTGGACTATTCTGAAACTGGGAACAATTCTTTAGACAGGTAGAAGGAGTGGGGAACCCGTCGAAGACGGAGATCCTATGGCTAGGTCACCCTGGATTGAGTGGATGCCGGCTGCCTACCCTGGACGGCAAGCCTTTAAGCCCGTCGTCCTCTGTAAAGAGCCTGGGGGTCCATTTGGACTCGCTGCTATCGATGGAGCTGCAAATCTCCACAGTTTGCAGGACCGCATTCTTCCATCTGCGACAGGCTAGGCGGCTGGCTCCCTACTTGTCCAGAGGCGACCTGGCTACGGTGATCCAGGCAACGGTCATCTCGAGGCTGGATTACTCTAATGCCCTCTACATTGGCCTTCCCTTGTCAGCAATCTGGAAACTCAAGCTAGTGCAGAATGCTGCTGCTCGACTGCTGATGGGAGCATCGGTACGAGAGCACATTACACCTATTCTCCAGCAAGTGCACTGGCTTCCAATAGAGTACCGAATTGTTTTCAAGGTGCTGGTATTGACCTTTAAGGCCTTGTATGGTCTACGGCCGGCGTACCTGAGGGACCGCCTCACCCCATATACGCCCTCAAGATTACTGCATTCAGAAGAGCAGAACCTCCTTTTAGTCCCTTTGATCCCCTCCTGTAGGCTGTCCACCACGAGGTCGAGAGCCTTTTTTGTGGCAGCACCATCTTTGTGGAATGCTATGCCGGTTGAAGTCCACACCATCAAAGAACTGGCCCCGTTCAGGAGAGCTTGTAAAACATCTGTGTTCAGACAAGCTTTTAATCTTACTGTTCCCTAAGCATTGATGTCAAGCCTAGAATTTAAACTGCAGATGCTCTGCAGTTGCTTGCTCTTGTATTGTTGTTGTGTTTTTACGCTTTTATGTCTTATATGCTTTTAGTATTGTTATATTAAATTGCGCTGTGATTGTTTTATATGCATTGTGTAAACCGCCCCGAGCCTGCTGGAAGGAGCGGTATATAAGATTGAATAATAAATAAATAAATAAATAAATATAGCCCTTGGGCTGTATAGGATCTTCTGTTTCCTCCTGCAAGCAATTTCCCCCTATATTCCATCCCTTCCTAGAAACCCCACTATCCAGGCACCACTGTAACCAGCATAGTGCTCAAAAAGGAAGCATTTTTGCTTATTGTGTGCATACTGGGAGTGAATGAGGTGCAGCATATGATGGGTTGGAAGGAGATATTGATACTCCACATAGTTATCCATCCCTAGTTCAAAGGCCTGAATGCATAGGTGTGACCCATGGGAATTCAAGGACAATGGAAAATGTAGCAGAGGCAGCTCATGGACGCTCCACATTTACAACTCCTAGCAAAGCGTTAACCATCTTTCAAGCACCTAGACAGACTGAGCATACATGACAAAATGTATCATTTGTGGATCACAATAGAAAGACCACTATATAAGAATTCCTAAGGTAAAAATTAGAGATGGATCTTGTACAGCCATACTGATTTGGCATTACATACAAATAGAATAAAAGTCCTTCTGAGGTCATTTCCCTAAGCCCCTTTTCACAGTAGAGCATTGCAGCTTCTGCTGGACAGTGCTTTCCTGCAATGGATTCGAAACCTTGAAGTGCACACTGTGTAGGCCTCTTCACAAGATTTCTGTCGAAACCTTCTCCTAGACATGACTAGGCATTATCAGTTATGTGTTCAAAAAACTCTCCCAGATCATTTGGTGCTCAGAATAGAATAGTTCACACAACAGTGGGTACTATATGCCTTCCTCATCATGCTGTGGGACATGCTGTCACTCACCTCAGCTACACATGAAAGAGGCCAAATGATATTACAGAGCCCATTACAATTTCTTTCTTTAATTTCCTTTTTTCCTAAGAAGCTCTTACCAATTTCCTAAAGATAACTTTGCTTCTTAACAGGAAAACTATTCAGTTTTACTTTCAGATGAAAAGCCATACATATGATACTATTCATCTTTTTTTTAAATGATGGAATTTGCCATATTGATCAATGGAGAAAAAAAAACATAGTATGTTCCGCAACTAGAATATCAGTAACAGTGCTTACAGTTTCCTCTTTTTATAGAGTCATTAGTTCCCTAAATCTGGAGGCTATTACTTGCTATGAACACAAAAGCCTTCTATTTATATACTGTTCACAGGCATAGGTCCTCTGTCCCTAGCTGTGCTTGAGAAAGTGACTTTTGTGGAATCCCTTCTTTGAATTCAGAGCTGCATAGCCACTAGCCATATTTGCGTTATTGTGGCTAGAGAATTCTAGGAGGTATGATTTTAAGGAATAACAAGGAACTTTCCCACCCCAGCACAGCTGGGGGGGGGGGGGAGCAATTTGCCTCCTCCCCCGGAAAAGAGAACAGATGGTTCCTTTGGAACCATCCAGACAAAGGGGACGGGGCTGGCCTTACTGTGGGCCAGCCCTCTTTTCCCTCATTCTGTTCCTGATTGTCACCCACCACTCCCGCCGATTGACAGTATAATTATTGGTTGCCCATTGGAACCAGGTAGGAATTTTTCCCTCCTATGTTCTAGAGGGTTTTTTGCCTACCCTATACTGTTATTAGGGGCTAGCTGGGATGGTGGGTACATAAATAGGCTTAGCGTAGATAGATTAGAAATACAAAGGCTGGTGTACACCTAAGGCACGCCTTAAGGCTGTGGGCCATTACACAAACACTCACCTAGAAGTTAACTATATGGGCGAAATGATATCGAATGGCCCAGGAATGGGGAGAGTCTGGTCTCAATAATTTGAGAGACACTTCTCCGGACGTTTCCCTTAGAGCAGGGGTGCTCATTAGGTAGATCGCGATCTACTGGTAGATCTCGTAGGGCATCCTGGTAGATCGCAGACAGGGCAGGAGGAAGGCTCAGTTCCACCCCACAGGCTCCCGATGCCGCCCAGGTGCAGAAGGAGGTTGGACTGGATGGCCCTTGGAGGTCTCCTCCTATTATAGGAATCCATTGTTGTTGTTATTATTATCAGAGGCTGAATTGCCATCTGTGAGGAATGCTTTGATTGTGTTTTTCCCTTATGGCAGAAGGAGGTTGGACTGGTTGGCCCTTGGAGGTCTCCTTCTACTCTAGGAACCTATTGTTGTTGTTAGTATTATTATTAATAGTAGAAGTAGCAGCAGAGGCTGAATGAATATCATCATCATTATTATTATGAATAAATTCAGGGGCTTATTATACTCATATTTAGTTGAATTCAGTCTTAAAAATATATTATACGGCTCTCACTGAAATACATTTCCAAATATTTTGCTTTTATGGCGCTCTGAGTAGTGGGTTGGTAGATCATTTTGACTTGGTTGTTTTATAAGTAGCTCGCAAGCTGAAAAAGTGTGAGTACCCCTGCCTTAGAGGTTGCCCGGGTTTAAATTTCCAAGGGACCCAAGTGTTACATCCTAAATAGCCGAGGGATAAGACGCTACCTCGGCTTTGCCACATCAAATTGAACTGACACCTAAGTTACATGAGTTAAAAGTTAAATAGGTAACATTAAATAAAGTTACCCAAATTTTAAATCCATATTGCTGTTCTCTTGTCTCGTCATGTCGGAGGTTGGCAGGCAATGTCAAGCTCTGTGGAAATCATTGCACCATGCATCTCTCGGCTCTTTAATTATCTCTGAAGATGCTGTTCATAGGAACAAGTATTTTCATGGGCAAATCACAACAGAATATTGTGTGACAGAGGGGTGGAATATAATTTTCAGAAGGAAAGTGTCATACTTCCCTGTCTAGACAGCTTCAAGGTCCCACAGCTAGTTTAAGCATAATGTTTTCAAAACATGAGTAACATTATCGCTTGTTTGCCCTAAACCCCTGATGATTTCAGAAAGAAACAAATGTTGGAGAGAGTTTTCATTGTAGATTCGTTCAGCTCTTTTAAAACCTCAGTTCTCCTCTTTCAATTCCAAACCACGAGAGATTGCTTTTTTACCTACCTTGTATTATCTAAAGCAACAAGAAAAGGCAGTTTGCTCCCTGCCGATAACAGCAGGTTTGAGAGAAGCCAATATGTTTGTGTTTATAGTTTCTTCTGATGATGGACTCATTGTCTGCCATAATTACTAGGAAACTAACATTGACAAATATGTGGGGCATACATTTGGATACTATTCGCAAGTAAACATTCATATAACAGCATGGAAGAACTTGATAAAAGGGTCACATTGTTCACATTAACACATCCTTCCAAGGGAAATGTCATTGTCCTTTGCTCATGCAGATTCTACTCACCAATGGGCCAGGTGGACCTTGGGGACCTTCTCCTCCTTTCAAACCAGAAGAACCCTATCAAAACAGGAAAATATTGTCATCACCATTCTCACCACCCTCATTTGAAGATTGATACTGCTCTGCATTTTGCAACTGAATTTTTTGTCACCTACTGTATCCACAGAATATGAATGTTGCAGCATATGGATTATTTACTCATTAATTTTTCAAAGGATTGAAAAAAAGAAAGCAAGCAAGAAAAAAAGCCACATGCATTCAGAGAACATACAAACCTCTACAAGCTTTTATCAAAACCTAGTATGTACAGTTTTCATATGTAGAATACAAAATGTATACATTATGTGGATTTTTTTTTCAAATGCACAATTTTTTGTATCTACTCATCCCAAAATATGGGAATTTCATAAGGGAATAGTTTTTTTTAGGCCTACAAGCTTGTGTCCATTGGGAAGTGAGTTGATTAATCTCTTACCCATCCCTTGCTGACAAGGAGCCTTTTTTTCACAAAACCATTACAGAACTGTGATTCTACTTTAAATGCTGCTGTTCCCTTTAATGACATCCAGAGAGTTACAGTTTAGGGAATGATATTCAGAATTCATCCATAGAGCTTTAATGATCCCCTAAATATATCTGGCATTACTTCGCGAATGAAGATTCTTAGGAAGGACTCATCCCATGCTTTTTACAAGCACGCTGATGACTAAAAAGTCCGGTTGCAGAAAGCACAGCGGAAAGTCTCCTTGGGTGATGTTGTTTCCAAGTTGCGGTTCTTTCTGCGTTGTCGTTCCCCTGAATACAAACCCCAGGAAAATGTAGGACAATGGGCAACGGAGAAGGTGGAATTATAGTGCTATAATTGTCTAGTGTGTAAAGCCCCCTGGATTCTGAATAATTTTTTGATATCATTCCATCTCAGTCCCAAGATGATGACTTTCCTGCTTCTTATGACTTTCCCGCGGTGGTGGTTGGGGGCTTCCAGTGAATGTATTCTGTGTCTTGGTCCAAACTCCACTACTATCCCCAAATAGGTATAGCATCTTAGAAAACAGCTCTGGATTTAAGAACGTAGACAAAACTCCAGGCTAGATTCATTGTCTCATTCTCCTGGGAATCACAAGCAGCCTTGGCAGTGTAGATTTGCACAAATTGTAATAAATGCTGAACACACACCTATGAGATGCTTTATTTTCCTTACTTTGAATTTCCAAATAAGCAATAAAAACAGAAACTTGATTGTGCCTCTATGGGCTTTGTTCATTTTGTTGAATCAGAAGTTGTGCAGGTGTGAGGTAATGCGAAAGAGTTATCAGCTGAAATGACAGCCAAAATTCAGATGAAAGGGGAATAACATATCCTTGTGAAATTGACTTTTACTTATATTTCGTAACAACTTCACCCTATTTTGCCTTTCAGCCTATTAAGGTCTTACAACTGGGAAGCAGTTGTTGAGTAGCTGGTAAGAGTATCGAACTTTGACCAGAGAAGAAATAAATGGAATGTCCCTGGGTTAAACATGATATTCACAGAATTGCTGTAGAGATACTGTGATGATGTTCCAAACAGTTAGACAAGATGTGTGATACAAAGGCCTTGATCCAACTGCTAGTCCCAACTGGAATAGACCAATAGAATCAATGGAATTTGCACCAATATTGACACAAATATTCAGTGACTGATTAAATGGAACTACTGTGGTTAGATCTATGGTGAAAAGTATGAGGCTGCACACTTCCCCATACATGCACAATCTTTTCGGCTGATCTTTTTCCCCCTGTAGTAAAGAGATGTATCAAGCTAGATGCTAGGTATGAGCATTGTTGCCTCAACAATAGAACAGTACTATACCTGAGCTCCTGGCAATCCTCTTTCTCCTGGAAAACCACGGAGTCCTGGGGGTCCATCTTTTCCGGAAATGCCTTGGGGACCGGGATCACCCTATGATGACAAGCAAAGACCAGTTTCAAAACATATTCCAGAGAATTCAGTTATGAACATTGGATTAGCCATATGGCAAACTGGGTTGTACACCGGATTAAATGTCTAATTCTACATCTCCTTTGTGAAATTTTGCCAGATGGAAAGAGAAGGGAGAAAATGATGTTTTAGAACTTATTTCTTTTAACACATGAGATGGGAATACATGCAAGTGCAACACCCTTTTCTAAGGAAGCTTCCCTTTGTTAACTTGATTTGCCTTGTCTTTTCGTCAGAAAACCAGTTACCTGGAAGTTGTTACATCATTCATAAACAACGAGTTTTATATTACAGTAGCTTGACATTCCTAAGAACAGAGGCACAGTATTTGATCTTATGCCATTATATATCCTGGATTAAATGATAATTTAATTGCATTACAACTGTTAGCCATTGTTATCATTGTGAACCAGATTGCCATTATAAAGGACAATAGGAGACATTATGTTCCTTTTTTAAAAGCAATTGGTGTTCAAAATTGTTTCATGCCTTATAACTCTACACTTTGAGAGCTTCAGGTTCACTCCGAATTATATTAGCAGTGACACTCCAATTGTAAGCAAATGCTGATGCGTTGAGTTATAGAAATAAGCATATACAAATGGAATATCAAATCCCACAGGGGTTTTTATATCTGTGGCAAACTGTCATTAAGACCATTGCAAAAGAAACATTCATGGAATCATTGAGTTAGAAGACCAGCTAGTCTCTTGTTCTCTGCAGCATCTATAGTGCAGAATTCAGTATGGAATACTTGGCAGGAAGACAGATACGAAACCATTCCACATGCATTATATCTAAAGACAACATAGACTTTCACACATTTTTCATACCTTAGCACCTTCCTTCCCAGCAGCACCTGGAAGGCCTTGTTCCCCTGGTGGTCCTGGAGGGCCAGGGTGACCTCTTTCACCAATTGGACCTGTCTCACCAGTCGGGCCCTAAACACAAAAGCACAATATTAATTAGTTCATGCCACCAAAATATTTGCCCTCCTTTGCAAAGAAACACATTTAACAAATTGTCTTGTCAAGCTTAAATTATCATCCAGTCTCTGAAGCGTTGACATAAATAGATCATGGAATATAATGGTGTGATGTTTTTTGTATTTTAAAAGAAATACTCTTGTCTTATAATGTTTTTAAATTATTTAATTTTTTAAATATTGTTTCAGACATTACATTTTTGGCAGCACCATTATGCTTTATCCTAGTAGTACCATTCTGTTTTAATTGTCATAGCATCGTCTTATGGAATCCTGGGATATGCAGTTTAGGGGAACACCTTGAGAAACTTAAGTGCTTCACTGCCAATTTCAGGATTCTACAGAAAGTAGATATGACACTTCAGCCAGAATCATAGAGCTGCAGTTATGGTATGGAGGGGCCCCTGGAGAGACAAATGATCCCTACTTCTAGCCCACAGTCTCCTACATTTCTATATACAACACTAGCTGACCCGACCACGCGTTGCTGTGGCGTTGTTGAAAAGCGCAAATGACTTCCAACCCCTAAAAGCCATTCAATCCAGCTGTGTTCTTAAGTATGAGTCATTTCTAAGTGGGATGTTTGTAACTTGGGGACTGCCTGTGTGTGTATGTATGTATATGTATTTGTGTGTATGTGTGCATATGTGTGTGTATATATGTGTGTTTACTTATGTATATGTGTATATGTATTTGCGTGTATATGTGTGTGGTTATGTGTATGTGTGTTTGTATATGTATATGCATGTATATGTGTAGATGTGTGTAAGTACAGATGTGTGTATGTATGTGTGTATGTATGTGTATATTTGTATATTTTTGTGCATGTATATATGTGTGTGGGTATGTGTGTGTTTCCTCCTTCCTTCTGTCTTTCCTTTCCCTCCTTCCTCCAATTCATTCCTTTTCTCAATCAGTCCTCCCCTTTATTTCCCTCTCTCTGTTCCCTCCCTCTCTTTCTTTCCTTCCTTTTTCTCCTCCCCTCACCAGGTTGTCCTTCCTTTATTACCCTTTCTTTCATTTTTCTGTCCTGTGTACTTTCTCTTCTTTTTTCCTGTGGTACTTCCTTCTTTCCTTCCCCCCCCTTCTCTTTGACCTTTCTCGCCCTTTCCCTCTTGCATTCCTTGCATTCCTTCCCGTTTTCCCTCCCTCCTTTATTCTCTCCTTCCTTCCTGTCTGTTGGTACCCTTCCATTCTGTCTTTTTCTCTTTCTGTCTCCCCCGTCTTCCTTTCCTTCCATCTCTCTTTCTGTCCCTTCCCTCCTCCCTTTGCTCCCTCTCTCCTTCCCTTTTTTCTTTCCGTCTCTGCTACCTCTTTCATTTGGTCCTCTTCTCTTTCTGTCTCCCCCCCCCCTGTCTTCCTTTCTGTCTTCCTTTCCTTTTCTTTTGTCCCGGGCTGCCCACCAACAGTCTGTTTGTTTACTTTCCTTTGGGGTGAGGAGGGGAGAGAAGGGATTTTGACTGCTTTTCCTCGCGCCACCTCTCTGATTGGCCGGGGGCGCACACCGTGTGTTGAGGGGTGGGGAGGCGGTGAGAAGCACAGTGTGTGCTTGATCTGTTGGGAGGGGGGAAGGGAGCTGTTCCAACCGCCTTTGCCATGCGCGGTGTTTCTTGGCCTGCCCCAGTGGTTTCTGGGACTTGTAGTCCCAAACGTTTTTAGGGTTTTTTGGCATGTCTATATTTTGGGGGTTGGCAAACTTACCTTGTTGGGTTATGTGTCAGTGTGGCCTGGTTTTGTGTGTCTGCATTGTGTGGTTTTGTTGCCTATAAGCTTATAACCACGGATGTTACATTTTTATATATATAGAAAATGATTAGTCCTTATACAAATTGTTGGAATGTGGCTAACAGTATGTAAATGTTGGCTTTACAAAACAACAAGCTCTTTGTGTAGCATGGTCAAATTACTAAATGCAAGGATATATTATGTCCCTTGGTAATATGGATGGGCAGCTGTGGAGGGGTTCCGTGTCCCATACCACAGGATCTGACAGAATGTTCCCTGTGTAGTTTTAAGTTCCCAGGATCTAAATCAAGATACAAGGTATTTTCTTGTTTTATCTAGAAGCCATGTCCCCTTGAGCAATCTGGACAGGAACACCGGGCTGGGGCTTTGAAAATAGGCTTCATGCCCCCATGAATGGTTTTCTTCTATGGCAGGTGGTCCATCAGTGGCACCATTTCTACATTTGCAAAAGCTTGATTAACTATCCTTGTTTTGTTTTAGATGCATTTTTATATACCCGGGTGAGGCAATGTTCCTTTCAGTTGACAGTTTTCCTTTCAGAATTTAAAAGACAAGCTCTGCTGGCTTCAAAGGATTCTAACTATTCTTCCTGTTTGTTAAAAACTGTTTCAAGAAAGATGCAAAGAAAATGCAGCCTTTTGCCACAACAGTTTAATTACTGCTATGTGATGATAAATATCAAACAGCCACATCAGAAACATCATCACAGCATGATAATTATGTTCATCACAAAAATGTATGCCCAATCACGTGTACACACAGATCTGAATGGTAAAATAAAATTTGTTGATTCTAATTCATAAATTCCAATTCATAGTGACAGCAGGTGTTATGTTTAAAAACACACATAGAATGGGAAAAAAGAGTGATTCAGACTCAAATCAAGTTTTGGGAAAAGAAAACAAAGGAGGAAAACAGCTAAGTTTTCATTCTCCACCCCAGGAGACTTATGGATCCCAGCGGATTCCTGACAGCTCTTGGGGATTCCTGATGGCTCTTGGGGATTTTCCCGCCTTCTCGTAAGTGACCCTATCAATGCTTTGATCTCTCTCTGGAATGAGGAGATGACCAGGGCAATAGACATGATAGCTCCGGAGCGCCCCTTCTCGAGTAACTGAGCTAAACCAGACCTTGGTTTACCGAGAAGCTGGCAGCGATGAAGAGAAAGAAGAGGAGGCTAGACTTTGTGTGGCACCAGAAGCATAGCAGATCAGCCCGAGCATGCCTGGGCGCCTTTCTAAGGACTTGGCAATAAAAGCTGCACAGAAATCTTTTCTTGCGGTCAACATTGCATCCGCAAGGAACTGTCCGGCTGAGCTGTTCCGAGTTGTCAGAGGGCTGTTAAATCCACCTCAAAGCGAGATCACTGACAACTCGGCAGCTCGCTGTGAAGCATTTGCTCAGTTCTTTGCAGACAAAGTCGCTTTGAACCACTCTGACTTTGACGCCATGTTAACGGCAGTCTCTAAGGATGTAACACGAGCACCTGCTTGTTCGGTTTTGATGGATTTGTTTCAATTGGTTCAGCTGAAGAGGCGAGATCAACCACATGCATCCTAGACCCCTGTCCATCCTGGCTGATAAAAGAAGCCAGAGTGGGGTTGGCTGAGTGGGTTAAGGTGGTAGTTAATGCCTCCTTACAGGAGGTCAAGATTCCAGCCAGCCTACAACAGGCTGTTATAAAACCGCTGTTGAAAAAACCATCACTGGATCCCAATCAATTAGTCAACTATTGGCTAGTATCCAATCTCCCCTATTTGGGCAAAGTCATGGAACCTGTGGTGCCCTCGCAACTCCAGGGGTTCCTGGTAAACACCGATTATCTAGATCTGGCACAGTCTGGCTTTAGGCTGAGACATAGAACTGAAACAGCCTTGGTTGCCTTAGTAGATGATCTACGCTAGGAGCTTGACAGGGGTAGTGTGTCCCTGTTGGTTCTGCTGGACCTCTCAGCGGCCTTCGATACCATTGACCATGGTATCCTTCTGAGACGCCTTGCAGAGATGGGACTTGGAGATACTGCTTTGCAGTGGCTCCGGTCCTTCCTGGAGGGACGGTCCCAGAAGGTGTTATTGGGTGACACCTGTTTGACTCCACAACCATTGCTTTGTGGAGTCCCTCAGGGTTCAGTACTGTTCCTGATGTAGTTTAATATCTACATGAAGCCACTGGGGGAGATCATCTGGAGTTTCAGAGTAAGATGTTATCTGTACACAGATTATGTCCAAATCTGTCACTACTTCCCACCTGTTACTAAGGAGGCTGTTCAAACCTTGAACCAGTACTTGGCAGCTGTGTCGGACTGGATGAGGGCTAACAAATTGAAATTGAATCCAGACAAAACAGAGGTCCTCCTGGTCAGTCAAAAGGCCAAACAGGACATAGGGTTACAGCCTGTGTTGGATGGGGTTACACTCCCCCTGACGATGCAGGTTTGCAGCTTGGGAGTGATCCTGGATTGATCACTGAACCTGGAACCCCAGATCTTGGCAGTGGCCAAGGGAGTTTTTGCACAGTTAAAGCTTGTGCGCCAGCTGCACCCATACCTTGGGAAGTCTGACTTGGCCACGGTGGTCCATGGTCTGGTTCCATCCCAAATAGCTTACTGCAACACACTCTACATGGGGTTGCCTTTGAAGATGGTTTGGAAACTTCAACTAGTCCAATGAGCGGCAGCCAGATTTCTCACTGGATCACCATACAGGGAGCACACCACCCCCCTGCTATGTCAACTCTACTGGCTACCAGTCCATTTCCAAGCACAATTCAAAGTGTTAGTCTTGGCCTATAAAGCCCTATACGACTCTGGCCCAGCTTACTTGTCCGAACGTATCTCCCTCTACATTCTGCCTTGTAGTTTAACATGTACTGGGGAGGCCCTGCTCTCGGTCCCACCAGCCTCGCAAATGTGTCTGGTGGGGATGAGGGACAGGGCCTTCTTGGTGGTGACCCCCTGCTTGTGGAATTTGCTCCCCAGTGAGATTACATTGGCATCCTCCCTCCTTTCCTTTAAAAAAAACCTGTAATTGTGGTTTTGGAACCAGACTTTTGGCTAGCAGGCACAACAGCACTTTGGACATTGAACTGGACCATATGATGATTGTTATGATAATGGAAATGGCTATATGTTTGTAGAATTGTTGTTACTGTTTTTAATTTATTATGTATTTATGATTTTATAGTGTTGTGTACTGTGATATTGTGGCATCGAACTGTTGCCAGTGTCAGCTGCTCTGAATCTCCCCTCAGGGGTTGAGAAGGACAGGGTAGAAATGTTGTAAATAAATAAATAAATAAATTCGGCTTTACTAACAAAATCCTAACATGGGCAGGTATTAGATATTTAAACAAAAACTGGTCAATAAAACAGGAAAACAAATATCATTCTGATCAAATTGACATCTCAGTAAAGCTGCCTGCTGTTTCAGTGCACTGAAGTGCTGAAATAAACAAAAACTGATTCATAAGCTTTTGATGGTTGAGCTGGAGCAAAGACAAGAAGAGGCTGATATGCTAAAGCATTTCTTAACGTGTTTTATAGCCTTGCCATTGTGATTCTTGACAGCGCTCTTAATTCAGCATGAAACAAAGACTGCTCTTCATGAATCCTGCTGCCTAACATCATTTCTCACACAGGCTCAGCTTGTTAAGATTGTCTTGGAACAGTTTTAATTCCCCTCCAGTGATACTGGTAAGATTTCTATTGATTTATCGATTCCACTGATTTCATGCTCCACTAAAATCAGCTGAAATCACCAAGAAATGAACTTAAAGCTACAATCCCATATCCACTTTTCTAGCAGTGGGGTTTACTTCTGAGTAGATATCCATTGGATGACACTTTCTAAAAATCAAGTGCTAAATTGTTTTTTCCATCAGCTTTGTATGCAAAAGCTTGATATTCTGGTTGGTTGTACAAAAGAACAACTGTTATGTCTTTGTATTTGTTTGATATAGGCCCATCTGGATTTTGATGTGACGGAATCTTCTGATATATTCCCCTCCAATCTGCTGAAACATGTTACAATCAAGACTCTTGTTTCTTTAAAATCTATTGTTTGTCAGCAGAGGAAACTTCAATCATAACTGATTTTAGGTGATATTCAATGACATCTCTAGCTCGATTCTATAAAAACAGATTTATTTGTATAGAGGATTGTAGTTTACCAGCATTACACAGCAACTGTGCCATAGTCTGTTGTCTGCGAGTTCTGTGGTAGTGCTATGAGGAATCCTATGAAATATTTCTGGACTGTGAAAAGATCCAACCAGTCCATACTTCAGGAAATAAAGCCCAACTGCTCATTGGAGGGAAGGATACTAGAGGCAAAGATTAAGTACTTTGGCCACATCATGAGGAGACAGGAAAGCTTAGAGAAGACGA
Source organism: Anolis apletophallus (assembly GCA_030556195.1). Classification (NCBI taxonomy): domain Eukaryota; kingdom Metazoa; phylum Chordata; class Lepidosauria; order Squamata; family Anolidae; genus Anolis; species Anolis apletophallus. Next base: position 128,426,087 of record JARBWK010000005.1, read on the forward strand.
TTATGCTGGGCAAAATGGAAGGAAAAAGGAAGAGGAGCCAATCAAGGGTAAGATAGATGGATGGTGTCCTTTAAGTGACTGGCTTGACTCTGAAGGAGTTGGGGGAGGTGACAGCCAACAGGGAGCTCTGGCGTGGGATGGTCCATGAGGTCACAAAGAGTTGGAAGCAACTGAACGAAGGAACAACATGAAATATTTCATCCAACCTGCTATGTTTTCCCTAGAATTTCTTGGATGTTTATTCCATTTGGAGGACTTCATATTTTGAACCACTTTAAAATTGGTGTTCAGGCTACTCTGTTTCCAAGACTTGATATACATACTATTGGAAATGTCACCACAAAAAAGAGCCTTTCCATTGGCAGTGTGGCAAATACATTATATCACTGACTGGCTATACATAGTGTAAAATTAGGTAATATTGGAAATCTAGCCAATAACACAAACTAATCTAGATGCCTCCAATGGTGAAGGATGTCTGTTTGCCATAACACATGCTTTTCCTCAACTACATGTATTGAATTTTACATATATTTGTTTTAGTGCATTGTCATGAAGCTAAGCATGGGTAGAATGTATCAGTTTGATTGCCCCAAGTCAAAGTTCCATTGTGGAAGGCATCTCTCTTGAATAATTTGCTCTGGAGATAGACTGAATAATAGAGCTATCTCAACATGACCTTCATTTTCATAATTTAGGCCAAATCTTAGGTCATCTTCAGATAGACATGTCAGACAACATTAAATATTCCCTTCACATTTTGGAAATGTAAAAGTTAGACAGAAATATTATACCTGAGGTCCAACAACACCGCCTGGGCCTGGTGGGCCAGTTTTGCCTTGGAAACCCTAGAATAGGAAACAAAGAATGGTTACTAATGCCTCCACATATTACAATGACATTTATATCTTTGTGGAATAGATGGCAAGCAAGAAGTGAAGTGTCAGGGGTATTTGTCTTTTTGAAGAATAAAGTTCGCCATTTATATTATTACTCTGCACACTTAAATTTAAAACATTGAAATGTCTTTCTGCCTATGGAACACACTCCTAACTGAACTAAAATCGGCCCCCTCCCTCCTTGCTTTTCGAAAGAAATTAAAGGCATGGTTCTGGAATTATTCAGGCTTTTGGACAATAAATGTAAGCAGCATTTTAAAGGGATAAATTGCAATGGTGTTATGACTGACGAGACTGGTTTTACTGTTTTATTCTTATTGTATGGTTTTAATTATGTATTGTTTTAATTATGAGATGTTTAATTTGTGATTTTATTATTGTATATTTTTTTGTAATAGCCTCTTTAACGGGGCTCAATGTAATGCCGTCCTGAGTCCCCCTTCGGGGGTTGAGAAGTGACGGGATATAAATGCGGGAAATAAATAATAAATAAATCATCTGAGCTCAGTTGTGAGGTTTAAAGGGGCAGTTAGTTTCCACAGATCACACTTTCTGAGAAACAGATTAGATGGCTTTGATTGCATAGATGGTATTCCTCCAATTCAACTCTAACATATGCTGCAGATATACACATATACATATTCAAAAGCACACAGGCAAGTGTGTGTGTGTGTATGTATGTATATATGCACAGACACAGAGGGGCAAGAAGATGATTAAAAGTATGCAAGGAATGCCAATTGAGAAAGAAATAAGTTTGGGGAGGTGAAGGCTCAAGAAGCCCTCCTTTGTGAAGTGGAAATTAACTGGGGGTGGGGGAAGGGAATTCTATTATATCCCAGATAGGAATGAATGGAAGTTTCTCTAAAAAATGTCAGTGGTTTCACAAAAGCACTTCCAGCTTTCCTTGAAAGTCTTTTCCACTATTGCAACAGCTTTCAGACTTGTCTTCAAACTTTGCTGTTAAGGAAAAATTCAGCAGCAACTCCAAATTTTGAGTCATTTGATACAAATACTACTGGTCATGTCACGATACGATATGTGTGCTACTAAAGCAGTGTGGCAAAGCATTTCTTTAAAAGAAAGAGGTCAAGTACCGGGAATTGATGGACGATTCTTTAAGACATGTTCTTCTGAGAGCATATATAATGTCTAGCTAATTGTTTTCCAGTGTAGAACTACAAAAAAACTATGTTATCTACTATGGGGTTCTATGAATCAGCAGATCTTCATTAGTAGAGGTGCTATGTTACATTCCTGGGAACAGTGTAGCATTAATACAATTTGACACTACTTTAACTGCCATGGCTAACACTATGGACTCCTGTGGTTTGTAGTTTGGTGATGAACTTGCACATGTATATAGGTTCCTGATAATTCAAATTTGCTCTTACTCTTCAGATTTTTGTAGCTCCAATGAAAGAAACAATAAATATTTTTAAAGTAAAATTAAATTTTAATTATTATCTGAATAAACTGTAGTTTTAATATTCCAAACATGATAGGGTTATTCCAAATGAGCAGACATATGATATCGTTATATGTGTGTTTGTGAAACAGCAGGAATTGTCTGCTAAAGTATGTGTATCTGTAATCTGCTCTGAGTCCCCTTCGGGGTGAAAAGAGCAGAATATAAATAAAGTAAATAAATAAATCTTTATGTTACTTAAATAACAAAGTGATTCTCAATATATAAAAGTATTTTCCACTCAACATTTCAATTTTTCCCCATCTAATTCCTCCCTGTCAGATCTTCCACATGGGAAATCTTGTCTCTCATGACTTCAAATAAACTTTTATCTCTTTTCAAACACTTTGAACACTAAAAGCCCCCCAAAAGTCTGGAAAATCACCCAAGAAGGTGGAAGGTGAAATGGCCAGCAACTGAATTATGAAGGGTAGACTGGGACATGTGCATTCACCTCCAGATTTTGAGATTTCCCGTCTCTGTTTTTTTGGGACAGAACCAGGCATTTGCAATTTTAAAAAGGCTTATACATTTCTATCACAGCTAGAAAGTTGTAAAGTGAAAAATAGGGATGTTTATTTTTATTGTGACTGGCTTGACTCTGAAGGAGCCGGGGGAGGTGAGGGCTGACAGGGTGCTCTGGCGTGGGATGGTCCATGAGGTCACGAAGAGTCGGAAGCGACTGAATGAATGAACAGCCATTTTATTATTATTATTATTTCCTTACATATGAAAATAGGAAGAACATTTCATTTTATCCCCTGGGTGAGATTTTGGGAGTGTGGATGTCTTTATATCTTTTTTTAAATTTTTTTTAAAAAAACTAAACATGTTTGTTCAGGATTAAATAAATCTGTGTGAACACATTGTAGAAAATATGTTGTCCAAGTGAAATTTTCAGAAAAAGTCCCCATATATGAAAAATGCTTTAAAAATTATACAATACTGTACTCTGGCTTTTATAATATCATTTCTTGCTGAGGTAGAGAATATTTGTGAATATTCTTACATCTCTCAAAGACTACGCAGTTTGAAACAGAAAATGACCGGGGAAGCTGGGAAAGGCCCAAACACTTACCCCAAACAGTTAGTTTCTCTGACTATTATTTCCCAATTGGGACTTGCAGAAATATATCCACAAACTTACAAGAGCAGAAGAGCTTTGGGAGAAAAATGGCAGATGAAGGGAAGATTAGCACCTTCTGCTTAGCTGCTCATTTCTTCATTGGAAATCGCAGCCTCCTGTTTGACAGCTGCTCGGCTATGCCTGCTTCCAGACATCTAATTCTGTTCCAGAGTTAGCAAATGTAGACATGTGAGTAATCTGCATTACTTTTGGTAGACAGGACAGTTAGTGGAAGCAAAACTAAATGGGTAGTTCATTTAATTCCAAAGGTCATGTTAGAGTACATGTGGTTAATAAAGTTTTTAAAAACTTCATCAAGTAAACTTTATCTGAAAATATAATAAAATCTTTGTATGTGTTTAGTATGTGCATGTGCATGCAACAATGACAAAGCCAGTGCAGTCAGCTTAGTTAAAACATTTATCAAATATAAACTAAATCAATAATTGTTTTATATGCTGTCATAATGTACTCAAGTGCAAATGACTGACACATATATACAGTTTAGCTTTCCCAACATATTGTAAATTCAATGTTATGAACAGGTACCAACAATTATGACCACAGCTAGCTAATCATTGAATTGTACTCTATAAGAAGATTTAGCATTGAATAGTTTCAAACAAAATTTTACCAAGGACTTACAGATATCTAGTGTGCTTTTTTAAATTTTGGAAGTCTTGAAGGTACACAAAGCTCCCCTCAGTTGATGGGCTACACACAACTGGCATACTGCTTTACTAACATCTCAATTCCACATTCCCAAATGAAGAAGAGAGGCTTTGTGAAGATAGCATTCAACAATTATTTTCTGTACCAGAAACCAATCTATACCAAAGCCCATCATAAATATAAAATAAAGCAAATGAGACACACACAAAGCACCAATTATCCCTGTGCAACAGAAAATAATGTTATTTAGATTATCTCCTTGTTACTACATTAACAAGTGAAATGCGATCAATCTGGCGTCCAAGATGCTGGATCGAGCCTGATTTCTGTCTCAATAGGGACTCCCTAAGCCACTTCAGTGGTGGCAGGGAACCCCCATGGTACAGGTACGCTAAACACAGTTTAGTGTTGCTGGGCACAGACCCTAAAGGGGACCCCCTTTCACCTCATGTTGCAGTTCATGACAGTCACAACACCCTACTTACCTGTTTCTTCAGGATGTTCTGGCTGACATGGTTGCGAAGGCTTCTAGGAGAGGAAGGGGGTAAATACCCACATCCCTCCTGCCAGCCTCTTAAACAAAATGGCTGTTTGGCCGAGGCTCAGGATTCAGGTTCTTCCACCAGGTCGTTATAAGTTTGGGGAAAACTGTGTTAAGTAGATTTTCCCAAGAAAATCGATCAGCTCCTGTGAGGTGTTTAACCATCATGGGGCTGATCAAAAGTCACATTGACCTAGATAGTCAGTACAAATGTGCCCCAGGAATCAATGCTCAATGGTGGTGCCTTTTTATAAAGAGATTTATGAAACCTCATTGCACAAGTTATTCTCTCAGGGAATCATATCTCTCAATAAATACACACAGCCACTGATTGCCCAGAATAGCAGGGTACCATACTGGGACAGATGTCATATACTGCTCTCTGGGTCCTCTGATGTTCTAGCTATGTTGGAAAGCCTCCATAACAGCTGGTTGATGCAATGTCAGTACAGCATAGCTTTTTGATGCCAGTGTTTTATTGCATCTCAGTCTAAATGAACAGCAGTTCTCTAAAACAAATCTCAGTGTAGCAGAAGGATTTGTGAAAAACAATAGAAAGCACACACTTACAGTTTCACCCCGCTGCCCCGGGTGTCCTGGCAAGCCATCCTTTCCAGGTGGTCCCTGTAGTGGGAAAAGGAACAATGAAATGCTGGTTTAGAAAAAACAGCTACTACCAAGTCTAACCATCACACTGACATCTCCAAGGCTTCCAGATGGCTTTCAGACACATTACTCTGATACTGACTTAGTGGCAGTCCTTTATTAAGCTGATTGCTTGCTCTTGGACAGCGATGTTCGTGTTCCCTAACAGGAGCTAAGAATGGGAAATCTTTCTCCTCTGTCTTTAGATGGCAATTGTGTTGTCACAACTTGAACTGGAAGTAAGAGAGCCAAAGGAATTTTTAAGGAGGCAGCTGGAATTTAGCTGGAAAGAAAGCAGCTGAGAGCTGAATTATACGTAAGGATCCAAGCTGCTGCTTTCAAAAAGCAATCTAAAGCAGGTTCACTGGTATGTTATTTTTGCTGCCCCTTCTATCTTTGAGGAAAGAGGGCTAACGACACATTAAGACCCAGCTTAGTTTTTTTCTCAAAGATGTTGCACCACAGTCTGAAATTTGATGGGGAAAAAAGAGAAGACGGGAATTCTGGGATTGATGAGTGACTTGCACAAATCCCCATAAAAACTAAATCTCAGAGGAGGGAAAATTCCAAAAGTATACGGCAGCCTCAGGATCACAGAATATTGCAATGTTCCAGCTCCCTATCCAATCTTCATTGTTTTTCCTTCTGCTTTGATAATGGTGGGGAAGGCACCTTGGAAATGGGTTTCCAGTGCAGTGTGGATTGACTGGGTTGTCAGAAATTTGCAACAGGTTATGGCAGGTTAATGCATTTGAGCTTCTCCCTCCCCATTTCTCTCATTTTTCCCATCAAACTTCTGACTGTGGCAGAGTGAGAGTTCCCTAAAGAAAAAAAATAGTGGGGACTGGATGTGTAACTAGCCCTCACTCTTCCATCCCCTTCACTATATATATGCAAAAAAGTTTTTAAAAAGAAACTTGAAAAAAATCTTGCTAGTCCCAAGCATTTGAGAAAAGGAGATTCAACTTGAATCACGTTTTTTTTCTTTTTTGCAATCTGTGGGAGAAGATTTAGAGCAGAGAAAATTGATGGGATGACTGCATGTGACCCAATTCATTCTAGCCATTTTTCTAGCTCCCAGTCCCATTTCCTTCAATCATCACATGTGTCTGCAAGCATAATTATATGTTTTCAATGATGCACATTACAGTAGGACCTAAGAAGAATGAAACTGGTGAATTCTACCAGCCATCCTATCAACCAAGGATAATAAAAGCAAGAATGATAAATCAATATGGCTTCAGGCAGGTAGTTTCCTTCTGTTTGTTGCTATAAGTGGCACTAAAAAGGGTTCTTACTCCCCATGGGTTGCATTTAGGAGAAAGCAACAATGCAACCCATTGATTTTAATAGGACTGATCAATTTCAAGAAGGCAAATGGGTCTCTAGAAGTTTTGACTGCCTTGAACATTACTCTGAATGACCAAATGCTTCAGTTTCATTTATGAATACAATATATTAAACTCACTAACCCATCCATTGTCCATAGCACACTCATTCTGGAGATCATGTAACTTTTCTTATTAACCTCAACTTTTTTTTCTTGCCAAGATTGAGACAAGAGAGATGGAGAGAGACCTCTAGTGGCATCTGATTACTCCTACAAAAGAAGTGTTTCTCCAAATGTTGGTGTAGCTAGCACTAGTTTTGTCTGCATGGCAGGTAGTTTGCAATAACCTTGTATATCCTTATAAATAGCCTATTTCAAAAGCAGGGTTGGGAAACAGAGGGTTGTGCTTTCAATGTAGTTGTGCTGTGTAACTGCTGCTGATTTGCTGTACCTATTCCCATTTCTAAATTCATAGCTGCTCCCATAGGTCAAATCCCCTTTCATCATTCTGTGTACTGTGGCCTATACAGAGAAATATATGTTATTCATCATGTACACACAGACATTTCTTATTTTTCCTCTGCATGCTCTAAAATAGAGTAGGCAAAGTACAATCCTCTACATGTCAGTAGACTGATGTTTCTAGCATTCTCCACTATTGTTTATTCTGGAGAAGTCTGAATGAAATTTCATTTGACCCATATGTGGAATACAACGTGTATTCTATGCAGCTTGTACAGTTTTGATTTCTGTTGCTTGTTTCCTAGCCATTTCCAATTGTTGTGATCCAATTTCCCAGCAAACACATTTTGATGTTTCGTTACATTACAGAACCAGTCTAGTTTTAGCTACTTACTTTCTAACCGGTGAACTGCCCAGGGCTAATTTTGTGGTGTTTGAATTCATTACTCAATTCACTTAAGAGACACAACGCACGTACTGGGTTGGCCTAGGGCTGTCACTCCACAGTTTTAGCTAGTTTCATACTCTAGATATATCAGTCCAATTTGCTGACTATTCAGCTCCCCTGAGCTGATTGTGGGAGAACTGAATTGATCAGACACATTTAAATGGAGCAACTAATCAACTTGGAAAGGGAAATCGCCCTATGTTTTTCAGGGATGATGCTACTTGTCCATTTAAATTCAGCATTCAGATTAGTTAGTCAGGGGAAAAAACACAATGTCCATAAAAGTGACTTGGCAGCTTAACAGGGTTGGTGTTGCACTGAGTAAAAGGCTATGTGAGATAATTATGATTTCTCCTTGGACACATATTCACATTCTATGTCAGAGTAAGGAGCAAGGGGCAGCTAATAAAGGGAGGTGGCACAAGGATTATATGAGACTAAGGTTTGAATCCCCACTAAATCAATTGGAAACATAGCAGGCAGCCTTGAGTAAGTCACAAACTCTCAGCCTCAAAGGATGGCAATGGCAGAACCCTGAATGAAAACTGCCATGAAAATCCCATTGCGGGGTCACCATAAACTGGAGTTAACAAGCAGAACCACAATGACAAAGACCACAAGAAGCCATGGAAACCCTCATCGAAGAGGTGGTGAATCCACTCTGATTTTTAGGACAAAATGTTGAAGCAGCTAAAGATGCTAAAACTATGCTAAGGTTATCACCTTCCTTTAAAGTTTGGACTATCTATAGCAAATTCAGAGTACAACTGTCATGGAAGACACAAGCTGCCAAGGACACCAATCAAGAGAATTGCCTTCCTGTAGAAGATCACGCCACAGAAATAATGTCTTTGCATATCAAATGGTGGCTCCTACTTAGGTCCAACACACTCATGTGGAGGTTGGTTAACTTCCTATCTAGCAATTATTTTACTCAATAGTCTGGAGCATTATAGTTCAGGTTAGAAACGTTGGGGAAGCAAATTTTAGTAAACCCAATGGGGGCTAATTCTGAAATGAAAAAGACAAGGCTATGTATTTACCTAGATGAGAATTTACACATATAGGGAATTTGGAAAAGAGAACTGGATAGAGAATCTAGTCTACTTCTTTCTGCCTGTCCTTCCAAATATTTTAGGGAAGGAAAGGAAGGTGTATTAGAACCTACTGGTAGACTTTTGGAAAATATGCAGTACATCATCAAGGATCTTTCACTTTTTCTGAATTAGACTTATGAATCACAGAAAACATGGGGAGAAAGCTGAAGTGAGATTAGTTCTTCCAGGATGAGCATAAACTCAGATGCACAATGTTTCTTGAACAAGCATCGAGTAATTGTTTGTATGTTGGACTAGAACTTGAGGAATTGGATTCAAATCCTCTCTAGGATGGAAGGCCACTGGATGATTTTGGGCAAGTTGTACTATGTGAGCCCAAGAAGAAGGAAATACCAAACCATCTCTCAATAAATCTTTTTAGGAAAACCTTGCAATACAGTTACTTAAAGGCACACAACAAGTTCTGTTGCTTTATAGTCAGTAGATATGCACCTACAAAGACTCTGTTTCTATTTGGTTCCTTGTGGTTCTAGGAGAACATGAAATTATAATAAAAAGAAAAGCCCACAAGCACGAATCTTCCCACCCTGTTTGCAAACCTCAGCATAAATCACTTCATAGTGAGAAACTTTAATTAGTTAGTGTCATTCATCTAATGGCATGCTATTTCTGTGCATTCGATATGTCATATTTGAAAAATGATGTTTATATTTACTTTGAAAAAATACTTACAGGAGGTCCCTTTGGTCCAGGGAATCCAACAGGCCCCTGTGGTCCTTGTGGTCCCTAATAGGAAAGAAATGAGAAAAAAATGGATTTTTTTCTTAGTATTACTACCACCCATAGTAATATTAAGAATAATTTAAATTTTTCAGTGGAAGCTCTGTGATATAGGAAATGAAACAAAAATGTCCTATACCTAGAGTGTCAACATTGCTGCAGATAAGTAGGAATGTAATTCTTCCCTAAAGGCGGATCAATATTGTAGAATTAATGCAGTTAGACACCACTTTATCTGCCAGCACTTAATTTAGATATGGAATAAACATTTGCATAGAAAACATTTATTTCCTTTCACTCAAAAAGCCTCAATCACAGATTTTTCTGTGTAGAATAATTATTTTCCATGCAGAAAATTCTGAGTCCCCGTTCAGGGGTTGAGAAGTGACGGGATATAAATACGGGAAATAAATTCCCTGTGCAGATTTTTTGCATAGCAAATTAAAAACCGTGAAGACAGGTTTTCTTCACGATGGGTTTTCTTTGTAATCAAAAAGCATACTCTCTTTTTTACATTTTTGAATATTTTCAAATATTGTTTGATAGGTAGAGATGGCAATGTAGAAAAAAATATGTTGACAATAATGTTCCAGTGCACACATGTACTCATAGTCAAAGCAAACAAACTTTCTTACCAATGACATAACACATACTTATCTTTACTATAGGATATTTAGACATTACAGCTTTATTTTGTTTCTTTAAAATAGAAAGAAGCATCCTATATAATCTGTATAGTGAAACAATACAAGTGTCTAATGAAAATACACCAGTTCTCACTGATTTCTGTGACATTTGCTTTCATGTGGAAGAAAAATAAGACATCTACAGTATAACTGCTAAATCTATATCTGCAATTACCAACTTTTGATACACCGCCTGGCGGTAGCGGGGGTGAGGGGGACAGCCCTCAACTGGCTGTCCTCCTTCCTCCAACGCCGTCAGCAGCGAGTGAAGTGGGGAGGGTGGTCTCCGGAGGTTCCCGCTGAGTTGCGGGGTCCCTCAGGGGCCATCCTTTCCCGCTGTTATTTAACATCTATATGCAACCACTCGCCCAACTGGTGCGGAGTTTTGGGCTGGAGTGTCATCAGTACGCTGATGATACCCAGCTCATTCTGAGGTTGGACCCGGGGCAGTCTCTGTACCCGATAATTTCCATCTTTGCCTTGAAGCCGTTACTGGATGGCTGCGAGCCAGTAAGTTGAGGGTGAACCCGGCGAAGACGGAGATCTTGTGGCTGGGCCGTCGGGAGCGACCCAGCTGCCAACGTTCGATGGTGTGGTCCTCTGCCCTCAGCCATCGGTGAAAAGCCTGGGGGTCCGGCTGGGCGCCCAGCTGTCCATGGAGGAGCAGATCGGCTGCACCTGCAGGACAGCATTTTACCACCTACGGATGGCTAAGCGCTTGGCTCCCTACCTCTCCCAACACGACCTAGCCACAGTGATCCAAGCCACGGTCATCTCTAGGCTCAACTATTGTAATGCGCTTTACATTGGCCTTCCCTGTCGATGATCCGGAAGCTTAAGCTAGTGCAGCATGCCGCAGCGCGTCTCCTTATGGGAGCTTCAAGATCCGACCACGCGACTCCACTCTTGCGCGAGCTGCACTGGCTCCCGATTGAATTCCGGGTCCTCTTCAAGGTGTTAGTTCTAACTTTTAAGGCCATTTATGGTTTGGGGCCAGTGTACTTGAGGGAGCGACTTACCCCTTATGTGCCTGCGAGATCACTGCGCTCTGAGGAGCTCAACCTCTTAGAGGTGCCGTCCCTTGGAACCTGCAGATTGACCACCACATGGCGGAGGGCATTCTCTCTAGCTGCTCCAAGTCTTTGGAACGGCCTCCCGGAGGAGATCCGGGCCATCCGTGTTCTTTTGCCATTCCGTAAGGCGGTGAAGACCTGGCTCTTCAGGAAGGCGTTCGGCCCTTAGCTCAATCCCATTGTGCGCCAGATCGCCTATGGTTCCCAGATGTTCATCATGCCCCTCTAGCCTTCGTTGAGGGCCATTGCCTCATCATGTTTTAACTGTTTTAATGTTTTAATGTTTAATGTGTTTTAACTGCCTAACTTGTTTCATCATATTCATTGTGTCTATGCTTCCTTGTAAACCGCTCTGAGCTCCGGAGTGAGCGGTATACTAAATCGAAGTTAATAAATAAATAATAAATAAATAAATAAATAAATTTAACTTATTTGTGCCAGGGAGGAAATGGTGTCCCTGGGAATTTGATAGGTTTTCCAGGCTATTATATGATATACTTCCCCCAGAACTTTACTATAAAGTTGTCTTGTAGGACCTAGCAAATTCTTAAGCTCATTATTTCAACTTTATGGTATAGAGACAAAAGTAAGCTATTTTAATGGCAGTTGATCATATTCAGTTTCAGGTCACCACAGTTTGGCTGGGAATGCATTCCCTGCAGATACGGTGGTCTTATGACATTTCAGACATTTTGACACTTCTGGATCTGGTTTGTTTTATTGTGTTTATTCATAATACTTAAGAGATGAAGGAGAATAAGGAACATGTATCCTCTCCCAGCATATCCCACACAAGAGATTTAATTGCCACTCTTGAACCTGGAGTAATTCTTGCTGCTGTGGTGGAGAGTGGCCTTCCTCAAGAGTTTTTTTTAATTCTCTCCTCCAGACTGGATATGAGTGAAACATACATAGAGAACAAATTGCACCGGTCTCTGGCAACTGAAGAAATGTATGAGGCATGTGCAAGAATTCTGCATGCAAGAGTAAACAAAAACAATTGGGCAAAATGCAAGCTGGGTTCCTGTTAAAAAGTGATTATCATTTATATACAGTTCCTGTTGAGCCAGGTGGCTGCTCAGCAGAAGTTTTATAGTGCGATCTACCATTCCTATACTCAACTGACAGCATTACAGCTCAAAACAAATTAAAGTACTGAAAACTGCTTACAAAGCAAGGAAAAAAAATGCTTGCCTTGATTTAAAATCGCCTTTAGGGGAGGGGGAGTCTTATATTTTGACGGTTCATTGACTGCTCAAATTATATGAAAGTTTTCACCTCCTATATTGAAATAAGGCTAGTAAATATCACTTATAATGATGATTTGTTGTTATTCATATATTTCCGCTCTCCGTTTTTGATCGTCCAAGCCTGACAGGTTTTAATCTTATTAAAGTAATAAAAAAAATAAACCATATCAATCATAAAGTAACTATATTTCACACATTACTCAGCCCTGAATTGGGTTTGCTTCAAGGAACACATGACCACTTGAGTAGTATTTTAGGGTCTTATGTATAGACTCAAAAATAGCTATGCGGGTGGGGGAGAAGGGATGAAAACATTTGAAAATATTCAATAAAATCTTAGAAAAACTGTTATGTCCAGTGCTGGGAAACCTTGACAAGGAGAGTTCTAGGTGGACATCTTTGAAGACATTTAAATTTTTTGCACAGGAAATGATACCATATATATAGATATAAAGATATACTATAGTAAAAGAAACAGGACGTTCTATGCAGAAAATAACATGATTTGAAAATAGCACAGTGTTTCATTACTTTCTCACAGCAAGGAGAAAGAGGGAGAAATGAGAACCATAAATTATGAAATTCTGTATCTCTAACAACAACAAAAACAACAACAACAACAACTTTATTCTTAGACCTTGCCACCATCTCCCCAAAGGGACTTGGGGCAGCTGGGATTATGGTCTTGTGTGGAACAGAATCCCAGAAGAGAGCTGATAATCATGTTTGAAGAAGCTATCTATCTAAGCATGAATACTGTAATTACCTGATTTTTCTTTATACTGCTTTATATAAACTGCTTTATGAGCTTCCTATGAAAATTGGTATAAACATGCTGGTAACAGACAGAAAATGCATTGTTGGCTAGCAATGTTTCTGTAAAATACACATATATGATAGCAAAAAAAGGTTAAATTCACACTTTGTATTTTAGGTGTCTCTCGGCATTACTTCATGAACAAAGATTCTTAGGAAGGACTCATCCCACGCTTTTTACAAGTGTGTTGATGATTAAAAAGGCCAATCTGAGAAAGGCAAGTTTGGTTGCAGAAAGCACAGCAGAAAGTCTCCTTGGGTGATGTTGTTTCCAAGTTGCGGTTCCTTTTGCGTTGTCGTTTCTCTTCGAGACCCATTCGGCGTGTCTTCTCGAAAGAGGCTGCAGCATTGTGGATAGTGCATCTCCATGCCTCCCGATGTGAGGCCAGGGTGGACCATTGTTGGTGATCAATCTGGCCGAGCCTGATATGTTGTTTCAGAGAGTCCTTATATCTCTTTTTGGGGGCGCCTCTCTTGTGCTGACATGTGGCGAGTTCACCATAGAGTAATATCTTTGGGAGGCGGTGGTCCTCCATCCTAGAGACGTGCCCTGCCTAGCGCATCTGTGTTCTCAATAGCATGGCCTCAATGCTGGTGATCCCTGCTTGCTCAAGGACAGCAACATTAGTCACATAGTTGGTCCAGTGTATATTTCGGATTGTGCGAAGACAGCACTGATGAAAGCGTTCGAGGAGTCATAGGTATTGGCGATAGGTGACCCATGTTTCAGACCCATAGAGGAGAATAGACAGTACGATAGCTCTGTACACACTGATTTTGGTGATTTGCCTCAGCTGCTTGTTGCTCCATACTCTTTTGCGAAGCCTTCCAAATGCACTATATGGCTTTGATAATCTGTGATCTATCTCTTTGTCAATCTTGGCGTCTGAAGAGATGATGCTTCCCAGGTAGGTGAACTGCTGAACGGACTTAAGCACAGATGTGCCTATGCTGATGTGGGGATGATGGTGTTCTTCCTGTGGTGCGGGCTGGTAGAGGACTTCCGTTTTCTTCAGGCTGGCTTCCAGCCCAAACAGCTCTGCAGCTGCTGCAAAGCAGGATTCTAGGTGTACACATTTGTTTAAATTATTGATTTTTTCAAGGAAGACTGAGCAATTCCAACAAACTTATCCTCAGGGCAGGGATGTCTTCATTTTTTTCTCAAAGTGAGGAGTAAGTCTCTTTTCCTCACTCACCTTTATCTAGCCCTCTACTACAGCTATGTAACAGCCAACAATAGAGAACAGGTGCAATGAAGCAAGTAGTTCAGCAAGAAGGACTATGCCATTAACTGTCATATTGATGATGAATGAGGAGTCCCATTCAGGTGTCCCCTTGCCTTTTCTCACTAGCACAGTCATGTAGTAGTCAGTAGAAGGGGAGGGAGGCATGCAAACAGGGAAGGTGGCCAATACATCATAACAAGCAACAAATATTTCTCCACCCTCTCTTATTTGCATGATCACTGGCAAATGGATGAGGTCAAGGAACATCTGTCATGCAAGAATCACCCTTAAACAGCTTTCATAGCTAGTGTCCAATTGTGAAGGCACACTTTGAGAGTTCCAAGATCATGGAAGGTGACACTATATTTTTTGCCAGTGTTAGTCTTCATCACTTATCTGCTCCAACCTTCTTGCTGGCCACCCCATGGTCATGTTGAAGGGACATAAAACAAGTCAGTCTGGGCTGTGGGGCAAGTACAATCCTTCAGTCTATTTGATAATATGGGGTAATGGAAATGAGAAAGGACTTTCAATAGAACTCTCCTTGTTTCCTCATGCTCAAGAAGCCAGTTCTTCATACTGCCTGCCCGGGTTTGGAATGTAATTTCTATGTTTAATATACACATAAAACATCCTAGTAGATCAGTGATAATCCTTGTCTGGTAGATCATCTATTTTTTTTTCTTTTATTAGAAGAATTTTGGTTGTCAACAAAGATCACAAATCATAAATTCTACAGCAGGATACACCAAACGGATGCATTTGAACTACACTGAAAAGAACATAACCTTATTAACCAGATACTGTGTTTTCAATGGATTTTTCTAATACGTTTTCTATGTAAATTAAAGACTTTCCAATCCAAAGTGTTAGTTTTTCTTTTATGAAATGATCTTTTAGCAGGACTGCAGTGTTTACCTTTGCATATCAATGCACAGCCC
Organism: Anolis apletophallus; assembly: GCA_030556195.1. Classification (NCBI taxonomy): domain Eukaryota; kingdom Metazoa; phylum Chordata; class Lepidosauria; order Squamata; family Anolidae; genus Anolis; species Anolis apletophallus. The sequence continues at coordinate 128,441,508 of JARBWK010000005.1, forward strand.
ATGCACGTTTCATTATAGAGCTCTGGAGATGTTTGTGCAAAAGCTTATACTGCTTTGGTTGCACTCAAATAGGATGAGGTAAATGGAATGAACAACAGGGAAAATAATCTCTTGTGACTGCTTCATAGTCAATTTACATATGTAGATCAAAGGCTGGGTACGATATTCAGTTTTGAGGTCAGAGTTCTTCCCTTAGGAATTTTCTGGAGCTGCTTAGACCATCCAAAATGCAGGATGGGAAACTGGAAGTGCCTAGAAGTTGATAGGCTTTCAGATTATTATTTAGCCAGAAGAAAAACTGCAATTTGGGAAGCCGCTTTCTGGAAGCAAAAACCAGAACTAATGGACTCTTAAATAGGATAATGATTCTAAAGTCAAAAAGATGATCCAATACAATAAAATAGAAGAGGAAGTTATACTTTTGAACTACCATTTCCCAAATTCCTAACAGTGTCCACGATGGATGGGGTGAATTTGGCAGTCCTGTATGACTCAGTTTTAGGCTATCTGGCAGATTGTACAAAGCTACCTGGGTTTTGAGATATTCAGGAGAGTCTCTTCTTTACTTCCACCACCATCACAAGCATAGTCAGAAAATATAAGAGCTTGCCTTCTTGAAGGCTTCCCCTAGAATCTGAAAGTCACAGGAAGGTTAGAATGGCCCTACCAGATGTTGTTCTGTTGATAAACAAAGGCCTTCTTGTTCCAGCAGGCTTTAAAAATAATTTTTAAAGAATAGGCTGAGGAAGCAGTGTTATTTTAGATTGATCTGGTTGAATTGTTTTTAAATATTTTAATGTTTCATTTTTATCGTTTTGAGTCATTATAGTATAGACCAGTGTTTCCCAACCAGTGTGCCGGACACACTAGTGTGCCATGAGCGATCATCAGGTGTGCCGTGGGAAATTGGAACCTCCAGGGGGGGGGGGAGTCTAGTGTGTTGAAGTATAAAAACCTTAAGAAACCTTTCTTGATCAAGGCACAAAATTACAAACACCCCCTCCCCACCCGTTGTCTACTTGGTCTCTCCCTCTCCATGCATTGGGAATGCCCACCTCCCTTTCCCCAAGTAGAGACCTCCTCTTGCCTCCTGGGGGTTCTGTGTTGGAAGTTTGGCCCAATTCTATCATTGGTGGGGTTCAGAATGCTCTTTGATTGTAGGGGAACTATAAATCCCAGCAACTACAACTCCCAAATGGCAAGGTCTATTTCCCCTGAACTCCATTTGCGTTCATATTTGGGCATATTGAGTATTCATGCCAAGTTTGGTCCTGATCCAACATTGTTTGAGTCCACAGTGCTCTCTGGGTATAGGTGAACTACAACTCCAAAACTCAAGGTCAATGCCCACCAAATTCTTATAGCATTTTCTCTTGGTTATGGGAGTTCTGTATGGGAAGTTTGTGTCTTTCTGTCATTCCTGCCAAGATATCTATGTTGAGTTCATCGAAACAGGCCCAGGTTTCCCACTGAGTGTATATATACATTTTAAAACATATTAACTATATGTATTACTGTGTTAGTGTCATTTTGTGTCATTTTGGTTGGTGGTGTGCCCCAGGATTTTGTAAATGTAAAAAGGGTGCCGTGGCTCAAAAAAGGTTGGGAAACACTGGTATAGACAATAATTCAATTCCATTTTAATGTTAATATTTTGTATGTTTTAGCTGTGTTGTGTGTTTTTTTAAATAAAATTGTAAGCCATGTTGACTCCCAATTTTGAGAGAATTGTGACATAAAAATACATCATCATCTTCACACCCTATAAAGTGATAACTTCTCCAAGTTTTGGGCAGGGGCAATTAGGCTCTTGGAGTGAAGGTGTGGCTCTGAAAAGCAACATCTGCATGCTCTTGATAATTATGTAGGTAGATCCTATTTGGATATCCATTGTTAAGTGGATATAAATTCCATTGGACATGTTAGATGGGGATTCTAGGAACTATAGTCCAAAGGAATAACTTCTCCAAGATCTGGAAAGCTTTTTTAGGTGGCCCCCAGCAGGAGCTGACCTTTGCCCACTTCTTACTAATAGGGGAGCCATGATGTAAGAAACAGATGGCAAAAATACACATCTCCTGTCAGTTTAAACAAGAACTACATGCAAGGCTGAGAGTGCTACTCACTATTTTTTCATTTATTCTGACTCAATCAATGAAGCTGAGTCTGGAACAAAGGAGGAGATAATGAGCAGTGATAGCTGGAGGCTTCCATGATAGGCACTAACTCTGGGCTTCGTGCCTTTAACTAGCTATCCAGGGTTCTAAATCTTCTTCCCAAAATTGATCCGGCACTTTGGATTGCTCCTATATAATATAAACTGAAACCCCAGATTGATTCACCACTCCATTAATAGCAAAGCTATCAGTCACTACTGAAAGTGAGGGCCCTTCCAGATAAGCCCTAAAACCCAGGATCTGATTCCAGGCTTTCTGCTTTAAACTGGATTCTATGTCCACACTGCCAGATAATCTGGGATAAACAGAAAACCTGGGTTCAGATCCTAGGATATAATGCCTGTCTGAGAGGGCCCTGAGAAAGTATCTATGTCATATGGGAGAAGGCATAGTAGATGTGCTCACTGTAGCACATAGAAGAAAATCATCTTAGCAAGTGTACACAAATTGAAAATTTGAAATAGTACAGAACATATACAGTCATGGTGCTTTGACTTGCCTTTGTCATTGGTTAAGTGAGTCAGAGAGCAGCCAGGAGCATAGCATAGCTAAGGGAGTAAGGCAACAGTGCTTGTTTTTCTGGCAAGAGCTTCAGGCTAATCTACTATATTCTGTTTTGGTCAGATCACATCTGGAGTGCTGTATTCAGTTCAGACCTCATCTGGAGTATTGTATTCAGTTCATTTTGAGAAGACTATAGAAAAGTTGGAACAGGTCCAGAGAAAAGCAGCAAGGATGACAACAGGTACATAGAAACAATCACATGAGGAAAGGTTGAAGGAACTGGGTTTGTTCAGTTTTGAGAACCAATGAGGGTGTCACATGATTGCACTCTTTATATACCTCAACAGCTGCCATGGAGAGAAAAGGCCAGGCCTGTTTTATGATAATGGTTTGAAGTTATAGAAGAACAGATTTTGATTAAATGCTACTTCTTCACAGTAAGAGCAATCTAGCAATGAAACAAATGTCATAGAAAGGTTGAAAGGTCTGCTTTGGACAACTTCAGAAAGAGTGGCTTGCTGAGGAACCTTTAGCTGGAGAGCCTTCACTGAGATGGTGGTTGGATGTGATGTACCCAAAGAAAACTCCCAACACTATGATTCTATGATTTCATAATCTTATGTTTTACTTATGTATGTGCACGTGACCATATCTGCTTACTTTCACAAAGAAAAATGGTACTAAAGATATTTTCTATACATACTGAGCAAAACCATGTGAAAATCAACCTGGTGTCTTGCTCTCAGAATGAGGGAGGAAATTACTTAAGGATGCTGGAGAATATTTATTTATTTATTATTTCAGGATGCTGGAGAATACTTACAGCCACAATTATGCCACATCAACATTCAAACCCCACAACCCATTAAAACATTAAGGCATTAAAATACAATCCCTCAAATAAGATTCATTAAAACAGTATTCAAACTTCTTTTCCTACAGCAACAAAGAAAACTAATACTGCCAATTAGTTTGATTCAATACTTTAAATGCATTGGTCAAACTTCTTTATACAGCAACAAAGATTACCCATAAGGCCACCCTAGGATTATCCATAAGGCCACCATGGCCTAGGGCGGCAGCCTAATAGGGGCACCGATCCGGACCCCCCCCCCAAAAAAAGTTTTTTAAAATTCAAAAAAAATCTTTAAAAAGGGTGCATGCGCGGGGCAGCGGAAGCGCCATCCAAGGCCGCCCCGCGCCCCCTTTGCTCTGCTCCCCTCCTCCCTCCCTCCTTCTCAGGCAATGGCGAGAGGGTGCCTCTTTCTCCTCCGCGCCCCGCCCTCCTTCCTTCAATCAAGGAAGGAAGGCGGGTGAGGAGGAGAAAGAGGCGGAGGGACCCCTGCCACGCATGCACGCGTGGCGGGAGGTGCCTCTTTCTCCTCCGCGCCCCACCCTCCTTCCTTGATTGAAGGAAGGAGGGCGGGGCGCGGAGGAGAAAGAGGTGCCTCCCGCTGCGTGCGCATGCACGGCAGGGGTCCCTCCACCTCTTTCTCCTCCTTGCCCCGCCCTCCTTCCTTGACCGAAGGTAGGAGGGTGGGGCGCAGAGGAGAAAGGTAGCCTAGGGCGCCAAACATCCTTAATCCGGGCCTGGCATACAGAGTCTGAAAACAGCAGCTAGGCCCAGAGAGAACCAAATAGAAAATACGAACTAGATTCAGCAGCAGGAAGCTAACAAGAGAGGTATCACAGATAAGAACTGAGCTTCAGCTAGAGAAGAACTTCCTCAATCCAGCATCATCTCTAACATCTGAAAGAAGAGATGTCAGAGATTGACCATGAGTCAAATATCTAATTTGTAAATGAGTCAAATATCTAATTTGTAAATGAAAGGTGAAGAGCATACATTAGCTAAAATGGAGGCAGAAGAAAGGAAACTATAAAAGAAAAGCTTTTTCTGTAAGGAAACAAGGAAATAAGTATGACTTGCAAGCTTAATGTTATACAAGAGAACTTTGACAAAGAAAAATTACAGAATACAACAAATGCAGCTTGACTAACAAACCAAAACAAAATCTGTAAATCCATGGAGGAAGCAAAGTCTGAAGCCATGAAAGAAATGGAAAAGATGCTTTTAAAGCAATGTTTCAAAGTGAGAAGTAGAAAAAGGCTTGCTGGAAATTGAAAAGCAGACAGTGTTCTGTGTTGGACTGTGATCTAAAACAATCACAGCAGAAAATATTTAAGTGGCTTAAGCAGAAAGATAAATTAAACAAGGATGTTAAAAAACTTGACATTGAAATTAGGACAGGAAACAACAAAGTGCTGTCTCACATAGAATGACCTCAAATCACAAACCCAGCATATCAATGCACTGAAAATGACAGCGAAACAGCTAAAATGGGAGAAAAGAAAAGGAGAAGATGGATTTTATTTTGATATAAGTGTCATCCCCCTTGGATTCAATTCTTGTGATTCTTAACTTCAACCAGTTTGCTTCACAGCCTGTCTGTTGGTTCTTTCAAATGCCAGACTCCCCCGCTGACTATTTTGCAATTCTGTGTCAGTTTCCTTCTCATTTATATGACCAATTGATTCTTGCACTTTTAAAATGTATTATTTAGCTTTTATTTTTCATTTGCAAGATCAGTCACAATGCTAGTTATTCTCTCAAATGCTTCTTCAAAGGAAACAGTATCATTTCCTTCTTCAAAAGAAGAAACAAATAAGTTGTGGTGTTCATTTCATCAAGTTCTTATTTTCTTTAAGCAATTATGATTCAGGAAGAAAGAAGCTGCCAGTAGTTCTAGTTATGATGGCTCTGAATTACCTCTACTATCACAGGGTGAGAACAGAGGCTACAGAACACAACTGGAAGAGTTCTACCTTTCACCTCTTTGTGGGCTCCCTGAAGTTACTGCATGGTTTCTATGTGAACAGAATTCTAGACCACATACACTTTTGATCTGATTGAGCAGGGCACTTCTGTCCTTCCAGTCCTATCATTCTATTTAGCTTTTATTTTTCATTACTACTTTTTTCATGCTTCACATGCCAATGTTATTAGGTACAAATATCACAGACATGGTTCTTGATCCAGAATTAATCTAGAGCTGGGCACATTTCTGAATGATCAGTTGGTAACACTGAAGGTTTTATTCATAGCCATATGCAGCAGTGTGGTTGCTACTGGAAATGACTTTTGGACAGTAGGGGCTGGTTTACCATCTCAGTGCCATTTCACATTGCACAATTATAGCACTACATTTCAGTTTAACTGTCATGATGGGAACCTGGATCCGGAGGTTTGAACAGGGGAGGGTGTAGTGAAGTCACTATATGTATTGAGAATTTTGTATTTATTTTATGGTTAAATGTGTGGTTTGTATTATTACATTTGTATTGTATTATATTGTTATATGCTAAACAGACTACAAAGGGTCTGAGATGTTCGGTTGCTATAACAACAGGAGGTGGAGCCTAACACTGGCTTTAGCAGGACCAAGTTTGAATTTTCTATAGTATTATTGATTTAGTATTTGAAATTATAGGTTAGGCTGGGAAGCTAACAATCCTAACATTGTGTTTATTTGGGAATAAGAATAAGAAACCTTAAGATCTGTACCTCTCTGAAGTTACTGTAACCAACTAAGCTCTGAAACCTCCATGCTGTTGTTAAAAATAAACTGTTGCAGTTCCTCCTCACAAATCTCTCTGTGACATCATTTCAAAACACAAGCCTCAAAATAAACCCCTCACATCGGGTGGCCAGGATTGTTATGGTGGCAGCTTGAAAGTCTACGTTGGTATTAAATCTACCTCTACAACTTAGTGGACTTAAGTTTTAAGACTTTATAAAGAAGTACGCTTCCATTACAGATTGGTGGCAGTTTGATTCAAAAAAGATCCTCAAGTAAAGACGCTAGCTGTAGGCGGCGATTCTTTACAGAGGGGTATTCCAAAGCTTTTTAAAAATTAAGATTTTCAAATGAGAGTTGTCTCTCAGTCTCGCTGGTGCTGCTGGTGAGGTTCCAGGAGAGAGCAATTTCTATGAAATCCTCTTCAAAGCCTGGCTCAGTTGGCCCCTTCTCTACATTCTTTTAACCAGCTAGCAAATATCTTCTCATTTAAGCAAGCCTTCAGCTTTTACCTAGTTGGGGTAGTGCACTGGGTATGTCGTTTCTTAACATATAATAGGTTTTTAAGTATTTTATTCCTACAAAATAATATTTTAAATGGAAGCGGAATGTGTTTAAAATGTGTTATGGGGTATTCTTGTTATATTGTTTTCACATTCATTATATGCTGTTTTGAAATATAAATAACATGAATAACACAACAGAAGTAAATGTATAGAACTATTTGATATGAAAGTTTCTAGTTGGATAGTCTGCATCAACTATTACACATTCCTGTAGGTGCAAAGGTAAGCAATCCATATCTGCCACACTATTGATACTGTAAGAACTGGATAATTGGGTTCAGCTCCTTGTATACTTCTACTGAAGATCACAGCTCATTTCATAATAAATCTTTCAATTGAACATTTATTTTATAATAATCTGTGTTTACTGGAGTGTTGGTTCTTCCACTTTAAAAATAAAAAAGCCTCTTCTGATGAACAACAGGCATTTGTGAATTAAGAAGAAAAAAGACTAATTGGCCAGTTGTTTAAGATTTCTTTTCAAAATCAATACAATGGGTAGTTGGTATTCATTGGGATTTGGTTCCTGGTGGCAGTTTAGAATAATGCTTTGAATAGTTGTTGAGCAACTTTTTTCGCCACCACATCACATTGTTGACTTATGTTTAATTTGTTGTCCATGAGGACTCCAAGATCTTTTTCACACGTACTGCCGTCAAGCCAGGCATCTCCCAATCTGTATTATTCTGTATTATGATGTGTTTTACTGAATGTTATGAGCGGCTCCGAGCCCTCGGGGAGTGGCGGCATACAAGTTTGAATAATAAATAAATAAATAAATAAAATCTGTATCTTTGCATTTCATTTTTTTCTAAGTGGAATATCTTGCATTTGTCCCTGCTGAACTTCATTTTGTTAGTTTTGGCCCATCTCTCTAATATGTTAAGATCGTTTTGAATTCTGCTCCTGTCTTCTGGAGTATTAGCTATTCCTCCTAATTTGGTATCATCTGCAAGCTTGATGATCATGCATTCTAATCCTTCATCTTAGTCATTAATAAAGATATTGAACAGAATAGGGTCCAGGATGGAACCCTGTAGCACTCCACTTGTCACTTTCATATATGATGGGTCCAATGTAACATGTAGTTACTGATCTACCAAGCATCAAACAAAATGCTTCTTCCTTAAAGGAACTTCTCTTTTGTTCCATCACACAAACCAAATAATTTGAATTACTACAACTTTGGAACCCATTCAGATCCTGCCTGCCTCAAACTTCAGTGAAGCAGAATCAGTTTCAGTAACTCCTCAGAAGTTTTTTAAAAATTTAACAGAAGTTCTCAAGCATGCAAGACACATTTGTTCAGGCAGGCCTTTGGATGTTTTTAGATCTCTTAATTCTATTTTTTTCTGTTTTATCTGCTATTGTTTTACATAACTCTACTGTAATCCGCCCCGAGCCTCCGGGAGTGGAGGTGTAGAAGTCCAATAAATAAATAAATAAAATAATAAAATATCAGGTTATATGCTGAGTCTACTAAGAAGTATTTAGTCCTTGTAACCTGAACCATTAGCACATGCTAAACATGGACATCTTTGGGATACCTCTAGACTTCTTTCATAGATATCTAGATTGTGGGAAGTATTTTGAGATTATGCAAAATATTTGACTTTAACTCTAAGGATATGCATAACTATGAGTATTTTTTCTAGCATCACAAAATATCTTAAGACCTACAGATTCCATCAGTGGTTGAAAACTAAATGCTACTAGATGATTATGCAGATATTACAGGAGTAGTTCAGAGAGTCCAATCTGTGCCACACTGTGGTTGCGACAAGAAAAAGGCTTCACTTGCCTATGATTTAATTATCTGTGTCACTCTTCTGTGAGAATGAGAACTACTCAGCAATTCAATTAATTAATTAAGATATTATAATTGGATAAATGGAGATTCTTTTACTTGGTAGATTTATATTTGTTTGCTTTTTTAAATACATTTTAAAAAGTAAAAAACAGTGCTTTTTCCTGTGAGAAAAGAGATAATTCTCCCTGCTGGGGCACAGGTGTTCATTTTCTAAAAGCACAGTATTTTCCCCTATTCTATTTTATCCCCATATTAAAGAAAACATCGGCCCCATTGTGTGCAGTAAGGTGTCCTTCCAGGTACATGTGCATAGAACTGCAATCTTAGTAGATTAATTTATCAACACTTCATACTATATACTAATTATTTTATGTGTGTGTGTGTCAATTATGTGGGTGTCAGGGACCATTTTTTTTCAGTCCCTTAGGATTCCCCCAGAGTAAATGCACAAAAATGCCTTCCTTCTTCAATTCTTCCCCTTTAAAATAAGGATTGAATGTGAAATAATTTTGCATTCTCAAAGGCTTTCACCTTCTCTTCTGCAGGCTAAATATACCCAGTTCTTTAAGACACTCCTCATAGGGCATGGTCTCCAGACCTCTGATCATTTTAGTTGACCTCCTCTGGACACCTTTCAGCTTGTCCATATCTGTTTTGGGCTGTGGTGCCCAGAATTGGACACAGTATTCCAGGTGAAGTCTAACCAAAGCAAAATACAAAGGGCACCATGACTTCCCTTGATCTTGATGCAGCCCAAAATCCCATTGACATTTTAGCTGCTGCATGACACTGCTGGCTCATGTTTAACTTGTTGTCTATGAAGAATCCAAAATCTTTCTCACATGGACTGTTGTCAAAACAGGCCTCACCCATCCTGTATCTTTACATGTCACTTTTTCTGCCAAGGTGTAGTATCTTACATTTGTCCTAGTTAAAATTAATTTTGTTAGTTTTAGCACAGCTCTAATCTGTTAAGGTCATTTTGAATTCTGATCTTGTCTCCTAACTACTAGCCCTCCTAAGTTGATGTCATCTGCAAACTTGATAAGCATGCCCTCTAAACCTTCATCCAAGTCATTCATAAAGATGTTGAACAGAACTGGGCCCAGGACTGAACCCTGCAACATTCCACTAGTCACTTCTGTCCAGGATGAAGAGAAATAATTGGGGAGCACCCTTCGGGTTCAGTTGCTTTACCGATTACAGCTCCACTTAATAGTAGCATTGCCTAGCCTACATTTGACTAGTTTGGTTATAAGAAGGTCACAGGAGACTTTGTTGAAGGCTTTACTGAAATCAAGACATGCTACATCTACAGCATTCCCTTCATCTACCAAGCTTGTAACTATCAGAAAAAGAGCTAAAATTGGTCTGGCATGAATTGTTCTTGAGAAATCCAGTTTGACTTTTACTAATCATAACATTCCTTTCTAAGTGATTGCAGACTGTCTCCTTAATGATCTCCGCTAGAACTTTTCCTGGTATTGATGTCAGGTTGACTGGACAGTAATTGTTTGGGTCCTCTTTTTTCCCTTCTTGAAGATAGGGACATTTGCCCTCCTCCCGTCTGCTGGGACTTTTCCTGTTCTACAAAAATTCTCAAATATTATTGCCAGTGGTAGTTATGTTAAAGGGATGGAAGATGAAATGACATTTCATAAAACTGAAAACAGCCTTATATGAAAACAGATTTCTAGTTTCAATGGGAAAAAAAATACTCTTGATGTATTTATGTTTGATTCTGTGTGATTATTATTCCAACCACAAAAGGCTAAGTAAGAAAGGTTCACAGACCAGGAAGGGCAAAAACACGAGGAAAACATGAAATATAAATTGCTCTTAGCATACCCTTTCACCCGGTGGGCCAGGCGGTCCATCGTTGCCAGCAGTGCCCTGAAAAATATCAATTTATTCAGAGATTGAATGTATGCTTCATTGAGAAGAAAATGTACCAGTAAAACTGAAACTGGAACAGATTCTAAGATTCTGACCAATTACCTTTGGACCAGGTTTTCCAGTTGGGCCTCTTGCGCCTCTTGATCCACGTGGTCCCTGTTGAGCAACAGAAGACATGTGTCTGATTATGCTTAGTGTTCATTGCATTTACTGAGCACTACATGCATAAACAAACTACAATTCAATTGATATGGAAATCATTATGATAATATTTAAAAGAGTGATGGGCAGAAATGCACAATACATACTGTTGGTCCTCGTTGTCCCCTTGGGCCTGGTTTGCCATGTAAGCCCTAGAACAGAAAGTTCATTCAAATTAATTATAGCATCTGGTGTGCTGCTTCAAAAGCCTGCTAGGATCAAAAGCTATATGCTATATCTGACTACCTGCTTTGCATTCAAGTTTTGATAAATAGCTTATTCAAATATTGATCACTTTTCTTGAAAATGCAGAACTACTTCTTGTATGGAAAAATGTAGAGTTCTCATTCCATGGCTGTTTCTGAAAGGCTCATAAGGGAGAAAGCTGCCATTAGGGAAGATAGAGATGAACACAACTTAATATTTCTCCCTGCAACTCATCCGTCCAGCCATTCTCCAGTCCCCATTATTTCTTGCTAAGATCAGAAATTAGCATGACAAGAACTCTTCTCTCCTTTCAAATGTCTTCAATGCAACTGGGGGTGCAAGCTCAATATGTGTAGAGGACATCCTTCTCCAACATGATCTCCATCACATGAAGAACTGTGTCGGCCCTTCTGTGATATGGCTTTTAATAACTCAACTCATTATATTTGCAAAAAATGTACTGCATCTACACAATTTGGATTGGTCACTTAAACGTGTCTAATTCCTCCTTAGCATTGTAAAACTCTGCCTTCTTGCCCATTGTTCTGAGCTTTGGGATTTGCTCCCTCAGCTCAAAATATGCTCCCTGTTCTACATTTTAAAGGCATATAGGTTAATCCTACAATTGAAACTGAAACTAAATTTCATTTTGCCTAAAATCAAAACCCATTAATTTCAAATCAGAAACATTATGAAATTTGGCAATTTATTCCTGTCCTTCTATTCCTTTGGTAATAATAATAATGACATGGCAAGAAATGTACTTTCAAAGCTCCAGTGGTTGGTGGGTTTTATGGCAGGAGGAAAGTACAGTATATATGCCCTAGGTTTATTTGCTACATTTACATCCTACTTTCTTCACTAAGCAGGCTCCAAGGCAGCTTCATTTGAGTCCAAAATTGAAAGGCATTATCCACAGTGCTGAACTCTGTGCCCAAAACAGAATCTGCATGTTGGAAAGCTCCTCTCAAGTTCATGCTAACATCCACAACCTCATTGTCCTATCCTTTGGAAAAGTCTCTTGCATAAACACCAGTGCAATTAATGGGAGATACCAGAACACTGTATTGTCCTTCATTCCAATAAGGTGTCCGCAGGAAAACTGTGATTGAAGTTATTTATTACTATTATTTCCAACATTTCTACCCCGCTCTTCTCTACCTCCGAGGGGGGACTCAGAGCAGCCTAACAAAAGGCACAATTGGATGCCAACATAATAAAATACAATATAAAACCAAAAACATACAGCATTAAAATACATTAAAATACAATTAACATTAATACATCATACACATTTTCTTAAGTTAAAAACAGTATTTCGTCCATAACAGGAGCATTGAGCCATATCCATCAACATGCCATTACAAATCCAGTCCAAAGTGCTGCATTGTGCTAATGTGCAAAAGCCTGGCCCCACAGCCAAGACTTCACTTTTTTCCTGAATGCCAGAAGGGATGGGGTTGATCGTATGTCACTTGGAAGCGCATTCCACAGACGGGGAGCCACCACCGAGAAGGCCCTCTCTCTCGTCCCCACCAACCGTGTTTGAGAAGTTGGTGGGAGCGAGAGCAGGGCCTCCCCGGATGATTTTAAATTACGAGGTGGGACATAGAGACTGATGCGTTCGGACAAGTAAGCTGGGTCAGAACTGTATAGAGCTTTAAAGGTCAAAACCAGCACTTTGAATTGAGCTCGGAAATGTACAGGCAGCCAGTGGAGCTGACACAACAGGGGGTGGTATGCTCCCTGTATGTAGCTCCGGTTAGTAATCTGGCTGCTACCCGTTGGACTAGTTTTAATTTCTGAACTGTCTTCAAAGGCAGCCCCACGTAGAGTGCATTGCAGTAATCTATTAGGGATGTGACCAGAGCATGAATGACCGTAGCCAGATCAGACTTCCCAAGGTACGGGCGCAGCTGGCGCACGAGTCTTAACTGTGCAAAAGCTCAATTAAGTTATGGATGACAGCAACTCAAAACAGCTATGTAGCCAGTGAGATGGGCATCAGTTTCAAAGCACTTCTTCAGTATAATCCAGTCATGCTCTCCCCATTTTCCTCACTTTAGCCTCTTTCAATCAAGACTGTAATTGTAAATCCACACAGCAAGCAAGGCAGGCTATTTAAGAGCACACTATCTTCTGGTACAAGAAAGAAGAGTTGGAGAGGAGCTTATTTAGAATCTCAAGAAATGGAAATGATAACTGACAATTACAAGTTTAAAAAGCCAATCTTAAATCCTCTGAATTGATGATGCAATGTATTGTACTTTATATGCCATGTACTTTATAAAATATCACAGTCTTAGGGAGAAGCTAGAGTTGGGAAGTAAAGAAATGCCCTTGCCCTCAATGAGAAAAGGGTTCTCGATATGTAAAAGTACCATCTAGTGGACATGGCCACCTAATATGAGGCAATATGGTTTTGTGTTTGATTTCTGATGCTTTTCTACCGAAACAAAATCATTTGTAGAATCCCTACCCTTTTGGTTTTCTACAAAAATGCTTTGTGTCTTGTGCACACATATACTACTCCACAACTTTCTTTTCATACTTTATATAAAAAGGGTTGAGGGGAATCTGAAAACACAAGTAAGCCAAAAGTTCTTGAAGGGAAGGATGCAGAAATAACCAATTTGGAAGAACTGGCTGAAGCAATGAAATTCAATCCAAGAGAGAAGAAGGTGTTTTGAGGAAATTGTACTAAAGATTAAGAGATGGGGCCTTGGGAAGAGAAAAGATCTAAGAGAGAAAAGATGGGGAAGACGGGCTTCTATGCAGAGAACTGAAGCAGATGGAGGAATAAATAATGCAACCAAGATTAATGTGAACTATATACGTGGGATAATGTCTTCTTTTCAGGTTATGTTGGTTTGCATGATTTATGCCCATAAGAGATGGTCTGGGTAAGAAACTCTAGGTGAGATACAAGGGTTTCTACTGGATTTGAGATAATATGTTTTTCAGTTAGTTAATCAATGAAGAATATTTGCTTTAGAATAATGAAATATCTGTATAAGGATGCTTCTGGCTATACTAAAATATTTGTTGTTAGATCTATGTATTTGGTAGATTTTAAATTATATTTTAACTGAACTGATTTAAGAATTGAATTTTAATATTTTAATATTTACAGTCTACGTTTTTTAAATTAAATTGTTTTTATGTTGTCAGCTGCTGTGGATCTGGGGGGAGAAGGATTGTGATGGTGGTGGTGATGATGATGATGATGATAATTGCCAAATACAAGGTTGTCTTACTATAAGAAAATAATCATTATTTGGTAACCACAGCAAGAATTTCTTTTGCAAAATTATGGAAACAAGAAAAAGTCTCAGATATTTAGAGGACTGGATTAACAAGTTTAAGGAAATAAAAGATATGGACAAATTAACTTTCTTGTTAAAGAGAAATGAAGGAAGACCAATAAAAAGTACAAATTGGGACCTCTTGAGAGAATATGGAAAAAAAGTCAATTGTAAAGACTAATGAAATATATAAGGGATAAAGAAAAAGAAGAGAAACAAATTAAGAGAAGACACAAGTTTGGAATGGAAGTCACAACACTATTTTTGTTTTTGCTTTTTTTAAAATTGATTTTTGATTTTTTTATTCCTCCTCTCTCTTTTATCTTTTTAAGCTTTTCCTACTTTTCTATACATATATTGTTCCCCCTCTTTCCATGATATTATTAACTCTATATACCGTATGTAAAATAAAATTTATTTGTAAAAGAAGAAGAAAGCAATCATTATTTGTCTTATTATAAGGAAGAAAGAATCACAATTCAACATGCCAGTATTGTAATGTTAAAGGAGAAATCTGGGCTCCTGTTATAGCCTGATTTAGTAGATGTGGGTGTGCTATATATGTCCATTAGAGAAAAACCACATATTTTTAAAGGATTAGGAATATCTTAATATTTATTGGTAAATAATGAGATTAACAAGTTGACTCTAGTTTTTGACAAGCTATTTTGCAGAAACATGTGGCTAGTATATTACTGGGGATTTCTAATGGAGAAGTTATTAGTATATTATATTTTTTATAATCTGAGAAGTTAAATTTTTGCATACTCTATCATGCATACTTTTTCTAATCTGTTTTTCTTTTTCTAGTAATGTAAAGAAAACTTTTTAATGTAACAAAGCTACTAATAAATAAAGAAACTTTTCTGTTGATCTTGTGTGAGATGCTTTGGGATCCTTTCTGGTGGAGAATAAGGTTTTTTAAATAAATAAAAGGATGATGTGAACATCACTTAGCACACCCAGTTCTGAGCTTTTGAAAAAGAGTCATGCGTGCAGCTCAGCTAAAATCACTCTTGGAGAAAATGAATACAGTTAAGGACCTTCCAAGGATGCTGGAAATACAATTACCTCACATTAATTTCATATCTGAAGTGATGAATCTGCAGACCTACTTTTGATTTAAATAAAATGGAGTGAGGGCAGAGTAATGGTAGACATTACTTCGGTTTTGTTTAATGGCACACTAAGCTACCATCAAGCACAATTTTCAAGTCATCTTTTTTCCCCCTTTGATGACTTCATCCTATTTCTACCACAAGTGATCAGCCACATCCAGTTGAGCTTTATGGATAGCAATGCAGTGACCTTCTAGCACTTGCCGACTCTGCGTTATATATTCCATCCACCCAAACCAGATAAACAAAGCAGCTCCATCTTGATTTTTTACTCCCATTTAAATATGAATTCTTTTGCATAGTTGCTTTAATTTTCCTGTTTCTCTCTCCCCCCCCCCTCTCTGTTTATATGTTAAATAAAAGAGTGCTGGTAAATTAGAATGCATAAAAGATTCTGGAGAAATTCCCCTGAGTAGAGACTGCAGGTTTGTTTGATAATTCACTGGAAATGGGAAGAGCTGTCAGTTTTTAACTACAAATGCCTCCACTGCCACCTGCTCCTCTCTCTCCTCCTCTTCCTCTTCCTCTGGTTTCTAACCAATATTCATGTGACTTACTGGAAATAGATCTGTGCCAGTAGTCAATGTACAATGTGGAATTATAATAAGAATACAGCACAAGTGAATCTTTTCCATTCTCTTTCTGAACAAGGCACAGACTGCCCCATGGAAGGCTATTCACTGGACCACGGACTCACCATCATAGATATACCACCACCTATGTCACTTTCAAAGATATGGGTTGTCCAAACTGCAAGTGGCAGAGTATGAGATGATCATTATTGACACTCTCCAAAGATTTAGGTGCTCTTACTGCCTATTACAGGGAAAAACAGTTGATTCCTAATCCATCTAAAACACAGACATGTGCTTTTCATCTTCAGAACAGACAAGCATCTTAAACTCTGAGGACAACTTGGGAAAGAATCCCACTGGAGCATTGCAGCACACCCAAATACCTGGGAGTTGGTCACATTCCGAATAGATTACTGCAACACACTCTACGAGGGGCTGCCTTTGAAGACAGTTCAGAAATTACAACTAGTCCAACGGGTAGCAGCCAGATTACTAACCGGAGCTACATACAGGGAGCATACCACCCCCTGTTATGTCAGCTCCGAGGCCCTGCTCTCACTCCCGCCAACTTCGCAAATGCGGTTGGTGGGGACGAGAGAGAGGACCTTCTCGGTGGTGGCTCCCCGTCTGTGGAATGCGCTTCCTAGCGACATACGTTCAACTCCATCCCTCCTGGCATTCAGGAAAAAAGTGAAATCCTGGCTGTGGGACCAGGTGTTTGCACACTAGCACAAGACAGCACTTTGGACTGGATTTTAATGGCAAGTTGATGGATATGGCTCAATGCTCTTTTTATGGACGGAACACTGTTTTTAACTTAAATGAATGTGTATGACGTGTTAACGTTAATTGTATTTTAATGTATTTTAATGCTGAATGTTTTTGGGGTTTTTATATTGTATTTTACTGTGTTTGTTAGGCCACTCTGAGTCCCCCCTCGGGGGTTGAGAAGAGCGGGGTAAAAATGCTGGAAATAAATAAATAAATAAATAAGTTGCCCTGGACCGTACTCTGACCTACAAGAAGCACTACTTGGATATCAAGCAAAAAGTGAGTGCTAGAAACAATATCATACACAACCTGACTGGCACAACCTGGGGATCACAACCAGATACAGTGAAGACATATGCCCTTGCACTTTGCTACTCTGCTGCTGAGTACGCATGCCCAGTGTGGAACACATCTCATCATGCTAAAACAGTGGTTGTGGCTCTGCATTATCACAAGTTGACTATGCCCTACAACACTGGATAAACTATACTGTTCAATCTGTATCCACCAGGAAGTAGCAGCCAATAATGAAAGAACCTGGGCAGTGACATCTCCGCCCTATCCCCTGTTTGGATATCAGCCAGCACGCCAATGTCTTAAATCAATAAATAGTTCCGATATGATAAATACAATAAATAAATTATCAACACTGAAACACAAGTGGTGAGATGTGTAGGCTTTTCTTCCTTTGGTGCACTGAAATATGCTCTTCTCGTGGTAGTCCCTTCTGCAGCCCCCAAACCTGATTCAGTGAGCTAGGAAACCCACTAGACCTAAATGTCAGGGAGCTGTAATGGCTACATGAAGGAGGCAAAAAGCTTCTCAGTGCCATGCTGGATTTAGGTCACTATGTAATGAACAACCACCCAATTTGTTCATCCTGTGAATTGACTAGCAGTGTGATCTTACGGTTCTGGCCCAGCCTACATGTCCGAACGTATCTCCCCTTATATCCCACCTCGAAATTTACGATCTTCCGGGGAGGCCCTGCTCTCGATCCCACCTTTGTCGCAAACAGGGTTGGTGGGGACGAGAGACAGGGCCTTCTCGGTAGTGGCCCCTCGCCTGTGGAACTCGCTCCCCAGTGAAATTAAATCAACCTCTTCCCTCCTTTCCTTTAGAAAAAAGCTAAAGACGTGTCTTTGGGACCAGGCATTTGGGTGATGTGGAGCAGCGGATGGACAAATTGAGTATGATATGGTTGTGTTAGCAGACTACGGATTGGTTTGGACAATCTATGAATGTGGAATGGGGATTATGTGGGTATTTTGATATATAACTGTTTTAATCTGCCTTGTTGTAATTTTGATATGTTGTTTTTTGTTTCTGTGTATGCTTTTGTTAGCCGCCCTGAGTCCCCCTTCGGGAGTAGAGAAGGGCGGGTTAGAAATGAAATAAATAATAATAATCTTCCTATTCACAAGCCACATTATGAAGAATGTAAATCATACCCTTGCACCTTTCTCTCCATTAGAACCTGGGAATCCTGGGAAACCTGTGGAGCCCTATAGAAAAAACACAAACATTCAGGTTACTGAAAATTAAATAAATTGATAGTAACAGACATTTCACATATCATTAACTCACTACAGACTATAATAAGAGTGATCATGGTTTTGGTCGATTTATTAACTACCTGGCCAATTGCAAAACATTTTATACTGCACCAGTAGTTACATCAGAGAAGACATGTTTAATTGGGAAACATCCATGACTATGTGGCAACTATAGCACTGAAAAAATCCTATAAGAAAGTAGAACAGAAAAACACATGGAGAAGGCATCTGTTGAATTAGATTATTGATCCATTTAACTCCACAGAATCCATTTTGACTGGCAGAACTTTTCTGGGTTTCCAACAAGGGTTAATTTATATCTATAGCTATACCTGGAAATGCCAGGGGTTGAACCAAGGGCCTTGCCTATGTAAAGCACATGCACAGTCACTCAGGTTCATGTAAGTTGTACAAAGTGCATTACATTATGTCCTATATTAATCTGATGGGACATCATACTTATCAATATGAAAATCATTATTGGCAGCTGGTGTCTTGTTAGCTTACCATAGTTCTTCAAGTCCGGAATGCATTAAAAACATTAACAGTGGAATCATTTTAATACATCTATATCTTGGGTCATTTCATTAAAGAAAAGTCAATGAATCAAATAACAGCAATAGATAAAAATCATATATACAGGATAAATCTTTCATTATCTATCTGCATGGTCTGGACAACAGATAGCAACCAACAAGGATAAATTGCAACAATATATTAAAAAAAGTCAAAAAGGGTGAGACATTTTTTGGTAAAATTCTAATGCATGAAACTGCCATACTAAATTAATTCATTCAATCCAACATTGGCTGCTCCACAGGTGGTAAAAGTGTGATCCTCCAGATACTACTAATGAGACTGCGACTCTCATACGTTTTAGCTAGCATAGACAACAGTGCTTTACTCCTGTACTTGTTCTGCCTCAGGAAGATGATACATTTTAATTATGCATGATGATGACCAAAAGGTAAAGGAGTACCCAAGGGCCCCTGAGCTTGAGGAGTATCCATATAAAGTTCCTCCAACCTCACTAATCCCTCTTTGGGCAATTTTTGCTGGAAAGACTGTCCTCTACCTTGCTTCTGCTACCTGGCACTAAACTTTACAGAGATAATGGAATCTATTTCCAAATATTCCTAGGTGCAAGTTTTGTGTTCATTCTGATACTAAATATTTGGTTACAAAGCAAGAGATAGAAGGGAAGGGAAGCTGAATTCTCCATATCTTTTAATATGTATGGTCTTTTGAATTTTAAACTGGTATTTATTTCTAGGCCCTGAAGGAGACATAAGGGGAAACATGTTGGGCCTGATCCAAAATAAAAAAGTCATTAACTGACACTGGGATATTTATCCCCCTCTTCCATTTTTTTCTTGAGAATCCCATGTTAATGGTATAGTGAATCTTCTCTAGATATTATTCTGAAGCCAAAAGAACTCCTCAAGATGCTGGCAGTGCAACCATTCAGCACCATGGATAGCTCATCTACATTTCAAATTAAAACCTGGTTTCACCATCTAACTGAAATGGGAGCCATCAACTGTTATAGCTTTTGGTTTCTTCTTTCTACATCCCAGCATTTTCTATCTACCTTCTTTGCCAAATATGAAGGCTGGACCTCCTTCTCACAGGGTTATAAGTAGCACATGATAAAACTTCACATTTTCCACAACAAGTCTAGACTATGCATCGTCTGCAATAATTCCTAGAAATCTCATTTATTTTCTCTCTTTTCCTGATTGTTTTCACTATGAATTTCTGTAGCACAAACTTAGCTTTGACATAGGAAGATCCTATATAAGGATTTGATATAGGGAAAACCCAGAGAGTGGAAAAGACTACATGCCAGATCCATTTACTTTCTAGATACTGGAGATTAAAATCATAGGATGTATTTACTTAGGTTTCACACACCACACACACACACACACACATCATCCAAATGCCTCAAAGAGAGACCACAATGATTACTCATTTCTGCAACAAAAGATGTTTTATATAAATGTTCTAATAATGATTGTTAAAATATAAATAGAAAAAATGGAAGGGAAAGAACTCATCTAGTGAGAGACAGGTTTTGCACACCTATTCTTTTAAGTAGTAGTACTTTCTGATTTGAATAGAAATGATTGTAAGCCTCGCTATTTAGATATTTTAGAAGCACATACTGTTATAAAAGTACATAATGTTTCAGAAATGTTAAAAAAGAAATAAATGAATATATAACAATATAATACAGTGTTGCCTCACTTATCGCAGGGGTTCTGTTCCAGGGACCCCTGCGATAAGTGAAAAACCGCAAAGTAGGGACACCCACTACTATCTCCCTTCCTTACTCTCTCGCTCTCTCTGTCTCACACACATGGGCAGCAGCAGGAAGAGGGCACGGGGAGAAAGGCAACGGCTAAAAAACGTGAGGCAGGCTAGAAGCAGCTGCTGGCTCAGGCCCTCAAGGGGTTGGAGGGGGGAGGAAGCCCCTCGGCTGAGGGCCTGGCAGGGGCCGAAGGAAGAGAAGGCCCAAGCCCTCTCATGAGGGCTAGGAGGGGTGAGAGGCCCCACTAGAGGCCTTGACGCAGCCTAGAATCTGCAGGCCCTACCAGGGCTGGGTGCCCTGGCTGGGCCGCTGCAAAAAAAAAGAAAGAAAGAAAAAAGGGAAAAAAGGGGAAAAAAAGAAAGACCCAATGGAAAAACAGGCCAAAGGCCTGAAGCAAAACCTGTTGCCATTGCTCACTGCCACGCTGCTTCCTGCTGCCGAGAATTCGCCGCCGCCAAAGACTCCTTCAGTTGAAGCAGGCACGTTGCCTGCACTGACCCCAGAGCAGTCTTTTAAAGATTCCTTCCCCATGCGGCAGCTTTAAAAGGCTGCTCTGGGGTCAGCACAGGTACCATGCCTGCTTCAACTAAAGAAGTCTTCGGTGACCACAAATTTTCGATGGCAGGAATCAGTGTGTCAGCGAGCGACCGCAACAGGGTTTTCTTCAGGCCTTTGGCCTGATTTCCATTAGGGCTTTCTTTCTTTTTTGCGGTTGCAGTGGCCCAGCCAGGGCACTTGCCTCTCCTCTCCTCTCCTCCCTCCGCTGAAGGAAAGAAAGGAAAGGCCATTCAAGGCTGGAGGGAGGGAGGACTGAGGAGGAAAAACTTTCCCGCCACATAGGGGCCTTCTGGGTAGAAGAAGCTCCCTGGAGACTCCATGGCCGGAGGGAGGGTAAAACCCATGAAATAGCGAGTCCACGATAAGTGAACTGCGAAACAGTGAGGGAACACTGTATAGTGAATTCTCATGTATAGAATACTAGTTTACTAACAAAGGGAATTGATTTCAATGGAAAAGAATATTGAAAGAGTACTGGATACAAGAAGATATGACAACAAGTGTTGACACCGGATGACAAAAAAATAATATATCTGCTTTGCAGTAGAGGACATTTGGAACTTTAAAAATCTTAGATGATGTGTATAATAATACTTGTGTGGAATATATGGATGTAACAACTATAATGTGTGTGTATGAATATTCTTTTATCTCCCTAAACCACTGTCTCTTCTTTAGTGATACAGCAGATATTTATATAACTCTAATCTACTAACCAGAGCTCCACAACCCCCAGCCCCTTTTATTTTTATATTTTGGTGTGTGAACAATATTATGTTTAAATATTTTTTAAAAAAATCTTTTCCCAAGGCTGGTGTACTCAGTGGAGTGGACAGAGGGATTATGAGAGTACCTGTCAACTTCTGCTTCTACTGATAACATTTTGCCTTTTGACGCTGGAGCAAAGAACTGTTCTGGGCCACACCGACATGGCCCTGGTATTGCAGCCAAGCAACACAGAAAGAACATAAGACTGTGAGGCTCACCGATGAAATCATAGCACAAAACCTGAAGCTTGCAATATAATTTAATGGCCACATACTTTTCAAGGGTTTTCAACATTTTCAAACCTCTTGAAAACATTAAGCCATGAACACTGCCTAATTTCAGTTTTAATGTAATGAAGATTTGCTTAATAAAATTCACAATGACACCTCTGTTTCGGGGGGGAGAGGCCACAGATTTTCTTTGAAGTATGTCGTTTGTGTTCATACTTTGAATAATGGAAGATCTCTTTGATCTTAAGAAACTGCCTGAGAGTTTTGAAGCAATGGCAGTGAAAAATAAAGAAAAAGAAGATGGAAATCTCAGGTGTTAAGGTTAAAAAAGCAGGTGCATCAAAGCCCTACGTTTGAAGATGAATATTCTTGATGAATACGTTCCATGGCAATAGCAGTATATCACATTAATACAGACTGTTGCCTTAAAAAAAGACAAAAAGTTCACCTGAAGAAAATGAAAGGAGATCTATAATAAACATGGACATCTAATACTTTAAAGGGCCTTAATATTATCTTTCCATTTAATTTTTTAACAAAAAAACCCCACTAATAATTTTTAAAAACTTGTGCTACCTTTCATGCAATGAATTAGCAAGCATATCACACAGGACCAGGTAGTTATTCAGGATAGATGTCCTAGCAGATGGGTCTATGGTTCCATCTGTATCTATCCATCTATTTTATGTGCTTTAAAGATGTAACACTGACTCCTTTTTAACAGCAGTTAACTAATTAAAAATCTGAACTGAGAATGTGTGGTTCAACTATCTTTTTCTCTCTGAAGTGTTTTTCTTTCTTCCTCCACAGGATGAACTGTGATTAGGGTTCGTGTTCATCAAGGTCTAAAATACGAATGAATCTAACTCTCAGATTCTCCTATTCATTACCACAGATAATTATAACAGAATGTCCTGGAGGATCGCGCTAGAAAACAATCACTTAAATGACCAGGCCACAGTCATCTCGAGACTGGACTACTGTAACACCCTTTACATTGGCCATCCTCTGTCGGTAATCCGGAAATTTAAGCTGGTGCAAATCGCTGCGGCCCGACTACTGGTTTGTGCGGCACTATCGTGCCATATCACTCCAGTCCTACAGCGATTGCACTGGCTCCCCATCGAGTACTGGATTGCCTTCAAAGTGCTGGTGTTAACCTTTAAGGCTTTGCATGGCCTGGAGCCAGTGTACCTGAAGGACCACCTATCCCTGCACATTCCCCAGAGACCAATACGGTCCATGGATCAAAACCTATTGGAGGTTCCATCACTTAAGATCTGCCGCCTGTCCTCGACGTGGCAGCATACTTTCTCTGCAGTAGCGCCTACCCTTTGGAACGCCCTCCCAGAGGAGGCTTGAGCAATAACTGATCTACAGGCCTTCCAGAGGGCCTGCAAGACCAATCTCTTCAGACAGGCGTTTAACCTTTAAGGCTGTTAAATTCCACTCTTGCCTCAATCTGTTTTATTATGTTTTTAACTATGTTGTGATTATGTTGTTCACTGGTGTGAACCACCCTGAGCCTCGTTGGGAAGGGTGGTATATAAATCGAAATAATAAATTAATTAATTAATAATCAGAATATATGCAAAATGGTATAGAGGATCTGAGTACTACAGCTGGTCCACCATACTCGCAGTTTTCATTATTGTAGGTTCAGGGAGCAAAGCAGTGTTGATGTCAGTCACTCATACTCCCAAGGTCTGCTGATTTGTAGGTCTGGTGGTAAGGAGTACAGTTTTTTCAGCTGCTCCTTCCCCAAACCTGCTTTATAGACTGGAAGGAGGTTGGTATATTCATGGCCGCTGCTCTGCTCTATGCAGACTCTGGGTAGATGGTCTGGAGTTAGTCGTTGTTTATCCAACTTGGTGGGGGTTCTTCACTTTTAATCCCCAGTGTACTTCATGCTTCTGGAAGTCATATCTGAAGCATTCAACATGGAAATCTATTTAACATGACTTTCCTGGGGGTTAAAATATTGTGACTAAACTCCTAGGTTCCTATTTGGATATGCTTACGGCAGGAATGGATGACTATCAGAGTCTAGGAGGCCACAGTATTTATACAGAGGAACACAGAGGGCCACATCTTATGACTATGCAGCATATCTACTTTGTTTTTATGTCATCATCTCTGAAAAAGCCTTTATACAACATTTAAAAAATACTATACTTTGCATACCTCAGGCTTACTGGGACAATACCAGAAAATGTGGATTGCCCATTCTAATTTAGCATTTTTGCATACACGTGTTCCATCCTCTGGTTTCCCTACAAATCATATAAAGCTGTCACCCTTTTACAAAGGGATGACTCCCAAATGCAATGGTAAAAGCACATATTGTTGCCTCAGGAGCGCAATACAGTGTGTAAGATGCAACTTAAACAGACATCTTTTTCAGGAAACAAATTTAAATGCTAAACGAGAATGGGGAGTCTTCAAAGTTTTTTCTGTCTTTTCTATCATTCTAATGAGATCTGTTCCTATGGAAGCCCATGTACTTTGTACACAAATAAAAGTTCAGATGAATAGCAGTCTCCTCTCCCTTTTAACTTATGCTTTCCTTTCTAGACTTGTAAGGCAGACAAACTTATAAACTAAAAAAAGATGCCCAATGCATCTACTAAAAGACATACAAATATTATTAGTTTATAGGTGACAACCCAGATACAGAGATCATTATAATATTGTTTGAATACCTTATGGGTGAATGATTTTTACAAGTAGAGGCACAGCTGATGTTTATACTAAGCACATAGTTTGTCATCCATTTATAGAAAAGTGAGACCTATTAGGGTAATTCTTACAGTCTTCGAGCCAACAAGAAACTCCCATGATGTGCACAATGTTCAAACTATTTTTTCTTAAGGGAAAATGTGTTTTTATGAGACCTCCAGGAACTACAGATTTTGCACACTGTAGGAATGCAGCTTCCTCCTCTTTACGCATACAATAAACCCTCTCATCAAAAATGGAAAGAACTGTCCTATATCCATGTGTCTTATGATTTATAGGTTTGATGTGACAGGTTTGATGTGACAGGAAAGAAGGCTGGGGAAGAACTGAACTGTGGCCCCAGACCTGCAAAGGCTGCCTACCCCAATTTATTTCATCATTGTGATTTAGAATGGGGCAGTGCCATATCTTAACTTCATAGCTGTATGGCTCTGAAAACAACTACCTTACTATCAGAATGATTAGGGTGGATGAACTGAACCAAACTGAATTATTAGATCACCTCCTCATTTGGTAAAATGCAAGCCACATGTGGACTTCATTATTGATACAATATAACTTCTCATTCAGGATTATGAATGCAACATCTGGACTTAATTACAGATACAATATAACTGAATATGGATGCTTACCACTTGCTTAAAACTGCTACCCCACATAACTCAAAAAAACCCTTAACACTCCCTTAATACTCCATCCAATACTGATATTTAGAGAACAAATTTACCTTTGGTCCTTGTCTTCCTGGATATCCTGGTAATCCTGGAACACCAAGCTTGCCCTGTAGGTAAAGAAGGGGAAAATAATAGTTTTTCACTTGATTCATGGTGTTCAAATTAAAATTCACTCAATACTCCATCCATGCCCAAAGAATGGCAATTACATAATTTATCAAATTAGACCCGAATCCAAAGAGTTATCAATCCTTTTAGGTACACTAATTTTCCCCTCACCTCTAATTAAGGCCCTGTCTACACTGATCATGTAATGCAATTTGAAGCTAGCTTCCAACTGTGGTGGCCAAAGAGCAAACTCCCACAAAAGTGCGCTAAAGAAATCCCTTAATGTACCTTGTGTACCTTAGTACCTTGTAGATCTGTATTTACCATCCAGATCTCAAACTGGTTCGAGGATTTCATATGCAATCATCTGCATAGTGAAACCACTTTCTACAATACTGGTTTGAAACTGCATTAAATGGTCACTGTAGATGAGGTGTAAGACATTAATAGACCTTTTTATTTCAAAAACTCTGTGAAACCCATTTGATCAATAAAGACGATAAGAGGGCGAAAAAAAATACATGCATATGTTAGGGTGAATGTAGCTTGTTCAGGATCATCTCAAGTCTTGCAATTTCTGGGTCAAAATTTGTGACCTAGGAATAGTCTTTGCTAATATGATTAAGAATTACACCTAATGTTTAAACTTTACTATCTAAGAAATAACAGAATGGAGCTAATCTCCTAGTAGAACTAATATATGATATATTTCTTTTTTTTCTGTGACCCCTTCTTATATTGTGTTTTCTTATTATAGGATATTTAAGAGAATCAGTCAGGAAATTAAAGGAAGATTTAGCAAAGAATATAAATATACAATATCATAAGATTAAAAAGCTGAAAAAGTCACCAACACTCCAAAAAAAATTGGTGCACCTTCAATGCTATGATCTTTTAATAGCAGTTTCTTATCTATGTTTTATCTGTGTTTTATATGTATCCTTTCTTTTTGCTTGCTTTTCTTTTCTTATATCACTTCAGTATTCTGTAATATCTTTCATTTTATATTTTATCCTAAAATCTAATAAAGAATTATTTTCCAAAAAAAGAAAAGAATTACACCTAAAGTTCCAACAACAAATTATTATAGCTCATTATTATAGCTCCCTCCCTCTCCCTCTCCCTCCCTCCCTCTCTCTCTCTCCCTCCCTCTCTCTCTCACACACACACATACACGTGTGTGTGCACTCACAAATAAATGTTCCAGTTTGAAAATTAAGAGAGTATGCTTAGCTAAGGGGGCTTTGACAAATGTGAAATTAATAGATTACTCTTGCTCTTTCAAAGAAAACAAGATAAGGAACACTAAGACCAATTCTACAGGACTACAATATGTGGGGCAGAACTGGCATGCAAAATGCCAGTTCTGGCTGCATTGTGGCCCAACAGGGACACCCCAAGGCATCTTAGCTGTGGGAGAATGTTCCTACTGTCCAGTCACACTGACGTCAGTTTGGTGTCACTGGGCAGGGGGCTGAATATCATTCTGTTTTCCATACTATTCCTGCCAGAGAAAAGGAGGGAAAGGCACCTACATGATATACAGCTTCTTTTCCTAGTTCCATGCCATCCCACATGCCCGGGCCTGTAAGCTGACGAGACACCCACTGTCAATTCTGCATAGGGATCAGTGGTGGTTTCTGCACTTCCCAGATGCAAGAGAAAGCCTAATCTTGGTGTAGGATTCAGGCTTTATACTGCATTTTTTAAACTTAGGAAAGAGCCACATTAAGTGGCTTTCCCTGGATTAAATCAGGTCAATCTGCATACATTCTATAGATGCCTGCAGGTTGATATGATTCCACACTGACCTAAATTGTCACTTTAGATGTGCCTTAATGTATTTGCTTCTAGCCTGAAAGTGAATGCAGAACAGAGTGAAAGGTGAACCTTGGATCCACCCAAACTGGAAAGAAAAGAGGAAGCAAACAAATACATAAGACTCCTTGGTGAGATTCTGCAGGTTGCAGCAAGAACTCAAAGAATCATGGTAAACTGGAACAATAAAAAAGATTTTGCACACAGTCCTTTCCTCTTGTCCATCCAAATTGGATTATCTGTATCCTATCTCCTCCTTTTGGGAACAGAGTTGTTGGCAGCACTTCTTTCACTTTCAGACATAAAAAGAAATGTCCCTAATTCTGAATTAATTGCATTGTCATGTAGTAGAATCTGACTAATGACATGTCAATATGACATACCATGCTAGCAAAGTAAGTGCATTTTAGCAAAGATCATATTGTCAGCAAATTTGCAATATACTGTTATAGATTTTTCCCCCTGAAGTGCTGGAGTATCACTGTATGTCAACAAACAGGCATGAAAATCTAGGAATGTATAGGAATGTTTCACCTGTCTACAATGTCCTCTTCTGTACTGAAATATTCGTTTTACTAACAATCTAGATTTTGGGTCCACTTATTAAAGGGTAGACAGAGCTAGACATGGTTTAGCAAAATAAAACTAGCTAGGGAATTTCATTCTAGTCTCTACGGCTGTATTTATCAAACCTGGAGGAAAGAACTAATAAAAACCAAAACTAATAAAATATAGCCTATTGATCTGAAGACTATGCCTCCAAGATATAAAATTGAATTCTACACACAATTATGTCACTTTACTAGTGTGATCTAACATCCCAAATCAACAGAAATAGGGGCAGGCAACGGGGAATTTGTTGCTCATGTAAACAAAACATTTTTCTATTCCAGGTGATTTATAATAATTTTATTATAATTTATCCTAACTTTGCTGCTGCGATTAGCCCTAATCTTTTGGAAATGTCTGTAAGACTTCAAACCTACACTTTTGAAATTGTTACACCGAATTAATGAACATTTAAAGATGAAAAAGGGTGGCCTAAATGAGAACTACACACACACACACGCACACACACACACACACACACACACACAGAGAGAGAGAGAGAGAGAGAGAGAGAGAGAGAGAGAGAGAGAGAGAGAGATTGTTGCTGAAAATATTGTCATAGATGTTATAGTTAGTGTGGGAAGACCTTTGTCATACACAAACTTTGTGTATCTTTCAAAGTAATTGATTAAAAAACCCTTTGCAATGCTATATTTTAATGAAAAGTTAATCAATCAAAAAACATGGATTGGATCCAAAGCTGCCCCTCCAGCACCTTTTGAGTCAATCTATAATAGATGATAAAGCTATCATTCAACAAGGTTAAACGAAAACCAAGGATCTTATTCCATCTGTGGAAAAACATTTGGTGATGCAGGCCTTCTCTGGCTGCTAAATAGTATTTCCTCCTTTTGTTTATATCATGGCTACAGATGCATCTTTAACTATTGACCATTACTTACTTTTTATCTTGCACTTAATGTTTGCTTGATAATTTAAATGGAACATAAGTGAAAATCAGTGGGATATAATGGTTTGGTACTGGACCAGGATTCTGGGAAACTTCAGTACAAAACCCATTGAAATCCATTGGGTCACATTCTCTCAGCCTTGGGCAATGGAAAACCTCTCTGAACCTCTCATATTTTGGAAATCCTGTGATATGTTTGCCTTAGGGCCACCGTAAGTTAGAAAAAACTTTAAAGCATGCAAAAAGAGCAATAATAACAACAGCAACAGATACATCTAATAAATAAATCGAAGTACTGAGGATCTAGCAACCGCTCCCTCACATATAATTGTACAAGTAAATGTTTAACTCCTGTAGAACCTATGTATTCTAGTATTTTGAAAACTCACATTCAAATTATTTTGTACACATTCACAAAAGAGAAGAGCAGCTTCCCCCTTCCATTTATATCTATTTGCATCCAATTCTACATTTGTCATCATATTTCTATACCATATGCACAGATGGAAGAAGATGAATAGGAATTTGCCTTTTCGGGGGAGGGGGTCAGAATTGATAGTCATTTATCCTATTTTTAATGGAATTGGGTTTTAATTTTAATTCAGTCATGAAATTCCAATTATGCTTTCATTCATCCATAATTATAATATTGGCTTTCTTGATGCATGACCTTGTTAACAGCTGGCAGGATGTCTTGCAACATTGTGGGGGCCATTAAATTCCTGCACAGTTCCCAAAAGTTAAGTGAAGCTGAAAGGAATGCCTTCTGGAGTGAGTGACCTGACTTTTGACGTATTTTTTATGATACCTTATAAAGGCCACCAGCATCAAATAATTAACAAAGTACTTTCCTTCTCTTTTCAAAATTCTAGGTCACTGACTGGTTTTTCTCAGAGGAACCCTGAGAATGACTGAAAGATAGGAGTAAAAATCCTTACAAACAAATATCAAGCTGACCTTCTTGTAAAGCAGAAATGTACTTGAATGAAAACTTAAATGCATAACGACAGTAGCTTGTGTCCAGAAATGACAGGGCATGTGAAAGTAACTTGAGAATGGTGAAAGAACACATTAAGCTCATACACGTGGTTCAAAGAAGAGCCACAATCTAGCAAGCGTCAATTAAGATGCTTATATTTCCAAGGGTTATGTGTATACACACTTATATAAGGTTGTGTATACTCAGCACCACCATCTTTTCTTGCTGTTGAGTAGTGTTTCTCAAACTGTGCTCCTCCAGATGTTTTGGACTCCAGCTCCAAGAAATTCCAGCATCCTTACCAGCTGTTAGGAATTGTGGAAGCTGAAGTCCAAAACATCTTAAGAACACAGTTTGAGAAATTCTGTTGTAAAGGCTGGGGCTTCTAAGGGCTTTGTTTTACATCTAAAATATTGACAGTTTTTGGAGAAGGAAGCCCCTCCAGATCACCATGTGTCATTTACATGCAAAACAAAGCCCCTAGAACAGGCCTAGGCAAACCTCGGCCCTCCAGGTGTTTTGGACTCCAACTCCCACAATTCCTAACAGCCGGTAGGCTGTTAGGAATTGTGGGAGTTGGAGTCCAAAACACCTGGAGGGCCGAGGTTTGCCCAGACCTGCCCTAGAAGCTTCCACACCAAATAAGCAGCCTTTCTAAACCTTTTACAGCCAGGAAAGAGTGCCACGATCATATCTCCTCCATTGGATGCTTAATATTAGTGGACCTTGAGTCCACAAGGCGGGATCGCTGTGGAGACTGCTGCTGAGATCACAGATGGTCTCCAGTGCCCCACACCTCTAAAGATCCAGACTTTAGTGAAAGGTGTGGATCTTTGGAGGGATTGTTGTAACCTGGAATAAACCTTGATTACCAGGTTTATTCTGGTACAATCTGCATTATCATGAGGCGTTGGTTGGACACCTCATTATAATGTACCCCTTCAGTGTAGATGTGGCCCAAGTCTAAACTACAAACATATATACATAAATAAATTTTAAAACTGGATTTCATTTGTTTTTCGCTTTCTCGATAATTTAGTACATTTTCTTCCACCTTCTGTCCCACAAATAGTTGATGTCTGGTTATTTTAACATTAGCAAATACATATTTCAACAATTTATATTTTCAAATGTACACCGTTATCACTTCCTATGCATGTAGGAGTTGACACAATGTGAAAAAGAGGCCGAGGTATTTTGTACATAATATTCATTTTCTCCTGACGTTGTTGAGAAAACACACATATGTGACCCACATATGTTGTACAAGCATGTTCTACAAAGAATTATATTTGGACAACATGGAATTTTAAAATGGACTAGTGGTCCCTGTTGCATCTGCCTTTTCTAATTTAGAACATAGTATTACAGTAGAAAATCCTCATTATTTCATAATTATGTACTGTTACTGCATTACCAACCTTTTCTCCAGCCTGACCAGGTCCACCTGAGTCCCCCGTTGGGCCTGATCGACCTTTTGGTCCTTCCGGGCCATCTTCTCCTCTAGGACCTAGAGGACCAACTTCGCCCTTTAAAAAATGTTTTGTAAATATAGTATATAAATATAGTGCCTGTTTCTATGAAATGAAGGTGTAATTAACATTTAATAACATGAATGTGTGAAAGGAGAAGAAAAACAGGACCTTAACTGAAATCCAGAAGCTTGCCAAATTAACTCCTTCAATTTTACTTAAATTATTCCCCCAAGAAAAGGATTATTGGCAGCACTCTCAACATTTTTTTACATCAAATAAATAAAGTATTAATTGGTTCTGGTTGAAATATCTCAAAATGTGACAGTATTGTGGGGAGAGATATCAACCATCAGCATGTTAGAGACATGGCAAGTTCCAGCCCATGCGCTGTAGCTGAAAAGCCAAGGTGGTTTCATCATTCTTTTTACCAACAAACACACACATTTCAGGTTTAACTTTCCATTGTTCATAGTTTAGTGCTTCCTTAACTTAAAATAATGATTGCCAATCATATCTAAAAGGTGTCTGTGAATTTGAAACATATATGATTTATATAAAAAGTTATCTATACTCATGGCAATTGACGATGTTTTTGTCTCAATAGTAAAACACCCATAATTGCATCAGAAATGTATGCATTTTTGTGGAATAGTGGATTTTATTTTACAAAGACTCTTTGGGTTCTAGGTGCACGTTTGCATGGAAGTGTGTCAACATGACTCAGGTTCAAAAAAGCTTAGCTCACTGTTAGATCTGCCTTCACTGTAATGTGTTATCATACTGAATGTTTTAACTTTTTCCTGAAGCAATGCATAACAATGAATCCATCCATTCATCAAAGAGAAAGAGCCATATTTTGGCTGAGTTGTAAGTCTACTTCAAGAACCTCCTGAACTCATCCACTGACGGGAAAATCTGCCCACTATCTGCATAAGACTTCATCTTCATTAGCAAAGCTAGTTTCTGTTTCTCAGACTTTTGGGGACTGGGCTTGAAAGAGAGAGGTACATATGTGAATGAGAGAAGGAGAGGGGGGAAGGGGACTTACTCTGTCACCTTTAAGGCCCATGTCACCTTTAAACCCAGGGAAACCATCTTCACCCTAAAACAAGAGGGAAAATATGTTGCATTTGTATTTATAAACAGAATGGGAATATTAAATTATTTATTTATTCATTCGTATTTGTTCACCGCCCCTCCCAATGGCTCGGGGCGGCTCATAGCATATCCATAAAACCACAGCAAGAAACACAACATATCCATAAAATCACAGCAAACCACAGCTAAAAAGCTAAAACCACAATTAAAACAGCAGATACAATTTGAATGAATCCATGAAAATAATATACGTTGCAACCATAGTTATTTTGGCTCTAAGTCTCAATAATTTACACTACTAAAGTTGGATCATAACATGCCAAATAATTTTAGCATGTCAGTTTTTCTATCAGAATAAAAACCCCTTATTGCCATAGCTGAATTGAATTACATTTGAGCATTAAATGGGAGAGTGAATAATGAGAAAGGTGCTTAAGGCAACGGGCAAATTCATTTTTAAATTCATCAAAGAAACTTTTCATTACAACATTGCTCTTCAGTATTACAATGCCCTCCTTATATTTTCAGAATTAGAATTTTGGGCAGATCCTCCATGAGACAACTCACATTCAAAGGTCAACTAGGATGTGCCCCAAATATGCTAGCTAATCATTCAAAGTTGATTAGCACGGTCATATTTCTTTTGTGTCAGTGATGTCATCCTGATGGCAAAGATAGGAACTGGCAGATTGGGAAATCAAACTTCTTTAGTATAGAACCCTCAGATAATTTTGAATGAAGCCTAAACTTCAGAGTACTGATCCAATTCTAAGAACCATTTTTTCTACATCTATTCAGATCATGTTGATAGCTATGGGGACTTTATCACAAGAGTCTAGCAGAGTGGAATTTCTGCAGGATAATAGTATCTGTGGCCAGTACTTATCACACAACACTATGTCGGCCCTATTGCTTTGCATCCCATCTGTTAGTGCAGTGCACCTTTTCACTGATGGTTAAAACCCATCAATGGCTCTTGATCCCACTGCCCCTCCATTGCTGATTTCTGGACTACTGTTCTTCTGCAGTAGCTCCAATATCAGTGGGAATTACACTCCTCCTCTCCCTGCTTCCATATTAATCAGTTAAAAAGAAAGTATGCCATAGAGCAGAAAAGCAGGGTTATGGGGCTCATGTGGAAGACAGATCTCAGGACCATAGACTGCCCAAGCAATGCTGTTGCCTTAATGCAAAGAAGCGTGTTAATGAATGTTTTAAAATCAGTAAGTTTCCATTCCCTACACTAATTAAACTGTAGCAAGACAAAAAACTAGTGTGTATAAGGTCTAGCATCAGCAGCAAATGCACAGAAGATTGGCCCTTGGATGCAACTACACTACTTGCATCTACACTGCAACTACACAGACCCAAGTAAGATTAGTGCAAGCTGTCTTGTTGTGGAGTACATTGTATTTGGCCTGGACAAGCTTGTAATAGAGGCGTGAACTGAAATGTCCACAAGCTTCTCACTGATTTATAAAGAAAAGTCAGACTGCTTCCTGTCAGTTGAGGATATCTGGTATGAACAACTGACAGTAAGTACTAGTTGTTTTTAAGAAAACATCAAGAAATTTGCATTCATCTGTTCTAAAGAACTGTTTGTCTTGCATTCCCCTCTAGTCAGAAACGTCTTACTTTCCATCACTAAAAAAGCTTTTTACTTTTTGACAAGACTTTAAAAAACCAAACAAACAAATGAAATAACCTTGTCCCTCTGTACAGCAACCAAGGCCTCATCTGCATTGGCATATGCAGTCTCAGAATGCAGTTTAACTGCACTGAGTTGTATTATGTGGCAGTGTAGACTCATATAACTGCATTCTGAAACTGCTTTATATAGCAGTTTATGTGGGACCTAATGAATGTTAAATATTATGGGTGGTTGATCTTGGATTAGGAGGGACGCCCCTCCTTCCCTGCCAAGATCTAAACGCGCCAAGGCTTGGAGTGGATTAGATCTTGGGAGGGAAGGAAGAGCGGACGCCCCTCCTTCCCTGCCAAGATCTAATCCGCGCCAAGGCTTGGCGCGGATTAGTTCTTAGCAGGGAAAGAGGTGC
Organism: Anolis apletophallus; assembly: GCA_030556195.1. Lineage (NCBI taxonomy): Eukaryota > Metazoa > Chordata > Lepidosauria > Squamata > Anolidae > Anolis > Anolis apletophallus. Next base: position 128,476,109 of record JARBWK010000005.1, read on the forward strand.
GGAGGGCATCCCCTCGCGTCCTCGTTCCCTGCTGAGAACTAACTCCAAGATCCAGGCTCTCCCTCCGCTTGTGAGTGAGAGCCTGGGGAAACGAAGGAAAGCTCAAGCGGGCTGCTTCCAAAGCGCCCGCTTCAGCTCTCAGCTGGCGAGAGGAGAAAGGAGGGTGCTGCTGCCCTCCAGTCTCCTCTCACGAGTTGAGAACTGAGGAGGGGAAAAAACGACCTAATAACGTGACCTTTACAAAAAATGGCGATCCGGGGTTCGGTTTTGAAACTTCACTTCTGGGTTGGACACCGAGGGTCGATATAAGGTCAAAATAATTTCAAATCTGAACTATTAACGGGGTTCAAAGTATTTAAATTGGAGATATCCACCCCTATTAAATATATTTTAACTAACTTTAATTTGTCCTTACTTATTAAATTGTTTATTATGTTTCAGACTTCTAAAACCATTCTTCCTGCCTACAAAGTTTTATACTAATCATGTTGATTGATGTTATGATGCTCTGACAAGCTTTGATAGGATAAACATAAACATTAAGTAAACAAACAAATGAACAAATAAATATTTCCTAGAACAGCAGTGCTTCTTTGGGGGGGGGGTGCACTTGGGAAATAGTTCTGCACTCAAGCAACCAGGGAATGTGTCAGTTCCATTCCAGCATCTCCTCAATATTTCAGATATCCTTAGAGAGATAGCTCCAGGAATTTTGCATAAACACAGCATTACTTATGAGAAAAATCTATCCAACATTTGAAACAGTAGCTAGAGGAAATTCCCAAGAGTCACTGGGTTGATGACACAGAGCCTGGAGCTTTCTAGGATGGCTGAAATGCTCCAAGGTGGCTCGGAAGTGGCAGCTCCTCAGCCAGACAGCAAAATGCACAGGCTAACAATGGCATTTGAGATTCCTTTTCATATAGAGCACCTAGATCAGCATAAAAGAAAGGGTAACTCAATCTTCTTGGTCTTAGATTTGTCCTCTACTTTTGTTCTATACTGTTCTCAGCTGCAAATGAGTAACAGAAATCTAGAAAATATTGAGGCTGGCTTTAACCAAATGAGACAAACAACACGTTTTCTCAGATAATTCCTATAAAGTTATAAGACATAGTACAAAAATGTTATTGGCTGCATCTATACAACTCTCCACGATATATCCAGCAAAATAAAATGAAAAACTCTTCTACTTATTTTGGAAGAACGAAAAAACATCCCCAACAGAAAACAGGTCAGAAGCCACACATTTTACATCTAACAACTTATGCAAGGCCCTTCAGCATGTGGGCATTTATTATTAACATTAATAACATAGTGATTCAGTACACACAGCACATAATGGACAGAGAGAGTCCATTTTGTATCAAACTATAAACTATGGTTTGAATACAGCATTACCTTTTCCCCTTTGCCACCCTTTAGACCACGAACACCATCTGCGCCCTTTTCAAAAACAGAGACAACAATGAGAGATTGTGAATAAATTAATTAATAACAGAACTAAGAGACATTTTGTATCTGATAAACAGAAGAGCAAAAATAACCTTACCTTTACTCCACGAGGGCCAGGATAGCCAATTGGACCCTGAGGACCCGGAGGCCCCTAAAAAGTAATGGATTATAATTACATTATGTTGTTATAAAATACTATAATTCATCTGTTGGTTAACCAACATTTATCATTCATGAGTGGTCAGGGACAGCCAAAGATTTATTTTATTTTATCTCACATAAAGGTGACATTCAACGCAAGACAGCATTTACCGATGCTTTTCCTAGGTTGCTGTATTGGAAAACATTCCTTAAAAAACTCCAGAATTTACTAGACACTTGATATTTTCTGAATGAATCTACCATGCTACTGTCTGTACTCATGATACTCCCCACTATCAAGGAATTGTAAACATTATTTTATTTGCATGCTGGCATTTCTTCAGATTGCTCAATGATCATATTTACAATTGTGATAATGGAATAAAAGGTTTCTTTTATTGCTGTCATTGCTTAAACTCAAATATGTACACATATACAGGTGCTAATATGTATTTTACTCTTGACAGTTTGTCTGCTCCAATTCCATTCACTCATGGCGCTAAACTCACCAAAAGGGGTTTAGATTTCACCTGCCATGGGACAGTTCAAAATCCTGCCGCTACATTGATGAGTAGCAAATCCACTTGACAGAGCCCAGTGAAACTAAATAGTGCTTCTAATAATGTAACATGATCAGTCATCAGAACTGATTTCAGTCCAGAATCTGGAAATCTAAGTTATAAAGTGCATACTATGTGGGGCATATATTTATTCTGAAATCTTAAACAGATTATTGCTGTATCCTTAAAGACAGACAGCAAAGCTAGCCAAAGCATATATTGGAGAATATATGTGAAAAGGCATGGAGTTTATCTGCAACAAAATAGGATTTTATACAGCCTAGACATTCTTCTCGACTGTACAATGAGTTGGCAGATGAAAAAAAGACATGAGAACAGGTAACTGCCCTCAAATAAGTTTTTTCAAGAAAAAAATTGAAGGGAAAACTGTCAGAAATCTAAGAAAGAAACTGCCTTTTACTGACTCCGACCTCCATCCACTTAGTTCAGGATTGTCTACATTGAATGACATCTCATTTCCAGGGTTTCTGACAGGAGAGGCCAGAATTCAACCAAAGGCTTTCTGACTCAAACCTGCCCTCAACGGTTCAGTTACAGCCCCTCCTCTTCTGTCCTTTCAACAGCTATTCCATCCATTTCGGAAAGTATTTGCTATCTCTATAACACAATTCTGGTATAATTTTCTTTCTCAACATACGGGAAGAGAGATAGCTGAACAAACATCTAAAAATAAATGGCTAGACCATGAGCTGCTATTCAATACTCAAATAGACTTTTCAAAAATCTAAAAATACAAGAGGACTATTAGTGAGCAGTCTTACAATATCAAAATGGCTTTGGCCCTTTTTTGTTCCACCTACGACCATGAGCAATCACACAAGCACATCCATTTGCATGACTTCTCACACTGAATTACTTTGTCAGCCCAAACAGGTGAGGTATCTTCAATTAGTTGTTTCAAAATAGTGTAATCTTTCACGGCTGAAAAAGCTTTCCTAACATAGTAATAGCTGAACAGTACTGAAGGGAAGGAGACAGGGGCTTGAGGGAAGAGGTGAATGGATGCTAGACTGTCAAATGATATTACATATAAGAATTAAAGGAAGAAGGTAGAAAATGCCAAGGAACAGACAACTTATACTTTCAGTATATCCCCTTGCATCACCCTATATCTGAAACAATGTATATATCTACAATTATTCTTATTCTTCTTAATGGGAAAATTATTAATTGTACATTTACCATAATGAATTGTAATAAATTAAACAAGATATAAAAGGCTTTGTTCCATATACCCCATTCTGAATATAATATAATCATTATTCACATAGCAAAAAAGCATAAACATACCAATGCTCCTTTGTCTCCAGACTGGCCTTCTTTCCCTGGGTGACCCTATTTACAAAACATGGTGGTATGTTAATATGTAAATGTGTACACACCACTAGGCACATTCTGTTGAATTAATATATTTCTACATAGATTAAGTTCAGCCTGAATCTTCCATACCAGGTGTTTATTTTGTAGACAATGAATATGAATTTCATAACGTTCTTTTCTCCTAGGAAAGTAGTTGGGGAAAACTGGGATTTTCTAATCAAAGTTTTAGTAAGTCTTCAAGCTATAATTCTCAAGATATTTTAGAATACGTCCTCACCATAAACTCAATGTGCATTTGCAAGTGACTGTAAGAGTCCAGTTTGATCATCGGAACAAAGATCTAGATAGGCCAGCATTATATTTCCTCTCAAGCAGGAAATCTGTATCCTTCAGTTGTTATACATTCACCAAAATGTTGTCATTTCGATACAGTTTATGAAACTACTCTCTTCAATGAATATGTCTATCCACCTTTAAAAAAAATTAGACAGAAATCATAAGAGATTAAAATGGCAAGGGAAAGCTAAATCAAGCTTAGTTTTGAAGTGGAGCTGAATCAAAAATTCGAAACTGCATAGGATTACATTTTTCTTGGTTTAATTTCTGTGACAACATTGTGGCTGTGCTCATGGCCTGGAGGAGGTTCTGATTTGGAGTAATATCGAAAATCCTGGAAACCCCTCTCCCACTTTTATTTTCCTTAAGGCTCTTCTGCATACTACATTGTAAAGCAGTTCTGGCAAGCTGTTCTGTCAGCTGGTTTTTCAAAAATGCATGGAAGAAGAGCTTAATCCTAAAATCTTGCAACTGGGAGATCTTTGAATCAGGATTGCATTGTCTAGCAGTGGTCACCTTCACAGTTTGGAGGAATCGTTTCCATGCATTCATGGCAGTGATCAGAATCCTTCCGAGAACATATACATGTGCAACCTGAGGTTATGCACATTTAATCTTTTCAGATCATAGTCATTCCCTTGTTCCACACTTTCCACACCCTCATCAGCTTTTGAGCATTTAAGATGTGCTGTCACAGCTTTGCATCAACCAGGACTGTGTGTGTTGGGGGGAGGGCAATAAGAGATGGAAAAGTTATCTGGTTAGCCCATGGGCTGACTACAGTTCTACAACTGTGAGAAGAAAGCTGCTCAAGATCCAGGAGTGTCTCAGCAATTTCCTCAAGAGTCAACTGCTCTCAGAGATGGCCTGCCCTACCATTTGCAATACACACTTGGTGCTTGAAAGCTGCCTTCAGGAGGTGAACTGCATGAGCTCCAAATCCTAGATGTGAAATGTGGTCACTGTATAGATATGTGCTTTCTTTAGCTCATCTCAGATTTCATGGAGATATGCAGATAAGTTGTTTAAAATTATTTAAAGTGACAAGGGACATCTGGGAGCCATTAAAATAGACATATACCAAGTGCTCAGTTGCATTTTACTAAATCAACAGCAAGGGGAAGATAAGAATGGATAATTATGATGTCATCATCCCAGACATCTTTTTACTCTTATTCTCATTTTGCTCCTGCCTTTTATGGGGAGGGATGGTAAGCCAGGCACATGGTTTCTGACAAAATCAACTGCAATGTCTCTCCTGATCTTTTTTCCTTCTACCTAGTAAGGGTGATGTCCCATCATACATCTTTCAGCACGAGCTGTTACGGGAAAACCCAAAAGAGGAGAAAAGGCACTGCTGATCTCAGTGGTAGGCAGGAATCACTCATAATGTCTTACTCCAGCCTTAGGTACACATTGGATTTCTGCAGTACTTAGAAATAATAGCCCACAGAATAACAAAATCATTTCGAAAAGGCTGTAGGAAATCTCATGAGATTCATCTAATCACATTGACAGGATTAAAACACTTCAGTGACTGTTCATGAAATAACAAATTACTGTCTAAGATAAAAAGACATTTTGGAAGCTGCTGATTTGTTTTAGGACCAAGACATTCCATAAAAAGAATGCAAGGGCATGTCAACATTTGCGAATTTTCCCTTTTGATACATTTTTCTATGGATGCTGTGAATTGATTATTTTTATCTGTCACTGAACATTATACTAGGCACACCATTAAAATTATAACACAACAAGATGAAAGAAAACAGCAATGGAAATATTTTATAGCACAAGGAAATCAATAGTCAGAAGGCTCTTCCACCTGGGCAAAATCCACAAGCAGTTGAATATAGTAATAACTTTTCTGTTTTGTGATCCATATAGCCATTTTCAGAAAGCCAAAATAATTATTAGCTTAATAATATGACTCAGGTCTAATTCTATATACATTAAACCTAAAGTATCACTTCACTGAACAAACCTATTATGTCAGAAGGCATAGATTATCTTTTTCCTCCCCCTATGTCCTCTTTTGTCTTCACATTGCCTCTCTATGTTGGGTTATTGCATGAGTTCAGAAGTGGCCAAAGTGTCAACCACAAATCCCTCAAACTCCCAGATTTTCTAAAATATTTCTTTAAAAATATTCAGGTATTTTTGTCTTCTCTCCAAAATTCTCTAAAACATCCCCGAAAGGTAACGATTCACTCCCTACTCTCTTGGGTCCCCAAAATCCTGCTCAAAATAGAAAAAATCAGGAAAATTGGTCAAAATGGTGGCTGGAGGTGATATCATGTCACTTAGGGTTCATCGCAACCCAGTATTACAGCCTGCTAGGGAATCGAGGCAAGGACAAAATAGCCCCTGCTCAGTTTGCAGTTATGCACTCTTGAATAATTGTATTCTATTTTCCTTCATTACATAAATTTGACAAAGTAGTCCTAAGGCTACATCCAATTATGAGTCCTTTCTAGAAGGGGCCAGCTTACTCAATGGAAACTTAGTAAATCAAAATTTATTTAAATTCATTTGAATTGGTTTACTCCAGTTGGGATTAACAACTGAATTGAGCTCTTACTTTTAAATGCCATGCTCCTTATTAAAATGAATGGACTTGTTAGGGCCGTTCCATACATCCATATAATCCAGAACATCAAGACAGAAAATCCTACAATATCTACTTTGAACTAGATTATCTGAGTCTAAATTGCCATATATTCCACTTAAAAGCAGAAAATGTATTTTATTCAGTTATGTGGAAGGGGCCCTAGTCACAACTAACAGAAATCATACACATATATACATACACTTTATTTATATTTATATTTATTTATACACACATATAGACGAACAGAGGCAAACTCTGGCCACCAGGGGGAGCTGACATACTCCTCATCTCTCAGCATTCCCAGCATCCCTTGTTGTTCCTTCCGCATTCCTCGACGTTCCTGGAGTTCTTTAATGGCCTCATAATTCAGTCAAAATTTTCTCCCCACTTAATGTGGTACCTTTATCTCCTACTTGACAGATGCAACTGTCTTTCAGGCTGCAAAGGTCGGCAGCAGACTACACTTAAAGGCCGAGCACCCACCTCGACCCGGGCAGGCCTCGAACTCATGACTTATTGGCCAGAGAGATCTTATGCAGCTGACACTTAGCCAGCTGCGCCACATTCCTGGCGCATTCCCATTGAATATGGTATATCTACTCTGAGTAGGACTAGTTTTGAACTTTGTCTTCACATTTGGTTTCACATAAGATTCACTGTAGCTGCCATTCCTTCTTTTCAGGGAACATTATAAACTGTTCTTAAATAAAGAGGCTAATAATAATAACAACAACATCCCAGCATACTCTGCAAAGACTGAATGTTTTGTTCAAGACAGATACATAGAACAAAGAAAATAGGCTTTTTGTTTAAGAAATACCAGATTTTTCATATATAAATTTAATAAATCAATCAATGAAAATTCATACAACTAGCCCGCTATAATTTGTTTAACCAAGTCAAACAGCCCTAAATAGAGGGCTATTTCCCTCTGATGAAGATTCACTGACAAAGAAAAGTTTGGCATAATAAATGAGTTAGTTTTTAAGGTGCTAGAAAACACTTCATTATGATTAATTGGCTTTACTCACTCAGAATTTAATTTTCTTAGTTTGGGGTTGGAACACAAAAGCAGTTATCAGCACTAACAAGTTAAGTGTTCCATCTCCTTATCGCAGCAGTTGGATGACAAACAAAAATCCTGCCAACAGAATAAAAAATCACATTTCCCTGCAGAGACAGGTCTCTCCTACCCTCTCCATCATATTCATCTCCCGTAATTTAAATCTGCAGCAGACCAAACATGTTAGACATCTAAATGTGTTTTCTTTTCTTCTTTTCTTCTTCAACATCCCTGGTGTTTCTTGCCTGCCCTTTAGTGGCTCTTTTTTTGAAACTTACAGACTTAGATGAGAAACATGGATCAAGTTCAAATAATGAAACTGGATATGTTTTACAGGTTCTGTTGCTAGCTATCAGCGATGCGATTGCCTTGTTAAAATTCATGAACATGGTGCTTCAAAGTGATTTTTTTGTCTCCCTAAAACAAAATAAAAATTGACAAAATGTTATATTACTTACAGGACCACCATCAGCACCAGGAAGTCCAGCAAGGCCAGGCTTGCCCGAAGGTCCCTGAAGGGAGATGAAGAAACACTTTTGAGAAACCAATCAAAGATAAGGCATCACAAGGCTGCAAGCAAAAGATTGCTTATGAACAAAGTGAAAATGCAGTCTGTAGGAAGGAAAGGAGATAATGTCACAACATTCAGAACCTTATAAAAGTCATTTCGAACTTGACACCTGACTGATACTTAGAAATGTGTTATTTGAACATGGAAGGGCTACATTCGCAACTGAAAGAGTTATACTAACTTATTAGCAGAGCTTGCAAAAGATACTTTACTTGCAACCCCCATAATCCTTCTCAGAAGCCATATTGCATTGGAACACCACTGTCACTGGCTGTGGAATAACTTTCAAAGTGCTGTTGAAAATAGTAAGTTTTATCATATCTGTGTATGCATTTACCTTCCAACCCCCAAAATAACAAGATAGACAACAGTAATTGGATCAAATTTGGGTAACCTTTATTTAAAAGTTATCTATTTAAGTTCAACTTCACTAAACTCAGGTGTCAAGGGAACAAGGTGTGGCACTGGGAAACTCCCCTAAGTCCCCTACAACACAAAACTGGGCAACCTCTCAAGGAAACACAAGAAAACCTCTCAAAAATATTTAACCGGACTCTCAAAATTTCTGGACCAATGGTATCCCACTCACCTTTAAACTGCCGTCCAGGTAAGTGTATTTGTGCACTGGCCCAACCGACTTTGAGTGGGTGAATATGGGTCTATGGATTACCCTAAACTATTTACGTTATCCTATTTTTTTAAAAAAACTGCCATCCCAGCTAGCCCTTAACAGTATAGGGTAGGCAAAAAAAACCCTAGAACATAGAGGGGCAAAAATTCCTACCCGGCCCCCTAATGGCGACCACTATACTGTCAACTGGGCGGGAGTGGTGGGTCAACACCTAAGTTAGGAATGATGCAGGAGGCTGCCCCAATGTTCTAGGCAGCCTCTGCCCATTACCAGAAAGTTCCATCCCTGGAACCAATCGCGTCCCTTCGTGGGAGGAGGCAATAACCTTTCCCCGCCCACTGTGTGACTTCAAGTTGTCTGTTTACTTATGACAACCCCACACCTTTTATAGGGTTTTCTTAAGCAAAAAAATACCAAGATACAGTTTGGCTTTTCCTCCTCTGAAATATATTTATGTATTTATTTATTTACTTTGCTTCTAGACCGCCTCTCTCAGCCCGAAGGCGACTCGATGCGGTGTACAAATAGCAGGAACTGCTCAAGACAAACAAATCAACAGTTATCAATACAATTTCAACATATACAATTTAACATTTAACGTTAAAAACACAATATCAGCGTCTCATTATTAAGTCGATTTCCAGTTGCATCGTCGTCGTTCCTTAGGTCTCTATTTGATAATCATACTTCATTTGCAAATGCCGGTCACACAGCCAGGACTTGACCTTCCTGCGAAATGTCACGAGCGAGGGGCTAATCTGATGTCATTTGGAAGGGTGTTCCAAAGCCAAGGAGCCACCACTGAAAAGGCTCTGTCTCTCGTCCCCACCAATCGCGCCTGCGAAGCAGGCGGGACCGAGAGCAGGGCCTCTCCGGATGATCTTAAGCATCTTGAAGGTTCATAAAAAGAGATGTGTTCGGACATGTAAGGTGGACCAGAACCATTAAGGGCTTTAAAGGCTAAAGCCAGCACTTTGAATTGTGCCCGGTAGCAAACTGGTAGCCAGTGGAGCTGGTGCAACAGAGGTGTTGTACGCTCCCTGAGTGCCGCTCCTGTTATCAACCTGGCTGCTGTCCATTGGACCAGTTGAAGCTTCCGAACAGTCTTCAAAGGCAGTCCCACGTAGAGGCCTACAGTAACTGATATTTATTGTTGATCTGTAATTGAAGTACTAAACCAGGGCTGAATTTCCAATATCAGACAAAATTTGAAACCTTTAGAATATTTAGGTCTACATCTCCTTATTTTCTTATGGAGTTTGTACTCCAATCCTTTTATCCAATTAGATATAATGAACCAGTATCCAAAATCAGTTCTGTGTCAATATTTCTTTATGAATGATGGCAATCTCAAATAAAATTGAGTCACCTGACAACAGAAAGAAAGAGACAGATTTCCAAGCTTTAGAAAGTTATCAGTGAATGCAGTCAGTCTCCTTTGTGAGACTATCAGCATCTGCTAGTGCTTTTCTGAGCTCACCAACCTTTGTCATTTCCCCTGGGCTTGCCAAGAGTGCTGATATTTACCAAGTGTAAAAAAATACCTCAAAATATTTAATATTTAATCTGATTGGCTAGGAATCCTCCAAGATAACTAAAGCATAGAAAAAATATGTAAAAGCTGCGACAGATACCCAAATACCATCTGAGCAGGAAACAGCATTTATATACAGAAATATTATTTTTCTATTAAGAATATTCTATGTCCTTAATGGGAAAACCATGTGCAAATTTTGCACATAGTAAGTCCCACATTGCAAATAATCTTCAGGTGGGGAACATTTTTAAAGGACTTTCTTGTAAGAGGAAGAAAGTTCATAAATTACTAATTTCTTCCTTTAATAAAAATTTTTTAGTGAAGATTTATATCTCTATTGTGAGAGCTACAGTAGCACAATTGCGCCGGCTGGAATGCTGACCTGAAAATTGGTGTGCTAATCTGAAGGTTGCACGTACAGATTTGTGAGACAGGTTGAGCTCCCATCTGTCAGCTCTAGCTTGCGGGGACATGAGAGAAGCCTCTGAACAGGATGGTAACACATGTGGGCATGCCCTGGGCAATGTCTCTGTATAAGGCCAATTTTCTCATGCCAAAAGCAACTTGCAGTATGTTATCAAGTTGCTTCTGAAATGATAAAAAGAACTCTAGTGCGCAACTGGGGATGCAGAAAATGCCCCTGATCAAGATGCATGTGAGATACCAGTTCTGTTCAACTGCCTCATCCACAAGAGACTACTAGGAGTTCAGTGCCCTCTCAAGGCCCACACATATGTATAACTTGACATCAAGAGCCTTTTTTTGGAAGTGTATCTGACATTCACTCTAAAGTCCCTGTAAGGATGTGTTTTAACTGAGGAAATGTTCTATTCAATCAGTTAGTCTAATTTCAACACAGTGAGTTAGGAAGTTCAAAGCTGCCTGTCTAGTGTCTACAAGCTTGATTTGCCCTTCAATGCATAAAAGAAACATTATTCTGAGGGCCATTTCTAATTATCACAAGACAGAATATGACTTTTGGAAATCAAATATTCTCCCATACAGAGAGTCATGCATGCTAATAAAACTCTCATCAGGAGACTGGAGACCACAGTCCTTAAAATTAAAATGAATGAATGAATGAATGAATGAATGAATGCTTACATACATATATATGAACAACTGAAATAAGTACATTCCTAGAAAGGAATATATCCTAATCTCCACACTGCCAACAGCAACAGAAAAAAATAGGGTAGAAGCAACATATGTCTCCTGCAAATTCTCCCTCAAATCCACTCCTTCTACAAACTAGAATTTATAACAAAAAAAAAATCTCACTAAAATATGAGACTCACAGAAAGAGGCTGAGAAGACCAGGATTAAAGGTCAACTTCCTGTGGCAACTGTTGAATCCCTAATGGGAGGATGACAGGTCATTTAACCTGTTTCTCTTCCTTGCTCTTGCTGTCTCTTCCCATGTTTTCTCCAAGGATATAATCAGTGAGAAGAGCAACAGGAACAACATTTTTTACTTGGCTTACTCTCTCTTTGGGAGCATTTTGATCAAGTAAAAAGTAAGCAAACGGTCAACAGAAAGAGGGGGAAATGAGGTCATTGAGCTCAAATCCCCCCACCCCCACCCCAAATGAGAATCTGGTTCCAAGGAGATAAGGGAAGGAGAAATATTTTGTGGTGATAAAATTTAGACTACGACTAAACCAATCAAATAAATTATGGCTTTACAATCAGGTCAAACCAACTCTCAGCTTTGAACTAGTACTGGTTTGAACTTTGAACTTGGGCTGGTGTGTCATCAGTACGCTGATGACACTCAGCTTATCCTGAAGATGGATGGCAGTCCCGAATCCGTACCCGATAATTTCCATCGTTGCCTTGAGGCCGTTACTGGATAGCTGGATAGAAGACGGAGATCCTGTGGCTGGGCCGTCCGGACTGTAGGGATGTTCAGCTTCTGACCCTGGACGGCGTGACACTATGTCCGTCATTTTCTGTTAAGAGCTTAGGAGTTACCTTAGACCCCCTGCTGTCGATGGAGGCCCAAGTCTCCAGCATCAGCAGGGTGGTGTTTTTCCATCTTCGCCAGGCGAGGAAGCTGGCCCCCTACTTGTCCCGGTACGAATTAGCCACAGTGGTCCAAGCCACTGTCATCTCGAGGCTAGACTACTGTAACGCTCTGTACATTGGCCATTCTTTGTCGGTAATCCGGAGACTCAAGCTAGTGCAGAACGCTGCAGCCTGACTCCTAGCGGGGGTCCCAATTGGACATCACATCACGCCAATCCTGCGCGACCTGCACTGGCTCCCAGTAGAATGCCGGATTGCTTTCAAAGTGTTAGTTCTGACTTTTAAGGCCTTACATGGTCTGGGGCCAGTGTACCTGCGGGACCGCCTTGTCCCATATAATCGTTGTGATCTGAAGAGCAAAATTTTCTAGTCATTCCAAATGTCAAGACTTACCACCTGTCTACAACCCGTCAGCGGGCTTTTTCCGTGGTGGCCCCAACATTATGGAATGCCCTGCCCGCCGACATCCGTGCCACCCGAAGCCTCCTTCCATTTAGGAAGGCAGTTAAGACTCTGCTATTTCAGCAGGCCTTCGGGGTCGGCTAGATCACAGTTCCTTACGCTGCCATCCTGTCCTATGTATTTGTTGCTGCAACTGTCTAACCATGCGGCCTATTAGTTTTAATCTGTTGTTTTAACTGTTGCTCTATTTTAACTGTACTTATTGTAGTAAGTGATTTGATCGCTAATGTGTTTTATGTACTCTGTAAGCCACCCCGAGCCAATTGGTCGGTCAGATAAGTGCAAAATAATAATAATAAATAATACTGTTTTTCATGAATTCTAAGACGCTGCCCCCTTAAAAAAATAGACTTATAAAAAGGCATCCGTCGCAGAATTGCAAGTGTAATAGATTTGCATATTTTTAAAAAGAAGATCAGGAGCTGCGACGCAGGTGAGAGAGCTTCCTCCCCCAATCAACTGGGTTTACCCCCAATGATCTCTCAGCTCTCTCTCTCTCTCCACCCTCCTCTCATGTGATCTTTCAGATGGCTTTTCTCCTCGTAATCTCAAATGCAGATAAGATTCCGAAGTCTATGTTTTCTTTAAGATTCAAGCTCAAAAATGGGGGAGGATCACTGTGGAATTGATAGCACCGTAGATTCAGTGAAATATGGTAAAGAAGCTCCTGTGAAAGTAGTCACAGCTACTTTCCACATCCCAAAGCTGTAAGATGAGCCAAAAGGCTGTGAACTAAAGCAAGACCAGGGACAATGACATTTTTATAGGTATTTTAATAGGATGTTCAGAAAATTTCACACCTACTCTAATCATGCAGTCCATTTGTGTCCTCTACAACTTAGGGAGAGGAGAGAGAGCTGCACTACTTTGAATTGCAGACAGTAAGGTGCCCTGAAGGATTATTTGGGTTAATTTGGAGTACTCCTCCAGAAGGGCAGAACATTCAGTGGGGTGGGCCAGAATGGGGGCAGTCTCCTTTCTAGTGTGTTCCTGTGCACCCTAAGGAGAGTTTATATAGCATTCATCCTGACCGACATGGGCCACATCTACACTTGACCACTTAGGTTGGTTGCAGACAGATCGGCCCCTCAGCAGCTAAACACTGTGTTGGTGTGTTTAGCTGCTGAGTTAAATTGGGGAGAAAATGAAATTTTGACCCAGTCCTCTGGCATCCTTTTCCCTCAAGACATGGCTGTCACCAGCTACAATACACCCACGTATCCTTCTTGTGGGCAGTCTAGTTACCATCAGGCAGACTACCTGCTTGCTATGTGCCCCTCCCCCCAGCCTCCTAGTGAGTGGGTGCTTTGGCTAATGCCAGCCAGAGTGACTTCCATAAGGTAGGCGGGGGAGCCACAATTGGTGTCAGCCACAACACAGCAGGAAGAGGGTTATCCCATAAGGTAGCTACCACATGGTCCCAAATCATGTTTGGAACTCTCTGCCACATCTGAGGCAGCTAAGGGCATCTATCAAGTTTTCTGTCTGTGTAGACTCTCCCCAGGATACCGCTCACTTGATCTAATGTACAGTGTTCCCTCACTTATTGCTGGGGTTAGGTTCCAGGACCTCCTGCAATAAGTGAAAAACCGAGATCAATCAATCAATCATTTTTTATTACTTGATTAGTCACCCTCCACCAGCGGTGCTCTGGGCAACTTACAACATAAAACCAATAAAACACTTTAAAAGAATTACAATTAAAACAACTAATCAAACACTTTGCCAAAGAGCCAAGTCTTCAGTGCGACAGTGAAGCATCTCAGTTGCTCGGATGTCTGGTGGCAGAGAGTTCCACAGTTTTGGGGCGAAGGCTGAGAAAGCGGATTTCTCTAGGGCCTGGTATATGGAGGAGATTCTCTTGGGAAGATCGAGGTGACCACTGGAGTTGATAGGGGGAGAGGCAGTCCGTAAGGTATTATATGACCTCCCACAGGGATTCCTGTAAGGAGCTTGGCAGCTGCATTTTGAATTATAGGAAGTTTCCGGGTCACTGACAAAGGAAGGCCTATGTATAGAGTGTTACAGTAATCTAGTCTTAAGGTGACCATGGCATGGATCACTGTGGGTAAGGCCTTCCCGGAAAGATAGGGCGCCTGCCACCTAGCCTGGAGAAGATGGAGAAATGCCTGTTTGCTGACGGCAGAGATCTGGGCCTCCATCATCAGCAAGGGGTCCAAAATGACACCTAGGCTTTTCAAGGTGGCAGATGGAACAAGAGGCTCACCGTCAAGGGTAGGCAATGGTCGCTCCACTCCCACAGGGCGGCCAGGCCACAGATCTCCGTCTTCGCCAGATTCACCCTCAGCCTGCTATGATCTCTAACCATTTCCGTTTTTGTTTCATCAACCACAACTCCTCAGTAAACCAAGGAGAGCGATTTTGGCGGGGACGAAGAGGGCGCCTGGGAACGATCTTCTCAAAGGCTATAGACAAACTAGCATTCCAATTGTCAACCTGCCCTTCGAGAGAGTCGCTGGCAGCTCCCAAATCCCCTACAGCATTCAGGAACCTGGTGGGTTCCATAAGTCTCTTTGGACGAACCATAAGTTTCATAAATCTCTTTGGGCGATGTAGGGATGCTCTATTTATTTTAATATTTATACATTATTTTAGTAGTTATACACTATTTAAGTCTTTATAAACTTAAAATAAAGTGAAGGAAAGGAAAGGAAGGAAAGGTCCTTCAAGGCTTGAGGGAGGGAGGGACTGGGAGGAAAGGTTCTGAGGAAGTAGCAAAAACCCCACAAAACAGTTAAAATTGGATGAGAGAGATATAAAATTAATATTTTTTGAAATCTCCAAAAAAGCAAGTCCAAAATACCATGATGAGGGAACACTGTACATTGTATAATTTTTACAGCTATAAAAAACATTGTTTTAATCCAGAGTGAATGTGTATGGTGCTAATGTAGTTGTATTTTAATGTATTTTAATGTATTTTAATTGTTGAAGTGTTTTGGGGTTTATATTGTTATTATGTGGGCACACTGTACATTGTCCCCCCTTGGGGGTAATAAAATCCCGAAATAAATAAATAAATAATAAATATGAACACATGTTAGACACTGCTTAAAAATCTAGGAAATAATGAGCTTATTTGCATTGAGGTTTTCACCTTCCTTCCACAACTTATTCCTGGGACTTGTATTCCTGGTATTCCTGATGCTTCCAACATGATCTCTCAACAGTCAGATTGATAAAAGGATCCGGATGTATGTTACACCAGAACATATTGCAAACTGCATTCAATAAATGCCTATAGATAATTTTTCCCACAAACCCTGTTCAGTTGCTCCAGTTGGTGCTTTGAGAATAGATAAGCTCCAGGTGGAAAGTGTGGTGTTTTATATTTATTTTTAAGTATAGCAAGAAAATGATGTGTGCATTTCAAATGTAGAAAAATGCATTTTTTCTGAAATTGTGACTTCAAGTTAATGTAGGAAAAGAATATATGCTGGGTCTCTGAATCGCTGACAGCTAAAAGGTTCTTATGATGGATTGTGAGTAGCATCTGTGCTGTGTTCTACAATCTCACTGCATGACATGGTTCAAAACAAAAATACATGCATTTTGTTTCATAAACCTTTTCAAACCCCTCTGTAGTAGAACATTTTTTAAATACTTAGATCAGGGGTGCCCACACTTTTTCAGCATGCGAGCTACTTCTAATAAAACCAAGTCTGAAAGATCTACCAGGGCGGAGCAGGGGGAAGGGGGCGGGGCTTCGCGTGGCCTGGCCCCACCCCCTCAGAAGTGCCCCATCCAGCTGGGATCGACCTCCTTCGGTCCTGGGACCGACCAGTCGATCGCGATCTACCTAATCAGCACCCCTGACTTAGATTATATAAAAATGAAAGAGGAAGAAAGATGCAAAAGCATGGTTCAACATTAACTGAAGATACAAAGGTAAAGTACAGGACATCAGTAACCAAACATATACAAAGTTCTACATGATTTTAATATTGCTTTGCGAATATTATTAAAAAGCAAGAAAGTAAAGCTCAGTTGGTGTGAAATACAAAAAAAAGTAAAAGAAGAGAAAGGCTAAATTGCTTATAGAATAACTAAATGTAAGATCTACGGCTGAATTGCCCAACAAGGAATGGAAAGTAATGTCATGGAACTAAGCAGTCTCATTCAAAGTAGTACACTTGTTTCACAGTTCCTAAGAGATGCTGTGAGAAAATGCAAACCTTGCTTCAAGCATCTGAGAGACTTACACGGCTTGCCTGAGAAATAAAGTGTGCGATAAACAAAACTTATGTTTTAAGATGTAAGGGGCTAGAATAATAAGCTTTGCTGAAAGAAACAAACATAACTGTGTTTAATCATCAGGAACCTGCCTAATTTAAAGAAAATATGAAAAATGTGTTTAAATGGCACGAATTAACATGCAAGAAGAAAACGGAAAGCCTTGCTACCCAAGATGAAACAAAAAAAAAAGAGATGGAGGGAACAGATGAAATTCAGAAAAAAAAGTGACAGGGGGAGGGGACAGATTTTCCTATCCTTATGTTTACACTCCTGCGGACATTTTTACATGGATATAATTGATTATTATTGTCAGTATAATAACCTATTATTATTCACTGTGTCATTGACATGGAAACCACTAGCTGCCATTGTGAACACATGATCCAAGCCAATTTAATGCCATGGCACTGGAGGTAGGCTATAATGACTTTAATCTATTCTTTTCCTGGACAGGGGACAACAAAAAGCCCTGTGCAAGATGGGCTGGGCTTCGTAAGAAAGGAATAGTTAAATCAAGATTAACTATTTGCCATGCAAATAAGAACAACTGTGCAGATCACTGCCTTGATGATTATCTCAATAGCATAAATGCATTGCAATAAAGATGTCAAAAGTTCTTGTAGAATCGTAAAATGTTGCTTTAAGAGAGCATGAAATCACTAGTCCATACAGCTTAGTACTGTCTGCACAGAATGGCAGTGGTCACAGTTGAAATTCTGTTCTAGTCCCATCTGGATAGATGTCTGGGATTGAATCTGAATATTTGAGGCCTTCTGGATATAAAACACATGTTATTCCATTGAATTACAACCATTTTCTTGAGTACTAATAAATGAGCTTTGAGATCTTAGGGAACAATGTTTATTTTTAAAATTTTAATATTACATCTGGCCTGGCCATAAGATTTTAAATTTTATATGTTATTGTTTATATATTATTCATATTAACTATGCTGCTTTATTGTTTTTATTGATGTTGTTGTTGGGCTTGGCCTCGTGTAGGCTGCTCCAAGTCCCCTTGAGGAGATGGTGGCAGGGTATAAATAAAGTTATTATTATTATTATTATTAACAATGGTTACAACCAAGACAATGTATAATTATAATTTAAACTGACCCTTGTGGTTTTATTATAGAATTCCCTGGCTTCGAGAAACTTTCTACCAGTTCTTCTATATTTGGTGACCACACATACAAACACAGTGTGTGTGTAGACAAGACAGAGTAGATGCACAATACTTTTTCATGGGACAAGTACGAACAACCTTGTTCTAATAAAGGACAACACCAATTCATGCATGCAAGAATTTCAGATTTGATGTTTTGTTTATTCAGTAATGGAGTTTCACTTACTTTTTCACCAGGAACTCCAATTGGACCTTGTGGACCAGGAAGCCCCTATTTAAAAGATCACAGATTGTTACAAATCAATGACAACAATAATACTTTCCTTATTATTAATAAGGCATTAATACTGCCTCATTAAGATGTTTCAAAAAGTCTCCAATAAAGGAAGGAAAGGAAGAAAGGCAAGAGGTTATAAGAGCTTTTATTCTGGCTACTTTGCTGGAAGTAAACATGCAATTTGATCCAATACGGATCCCTCCTCCAGGTGTGGCTGTTCTTGTTGGCATTCAGGGACCTCTAAATGAGTCATTTCTCTCTCTCTCTCTCTCTCTCTCTCTCTCTCTCTCTCTCTCTCTCTCTCTAAAGGAGGGCAAAGTCAGGAGAGGGAAGTGTCTGTGCAAACATGAGCCCACCATTCCCCGGCTGCCTTTGCTTGCAGTAGGGATATTTTCAGGATAGTTTATGAAAGCCTAGAAGCAAGAATAAGCTCACTGAAGGGGAAAAGGCATACCATCACCCTCTTTGCTCTTTAACTAAAGTTACTGAATACTTACTTGTGGGCCTGGGATTCCCTGCTGGCCAGGAGGTCCAGGTTCCCCTTGTGGGCCCTGTTGTGCAAGAAATGCAAGGTTTTTTTTTATTTTGGTGGCAAAACATTTAGACATATTTACTCTCCCCTTTACACCATCACCACCAGGCCATAATATGTTAGAAACAGAAGGAATATTGAAAAATTATTTGGCAAATGATTTAAAGTGTGTTTTTAGAATGTCAAGAAACCTGAACATGAAGAATTCTGCAGTGACGAAAAATTCACATTTCAAAATTTATTCTGCACAAAATTTGCACAAAATTTGCACAAAATTTGCACATAGCATATGTTATTTAATTTTCTTTTTCTGTACTCCTCATCCAGATGTTATCTCAGAAGTGATTTTTGTGATAGACTAATTATGCTTTCACACACAAACAGATTAATCCATTCTATTCTTCTGTATCTAAGGCACATGTAATCAGTATTAAGATACTGATAATGCTAACATGGGAATAAAAGGCTATTAATTAATTAATTAATTTTCATAAAGAACAAAGCCTTAGCAGCTACCTACCAAGTTTCCTTTTGGTCCCTGTGGGCCGTCAACACCTCCGATTCCCTATATTGTGAACAGAACAAAACTATGCTAGTCGGAGACATATTTATAAGAAAATTCAAAACACAAGCAACTGGATTTCTTTAGAAAATACATACAGGCTGTCCTGGTGGCCCAGGAGTTCCTCTTGGGCCCAGTAATCCTCGCTGACCCTGTGAGGGGGAAAAAACCTCCATAAAACTGTTGGTTCACATGAAACATGAGAAGAAGCTCTAGTAGGCAAGAGATTCCAGGAGAGACCATTAGCATGTCAGAAATTAAACAATTCTAAAATCTTATCCTGACAGTGCTTATGTGTATATGCCTTCAAATCATTTTATGGCAGCTACATGAGTTTCATAGGGTATCTGTAGGCAGGGAATACCCAGAGGTAGTTTTACCAGTTTTTCTAAAAATATTTAGATCCCATAGTAATGTTTGTACTAACAAACATTACTCCAGTTCTTCTACCCATCCTTCTATGACTTCATGTTTGGAAAGAAGCCAGAACTTTGCCTAAAATAACACCCACACACACATGTGGAAAATAATGTGAGGACCCATCTACAGGCTTTGGGCCTCTGGAAGCAATATTTGAGCAAGATTTTTATAGAGCTGAACACAGGTTTTGGTAAGCATGAAGTGTATGAAGACCCATTAAGAGGTACAAAAATGTTCTTGGGACGACGCTTTGCCCACCTGTGCACTAATATGTTATTTTTAAAAGGATAAGAATAAGACCTGTCCATTTGTCAAAAATGATTCTTGATGTTCTCACGCCCTTTCCTTACAGAGGAATTGGAATATATACATCTTTCAGAGAAATGTTTAGAACCTTAGTGCTCTCATAAGCTAGGATGAAGATTGGTGTAAATAACCAAGAGATTGGCATCACTCTTCAAAGCAACTTGTCCAAACCCTGAAGCTACAGAAAATTCAATTTACTAATAAGTTACAGTTTTAGAGTTCGCTCTCATGTCCAAGTAGGTAAAGCCAATTTTGCTAGCAAAGTGTTGAGCAAATTCATCAGAACACACCTCTGAGAGCTCCACCTCATATTCTGGCATTTACATTATCATAAAACTCGAAGTTAATGGAAAGTACGCAAAAAGGAACAAGGTGTATGCTGACTTCACATCCTTACAGTAATACAAAAACAATCTATAACCTGTTGGATTTGCCCCTTTTTCCACCACAAGCTGATGGAGGCAACTTGCAAAGCAGAAGCAAATATTCCTCAAGTTAGATCAGAAACATTACAATTTTCAAAGCTCTATTACATAATAATCTATTTAATAATCAAAGAAACTGCTTTTATACTAAGTCAAACCATTGACTGTGTTATCAATTACATATACTAATTTCTATGTCAATACCGTCCATGGTAATTTGCATTATCTCTCTAGTCTTTTAGGCTGCTGTCTTTTCTAGTTCTACCTACGGAAGTATGTGCTGTATTTGTGGACAAAAGAGACTGGATTACAGAAGCCTTTTGTGTGTAATTCTCAGAAATGCATCTATTGTTTTCCATTATACTGTTTGTAGAACATGTTGTAGATCAAAGTGGCCATGCATATTCAGAAGTAATCCTTATCCATGTGCTCTCTTTCTTGTAGTCACACATGGATGCAGTGACAATAAAGACTATGTGAACGTGCACATAATTCAAGAAAATCATCTTAAAATGAAGTCCCATCACAGTTTACTAAGAGTCTGTATGTGACAGAGACTAAGACCCCATCTACATTGTCTTATAAAGCAGTTTGAAACTGTATTATATAGTCAGAATAGATTCGTATAATGCAGATCATTGCAATTAAACTGCATTACATGGGTCTACACCAGGGGTGCCCACACTTTTTCAGCATGCGAGCTACTTATAATAAAACCAAGTCAGAAAGATCTACCTACCTCCTCAAAGCTGGAGAGGGGAGGGGGTGGGGCTTGGTGCAGCCTGGCTCCACCCCCTTCTGGCTTCGGCACTCCCAGAAGCTTCTCCAGGCTTGAGGATGGCGATGCCAAGCCAGTGGTGGCATAACTAGCACAAGGCTGGCTTGGCCCTACCCTCCTCAAGGCTTGAGTAGCTGCTGGGAGTGCCAAAGCTGGGGGAGGGGGCGGAGCTTGGCACAACCTGGCTCCGCCCCCTTCTGGCTTTGGCACTCCCAGCAGCTTCTCCAGGCTTGAGGATGGCAATGCCAAGCCAGTGGATAGCTAGCACAAGGCTGGCTTGGTCCTACCATCCTCAAGGCTGGAGAAGCTGCTGGGAGTGCTGAAGCTGGGGGAGGGGCGGGGCTTGGTGTGACCTGGCTCCGCCCCCCTCTGAGAAGCCCCATCCGGCTGGGATTGACCTCCTTCAGTCCCGGGATCGACTGGTCGATCGCGATCGACTTCCTGGGCAGCCCTAGTCTACACTGATCATGTAATACAGTTTTAAACTGCATTATAAGGCAATGCAGATGAGGCCTAAAAACACTCATCATTTTGCCACATATAATTTTGGAGCCTATGTAAACCAAGCCAAACTGTGAATCAAGCCAAAGAAATTAGTATATGTATTTGATAACACAGTAGGATTATAATATATTTCAGGGTAAAAAAAACCCTCTAAGATGTTAATAGTTTTCAAAACTCAGAATAATTGCTATCTTAATTCATAGGAATGCACACATAAATCACTGCTATAATAAGAAATTATATGTGTGCAAAAATAAAACAAAATTTGAGAAGCGAAAAAGGGAATGTGTTGATCTACTTCATTAAGAAAAAAACTCAAACAGCAGAACCTTTATGGGAAAAATCAGTATAAGTATTCATTCAGAAATAGAACATAACTTCGCAGCTACATTTGGATGCAGAAATGATACCTTCCATTGCTAAAAACTCAACACAGGCAATTGGTGGACATTATGAATGGTGAGCAATAATAAAGATTTGCTTACAGCTTCACCTGGGAGGCCTCTTGGTCCAACCTCTCCATCTTCTCCCTGTTGTAAACAGAACAAAATCAAAGCATTAGTTCATGAAATCAATACTGCCTATAGATTTTATTGTGCAGTCTAAGAATGATAAGAAACTGTGAATGACATACTCTCATTCCATCTTCACCGGGAGAACCAGGAGGTCCTTGTGGGCCACGATCCCCCTGGAGAAAAAATAAACATTAAAATCACATTGCTTGGAAGAACTATGATTACGTGCCAATGCATATATAATATAAAAATGGGATACAAGCAAACACTTCAGCTTCAAACTGGCAAGTCATAACACATCTTGACTAAAGAGATAGAAATCTCTACATGCAGCATTATGATACGCAAACTTCCATTCACATTTGGGTTTAACCCATTAGCCATAACTCAACACAGAGGTGGGCATGCTGAAGTACACTAAAATCCACTAGTTTAACTGATTGTAGTCATCCAAACACACATTCAGATTTCTTATAAACAAAAGACAATATCTAAAAAACCGCGTGATCATTTGTTTCACGTGTTCACAAGTTGACAGAAAGACAAGCAATGTCCTCAACGAGCAAAGAAGTTATGTTTAAGGTGGCTAAGTAAAGGTAAAGGTTTTCCCCTGACATTAAGTCCAGTTATTTCCGACTCTGGGGGTTGGTGCTAATCTCCATTTCTAAGCCAAAGAGCAGGCATTGTCCATAGACACCTCCAAGGTCACATGACCGGCATGACTGCATGGAGTACTGTTAACTTCCTGCTGGAGCAGTACCTATTGATCTACTCATATTTGCATGTTTTTGAACTGCTAGGTTGGCAGAAGATGGGGCTAACAGCGGGAGCTCACGCCGCTCCCGGGATTCGATAGCACAGTGGGGAGATAGCACAGTGGTAACACAGCTGTGCTTGCAACCTGAAGGTTGCTACTTTGATTCCCCGAGCTGGCTTGGACAACCAGCTGTTGAAGCCCTGTCCTCCTGCTCACCCAGCAGTTCGAAAGCAGCCCAGCTGTGAGTAGATAAAACCGGGGACCGCGAAGCGGGGAAGATTTTTACAGAGGGACTTTACAATGCCTGAAATTTGGTTGTCCGGAAGGTGGAAGCGGAACAGAAGCTCCCGTCATGAGGATGGAACAACAGCACCCCCTTGTGATGTAACAACGCAATGACATAACGGCAATGACGTAATGGAGCAATTCACATCCAGCGATGCACACCCTACGAGGCAGCTAGGAAGAAGGAATCTTCTAAAATTGCACTGTCTACTATGTACTGTCATTTGTATGTCTTCCGACAGGGACTGTCTGTCATACGTATAATGTAATCCGCACTGAGTCCCCTTCGGGGTGAGAAGAGCGGAATATACATAAACAGTTATTATTATATCTGTGGCCTTTCGATTAGCAAGTTCAGCAGCTTAGCAGTTTAACCAACTGTACCACTGGGGGCTCCTTAGGGTGGCTTACATCAACATATTCATTACTTCGGGACCAGAACATCATATGATGTCTTAGCCATCCACGATCCACTTACCAAGATCTTGAAAGCAGAAACTGACCACTGACTTACTTGATTGTAATGAGCTACTTTTAAGAGGGGGACAATGAAAGTATACAAAAGGGACATTTCGAAAACAACAAAACAAGTGGAAATGAAGTTACTTTACTGTTGTAACAGGTTAAAATACTTCCTTTTACTTTCTAAAAGAGTTTTGATAATCCATTACAGCAGAATTAATATACATGCCTGTAAATGAGATTTATTTAGACTGAAACTCCCAAAATCATGGATCTTGGGAAAATAACCCTGAATCCGGAACATTCAAAGCAGCCCTGGGTCATATCCATTCTGCTGGGATAGACATCTCCTCCATGTTACTGTTAATCCTTGCCAGCCAGTCACAGAGCTACATCTGTCCTGCACAGGTGCTGATGTCGAATCTGGATATCTAATACATCCAAATTGGACCAAATTCTGCTATTCAGATCCTGGAATATCCTAGGATTTCCAGCAAACTTGGACTCTGCTTGTGGCAGGGCAAAGTGTTGTATTTACATGTATTTACCATGTATTTTTAAGTTCAGGCTTGTGTAGACAAGAGAGTATCATTTCTGCAAACTACATTCCCTACTTCTCCACTGACCGTTCTTGCTTCCATTTTTCTTTAATAATAGTGAACTGTTCCATCAAATCTGATTCGAAACTCTAGTTTAATGTGCAAACAAGAATATCATCATTTGGATCATTCTGAGGTTTAAATTGAATGACTAGCTCAAAAATCATACCAAAATGCATTACAAACTGCATGTTTGAAAAAGATGTTCCTGACTGCATATGTCATCATATAATATGCTCAAAACTGTGGA
Source organism: Anolis apletophallus (assembly GCA_030556195.1). Classification (NCBI taxonomy): domain Eukaryota; kingdom Metazoa; phylum Chordata; class Lepidosauria; order Squamata; family Anolidae; genus Anolis; species Anolis apletophallus. Next base: position 128,500,899 of record JARBWK010000005.1, read on the forward strand.
TTTAATTGTGTATTTAAATACAACATTTTGACCATGCATTTTTGTAGCTGTACATAAGCACCACAAACTATTTTCTTTTATTGTTGCTGTATGTGTTTCAGTCATTTTTGATTTCTGGCAACCCTAAGGTGAACCTATCACGGGGTTTTCTTGGCAAGATTGGTTCAGAGTGGGATTGTTTTTGCTTTCCTCTAATTCTCAGAGAATGTGAATTGCCCAGAATCATCCAGGAGGTTTCCATGGGCAGGCAGGTATTTCAACATTGGTCTTACAGTCCAATGCTCAAACAATTACATCATGCTGTCACTAACACTTTTCATTTACTTGCTTAAGACTCCCTGCAGTACACTAGCAACCATTAATTCCATTGATATGGCTGTGAAATCAAAAGAGTTTTTTTTCCTGAACTGCAAGGTGGAATCCTCAAGACTAATACAAGGAACATAATTTTTATTGTCGGCTATAAATGGCAGAGATCCCTTTTTCATTAAATATTGTTTATTTTTTGGGAACATATCCAAAAGTACAACAATTAGAAAACTTGTCTGCAGAGCTTACTATGTGAATGAATCTTTTCTCCCTTAGGTGAGGTACTGGCTGCACATGATAAGGACACAGTGGAAAGAGACAATGGTGTGATGATGGTTTTAACTGGATTACATTATTATGTGGCAATTTAAACCTCTGATTATTGAGCTCTTCCTATGTGTTCCTTCAATTATACTATCCTTCTGATTATCAAGAAGATCACCAGAAAGCCAGGCATATTCAGCAGGAGAGTATTGCATTGAAATCATTCATAAATATTTGGCTTGATACTATTCCGTTATCCAGACAGAGGCCACAAAGGGGCACTAGAGAGAGAATGATAGTCCATTTTACAGGGATGGAGGATGGGTCGAAGGGGGAAACCCATTTTCCCCTGTTTTCCTGTTATTCCCCTCACCCATGTCCATGTTGTGGGGAAAATCCTCATTTATTAAATGAGAAGTTGGGAGGGGGGATAATCAGCAACAATGGGGGAAACCATTTTCTTCTTTCTACTCCCCACCCCCAAGCCCGGTAAAATTGACTATCCTTCTCTCTCTAGCACTCTATTGTGGCCTCTGCCCAGATAACAGAATAGTACCTTTGGCATTTTTTATTTTTAAAAAACATGAAAGGTTATACTCTTCTTTTTTATGACATCTTATTCTTGTGGTATCTCAGCCCCTGCCCAGCTTAGTATTCCTGCCTAGTGGTCAAAGTCAAGCACCGGGCCCCCCAGCTGATCAGGGTTTGCAATGGGACAATGAATGGCTAGAAGGATATGGGACTGCAGATGAGTTTAGTGAAGAATCCTTTAGTGAGGAATCCATGGAAACGGATGATGAATCAGATTATGAGAGACCAGGTGGCCTTGGTTCCCAAGAGAGAGTTTCCACTCCCTTCCCAGCTGAGCATTCCGAAGAAAGGGAGTTTTCTACTTCTCACTCTGAGAGTGAGGCACCTGGGCTGGCTAATGAGCGGGAATTTGATAGAAGGGCAAATATTCAGGCTTCGAGGAGAGATTGGGGCCTGAGAAAGGGAATACGTTGGGCACATAGAAAATAGTTTGGTATATTAGCTGGTGCCTGGTCATTTTTAGTTAGACCTGAAGCTACGTTTAGCGAGGAAAGAACTTTGTTCATGTCTCCATGTTCATGGAACCGCCGGAACGGTTTGTCTCAAGTTTCATGTTGACTGCATTTGCGGTCGGTCTTGTCTACAAATTTTTGCCTTGCTCAAGTACCCTGCGTTCATTGGGATTAAGCTATTTGGGCTTCCTGTTCAAGAACTGTATTGGATTAATTTTTGGATTTGCTTTTGCTTGCCTTTTTCTTACCTATGGACTATCTTTTATTCTAAATAAAATTACAATTATTGCATCTGTCTGGTGTGTGTGATTAGGGGAACGGCCTGCGTTTCTGGGGTGCAACAATTCTACATGTTTTTTTAATTAAAGGTAGAGTTGAGAGTAAAGCTCTTGATCAGGTCTGCCCAACCTGTGACCCTCCAGGTGTTTCAGACTTCTGCTCCCAGAATTCATGACCATTAGACAAGCTGGTTAGGGCTTCTGGGAGTTACGGGTCCTAAACATCTGGAGGGCCACGCGTTATGCAGGCCTGCTTTAGACTATAATGGTGGTGAAGATTATGAGCATCATATGAGTATCATATGGGCATGATGAGTATGACCACGAAGGCTAGAAATTTTGCTATAGAGTCAGCCAGTGTATTATGCAAGAGATCCATTCCTGGACCTTTCACATAATATAATTTTCACACAATATCTACAACCTTTCCACTTGGTCATCATGCCACTGAAAGCCGAAAATACTGTGCTATACATGATCAAAACACATATACACACCAACTCATCTACTGCCCCAGGGAGAGGAGAATGGCTGAAGCAGAAAATCACAAGTTGGGTGCAATATGCCCATGTTGAGCTCCTGAAAGTAGCCCCTTCCCCAGGTGCCAAATATGAAGCACAGACCCTCTCCTTCTTCTATGGAGAAAAAACCAGCAGAAGTCATGCTGCATTTCTGTCCACTGGAAAAGGAGCCTCTCCTTTCTTTCTGGAGAGAGACGTGACCACATCTTCAGTGTATTTTTATTTATTTATTTCTCCAGAGAAAGAAACCTGCTTGTTTTCTTTCCTGTTCCTCTTCCCCTCCCCACTTCTCCATTTTCTCTGATAAACATATGCAGATGCATTCTTGGGATTTCATTGTTAAAGACCACACATAGGCAGAAATGTGAAGGACAAATGTCGTTCTCATCTCCACTGATATGAATGCAATTGTTAATTCATATGGGGGAAAGTAAAAGGATTTCTGAAAAGGATTAAATCTGCTCATTGGCTCTGGTGATCCTATTGAACTCTGCCACTGAAAATTAACCATGGTCCTTTACACTGAACTTCCTACACCTATATGCGATTCTCGAACTGGTGGTAAAAAAGAGCCAACTGGTTGACTGGCAGACACTGTATGCGTAAACGGTATATTTATGTTTATGTGTGTATATGTATGTATGCATATCTGTCTAACAATCTTTCTCAAGAGATTCATATGGTGGAGCCCATAACGTTCAGAGCCTATGACTGCACGTAGTATTTTTTGATAGATTGCTCAGCAGAAATGCAATGTACGTGTACATGTGGGTGAAGTAGATTCTGAGAGAGAGGAAATGTGCTTTCTGTTATCTCCTGCTATGGGTGATTAGCTGAAAGCACCAATCTGTTCTCCAGAGGGAAGATCAATATATACTACTTCACTATGGTCAGTATTGATTTCAATTTTCAGGGTGTGCACATATATAGTTGTAAATATGGATGTTTTCATATCAGAGCTCTTGCTGAGAAAATATGAAGTGCTGTCTGCAAGTACTTTGCTACTGCCTCCCTGACATGCAGTGCTTCACCATATAACTCAAAATCTAAATCCTTGCAATATTCTATTTTTGAATTTCTAATAGAATATCTGATTTATTTACTTATTTTGCTCTTTTGTAAAAGTATGGCTCTCTTCCTTTTTGCATTTGAAAGGCTTTGGTTTAACAATAATTCAGTCATGAGAGAAGCAAATGCATTATTGGAGTTAATGTCGCACAAGAAATATTTGGGCAGGACCCATGGTCTAGTGAAAGAGCAAGAAAAAAATGATTCAGTCACACAATTGAAGGTCATAAAATGTGTTAATTAAGCAATACCTGATTGGATGAAGGAACATATTCATTGGTTCTGGGGCAACTTCAAAATGTTTACTTAACCATAGAGTAAGTAGTGTATGAGTCTGCAAAATTGGTGCTTAATTTACAGTGCCCTCTGCTGGCTACTAACATCATCGGTTCAACTTTTAAAGGAATCCTACTTTTTTCTGTGTGTACGTGTCTCCAAAATGTCAATTAAATTATGGTGACCCCAAGAATTTCATAGGGTTTCCTAAGGCAAGAAATACTTAGAGGTAGCTTTGCCTGTTCCTTCAACTGAAATACACCATACAGATCCTGGTGTTCTTTGGCAGTCTCCCATCCAAGTATTAACCAGGTTCGGGTAGGAACTGGTGCTTTGGAGGTATTTTGACCTTTTTTTCTCCTTCTTAAAACATATTAGAAGTATTCTAAAGTGCAACTTTAAACATTTTTGTCTATCAAATTTTCACCATATGAATAGATGGCTAATGGCATGGGCAATCTGTACAACTGCAATATAGTTCCAAAACCTCTTTCAGCTATGTCTAAGTTGTCTTCCTTTTTCTTTCATTCATTAACTACAATAAGCAATAGTCACTGGGATCCTTTCATACCCTATTATTCCACCTTAACTTCCATGTTTTAATCTCTTGGGTACATCTGGGATTTGTAATTTAGGGAAATATACTAAAAATTCTCACCCAGAGACCTTTGGTGCCAGTCCACTATTTCAGGATTACATAAAATGCACCCAAGGTCACTGAAGTGTAATCACAATGTTATAACTGTGTAGTATTAGGCTTTGCCATGCCGACTCTTCGGCCTCCACCCTGACAACTCTGAGCTTCTAGGATTCCCATTTGTTGTCACATTTTACATGATTTTGGCTCTACCTATGGGGAGCTTAATGTGGGAGAATCTACTCAGGATTTAATCTATATTTCCTTCCTGATTTGTCACATGTCTTCACGTGCATAATACGTGATGTTTGTTGTTGTCATTGTGTTTCCAAGTGATTTTCAATCTATGCAACCATAAGGCCTTCACGTTCATAATACATGATGTTTTTTGTTGTCATTGTGTGTGTTTCCAAGTGATTTTCAATCTATGGCAACCATAAGGCAAAGCTATCATGGGGTTCCACATTTTCAGATCCAATCCAAGTTGAACTGGGAAATTCATAGTTGGGGAAACAATCTAATGAACCACTGAGTCTGCAGGAATGAAGAGGGCAATTGCAGCCATCTTGACTGGCTGACAATTATGAAGATTACTTACTGGCTTCACCTATTACAAACTGTATTTGCCTACCTAAAGGAGCTATGCATTCTGTCTCTTGTACTCCATGTCCATTGGCCTAGTCCTGAAACAAGCATGTTATCAGTTACCTAGAATGTATAACTATGTCATGGAGCCTCAAAGGACAACCAGGCTAACAGGTGAATGACTTAAAAACATAATGATGTTGAATTATTCTATGAGGAATTCTTCTTATTGACTTTGTCATTATGTTTAATCTGACCTTATCTAAGCAGTTTCTCACATTATACAAACAAAATGCGAATTAATGTAGAATAGAGGTATATTAGAAAAGCAATGAATGTTGAAATGGAACTATTAGTCTGGGTGAGCTGGACATACATACACTCACTCCCTTTTCATCTCTGCAGATACAATTCAGAAGCTACACAATATGGTGGGTAGAATAACAATAGCTATTAGGCCTGGGCAATCATGGTTCTAAATGGTTCTGAAGTACTTACAAAACTAAAGTTCTGGTGGTGAAAACTAGGTGGCGCTGGTGCTGTGCTTCTACAGTGTTGCTAAAGTTCTGGTGGTGAACATTTCAGAATTCTAACAAAACTTTCAAAATTTCATTATAAATGGCAGTTCCTAATTGGTTCTGTCTTTAAAATCGCCAATAATGAAATAATAATGAAGTTTTGAAAGTTTTGTTAGAGTTCTGAAATTTTTGCCACCAGAACTTTAGCAACACTGTAGAAGCAAAGCACCAGCGCCACCTAGTTTTCACCACCAGAACTTTAGTTTTGTAAGTACTTTAGAACCATTTAGAACCACGATTGCCCAGACCTAATAGCTATAACTCCTCCAGCAAAAAGCGTCATAAAATGTGAAGCAGCACCAAGAGAAGAGTGAGGGAGTGCCACTTGGCATATTTGTAGATGCTTCTTGAAGAGCACTGGGTTGAGCTTAGATTGAGAGATCTTGGCCTGAAGCCCTAATGAGGGACAAGGGCATACATTGATAGTAAATAGTGCAAAATCAACTAGACAATTTGGCTTAAGCATTTGCCAATAGAAGTAGACTACATAATCTACAGAAGGAGATCAATAAAAGGAGGCAATGGAGTGTTTCTTCAGATTTTCACCAAAGTGAAGTAAATTCTGTTTTTAAAAACCCTATTATATTCTTTTATTCAAAGCTGCCTTTCTCTACATTACAGTGTGCTCATATGAGGTGCATCTACACCAGTGGTTTGCAACCTGTGGGTCCCCAGATGTTTTTGCCTTCTACTCCCAGAAATCCTAACAGCTGGTAAACTAGCTAGAATTTCTGAGAGTTTTGGGCCAAAACACCCAGGGACCCACAGGTTGAGAACCACTGATCTACACTGTAGAATTAATTCAAGTTCGACCCCACTTTAGCTGCCTTGGCTCAATGCTATGGAATCATGGGAGCTAGATTTTTACAAGATCTTCTCTGCCCAATAATGTTGGCACTTTACCAAATAATAATCTCTATATTATATAGTACTGAGACATGGCAGATAAAGTAGTGTCAGATGCATCCATTCGACTGTGTAGACAATAGGCATGGTTTAGAACCCAAAAATAGGGGTTCAAAAATCAAATGGGGGATTTTATTTTGATTAGTAATAGAAAGACTTACAAAAAAATTTCCCAAAATTTCTAAAATGTAACGTAATTACTAACGAAATTCGTTAGTAGTTCGTATGCCAGCGCATGCGCATTCCAGATGGTTTTGGCCTACAACTCCCAGAAATCCTAACAGCTGGTAAATTGGCTGGGATTTCTGGGAGTTGTAGGCCAAATCTGGGATAAATCACACTGAATTCTAGATGGGACTCTCCAAATAGGAAGGAGGGAGGGAAGGAGGGAGGGAGGGGGTATTCTATTCTTGGAAGCAGCAAAAAAAAGGAGGAGGAGGCCCCCCTCGCTCCTCGCTGCCTCTCTCTCACCCCGATCCTGAGGGAGCGAGGGCCCAAGTTTGCCCAGGCTGAAAGGAAAAGGAAGAAGCCTGAGGCTGTGAGGAATGGTGGGAGTTGAAGTCCAAAACACCTGGAGGGCTGAAGTTGGCCCGTCATGAAGCCTCTTCAAGGCTTTAGATCCTGGCAGGCAGAAGGGGCAGGGAGGGCCCATCCACTCCTCCTCCCTTGCCAGGATCTAAAGCGCATCAAGGCTTGGCATGCTTTAGATCCTGTGAGAAACCAACCTAATGTATAATAGAATGAATGCTAACTTATAGAGTAAGTGCCTAAATATTATAAGTAATCCAACTGGTCATATACCTACATTCCATGCACATGCAATAATACAGCAGTAATAACAATGGGTATAAGAAGAGCTAAAATTCAAACCGAAGTATTCTGACTCTGGTCCCTCCTCAAGCGGTGCAAACGGGCTCTTCTCTATGAGCCCGGGATTCTGCAGCAAATCCTCCCCCAAAGAATATGTATGTGCACCCAGGCAGCAAACGCTGTGTCCGGGGTTTTGGCTTTTCCCGGGAGAGGCTGCCTCCCAGGCTCATAGAGAAGAGCCGTTTGCAGTTTGCACCGCTTGAGGAGGGACCAGAGTCAGAATACTTCGGTTTGAATTTTACCTCTTCTTATACCCATTGTTATTACTGCTGTATTATTGCATGTGTATGGAATGTATATGACCAGTTGGATTACTTATAATATTAGGCACTTACTCTATAAGTTAACATTCATTCTATTATACATTAGGTTGGTTTCTCACGTGTTGTGTGCAATTACCCCAATACTCTTTGATGCTTTAGATCCTGGCAGGCAGTAGGGGCAGGGAAGCCTGGAAAAATGTAAACAGAGAGGTTTACTCAAGAGTAAATCCACAAGGAGGGCACTTCATCCAAAGTGCCCTCCTTTGTGGATTTACTTCTGAGTAAACCTCTCTGTTTACTTCCTTTGCAGATTTACTTCTGAGTAATCCTCTCTGTTTACATTTTTCCAGGCTTCCAGCCGAAAGAAGGAGCGAGTTTAGGGCTTGCCTTGCCATAATACTTATTGGCAAGGGAGGCGAGAAAGTGGTGAGAGAGAAGGAGGGTGCCCCCCCTTACGACCTAATTACGATACTTAAGAAAATCCTGGCCCCCGAAGTTCTATAAAGAAAGTCCACTTCCTGGTTGGTGTTCCAGATGCGGAAATACTCAAAAGTAGCATTTCTTACGAATCCCTTCCGATTCTTTTAATTTTCATAACTTTTTTCTCATGCCTTGTAGACACACTTGTAATAAACAAAGTAGCAATCCCTAATATACTCTCATATCCTTTTTTTCCTTTTCAAATTGACACATTGAAATCAATGGGATTTACTTCTCAGTGGATATGTGCAAACTGTACCACAAAACTCAGCGGTGTTTGAAAAATTCTGTTGCTGTTTTGAATGATGTATGATTTGACTGTGTACACAGGCTTTTCAAAATAGTTTTTGGAAAAACAGGCATTTTTTTTCTTACCCTGTGACCTTTATCACCAGGAAGACCTGGAAGTCCATCAAAACCTCTGTCACCCTAGTGGGAGGAAAGAAAGAATAACTTTAGCATTCACTCTTGTACTTTGCAACTGTTCCGAAGTTACGCGGGGTCTACTGTAAATCTATTCTTTCAATTGATACATTTGCCCTGAAGTCAGTGTTGCTTGAATCTTGATTCAAGTGTATGTTTAGAATAATACATTCTTAAAGTTGGAAAAGACTACAAGGGCCAACTAGTCCAACTTCCTGCCATGCAGGAACACTGAAAGATGGCCATCCATCCTCTGTGTGAAAGCCTCCAGAGAAGGAGAATCCACCACCCTCCAAGGAGACTGCTGAACAACTTTTATGGCCAGGAAGTTCTTCCTAAGCTGGTCTTGTTTCGGACAGGAATCCGTGACGGCTGGTCCCTTTACGTTACTGGCACCCGAACAAACTGAAGGAGCTGCAAAAGCAGTCATATTCAACCACATTTGTATGCTCAGGGTGATGTTGGTGTCTCATTAGAACACACTTGGAGAAAGCTCCAGCATCAAAGTATTTGATATGTATATTTACTAACCTTGGAGCCAGGTTCCCCTGGCATTCCTCGGGCTCCATCTCCACCTGGACGACCCTAGAAAAGTTTTTTAAAGGCAGTGGTTAAATACCAAATGTGAAACAATGCAACTTTATTTTCTAAAACTTTTACCAAATGTATTTTTCCAAACAACAAGCTATATTGAAGCATTCATGCTTACTCTTTTGCCAGATTTTCCAGGGAGACCAGATGGACCTTGTATGCCTCGAGGACCCTGGAGGACAGAAAAGATACAGAAACGTAATTCCTCTCAAAATTTCTTCTCAAAGGAAGCAAGCACCTGTAATGGTATTAATTTCAGCAATTCTATTCCCAACAGAAGAATTTCAGAAAGCACCATTTGCAAAGCTTATCTGCAATGCATATATTTGCAACACATATTATTATTATTATTATTCTGTAGAAAGTGCTGGTTTTTTGCAGATGACATTTCTGTTTCCAAAACAAAACTATTGCATCTAAATTTTGCACAGAACAAATCCCAAACAATGAACATTACGATCATCAATCCACGATTGTTTTGTGTCAAGGTATCTTAGCACTTGAAAAGAATGAGTTTTTTAAATGAATATTTTGTTCTATACCTCATTATGATGAGCAATAAGACCATCATAAAGAAATTGTGATTATTATCTAACTCCAGTTAAGGCTCTGATATCCCTTGATATAAGTTAGAAGGCGACAAAGGGCTTTTAAAGTAAAGTCAGCCCTCTATATTCACAGAGTTCGCCATCCATGCATTCTGCCACCCACATCTTAAAACTATTTTTTAATCCAAAAAGCAAACTCTGATATTAAATTTTTATATAAGGAACACAATTTGCTACACAATTGTATATAATGTCACTTGCGCGCTCCTGGATTTTAGTACTGATGGGCATCTTATTTATTTATTTATCTATTTATTTATCTATTTATTTATTTATTTATTAGATTTATTGGCCGCCACTCCCAATGGCTTGGGGCGGCTTACATCACACACCACAATAAAATAACAATCTACAATAACATTAAAACCACAGAATAAAAACAATTCCTAAAATAAAACATAGTCTTAAAAGATAGCATGTCACAGCTCAAAGGTCTGCCGGAATAGGACCGCCTTGCAGGCTTTCCGAAAAGCCAACAGATTGCGCAAGGCCCTAACCACAGGAGGCAATGCATTCCAGAGGACTGGGGCGATGATGGAGAACGCCCTTATGAACAAACTCCAGCAGATACCAAAGTCCCTATGTACTATACTTTAAAATAAATAAATAAATAAACAATAAATGGAATTGTGCAAATTGTACAAAATTTCAGCATTGGGAGTCCTAAACTAGAGTGAAATCATTTATCGATGAGTTCTATATGCTGATACACTGCGTACTGCATGCTATAGTACCAAGTACTACAAAACAGGTGAACAGAATATTGTAACAATCATAAAATGAAAAATGGATGATAATGTTTAGCAAAGTGTAACTAGAGCTAAGGTAAACTGAGGGGAGTTGCACAACTTTCCCCTCTCCGTGTACAATTGATACCATCATGATTCTTGGGGGTTTTGTCCTTTTTATTGAACAAAACTCATCACTTTTCCTTGTATTTTTCAAATATTCATTTTTTAAAAATGGATACATTGCTTAACCATGTCTTCACTTTTTGGCTAAAGTTTTGACTAGAGTTTTTCACACATCTAAAAGGTGAGCATTTATCTTTGTTTAACTTTGCAAACATACCCATTTTGGGAAGAAAGGTGTTTGCAGCAATCCCTAAATGTGCAGATTCCAAGACACAAACTGGATCTGTCCCAGGTCCAAGACGTGCAGAATGAATAATTTTTTAAAAAACAGCACCACAAATTTTTGCCTATTACAGTACACAATCATTGTATTAGTTTTACCATGCAGGAATCAAAGCATTTCCGACAGATAACCAGCCTCCATTTAAGAATCTCCAAAGAAGAGATTCTGACCAGCAGCGTCCAACCCAGTTTGGGGACACAGAGCAGGCACTGTCCCAGTGTTGTTACTGGTGACAGCCATGACACAACCACTTACTGGATCCTTGGTCCCACCCTCACTTAGTGAGGCTGAGGTCTGGCAAACAGTTGCCAGACTGTTTAGGAGCAAGTAGGTTTGAGTGGCAAAGAAGAAAAGGACAAGATGAGACTGCCATCCTATGTTCCCTGGCTTTCTGCGCCCAACAGGCTGTGCTGGTCTGTGACCATAATAAAGTTTTTGATTTGATTTGAATGGCTGTTAAGACAGCTGTAACCAGTTTTGTTTAGGAACCTGTCTGGCTCTCTTGACTGTCCCTAACTCAGTTCCTATGTCAGAAATGGATTTTCTCCTAAGGGGAAACCCTAACTCAGAGGAAAATTTTGCATTTCGTGGCTTTCCCTAGCTTAACCCAGATCAACCGTGTGTGGCTTTTAAGGCCCTTTCACACAGGGCCCATAATGCTAGAGATCCCACAGTTTTACCAGAAGCATCCAAACAACATATCTGGTAAAACTAAATCAATTTGGAATAAAACCCTGCTTTGTCCCTAATTAATTTGATACTGCATTAGACCTGGGTCTTCCTGAAATACCCAGATCTAATGCAGTGTGGGCCCCGTGGGGAGGTCTGCACATGTGGTGTTTCAGCCTGGTGCACGAACTCATGATACTGGTTTTAATGGGGATTCTGACAGGGAATCAAGTGTGCAGAATGAAGTTGTGTTTCCCAGGGCCTCATTAGATGAGAATCCTTTAGTCAAAGGGACAGCAGTTTCCTTTCCTGGTAAAGTAACAGGTGAGAGTTTTAATGAGCCTGAAGAGGAGGTTGAATTTCAGATAGATCGCAGGGCAGATTTCTGTGAGAGAAGACAGTTTGCTCAAGGTCAGCGTAGGAGCGAAAGAATTAAACAGAAAGCTGCTGGGAAAGCGAAAGTGGATTTGTTCCTACTTAAGTAAAAGATACAGGCCAATTGCTCAGATTCCAGGCTTCGTTCAGTATAGATCTTGTTTGTTTTAAGAAATCTTGGTTCCTGGTCCATGGATTTTAGATTTGCCTAGTGCCTTGTTCCTTGTTTGCCTTTGCTTAGCAATCCAGTTATTGGATCTTACTCAGCCTTTGCTTCAAGTCTTGGATGTATAGTTTTTATGCTTGTTTTTGAACTGATTGCCTATATTGGATTGTTTTTCAATGAAGGCTTTTATTTCCTTCGAACCTATTTACTGGAACTATATTTTGCTTCAATAAAAGAACTAGTTTTTCAAGGACTGTCTGGTGTGTATGATTCCAGAGGTGGATTTCTTGTCTGGGGTGCAACAGCACAGCCCTCTCAGGTTTTCTGGACTGAATCAGCCCCTCCCCAAGGCTTTAAAAAATAAAATTACTTATCCGGGCACCATTAAACCGGTGCTGGAGCTCTCCTGGTACGTAGAAATGACGCAGCAGGAGAGCTCCAGCAGTAGTTTAATGGCAGCTGGGAAAGTAACTTTATTTCTTAAAGTCTTTTGGGGAGGGTGGTTTGGGTGTCTGGGCGTTCTCTCAGAAGGTACCAGGAGGACGGGCTTTTGAGGCTGGTATGCGGACTAAAGTCCACCCTACCCTGGGTTTTTTAACCTGGTTCGGCACAGACTTTTCCTCTGTGTGGAACCGGCCTCTGACTCCACAGGGCTTCCCTAACCACACACTGACCTAAGTGCTCAATGTAGATATGTTCTCAGTTTTTGGAGCAACAAAAAGAAGTTTGACCCCTTCTGAATAGGAGATCCTTTCAAATATTTAAACATGGCTATCATGTCTCCTCTTGACCTTTTGATCTCCAACATACCCAGCTCCCTAAGGTAGTTGCTATGCTTAAATTTAGTAAGACTTGTTTTCAAGTCTTAAAATGAACAATGGTGGTGAATGCTACCAAATATTGCTTTGAAAAACTGGTTATTTTTAGATTTATTTCCAATTTCAATCTGGACCATTTGCCTGATTATGTCTAACCCTACATCTCCCACCATTCCTTCTTTGATGGCACCATGGGCTTTAAAAAAATTCTTATTTAACTTGATTTACTTTAATTTGAATCTTCTCAGTCTGGAATGTAATCACAGTTTTATCACTCTTGAAAGTATATGAGAGTTAAAAAAATCTATTTTGAATATAGAAATTATCTATTCCACTTCCAAAAGGAACATTCCATATTTTGTTATAAATAAGCATCATGGACAAGCAACCAGATCCAGAAACACGGAGGCTGGTGACAGAAAGAGCAATAGCACAACATAATGAAAGTAGTAATGTCTGTGTTTAGACAGAAACAAATTAGGAATATACCAACAACAATAGAAAGTAATAGTAAGAACTGTGACAATAGCTCTGATGGTATTGCAGAAAGGTAGACAGAAAAATGGAGAAATGTCACATCTCACATTTTCTGCGATCAAGGTGAAAAGATGTTCTGAACATGTACATGTCAAAAAAAAGGTCAGAGGTCCCAGGTTTATGGGGAAAGTTCTCCAGTCACTAGTATTTCTGAGTAATTGTTCACAAAAGCCTATATTTGTGGCTTTTCTTCTTACTAATGGAAATCTGTTTTGTCATGAAGAGTCTTACCTGAGGACCTGGGTCTCCACTATCACCTTTGGCACCTGAACCACCGGGAGAACCCTATATATGACAAAAAGTAAAGCAAACTTTTAGCTCAACTGAATTCCTGGTTTAGCTGCAAAGAAATAAAAACCTGTGCATTCCTGATTCTAATCATTTGGGACACATCCACAGTAGACCAAGGTTTAATTGCTAGCTAGAGACAAAGAATGTAATTCCTAACAACTCAATGAACTTGTGATCTTATTCAATGAATTCCTGCTAACATTTGGAAACTAAAATTTGTTGTCCCAGACATGTGCACTTTAAGGATGCTACCCTCCTCTCCCCTTTTCAAGAGCTTTTCCGTGTTTGCTATCCTGTTACCCTCAAGATTTGCCTTCCTTCTGCTTCTAGGAGGACTATGGAGGAGGTGATAGAAACAGCTAATGTGAGACTTGAGCATCATTCTGGGTCAAACTCTGGTCAAAAGTACCTGGCTACTACAATACTAAAAATGAAGGAGTGGTGAATACATGCCTCTCCGTCTATATTTCATAATACTTAAAATAACACATAACCAAGGTGTGGGTTTTAAGGAACAGAAACACAGTTCTTGTATGGGCATATCATATTCATAACTAGAAAATTATCCTTTGAACACTGTCTTACAAAAAACCTAAGCTTTTTAAAGCATATTGCAATGAAGGAAAAACTATGCTTTCACCAAAAGGGGGGAAAATCATTGTTTTATGTTGCTGCTCTAAACCAGAATGGCTGGATTTCTACAGCCTCCTAGTGGCTTAATAGGAAAATGGCTAAGATAACACGGCTCCTCTACAAATATACTTTTCTTTATAATAAAATAACCAAAATATGCCAAAGGGATTTGTTCTTTCAATGTATATATAAACTCCTCTGAAATAAAATAAAAAAGTCTGCACCTAAGCATGTTAATACATAAATGGATGGTGGCAAGAAGTATTAAATATATGCAATTTGAAAGTAGAACTACAACATACTACTACTTTTGGCAGGCGTGTACAATTTGTGGCAATACACAATTTACCAGATAGGATGGTTCATCATGTGTTTATCTATCTATCTTTTATCTATCTATCATCTAACTATTCATCTATCTATCTTTTATCTATCTATCATCTATCTATTCATCTATTCATCATTTCAAACAACCACTTATTTGTGAGGAGGATTGCAAAACCAGGGACAGTGTCAAAGCCCTGACAAAACCCTGGCAATAATTGGCATGCTGCATTTAACTTGGTGGCCACAAAAGGCATGGTCTCTTCCAAAACTACTCTCTAAGTAGAAATCCAGCTAATACCTTGCTCTGAGAAAGAAATCCAGTGCAAAGTTGCACCAAGGCTTCATTTACAATGCTCTAGAACAGGGGTGCTCATTAGGTAGATCGCGCCCCGCAGGCTCCCGACGCCACCCAAGTGCTGCCGACCCTGGGTTATCTGAGGTCCTTTCCACACAGTTGAATAAAATCCTGTGTTATCTGCTTTGAATCAGATTATATGGCAGTGTGGACTCAGAAAACCCAGTTCAAAACAGATATTGTGTTATATGTTTCACATTTTTGTAGTAGGTAGGTAGATCATTTTGACTTGGTTGTTTTATAAGTAGCTCGCATGCTGAAAAAGTGTGAGCACCCATGCTCTAGACTGCCCAAAGGCAGTCACACATATTGTCCCCAATCCAAAACAGTTGGGCAGTCCAGATGGTCCATCTGGGACATGATCATTTTGGCCCTACTGAACTATCACTAAACTATATGTGTCAGCATCAGCACTGCCAGATGCCTACAGAGCTCTGTGAAATCTCTTGGCTGTGATATTAGCACAGGGAAACTTCCACGGCCATGGAGCTCTGGGGATGTCTGGCAGAGGAAACAGCAGTGACACAGGCCTGAGCCATCCCACTTCCCTGATCTGATGAATACAGGAAAAAGAGAATGGTGGCCCATTTAGACAGAGCACAGACCTGAATCAGATCTGATTCCCCTGTCTATACCATGCCGAAGCAGCATGGCTGCTCAAGAGTTTGGCACACATTAGGGAATAGACCAGATTAACTTAATTTATACCACAAGAAGCACTGGATGTTTCAGAACTGCATGGAGACAGCCAGACTACACTATGAGTATGGATTATTAAACTGTGGAGTTGAGTCTCAGGTCACACCAAGGTGACCTTTGTGACCAAAGTGACCAAATATACTGCTTGTACACTTTCTTACTGAAGACACTTTCAGTGACAGAAAAAAATTAACAACTGAATAGAAAGAGACATCTTGACATCATAACAACAACAACATTTAAAGGCAGCACACAAAGAAATATTTTAATGACTATGTCCCAGGCATTGCTTTGTATCAGTACCTCCCAGGAATCTCTGCACTAGGCCAATTCATCTTTGGAGTGTTCCTTCTACCTTGCCTCGCTCCCATGAAATGGACAGAAAAATCTGTGTCAAAAATATCTGCTTATCATTATCAATTTCCTTTCTCTGAATTATCAGAAAAATCATTTCAGAGGCAAACTACTGGCCTATCCAATTTGGCAAAAGGAAATGATCCACATTGTGTTAGAAACTAAATATATCTTTTCAGTCTGGGTGCCACTCAGTTGTACTTAACCATAGCATTTTACATTTTTTTTAAATGTAATTACGGAGGTTTCTCAAGAGACTACTGGGTTTATGCAAACCTGCAATCTTGGTTGAACTAACTATCATTTTATATTGCTGTAAATACACTTGTATAGCTTCTACAGTGACTGTAACTGCTTAACTGCAGCATTTAAGTGATTCATTTGATTATCTCTGTCAGCAGAATATCAGTTTCAGAAAAGAGGAAATCATCATTAGGAGAAAATTGCTCAGGTGATTTAGCAACTGCAACACTACTTCTGGTTTTGTCATTTTAAATATTCAAAATGTATTTAAATGTCAAATTTCTATCCAGAAAGCATTTAGTTTGGAAGCCTGCAATTTTGTTTCACTTATCCAAACTAGGTATTTGACTGGGCCAATCGGTTTGCATTTTAGCTCTACATTCTTTTAAGCTTCCATATTTTTGATCGAATAGAAAAAGGGAGAAAAGGAGCCACATATTACCTGGAAGCTCATTTTTTTGAAGAAGAAAAAGGGATTGTATTGTTTGCGGAGACAAAGGAGTTGAGGAAGAACAGATTAGAGGGCTGGGAGGTATTCTAGCCATTTCTAATGGCCAAAGAAAATGTATCAAGAAATGTACTTGGACACTGAACCTTTTATTTAAACCTAAGGAGTGGTTCCATAAGCTGCAGAAGGCATTTTATTTCCCATTGTAGAGATAGGATTGGTCCTTAATTACTAGAACCAACTGGTTTAGCAGTTCAGTTTTAAGACAGCAATGATGAAAAACAATCATTGATATGACTTCATCACATCTAGGGGTTTGGTTTTTTTGCAATTTGGCTGACCCACACAGCTCTGTCTTCCAATGGCTCTTCACATACCTGTTACACCCCAGCCTGGTCCCCAACCTGTTTCCTGGGTCAAACCAGACCAAAGCCATGATATTTCAGTCAGGCCTGCTAGGCAGCCCTTGCAAAGATTTCCAGTTCATTCATCGTTCAAGGCCAAGTAGCGCTAGGAGCCCTCTCGGCCCGATAAGCGGAGATGGAGCGACTCCCTTTTACCCAGGTGCTAGTACTAATTGGGATCACATCCCATTCCCATGTGAAAAGACCCGAGAAGGCCCAGCTGGGATTTGTTTTGAGAACTGACTTTTGACGCAAATAACGTCGAAAGGATCAAAGCCTTGGGACCTATATAGGTTCAGCTCCAGAGACAATGGGCATCTTTCGTCAACGTTCAGAACTCCAAGCCAAGTCTTTACAGAACCGTGCCTGGCCATTGGGCCTGCTTAGAACTTTGTTTGCCAAGCTTTGTGCCAAATATTTACCTTTCTGGATTTAGCCCGTTGGGGCAAGAAGATTCTCTTTGCTTTTGTTCCTGTTTGCCAAAGGACTATAATCTTGCTATCCTGCTTCTATTGGACAATTGCTGCTATCTATTGCTGTGAGAGCATCAATAGACTATATCCTAGCCTCTTTATTCTATCCATTTATTCTAAATAAAGCATTTAAACGTGGCCAGTGTCAAGCGGATTACTGAGGGGTCTTCCAGGTCTTTGGGACGCAACAATACCACACTTCCTTGCACATCCTCCCACTAGGCCAGTGGTTCTCAACCTGTGGGTTCCCAAATGTTTTTGCCTTTGACTCCCAGAAATCCTAACAGCTGCTAAACTGGCTGGGATTTCTGGGTGTTATAGGCCAAAAACCTGGGGATCCAAAAGTTGAGAACCACTGCTTAGCAGATAGATTCATTATTTCTCCATTAATACACTTTTTCAACAATTTATGCCTCCCTTTTTCTCAAATATATCCTTCACTTACTCCTATTGCCACAAATGGAGTTCAAAGTAATAAAGGCAGATTGGTCTCAATTAGATCAGCAGGGAGGAGAGGAGTGGAATCTTGTGCTTTCCAGCAAGTCCCAGCAAAAACAAACTGCTTCAAGCTCTGTTAGCTGGGTAATCTTTCAAATTAAACTCCTGCTATTCTGACAACATTCTGGGAATGCTTGATCGCACATGTCCTAGTTTCCACCTGTGAAACGTTGGGTGGCACAAATCTGTTTCCCATGTCAGCTACATCACTCTTCCTGATAGTAAGCCCTGAGAAATTCTAAGTTGTTTTTGTAAAATGACTGGCCAATAACATTGTGATTGAAATAAGACACCAGAATGATGATGTTTTGCTTGTTAGTTTAACATACCACAGGACCTGATCTTCCAGTGAGCCCCATAGGGCCAGGGGGGCCCCTCATGGCAATCTGAAAAGTGGAAAGGAAATAAAAATTCAATAAGAGTTACATACTTTATGACTGGCAGAATTTGCCAAACTCACCTATGTGGTTTCAAAAACCATTTGTTATATGTAGTAAGGCAATGATAATTGATGCACCATATTTGTGGTATGATACAGGTTATATACCTGAATTATTAGTATTGGTATTAGTATTTGCATTACTTCTTGTTATCATCATCTCTATTTATCTGCTGCCTTTCCTCCAAGTTTAGGACTCAATTTGGCTGACAATTTAATACAATAATACAAGATTTATTACGGTCAATGACCAGCATAGACAATTTAATATGATTACAATATAGTCAAAGACTTTAAAACAAATTAAAATATACACTAAAGGGGGGTAAACAAAGAAAATAGCACAATATAAAACTATATAACATCCTTATACATGAATTTTTAAAAGCTATCTATTCAAAAAGTCTGTCTGAGTAATAATAATAATAAGTATTGGTATTAGTATTAGCATTACTTCTTGTTATCATCATCTCTACTTATATCCTGCCTTTCCTCAAAGTTTAGGACTCAATTTGGCTGACAATTTAATACAATAATACAAGATTTATTACGGTCAATGGCCAGCATAGACAATTTAATATGATTACAATATAGTCAAAGACTTTAAAACAGAATATAAATTAAAACAAATTAAAATATACACTAAAGGGGGGTAAACAAAGAAAATAGCACAATATAAAACTATATAGCATCCTTATACATGCATTTTTAAAAGCTATCCATTCAAAATGTGTCTGAATAATAATAACAACAGTAATAATAATAAAAATAATAATAATCATTATCATCATCATTGCCTGCCAATGGAAGATTGTAAGGAAAGGGCCACTTCTAAGGAAGGAGTTCAAATAAGTTGGAGCAAACACTGAGAAGGCCCTATCTTATTTTTCCACTAACTGTGTTTGTGAAACTTTTTTTCCTTATAGGGCTCCATCTACACTGCCATATAATGCAGTTTTACTGCATTATATGGCAGTGTAGCTGAGGCCAGAGTCTCAGAGTCTAGAAGTCTCAGAGTCTAACAAAAGAGGTGGCCCTACCAGAAAATTCAGGAATTTAAGCACAGTTTTAGGTAAAATCTTAACTAAGAAAATCTTCAACATGTATGGGGGAACCCTTCCCCATCTCTACCTTAAGAACATTTCCTTCTTACCCTGGCTTGCTGAAGAATTGCTTGAGCTTGGGCTTCTTGAGCTGAGATTGCTGGGCCTTTTTCACCACCTCCACCATAGCGGAACTGTGTAAAAAGATTTTTGAAAATATTAAGTCAATTTCAAATATGTTGACAATAGCTGCTTGCCCAAGATGGTTAAGACATTGTATTGTTGAAGGCTTTCATGCTCAGAATCATTGAGTTGTTGTACGTTTTTTGGGCTATATGGCCATTTTGTAGAAGCATTCTCTCCTGACATTTTGCCTGCATCTATGGCAGGCATCCTCAAAAGTTGTGAGGTCTGACAAAATGTCAGGAGAGACTGCTTCTACAACATGGCCATATAGCCCACAACACCTACAACAATTCACATAAAGACATTAACTTCTTTGGCCTAAATCATTTCTTTCACTGTGTTGAAAACTTTTATATACTGATTTTTCATTTTCCGCATATACATTTTATACACCTAGCCAGAAGGCAACTGTATACATTTTTAAAGTATGTTGTGCACATATAGTTTGAACATTGAGAAAATGTGAATGTCTCACTATGTCATCCACCAAAGTGGAAAATTTTGAATTTTAGAGTATTTCCGACTTTTAAATTCCTGATACCTGCACCATTAATCCTTTGTTTGCAAGATTTTTCAGCTGTGGTGAACAATATATTAAATGTCCTTTTAAGTCTATGGCTGAAATAGAAAGCTGGATCAATATTCCTTGCTAGCTTTGTAATAATATTTATCTATTGGTTTAAATAAGTGATGTAAATATTTGATTTCTTTATTTCATGTCAGGTTACATTTTTGTTGCTTTTTCACATTTTAGGCCTTTTTTGTAAATACATACATTTTTACTTACATATATATCTACATTTTTCTTTTGTAAAACATTTCACATTTCATGATACTTTGTAACATATTCAGTGGGGGAGTCTTATATGAAATGTCCTTCCTCATTGAAGATGAAAAGACATCCCTAATAGTCTTTGCATCACTAGTCTTCAACTACTAGATCATCCATTAGGAAAAACATGACAAAGTCATCATTTTGCATTGATATCCCCATGTACGTTGAGAAGGGATGAATTCTAAAGAGTAAAATGGACTTACCGGCAACATTAACATAGTACCTGGGGGACCAGCCAAACCGTCAGCACCTGGAAGTCCAGGACGTCCTGGTGGACCCTAGGAAGCATGGAGGGGATACATAAATTTGTATAATTCATGTATGTTTATGTGGAACAATGTGCAGTATCTATTCACTAAAAATTGAAAATACGGCTGTGCATTCTTTATTGATTTCTTTATTCAATTTGGAAGGATCATTAAAATATAGAACACACAGTAGAGTTTATCAACAGGTGTAGGTTTGAGACATCCTGTGATTATTATGCATGTTTTGTTCAATGCTATATTCACCTGCTTCACATGGACGGACTTGTGCCAAAGAGGGCAGGCATACTCAGCAGTTCAATAAGACAAGGCCTAGACCGACGTTCTTATTCATTTTGGGTCTGCATTTCATGTACTGCCAGTAAGTTTCTGCACGATGTTATTGTGTGCAACTACTTTGTGCTTGGTGTTCATACAGTGTTTCCTAAATGTTAGTGTTCGATCTAAAGTGTCACCAAGATATATACACGTTAAAAGCCGACAGCTAAATTTGTTTTATTTTCCTCCAGGTTAAACTCATTGGAATTCATAATGGAAGTCAGACTAAGCTTTGAACAAAGGAAATTCATTTTAAAATGCTACTGAAAGTGTGAAAAAGCTGTTGAAGTGCAAAGACAGTTTAGGAGGAAGTTTCAAAGAGCTCCACCAATGCAACGTACCATTAGTCGAACAGATAAGTTTGAATCCAATGGAACTGTTCAGAATGGCAATTCTGGGAATGCGGCGCAGCTGGCTGGGTGTCAGCTACATAAGATCTCTATTGACCAGAAGGTCATGCCCAGGTCGAGGTGGGCTCTCGACCTATTGTGTAGCCTGTTGTTGACCTTTGCAACTCGAAAGATAGTTGCATCTGTCAAGTAGGAAATTGAGGTACCACTTATTGGGGAGGCTAAATTTAACTGATTTATGAGGCCATTAAAAAGATCTCCAGAAAAACATGGTGAGGAATGAAGGAGTGTGATAGCTCCCCCTGGTGGCCAGATGTTAAATTGCCTCTGTCTGTCTTGTGTGTTTGTGTGTCTAAATGTAATGTGTACATTGTAATCTGCCCTGAGTCCCCTGCGGGGTGAGAAGGGTGGAATAGAAATGAAGTAAATAATAAATATAAATAAAGGCACACTTCCAACAAAGATTGTGTAGAGTGATGATGTTACATTCAAATTAAATGATTTAATTAACTGCTACAATTGCACCTACTGGGGACTTGATAACCCACATGTTACTGTGGAACATCATGTTAATTTACCAGGAGTTACAGTGTTGTGTGGCTTATCATCAAGAGGATCAACTGGACCATTCTTTTTTCATGCCTCTGTGACTGATGTTTAATTTGAAAGTAGCCTCATCACTCCACACAATCTTTGTGTGCCATTCTGAACAGTTCCATCAGATTCAAACTTATATCTAATTAGACCAATGGTGAGTCGCATTGATGGATCTCTTTGAAACTTCCTCGTAAACCGTTTTTGCACTGTTTTAGCACTTCAACTACATTTTCACATTTCTAGTAACATTATAAAATGAATGTCCTTTATTCAAAGCTTAGTATGACTTCCATTATGAATTCCAATGGGTTTAACCTGAAGATTTAAAAAAATCAATTTATCATCTTTTAATGTGTGTATACATTTTGGAACACCTTGTATAAAAGAGACAGGTATCAGATTTAGGTGGACACTAATGTTGGGAATATTTGTTCACATTAATTAAAAAATCATGTGAATCATGACTAGAAAGTGATGCTAGTATCCACACTCAAGACATGTTAATTCCTTCTTAGAGCCATTCTTTGCTGAGAAATTTCAGATTCATGTCAAAATGAGTAAGAAAACGTGAATTGTTAGATAAAATTGTTTTAGAAGTGTGTCTTTCTAAATAAAATATAGTTGAAAATGTGTATTCTTGAGGGAAATGTGATGCAAAATGTTCATGTTAAATATGTATTTCAATGTAAATTCATTTTTAAAAACCAGTAGATTAATGTGGAAATGTATTTATGTAAAATGGACCACAAAGAGGTCAAGGGTCAAAAACCTGTGGTGTGTGGTGTTCCAGCCTAGTGGTCATAGCTGGGGGGGGGGTCCAGCTGTTCAGGGTCAGAACGGGGATGATGGGTGGCCTGATGGGTACGAGACTGCAGATGAAGATTTAGTCTGGGATGATGGGTTATGGGTATAGGACTGAAGATGGGGATAATGATGACTCCATGGAAGTTAGTTCTGAATTCAGTGAGAGGCCTAGCGACCTTGATTCTCATGAGAACTTCTTCACTCCCTTGCCGAGCGAGCATTCCGAGGATAGGGAGGATTGAGTTTCCCAGACTGATAGTGAAGCACCTGGGGGCGCTAATGAGGAGGAATTTGACAGGAGGGCCAGCATCCAATCCTCCCAGAGAGATTGGAGTTTGAGAAAGGGGGTGTGTTGGTCACATAGAAAATAGATTCTTTTATTAGACCGGTCTGGGAGAGTTTTCGCCAGACCTGAAGCTACATTCAGTTTGGATGGACTCATGCTCTAGACTCTAAGTTTCCGTTTGACCACAGGAGCGGTTTGCCTTGTTATCGTATCTTGTACCTTGGGATAAAGTCAGCTTGACTTGCCAGCTACAGAACTTTCTTGGACTATCCTTGGATTTATCCAAGTTACCTTACACCTTTCTACTTTTGGACTATTTCTTATTCTAAATAAATACTTATATTTGCATCTGCCTGGTGTGTGATCTAGGGGGGCTGTCCGCGATCTGAGGTGCAACATGGTGGGGCAGTGAAACCAATTATCTGACCCAGGCTCCACAGATTTAAAAACGAACTACAATAAAATGTCAGCATACCAAACTAAAAGTCAATTTCTGGCTTTAAAAATTAGTAAGGTTTTTTTTAAACATTCAGTGCAATAACAATGCAGTGTAGTTGGGTCCCCAGAAAGAAGGGAGGGATAAATTTTCTTCACAAACTTATTGTTCACTTATTAATGTAAGAACATAATTTTTGATCTGCATCTCTGTGTGCGTACCAGTTGTGATGTTCGTCATGCTATGCAGTTTCAGCAACAATGCCCAATTAAGCAGCAGCAACCATGAAATATATTCTCTGTGCCTCCAGATACAAATATTTCAGTGAACTGTCATTTGTAATGCCAAGAGAAATTCATTTTTACATCAGTCACGATACGGTATCTTCACAGCATGAATACATGTAGATCGCTTTAATCACTATATTAATTGCAAAAAAGGCCTCGTGACAAGACATGTAAGCCTTAATTCACAGCACTATTAGACAAATAAATATACAGATAGATTCTGAATTATACATTTTGCCAGATATCTATTACTTTTCAAACACTTAATAGCATTTAGTGCTAAGATACTAAAGACTTAATGTTACATTCATCCCCTTCTCCAAGGATGAAGCAGCTTAAGATGTTGTTAAGCAGCCTGCTTTCCTCTCACCTTCACTTACATGTGATGTGCCCAAGTGCATACAGTAGGCTTCCATGGTCAAGCCAGGATTTGAACTCTGATTCCAGAGTCATAGTCTAATGCTCACTATGGTGTTTCTCATACCATAGAGAGGAAATCATTTTATTAATGCAAGTCTTTATGCTACTATTGGTCTTAATGCCCCAATGACACCCAAATATTCAGGGATAGAATACGTATCTCAGTTTCCCAAAAAGGATTTTCACTTTTTACTTTCTACTGGAAATTTTCAATTTCTTTGTTTGTTATTTTAAGATTATACACCATTCTTGTAGCTGAGCTTCCAAGAAACCCCTGGCCAGACATGACTGAAGGCAGCAAATTGGCTGGACTACATACATCCCAAAGCTGTTTTGTAGTGCTCCTGGACAATTGAAAAGCAGATGAGGGAATAGGGATCCATGCTAGATGAATTTACATTTCACCTGAAGACACAGGTTCACAGTGTGAGGGGTACTCTTGGACTCAGCATTTAAACTGGTGGCCCAGGTTTCAGTGGTGGCCAGGAATATCATTACCTATTTAAAATGTATGTGCTGATTGTGCCAAATGCTGGATCCATGCATAGTGGTACATGTTTTTGTTACATCCCAGTTGGAATATTGCAATATGCTCTACTTGGGGCTGCTATCTATTGAAGAACGTTTGGAAACTCTAGTTGGGCTGTCTACAAGAAGCACACAACTAGCCTGTTGCAACAATTCCAGTGACTGCTAATCAGTTTCCAGGCACAATTCAAAGATCTAAAAACCCTACATGGCTCAGGTCGAGGCTACTTGGTGGATCATATCTTCTGGCACAAATCTGCTCAGGGATTAAGAACCTCAAAAGAGGCCCTTTTCTTGGTTCCACCACCAGAGCAAGTTTGCTTGCTGGGAACGCAAGTGAGTAGGGTTGTGTGCGGAATTCATTTCTCGCATTTCTTCATGTGCACAAAACAAGAAGCCCCTTCCTTGTATGAAAATCAACTCAACACGAAAGCAAGCTGGAGCCAATACTGGCTCCAAACCTACTTTCGCCTACAGCCAAGCGCCTCCCAGAAGAACTTGCCTCCTTGCTGAGTGTGTGTTTGTGGCGTACTGCTCCAGAAAGTGTGCACACCTACCAATACCTGCAGCCAATCACCTCTTACTCTAAAATAAGAAGCGCTTGGCTGCAGGCACTAGAAGGATTGTGTGTTTTCTGGGCCTGCACACCACAAACACTCTCTCTTTCCAATGAGTGTGAGAGAGTCATGGCATGCTGGCCCAGAAAGCATGCACACCTGCCAGTGCCTGTAGCCAAGTGCCTTCTCTAGAGTAGAAACAGCAGGTAGGAAGCCTCCATAAGGCACATGCCAGGAAAAGGATCCTGAGTAGGAAGCCCCTCTCCTGGACTTTGTTATACTCTGTCTAGAGATGCCAGAATGCCCCCTCCCTGTTGTGCATCCAGCAACAGGCTAAAACCTTTTTATTCAGGCAGGCTATTAGTAAATATTAAAGTTGTTGAAAGTAAGCCAGAAGGGTACTGTATAATATTTTAGCTGTTTTAAGTGTTTAAAATTATTGTAATCAATTTATGTTTAACTCTATTTTCAAATTTACATGAACTGCATTTTTATTTGTTGTGAGGCACTATACATTTCAATCACAGAGATAAAAGCAGAACACAAATATAATAATAATAATAGATTTTAGGATGGTAATGTACCACTCCTATTTCCAAAAGCCTTTGGGACTGTAATTTGCATTAAAAATAGACTGCAACCACCTAGTATCTTAACATCCATAAATACTGCTTTTTCAAAACTAGAAATAGACTTTTGGACATTATCTGGGTTTTATTTTGTTTTGTTTTGGTTCTTGTGTTGTTGTGTTTTGGGTGTTATGACTTATGACCACCTCTGGAAAAATGATTGACACATGGATGCTTACTAAGATTAAAGAAGATGGTATTAAATCAGTAGTAAAATAACTGTGACCCATGGGATCAACTGTGTCCCATAGGATAAGGCTCATTTTTATTCAGCCACTGAGCTCCCTTCCATATTCTCAAAGCCCCCAGACCCCACTGTGAAACTCAGAGAGAATTTTAGGGATTGTTTTTCACTTTTGAATAGTCTTCAATGCTTCCTAACAGGGTTGCATGCAGTTATGAACTTTATCCATTCCAAGAAAACATTCAACCTCCAATGATGAAAAATACAAAAACCCATCTGAAAATACGTAACTGATGAGACCAGGCATCAGTTATGTGAGTCAGGAGGTTTAGAGTGTGAAAATTATCCTCTTCCTCCTACCAAAACCTTGTCTTATCAGAGAGGTAGAGGTAGAGGAAACAAGTATATGTTTAGAATCAGACCATAATGACTTTCAGTAAGGAAGGTGTGACATGTGGAACACTAGGAGTATCTGCTTATTTCTATCAAGAAAGTTCATCTGTGGTCATCAGGCAGTGAACGAGAAACATTCTGCAGTACAACCTCACTTAAATCTCGTCTAGTAGAGATATGAGAAATGTCATTTCAAATGTAATATTAAACAGAAAGAACAAAGCAGTTGTGTTTCTGGTTCACCCACATTTGATCATATTGAAAGCGATTTAAAATTGACTATAATTGGTTTAGGAATAAGCAGATATTATTTGCTCCTATTTATAAAAAATTCAGTTTTGGAATAGTATGTCCATTGAATCTTAAGTCTCTAACCTGTTTTCCATTATAGTCATCTTGAACAAGTGCACGATGTGCACACAACAAGAACATCAAGGAATTTTCTTGAACCTGAGATTCTCAATAAATAGGTGAATGCTCTCTGACCCTCCCATCTTCCTGGGTAAATTTATTAGATTATCCAAAAACAAAAGGAATGATAGAGGAAGCTCCAATTGTAATCTGAAGGTTTCAGTATATTCTTCAGCTTTAATGCCCCGGCAGCAGTATAAACTTAATCTTGTAGCTCAGTGGTTCTCAACCTGTGGGTCCTCAGGTGTTTTGGCCTACAACTCCCAGAAATCCCAGCCAGTTTACTAGCTGTTGGGATTTCTAGGAGTTGAAGCCCATTAAATCTGGGGATTCATAGGTTGAGAATTACTGTTGTAACCTATAGAGAGGCCTTTGCTCATCTCCATTTTTTTAAGATCACAAAGCGAGAGTTTCAAGACCTCTAACCCTTATGCAATGTACCTGCAGTATATTCAAATGGGTGTGTGTGTATATATATATAGTGTGTGTGTGTGTATATATATATATACATATATATACACATATATATACAGTATATATATATATATGTGTGTGTACACACACACATATATATATATATATATATATATATATATATGAATACACTGCAGGTACACATCTTCTCTCCTCCCAGTAACTCTGTGAGGTAGGACAGGCTGACCCAAGGTCACCCATGAGAATCATAGCTTAGTAGAAACTATAGTCTGCACCTTATAGCACAAGGCCAGCTATTATGCTGTGATTGCAGATTTTTGGATATCAAGAGGATGGACCAAATTTGACTTGTCACCACAAGGGATGGGACGTTTGTTTCATAAACCAGACATTATGCTTTCAGCCACCCAATCTGGCACATTTCCTTCAGTCATTTACAACCCACACAGACTTACCCTGTCACCAGGGTCACCAGAAGGGCCAGTGGGACCTTGTGTACCTGGGGGACCCATAAGACCCTATGAAGAGAAATGACACAATGAATGAATTATATTGGATAACTGTCTAGAGCACTGGTTTTCAACCTTTGGTTCAACATGTCTTTGGTACTTCAGCTCCCAAAAATCTCAGTGAGTTTATCAGCTGTTAGGAATTGTGGGAACTGAAGTACAAAACACCTGGAGGACCAAAGGTTAAGAAGTCTTACACAACCTATTTCAGAGCTGAAATGGACAAAGGGTTTTCTGCATGATCTGACATATTTTCAATAGAAACAAAAGCATAAAAGAAGCAATTTTTTTTGCAGATCAGTTCTCACTGAAAAGCTACATTTTATGTGGTACTTATGAGCAGGTATGCTACAATATCTGCATCAGTTATATCAAGCCATTATGTTTTAAAAAAGCAGTTTTAATATCCAAGACTTGTAACAAAAATGACATGTAAAGGATTGTGAACTTACCGGAGGTCCTGGGAGTCCTGGGGGTCCTTCAATAAGCATCCCCTATGGAAAAACATAAACACAACCTGTATTAGTTGGAGACATTCATGAAAGCAAAGAACGTTCTACAATTAGCACAACATTAATCTTTCCGCTTTCCTCATCTCTACAAATCCTTCTATTTCCAACATTTGTTGCATATTTCTGCCACTATGAAGGAGACCATCTTTCTGTTTCACAGACTAATTCCTGTATTTCATGCAAAGTATGAAATGTTCTATATAAAACTATTCTTCAAATTTTCATTCATGTTTTGCAGGAAGAAACCTTGTCCTGATATTGAAAATCTACAACTTTTTGCTGCTTTTTTGTTGCCATTGCCCCCTTGGTCTACTATTTCCTCCTCCTTGGTGATACATTTTTATGTTTGGAGAAATCTAAGCCACTAATAGTGGAATTACCGAGTCAATCTACTGGTTACATGTTGGTGTCACAAAGAGAAAATAAAACAGATTAACAACAGTTCTTTCTGGACAAATTTTACACAAATCCTATTTGATCAAGGATCATGTGGTGAATTCAGAGTACGAATTCTAGTTATGATACTAGTAAGTGCAATGCTCTCTAAACAGCTACTGTGAGTGTATTTCAGTTAACTCATTACTTTAAGCAAAGGCACCTTACAGTGTAAAATGAGATGTTCATGAAAATCACCCCACATTCATTTCAGCTCTGGTGTCAAGGCCACCAATAATCCCACAAGATTGGAAAAACAATCCAATATAGCATACCCTCCTAAAACATCATTTCCCTAACCGTATGCTCTTCAGAGGCTTTGCCCTACAAACAGTGTAGGTCCTGAATGTTGGTTTGGTATATTGATCAAGGTACTGTGCATTTAGACCTATGGATGTCTAATTCCCTGCTATGCTACCCTGCTGCTGAGTATGCACGCCCAGTGTGGAACACATCTCATCATGCTAAAACAGTGGATGTGGCTCTTAATGAGAAATGCCACATTATCACGGGGTGTCTGCGAACCACACCACTGGAGAAATTATACTGTTTAGCTGGCATTGCACCACCTGACATCTGTCGGGAAATAGCAACCAATAGTGAAAGGACCAAGCCAGTGACATCTCCGGCCCAACCCCTGTTTGGGTATCAGCCAGCATGCCAATGACTTAAATAACGAAATAGTTTTCTAAGATCTACAGAGACACTCGCTGGAACAGCTCAGTAAGTGAGAGTCCAAAAGTGGCAGGCTAAAAGCCAGAACTTCAATCAATGGCTGATATCAAATGAGAGACTCCCTCCTGGGCACACAGAAAACTGGGCGACTTGGAAGGCACTGAACAGACTGCGCTCTGGCACCAAGAGATGCAGAGCCAGCCTTAAGAAATGGAGCTACAAGGTGGAATCCACGACATGTGAGTGCAGAGAAGAGCAAACCACAGACCACCTACTACAACGCAACCTGAGCCCTGCTACATGCACAATGGAGGACCTTCTTATGGCAACACCAGAGGCACTCCAAGTGGCCAGCTACTGGTCAAACGACATTTAATAGAATACCAAGTCTGCAAACATTGTGTTTTGTTTGTTTGTTTGTTTGTTTTTAATGCAATACAACTGTTTGGTTTGCTCCTGACACGATAAATAATTCCCTGCACAAAGGTAACTGAATTAAAATGATCTTAATTAACTATGCACACTTGTTACATTTCACAGCATCTTAGTATCCATAAGTCTTAGTAGCATAGGATTGGACTGCAAATCTAAATAACTTAATTAGGTTGGTAGAGGAATTAAAGGAACTTAGTAATGTTATTTTAATGGCACATCTCTATTTCTAATGAAAATATAATCAGAGATGTGTTCCTCCAACTTCCAAGACAAATATCCAAAATTACTATCCTTTGTCATTGTAAAAAAATGTCTAGCAGAAACTAAACCAAAACTAGACATTGTACTTTGAGTGGCTTCCAAATCTCCATAATGCTCACATTCTTGTTGGTTTAGGATTGTAATGTTTGCATTACTTTCCTCACACTGCAAAAGTGGAACTTTGCTAATGATACAATATAGAATATATAGTAGCAAAGAGAGCCAGACATTCTATAGGACACATTCATGCAAATGTCTTTCCTTATTATTGACAGTGTGTTTCATCTTTGACTTGTGACTCAACTGCTGTTTCAGTCCATGTATCATCTATGGCCCGATATCTAAAGGACATAAGCTGATGGAATGGGGGAGGAGAAATCCTAACTGGTAATGGAAGGAAGCCAAGGTTGAAAACTGAAAGGGGTGTGGAAGCTCAAAAAAGCAGGGATGTTATGAGCCAAGATTTGTCCAGTGCCTGCATTTCCCATGGCTTGTTCTCTACCATTTCCACTTCCCCACAACTTTGAAACTAAATATTTCAAAGATGAAGAAGTGTTGCATTTAAACTGTCATCTTTAAAATCAAGTGCACAGCACTAGAATACAGACACAATTGCATTGTCCATCAGCAATGGAGATTCCTGAATTAACTTAAATGAGGCCACAATGGAGCATCCCATAAGGTTTGGCTATCAAGATCTCTGCAATTCGCTATAAAGGTATCTATAATGGCTGTTGCCAGTGACATTCTGGAAAAGAGGAGCTGTGAAGCAGGCTATTGGGAAACCCACCTTAGCACCCATTAAATGTTTGAACAGAACTAACAGAGAAAGCCAAGTTTTCTCTTCGAATCCTCCCCTCAAAAATTGAACAAATTCCAGTTTAAGGGAATTTACCTACAACCAAACCGACACTCACTACACTGATTTTAACATGTGAGCAGAGAGGAAAAGCTAACACCACCCTCTTAATGATTTCTCTCTTTGTATGATGAGCAACAGTTACAAAGAAGAATCTCCATTATATTCGCATTATATATCCATGTGATCAGAAGCATTGGGTTTTTTAAAAAAAAGTTACTAGGGGTTCCAAATTTACAGAGATGTATCATTTATTTATTTTTATTTCATGTCAAAACCATGGCATAATTAAAACAAGTATAAAACTGATAAAATAGAGAGAACACAAGCAGTTAATTTTTTTTTAGACCAACATCAGGTAACATTGACCGTATTGTATGTAGTTTTAAACAATTCTTCCTCTGTGCATGAGGCAGGGCATTGTGGACAAGCATACAGATGTGGAGTTGTTTTTTTCTGCTCCGCAGTTGCACAAGGTGGAAGATTTTTCTAGGCAGTGCCATTTAGCCAGGTTGTCTTTTGATCTGCCTACTCCACTTCTGAGTCTGTTCAGGAACTTCCAAATTGCCCATTCTTGGTTTGCCCCCGGAGGAAGACCCTTGTGGGGGAGAGGGGGATCCAGTTGGGATTTGTTGGTTTAGCTGCCTAGAAGGATACTCTTACTGCTACTGAGTTGACATTAAGAGGAGTGGTGGTTCTCATGAATGCTTTCCCTTGATTTGAGTCTACTGGGAGGAGGCAGATAGCCATGCAGTGGACGGCTTTCACAGTGTTCAATCTTATTTCTCTCACAGTTAAGAGCAACATCCCGTTGAACATTTGGGGTGGGGGCAATACCAGCTATCTTATAGAATCTATCAACAAGTATAGGTTTGAGACATCCTGTGATTATTCTACATGTTTCATTCAGTGCTACATTCACCTGCTTTGTGTGGGCAAACTTGTGTAAAACAGGGCAGGCATACTCAGTAGTTGAGCAAGACAAGACCAAGATTAATTTTAAAGGCTCTCATTTTTAAACTAGCCATTCTCCAACTAAAGAAACAGACTAGGGGAGTAAGCTTTCACATTCAATTTAGTCCTTTCTTATCTACTTCAACAGGTTGTAGCTTTCAGTGTTCCTGCTAACTTTTTTTTGGTTACAGAGATATACCAATACCCCAGTAAGGTCCAAATATGTTTAAAATATTTTTTCTCTCTTATCTATCTATCTATCTATCTGTTTTCCCAGATACCTTCTCACATAAATACTTGTGTACTAACCCATACAAGAGGCCAGGGTAAATTCTGATGTGAAGGCATCTAATTTATTTTTATTACTTAAAGATCTTGTTCTGCAGATTAAACATGAGGTTTCAGAGATGCTTAAAGAAATTAAAAGTGTACATAGGCAATTCAACTTATATTTTACCTGCCCTTATATTACTCTATTTTATTGTATTTTGTTATGAACTACCTTGGGCAGTCCACATGGCAAAGTAGAATAAAAAGGCAATACACAATTTAGCAATTTATGTTGTATATGATGGATTTCCATCCAAATAGATATGCTCTGTAGATCTCCAAGCCCATACATAACCACCTAGGAGTAGGTCTCACTTAATTGAAGGCTAGTCCTTTTTAAGATGGATTTAAGATGCTTTATATTACATGACAACATTTACCTCAGTGACGTCTAAACAAATTGGCAGTGGTTCTCCTCAGTTACTGATGGGAATCTTTCCTTGTGATATTTAGAGATACCAAAGATCTTCAACATACAAAAGATGTGTTCCAAAACTGGGCCACAGTGATGACCTGGCGCATGCTCTGAATCAAAACTAGTGGAACCAATAGGCTGTATAAGATCCCCATACTCCCTGGAACCTCCACATTCCCAAAGTGGAAACATTTTTGCTCCTTCATTTAACAAGAGCATTTTGTAAGAATTAGCCTCCCAAATACTCACAGGTTCAATCACAGCAGCTTCTCCCTTCTGTCCCTTTTCCCCATAAGCACCATGGCCATTCACCTGTTGGGTCAATATACAGAGAGACAAAAATATTAGAATTGAAGTCTTTAACTCACAGAACTACAAAGATGAAAATGATTCCAAAGTCTGGTGATTCTCAACTTTAGTCTTCCAGATATTTGGACTAACTCTCTAAACCTCAGCTGCCTTGGTCAATGATCAGGAATTCCAGGAGCTGAAGTCCCAAACACCTGGAAGACCAGAGCTTGGAAAACACTGAACCTGTCTAATCCCCTGCCAGTTTTGGAATCCATATCTACCTTATAGACCTCGTTACTAAGAAGGATAGGGATATACCAAATTTGATTGATTTCTAATTTAAGGACAACATGTATGAAAACTTTTTGTAGCACCTTCAACATAGCTGGAGCATTCTTACTATAAAAATAATAAAAGACCATGGAATGGAAAGATTATCATTTTTGTTTAAAAAAATCAAAGTCAGAGAAATTGTAGTGGACAAAGTTGTCCAGAGACAGGACTTAAAGTAGCTAACTCTTTAAAAATCCTAATTAAGATTGCCATCTTTTTTTCTAATAGATTATTCACCTTTAACAAATATAATTCTAACAAACAATTTAAAATGACTTTCTCCAAATTGTAAATACAAACTAAATTAATGGGGTTGGTGCAGATGAGAAGAAACTGCATTTCAGTTCTTTCCAAAAAGAATTTAAGCTGTTTCCTACAATAAAGTTATGCATATATAGATGGCAAAAGGTGATATTTTAAAAATAATTAAACATAGAAAATAATGAAACAGAGAAGTTTTTAAAATCAGTTTTGGTTGCAGTTCTTCTCTAATTTTAGATTTACCAAATGAATTTGGGAATCTCACCATATACCTTCAGGTAATAACTTTTAAAAGATAATTAATAAAAACTTTAGTTACCATTTAACTTTGGGTGCCAATAGAAGTGCAGTATGCCATACACTCCTGAAATGGGGAACTTACTCATTAGAATTAGGAAAGCCAAATAAATAAAAATAAATAAATAGGAATGACTACAAAGTTCATGGTTATTTTCTAGAGGCCTATCCAGACAAGACCAAAAACTGGGACCTGTCTTGGTTTTTACCAGAGACATCCAAACAATTCCTCCAGTAAAAACAAATTAGTTTGGAACAAACCTTGGTTTGTACCAAATTAATTAGATACACCATTAGAGCTGGGCCTTTCTGAAAGGCCTGAGTCCAATGGGGTATTGGGCCTGTGGGGACACAGACTTCTCACTTTTTCAGACTTCCAAAAGCCCAGCGGAGTGGGATGGTGGCCTCCCTCCTCTCCCAGCCCTCAAGTCCCTCCCCCAAAACTTACACCACAGGCTTGGCAGGCATGGAGGGCCTCTCCAGAGAGTGGGGAATTGCTTCAGAATGATGCTGGAGGAGGGGGAATAAATCCCCTCTTTCCCCCTTCCTCCAGTGTCATTCTGAAATGACTCCACAACTCTCTGGACAGGCAAGTCCATGGGGTAAGTTTTGGGGAAGGGCCAGTAGGGTGACTGGATGCATGTAGCCACTCTGGGAGGAAAATCTTGGGGTTGTGGGAGGGGATGGAGACTACAACGTGGGCAAAAACGGGTTAGTTTAATCTGTTTTCACCTGCATTTTAGTCATGTCTGGAAACGCTCAGAGTGTGTGTGCTACTGAGCATATGCTCTTGTAAGGCTTTGAGTTTGGCTCTTAATGCAGATCGTGTGTCTGTTGTCCAAGAACAACCCCAGTTAGTAATAAAGATGCTCATTACCATAAAAATAGTCAGCAGATTAATACAGAGAAAGTGTTGAATAACTGCAATCTACATTGCTGTGGGATGAATTATACAAATGAGATCACAGACCTTTTAGGCATTACTAGCTTCAGCTTTTTAAAAACAAAGCATTTGCTCCTCTATCTTCCTTCACACATAGCAGTTAGTGAAAAGGTGACTGCACTGAAAAGTTATTCAATGATTTTTGCATTGAGAAGTAATAAAAGGCCTTATAGGCTTGAGTCCGTAGACCATGACAGAAATGTAGACCAACATATAATGAGCTGGACATAACCCCACCCCTTTAAGAAGTATCTCAGATGCCCCCAACTTACACTTGTTTCTGTGACATCAGTCTCTGCTGGAACACCTGGCCCAAACTCCTCATGAGTGGGATTGGTTGGCTTTTCTTCATACTCTTTATATTCATAAAAGTCATATTCGCCTAAATCTCCATCTACCACAACTTCAGTTTCACTGTGGTCTACTCCTCTGTTTCCATAATCTGTTTCCTCAGTTTTTTTATTCTCAGAGTTATACTCCTGTCCCGTTATGTATTCTTCAGTAAATACTTCTTCAACAGGAATTTGCTATTCACATAATCAGCAAAGGTTTGGGGAACAGGATGAATATGTGGATTACTGTTAGTAAAGCAAAGCATTCAGAAGATTTGAAAATAATGGTTGGTGAAATAGCACAACATTATTACAGCATTGTATCTTTTAATTTAATTCTGAAAAACAGGGGCATCGATGTTTCAGAGGTATTAAAAGATCACACAATGCATGTACATATATGCAATGAAATCAACACTTCCATAAATGTACTTTTTGCGGCATTTCTAATGGCATTCAGACCGTGGCAAATGACTTGGAAAACAATTGATCCATTATAAGTGATCTGAGATTTAATATAAAATTAGATCACTATCAGATTTTTTTTGTCTTGAAGTACACTTACTGATATATGATCAACACAACGATCCCATGTCAATTATAATAGAGACCAAAACATGACAACATTAAATCTTTCATCAATACAGTATATCTTTTTTGTAGCTCTAGAATATTTTTCCAAGTCAGACTTGATCTCTTTCACAAGAAAAGAGTAGTTTGCAATTATTCTTTATGTGCCATTCAATAAGGTTAAAAATTCTAGCAGTTAAAGGGGTTAAGAATAGCCTATCTTAAAATATTAATATGTGTTTTCTGTATAGATAGGTGATATCAAATACCCAGGTTTTGAACATCAACATTTATACAATGGTTTCTTTAACGTGCACACTCACACCAGCACTCATTTTTTAAAGAACTAGTTTTTGTTGTGACAAAATGAAAGGCAAGTTTTGGAAGGGAAGTAGCCTATAGAAGTGTATTTTGTGTGGATCCTTATGGACAATAAATGGAAACCATACAAAAGTAGAAAATAAGAGATAACTCTTGTTTTTTAAATAATAATAATAATAATAGTATAGGCTTTCAGTTTTGCATTAATTTTAATGTGATTCCCAGTAGTCTTTTGCATTTTTATTATTTTTATTACATAGTTGAAATGTGTAATTACAAGAGAGACTGTAAAATAAATATGCCTTCAGTGTAATGCAAACTCTGGAAATCATAGCTTAAGAACTCATTTCAGCATGTCAATATTTATGAATCAAAAAGCCCAGGTTCAAAAATGTCAGTTGACTACACACATGACAATTAATAGATTTAAGCTACAAGAAATGTTGAGTGGTTTTCAATAATCTTCTCATGAAAAGATGAAACTGAAAGTTGCATACATCTTACAGGTACAATTTGATTCTGTACACTAAGGATTGAGATGCAAACATCCCAATCCTGTACAATAGGTGAACACCTGAAAGCAGTTTTTATGCATGGTTACCTATAGTGGATTGGGAACTATGTGCACAAATCAGGAGTGAATGGATGCATACCTGGATGCTCTTCTTTATTGTGCTGTGCATCCAGATGTGACTAATGCATGCATTTCCATAATCCCCATTCATTTGATAGTATGAATGAGGTGTATGCTGCCATTCACATTGCAATGTAGATACATCATTGTCATTGTTTGGGACAAAGTGCACATTGCTGTACAAGACTGTATCTACATTAGTGCTCTGGGGTTTAGATTATATATATATTAAAGCAATATCAGTAGGATGGGTTATACAGGAACAACTTAAAGACATCTCTTCAGAGTTTGTTGTTACTGTTCTCTGTCTCCAGTCACCAGCCAGACACTACATTATGTGCCAATAATTAAGGGATCTCTTTGAGACTTTGTTCTTTCCTCCTTAAATGTTTACTGAAAGTAAACACATCTGATATTCTCACATTGTAGGGAAACCACAAACATGTGCATTATCTCACTGCATATTTGAGCTGCAAAATATATGACTGAATATCCAAAAAAAATTCAATCACTTGAAGCTGCATCTCAAATCTCAGATTGCAAGAATAGGGCACAGAATGGTTTTAACTGCAGAGGCCTTCATACAATGAGAAGCCCGGCTCCTTAGGACTTAGCAACAACTTGTTATTCTCTTAAGACCTTTGAAATACTATTGCCTGTATATTTTCCCATTGTTCATTACCTCATTTGGTCCTGTTGTTTGACTAGGAGACACAGTCTGGTAGCGTTCAGAGGTTCCATAGTCAGTTTCAGCCACACTGTATTCATGATATTCATCAACAATATTGGCCTGACAGAAAAGAGAAAGCACAAGTTTACCCACAAAGGCAGACATTCAGAAGGAATCTCCATTTAATTGGGTTATTCATGTATTTGTCTACTAGGGGTTAGAGCTACGTATTTCTCATCATCAGAGATCTTCCAGGTTTGGTCTCGGAAAGATCTTGATCATTTTGTGGCTACTTTTACCCCTGTTCTGCCTTGTGCCGCCGCTTGATAGTTTTTCTTCTTCTTGGTTGAATATGTTTCAGTTTTTTTGAGTGTGAACTTTTGGGGGTTGCTCTTTGAGTTAGCGGCCACTGTCCTCTTCTTCTTTGGGGCTTTGTTCTTTTTCTGAAAAAAGGTGGTGAAAGATGGAATGGGAAACATAAATAAATGAAAGGGAATATGAAGAAGGCATGAAAGGAAGCAAAGTAAGAAAAGTTAAAAAAGAGAGAGTGAAAATAAAGCAATGTATTGCTGTCCACCTTCCAGCCTGCTGCTGTGGGATAAAAAAATAGTTTCACAGACAAACAGAAAAGGAGAGAGGAGAAAAAGTGTGGAAAGCACGATTAACATAAGACACCACATGACAAAACAGCATGATAGACGAGAGGGACGTCAGACAACAAACAGACTATGTGCTGTTACCTCAGTCTGTGCTACTGTCTCTTCGTATAGTGGGGGTCCCTCTGTTACAGTTTCAAGGTCTTTATAATCTCTATAATCTGGATCCCCATAGTCATAGTCATATTCGATTAAATCTTCTGTTGCGTACTAAATTGCAAAGGGAAAAATAGCAGGCATTGCTATGTTAGTAGCAGCAAACTATATTAGAGATCATGGAAAGCTCTTTCTTAACTTTTACTCAGAAGAAAAAGTTAAGGGAATGAAAGCAATCTATTGGTAACATTTCCTTATATTCTTTTTTTTTCTTTGAAATTTATATGAACTGAAAAAGCAAGCTGATCAAGGTCAGCTTTTTATGAAAACAAGAGAGGGAAAATTGAGATTCTTTTGTCATGGTTTGTAATCAGCAGATATT
Organism: Anolis apletophallus; assembly: GCA_030556195.1. NCBI lineage: Eukaryota > Metazoa > Chordata > Lepidosauria > Squamata > Anolidae > Anolis > Anolis apletophallus. The sequence continues at coordinate 128,539,601 of JARBWK010000005.1, forward strand.
TTGATGATTAAATATTATATATACTGGCTGTCCCAAAAGTTGCCATACACAGGAAAAATGGGAAATTGTAGCTAAATGTATCTTTATTTACAAAATATTCATTACAATTTTAATAAAATATTTACAAAGTATACTCTACTCTTTTTACACAGAGACATGAAGTCTTCTCCCCCACTCAAGGCGAACACATTCCAAGATCTCTGTTGTTATGCAAGTCTAGATGTGCGCCTTGGCATCGATGGCACAAAGATAATGAAAATGTCACCTCAAACCTTGTTTTAAGTGTAGTCTGGTAGACTCAGCAAATATATAGAATTAAATATATAATATATAATGGCACATTTCCCGTATTTACCCACTAGATCTCTACGCTCTGAAGAACATAACCTCCTGGTTGTTCCTAGTCCGAAGTTATACCGACTGACTGCAACCGTCGACGAGCATTTTCGATCGTTGCTCCAGTACTTTGGAACATGTTGCCCGCTGACATCCGTGCTATTCAGACCCTCCTTCCATTCCGGAAAGCCTGCAAGACTTTGCTGTTCCAACAGGCTTTCGGAGTCGGATGAACTGCAGTCTCTCTTTGTGTATCGCTAGCCGACACTATTCTCTGCTACCGCAGCATTTCTTTAATGTGCTGCTTTTGTGATATTTTAATATGTTGTTTTAATTGTTGGTTTTAAATTTAGCTGTGTTGGTTGTTTTTATGATCCTGTTGTAAGCCGCCCCGAGCCATTGGGAGGGGCGGCGAACAAATGCGAATAAATAAATAAAATATGAGTTTGCTAATTATTCTGTATGGTGACTTTTGGGCCAGCCAGTATAAAACACATGGACTGAAATGTTTCCGCTTAGATTTCCTTAATGTTGTCAATTTGAAGGAAAGTTTTCCTGACCGAATCTGAAAGCAAATTATTGTGCAAAATTCCTTTCAGTTCGTCCCTCTTTCATTGTATTTTATTGATCTTCCATTGATCAAAGATCAATAAAATAATGTTAGGCATACAAAACACCAGAACAATCGCCCAGATGTGAAATATGCATCAACATATTTAAAACAGAATTAGCCAATAAGTATATGGTGGTAATATACCAACATGGTAGAGCTAAAAATACAAAATTAAAGGTGATTAATTTCATTTTCCTTCCCCAGATAACGTTTAAATTAGGCCCAATAAATTAGTAAACTTAACTGAAAGAGAAATATTTTAGAATGTAAGCAGGAGGTACTATTTTACATTCTTCCACACATAATAAACCTTCTGCATGAAAACACTGGCATGTTAAGATACCAAGTACCCTCTCACACAGACAAGGGGGAAATGGCAGCTGTTTTGTTTTCATCCTTCCCATCACTTATACAAGTACAAGTACAATGTAGCTTGGATTGTGATACTGCAGTGTTGTCACTTTCCATCCTGTCAGAACAACAGCAGTATGGAATGGAGGGGATAAACAGCACTGTAACAGCCTAACATAAGTAGGTTGTGTCAAACATCAGAGAGAAAGAGAGAAACACAACAGATGGCAGCTTTCTCCCCCAGCCCCCACCCTCAGAAGCTGAATTTTTTATATAGATTCCTGTTGGAATTTGAGGCCAAATCTCAAATCCAATTGCTCAATAGACTCAATGAGATTGTGCTATGATGCAGTGAGTAGTCAATTATTCAATTTAGTAGGGACGATTAATTATAATTAGACTCAGGTTTACTTTTTGCAACAAGGTTTTTACACAGCCTAAAACTCAAACGGTTTAATCTGTATTTTCTTTTTCTTTTTTTCAAATAATAACCACAAACGTTGTAATAGCCTTCTCATTCCCAGAGCAAAATCATCTCACGATGTGGGGAACATTGATCAAAGAACAGATACATGTGTTGTCTTCACGTTCTGCACATTGATATTTTTAATCACATGTTTTCATTCAGTTGTGTATTTTAGAAAGCCACCCATCCCTAAATATGACTCAAGCAACATACTGTGATAGGTTTGTGGTTTTGTTGTTGTTTGGGGGGGGGGGGTTACTAGTTATGGAACAAGACTTTCCAATATTTTGTGTGCTTCCAGTTGTGAATTACACTGTCATGCAGATATTTATGTAAATACCTGGCTCCAGAACACTGAACTACAAAAACATTTGCATTTGCTTATGGACAGCCACCTCTTTCCACGTATTGCAAATAATGATTTGCAGTGTTACACTGTGATGAATTACTTCCCAAGTTTCCACACCCATTGAAATAACCCAGACATAGTAATACATGAAGGTGACGCAAAAGGTGTCAGTCACTGATATGAAATTGCAAATGGTGCATAATCTGAGGACATAACACAGGTGTGTGAAACCTGTGACCAAAAGACCACAGCTTCATTTGGCATGGACTTCAGATCATTTTGGAAACTCCAGCCATTTTTGGCTCCAGCCACACAAACGTCTAATTCTGTCATGCCTATTTCTGGAATGTGAAGTTCAACAGTTTCTCCTCTCTTGCAAAATTCCCCATTAGTTCTCAAAGCTTGACATAAACTTGTATATAATGGAATTTCCACATTAGAGAATTCTAGGGCTCAAATCCAATGGTTACCTTCAACTAGAGCAAACTCGCTGAATAATTCAGAACTAGGTAAGTCAACATTTATGTAAGTTCCGCTGTTTCAATGGATGTACTTTAGTTGTGACTAATTTTTGGATTCAGACTGTTCACTCAACTCTATGAAAGAAACCACTGTTTAAGATTGTGTGAGTTTATGTTTGGTGTGAATATCTTGCAAATGTTAAAGCGTTTTAACTACAGTTCTCGTGTACAAACCTGGGAGCTTTTATTCCAAAACATAATGATTCTACAGCACACACACACACACACACACACACACACATATTTATATATATATCAATTTGACGCAAAAACTGTATATAAACCTTTTCATTTAAAAAAGAAAACAAGGAAAAAGATCAAATTTCAATAATAAGTAATCCAGATTTAATGGGGCACGTTGTTATTAAAGGAAAAATCCCTTCCGCTTCACACTTAATTATTAAACTTCATATTTAATAATTAGATGTAACCCGAATAGATTTACAGGTGGAAAATTATTATAAATATTGGCAAAGACTGCCTTGTTAAAAAAATTAGTACTTAATAGTGGCATTCAGTCTTATTGTAAATCTCATTCAGTATCAGCATGTTTTTATTAAAGATGGTGAACATCTTTTCATCCTTATGAAAACATAAACAAGCTGTAATAAAAGCCCAATTATCCAGAAAATAGTTGGTATGCGCAGAATTTATAAAGGGGGAGAATACAATCACACCCACACACACACACACACACACAAGGGAGGAGAAAGGGAGGGTTCGACCCACAATTGGTATTGCATACTAGCATTCATACTTTCATATAATTCTGAGGATATTTTTAGGATTCAGATTCAGTAAATGCAAAATAAAACAGTCTCACTCATTCTTCCTCATCTCTTCTGCATAGAGAATTCCCTTTAAATAGAAAACAAAGAGCACTGTCATGCATGAGTGATGCACAAACATCTTCTCCTAACTTCCATTTGTAAATATAATTATGATAATCAAACTACAATGAGATGTAGAAACTACACTAGATGACCATGAACGTATATGCCCCTGCGATGCAGGGGTGGTTGAATCTATAGAGCATGTGTTCTTTTACTGCCCTCTGTATGTGGATGCCCGCCTCTCCTTAATCTCGCCAATACTGTCCCGCTTACCTGGCAGATCTGAGGAATTCTACCTATACTGGCTGCTCGACGACAAACACAAGGAGACAACCAACCTGGTGGCCAAATATCTCATGGCCGTTCTAGCTACGAGGAACCAGCATATTAAATTGAGCGCGAAACACAATAGGCTAGATACTGTTGGTGTTAAACTGTAGAGTTGAGCGGAGTTTTAACATTTATATTGTTTTATTTTCTGTACAATGTGACGTTGGTCCTTGACCGTAAATAAATATCTATCTATCTACACTAGATGAAACCTAAATCCTGATCGTTAGATTCCTCTCAGCCACTATTTCATGTCCCTTCCTGTTTCCAAAGAATGTTCTAAGCAATGCAGTTGCTTTTGGGGTTCATGACAGAAACTGCAAAAAAACGAGTCTCAATAATCACGGAAGCCACATATCTGAGTCTTTTTCAGGTGCTCAAAATGTTGTAGCAAGTAGAGAATATAAATGCATGCTTGCCATATCCTTTCATTTCCAATTTCACTCTCCTGTGCATGAATGGTGGATAACCATGAACACTCTCTATTCTAGTTGTTCACATTTTTAGGTTTCTACTTACAAGAGAGTTCCCAAGAGTAAAAGAGGCTCTGTAGATCAGATTCCTTCAAAACTGTACCTAGGAAGGTGACAGGAAGTAGGGTGACAGGTTCAGTATCCCTTATCCAAAATGCTTGGGTTCAGAAGTGTTTTGGATTTAGAATTTTCTTCGTGTTTGGAATTTCTGTATTTGCAAATACACACATAACAAGATATATTGACTATAGGACCCATGTCTAATGCAGCTGGCTGGGAATCAGCTGCATTAAGATCACTACTGACCTAAAGGTCATGAGTTCGAAGCCAGGCCAGGTCGGAGTGAGCTCCCGACCAAAATTGTGTAGCTTGCAATTGACCTTTGAAGCCCAAAAGACAGTTGCATCTGTCAAGTAGGAAATTTAGGTACCACTTTGTGGGGAGGCTAATTTAACTGATTTATGAGGCCATAAAATCTCCAGGAAGAATGCAAAGAATGAGGAAGCTACAGCTCCCCTGGTGGCCAGAAGCTGGAATGTTAAATAGCCTCTGAGTGTCTGTCTATATATATTGTGTGTCTATGGCATTGAATGTTTGCCTGTATATGTACATTGTAATCCGCCGTGAGTCCCCTGCGGGGTGAGAAGGGCGGAATATAAATGCTGTAAATAAATAAATTAATACATTTATTATTTCAAACCTTTATACACTGTCCCTCTCTACCCCTGAGGGGGCACTCAGAGTGGCTTCGAATTTATATTTCATATTCATCTATATGCACATCACTTGAATGTAATTTTATACAATTGTTTCAATTATTTTGTGCAAGAAACCAAGTTTGTGTACAGTGAACCATCAGAAAGTAAATGTTTCCCTATCTCGTTCACCTAGCTGGACAACTTTGAATTTGGGCATATTTTGGATTTCAGAATTCTGGATAAGAGATGCTCAACCCATAATACACCTCATGTTCTTCCTTACACATTAAGGCAACATGCTTTGAAACAGCTATACCATTCTTACATTTTGTATGCTGCTAAACAAGTAGGTGAAACTGTCTTGGAAACTAGAACTATTGAGAAACTGTCCACGTAGTTTTTGAGTTCCTTAGGTTACTTTCCTGGCAGTAGATACACATCTTTCCTGGTTCCTGATGAATGAGTTAAAGATAACTACCATTACAGGGATCTCTTTGGACAGGAGCACCAAAGCCACCGGCAGGTAGTAGTGCTGGTGTCACAGGGTTGTGAGTCCTTTCTGAATTTAAATACAAACTTGGAAGAAGCTATAGAAGTTGTCAAATCTATATGGAATATCTCATTGAAAGGTTAGATAGAGAACAAATTGATTGTCTCATTGATGAGAAAAGTGGGCAAATGAACACAACCTGGCACATTACTAGTACACAATAAAGGCCGGACCTTTGCAGTTACTGTATAAAATGGTGACCATCATAGTATTGGTGAAAGAGGTAGTAATTGATATGAACTGAGTAATCCTTAAAGGCTTGTTTATGCCAAAGTCCTAACAACGATTGATGCAGAATTACCACCTTTTTATGGAGGCCAAAAAATTATATGGTTTCTGGGCATTATGAAAACTGATCAAAACTTATTAAAACCCAGCCAGATGACAGCTAAAATTCCAATGAGTTCGGGAGCTAGCAATCTCAAATGCAATCAGAAAATAGCTTACTCAAATCTTCAGTGCTTCTTACTTAAATTAAAATATGCAAGTCTAAAAGAATACATGGCAGCATTTCCCTGAAAGTCATTTACTTACTATTATAAAAGTGCAACTTTTACAAACATTTCTTTTCTACCTCTGCCTCTGTGAAAGCTCTATTGATAGAGAACAAATAGGTTGTGTCTGCAAAGGAATGTAACACCTCAGTGTCTCTCTCCTCTTGCAAGTCAGCCAAGAAGGCTCAATTGCAAGCATTCATGGGCTTCTGTGGGGAAACAAACAAGAAATGAATGAAAAATTTGTCACTGCCGAAAACTGCATTGAATTTAATACAATTATGTTATGATGGAAGGTGAGGCAGGAAACCATTTAAAAGGGATGAGACAGATCGAAAGCATTCCAATGGTTGGGTTTGCATATTCTTTTAATTATCCACATCAATTCTGCTGCCTTTCTGCTGCACGAATTTGGCTACTATCATCCCTGCAGTTGATGGTCTAATTTTTGATGAATATGGCTGGCATGTGTGAGAAAGGGATAGAGAGAAACTCCTTGGCCTCAAGGACTCATTCTTTCGAGCTGTGTTTCCCAACCACTGTTCCGCAGCACACTAGTGTGCCGTGAGTGATCACCTGGTGTGCCGTGGGAAAACCTCTCTTCCCCCTTTCTTCCCCCTCCTGCCGAACTCCTGCTGCTGCTGCTTGGGGGAGGAGGAGGAGGAGGAAGGGCAACTCCAAAACTCAAGATTATGGGAGTTCTTTGTGGGATGTTTATGTCTTTCTGCCATTCCTGCCAGGATATCTGTTGTGTTCATCGAAACAGGCCCAGGTTTCACACTGATTGTATAAATACATTTAAAAACATATTAACTATATGTATTACTTTTGGTTGGTGGTGTGCCCCAGGATTTTGTAAATGTAAAAATGTGCCGCGGCTCAAAAATATGGATTTTTAGTGTTTTAAAAATATGCATCCTGAATGTTTTTGGTCATTTAGTGTTTCTGTAATGCAGGAGCTAAGAGTGTGGATGATGCATCAGGAATCAAGCCACTCGTAATCTCAGCTCATTGAATAAGAGGCTGATAATAATGACTTAACTTACGATAGTTCACAAACACATGAGCCACCAGTTCAAACAGCACTGAGCAGGAAGAAGGAAAGATTCATAGTGCAAGAATAGATAACATCCTTTGTATACAAAAGCATCCATGATCAACCACTGGCATCTCCAGATGGGACCAAAAAAGGCCCTAGAAAGCTTTTGCCAGTCAGGCCCCATCTATACATGCTGTAAAATAAATGATGTGGAATAAAAAATGTTAGAAGAAAGTCCAAATTGAGTGATAAAATGCACTGCAGATGAACAGTGTATGGATGTTGCAGAACAGAAATTGGGAGGAACATGTGCAGGACTCATGAAAATAGTGCCACCTCTAGAAAATTCAGATAAAGGAACCAGCCATGGCACTCTCAGAAAAGTAAGCAAACACCTTTTCCCTTCCTTCCCAAAAAGAAAAAAATCACTTTCTGCTTTCTGTTTTTAACTTGGAAGATGGCCTTCATTGATGATTTTCATCCAATGTGCTGCTACAGTTCAGTGCATTTCTCCAAACAGGTGCTTTGAGAAAGTTTTAGGACTTGTTTGGGATCTACAAGAGGTGAGAAAATACTTGCTTGGCTATATTACATGAATCATAGACATGGAGAACATCTGGTTATTGAGATGTAGTTTATTCAGGCCCCTTCTACACTGCCATAAGAGACAGATTATCAAATCAGATAATCCAGATTATCTGTTTTGAACTGGATGATATGAGGGACCTGAGGGACCGCCTCACCACATACTTTCCCCTGAGATTGTTGCGTTCAGAAGAACAAAATCTCCTGGTGATGCCATCAATCAGTTCCTGCCACCTATCAACAACAAGACAAAGAGCCTTTTCTGTGGTGGCGCCAACTCTATGGAATGAGTTATCAGATGAACGCGTGCTATCACAGAGTTGATCCCTTCCGGAGGGCCTGCAAGATGTTCCTCTTTAGGCAGGCTTTTAATCTAGGCGCCTCCTGATAATCCTGTCCACACCCTTGTGTTTTTACATATCCAAACTGTTTTGTGTGTATTTCATTGTTTTATGTAAACCGACCCGAGCCTGCAGGGAGGAGCGGTATATAAAAGTGAATAATAAATAAATAAATAAATGACTCTACACTGCCATATAATTCAGTTTAAAGCAGATGATCTGGATTTTATATGACAACGTAGAAGGGGCCACATAGTTGGTCTTGCATTTATTGCACAAGCCATTTCTCTCAAGTAGCACTTTGAAAACATCTTGTAGCAGCTGAAACATTTTATCTGTTCATCCCAGTATGTCACAAGTAACTCTCTATGGACACAGCATCTCTGCATGGTATCAAGTGACAACCTGTAGAAGTCAGGGAATGGATGCTAGAATCTTTTGCATGCAAAGCATATGCTGTACCATTGAGTTATGGCACCATATTTAGATCAGCAGTTACTCAGCATTTAAAATAGAACTGTATACATCTTAATCATATTTATATTAACAATGGTAGGATCTGTATGACAGCAGAATTAGTGACTGCTATGGACTCTGCCAATCTTGTGGCTAATAAAATTGCTAAGGGCAGGTTAGAAAAAGTTCTTGGGAGACCACAAAACAAACAGAAACATTGACTGAATCAAAAATCATTGCCAAGTATGTTAGAAATAAAAAAGGCACACAGTGAGTAAATTGATATTTATGCTAAGTATTGCCAGAGGCACAGTTTGAAAAGCCAGTCATTCATGAATGGGAACCAGCAAAGGCACGCATAAAAAGTGAGGGTATTCAGAAGGCTGCCTTGCATCATGCACAATGAACTGGAAAATATTTCAGCTCTTCTGGGATGTTGCTTTTGACATTTCAATAAAGTTTAAAGTCACTTTTTTAAAGGCTGCATTTGGTTGTTCATTGTCTTCATGGGACAGAAATACATGGCCCACTTGAAACGTGGCTGCAATTTTCATTCCATCTCATGCTATCATGAATTTTTGGAGAGCCCATTTAGAACAGTGCAGGCTTTACTCATATAGCATCAAGAATATTAAAGGGATTTCCAATAGGGTCCAATGGCTACTATTTTGGTTTTAGATATACATGGCAAAACACTAGGCTATTGTTCTAATGGGAATCATTTAACAAGTCATAATTTCCCAGTGTCCTGAATTCACAAAATAACAGAGATGGAGACAATTATATATTTTACACCACATATTCCTGTAATAATTGTTATTCCAATCCCTCTTGCCATACCCTCATTCATAATTATTTATCATAAGGGTTTGTGATACTGGTTCCCCATAAGAAAGCACTAACAATTCACAGGCTAATGCATTTTATTACAACATACAAGGAGTCTATACAACTTGGTGAACCATGAGAATCAAGGTATCTTTATATGTACAAGTCCAGAATGTCAGCTGCATCTACACCAAGGGTGGGCAACCTATGGGCCAGATGCGGCCCGGCAGCTGATTCTGTCTGGCCCGGGGAGAAGGGCGTCGGGGGTGGGGCCAAGAGGAAGGGGTGCTGCTGCAGCCATCCAATCGCGGGCTCTGTGGGGCCTGTGTTGGCAGACAGACTGGAGGAGTGGCGGCTTTGGAGTGCCTGCCATCCCTGGAGGCGATCTGGGCCTGCAGTGGGAGCAGTCACCAACCTGTGGGAGCTGATCGCCCTGGCAACCCGGAAGACTTGATCGTCTTCCGGGTCACCAGGGCGATCAGCCGCCTCAGATCACCAACTGCTTTCCTGCAGGCCCTGATCGCCTGCAGGGATGGCAGGCACTCCATGGCAGGGCGATCAGCTGGGGAACGGCTGGGGACGAGAGCGGGCAGAGGCCTGCTGCCTCCAACCATCTGCTGTTCTGCTCTGCTCTGGCAGCGGCTGGGTCTGCTTTGTCATCCTCTGGGCTGGATCCATTGGGCCATTCCATCTTGGGATCCTTCCTCTCTTGAGGATGTCAGCCTCTATCTTGGTTCGCACCTTGAATTTCATTTTATTTTATTTCAGTGGTTTTTATTATTTTATAATAATTTTATTATAATAATATAATAAATATAATATAATGTTATATTATATTATAATTTCAATATATTATAATGTCTATATAGATATACTATAATATAATAATTATGATATTAATACTAATAATATATGAATATTTCTTGAAATATTAATATGCTAATATTAATGATGTGTAATATATAGTAAATATAGTAAATAAATAAATAAAATACATTATGTAGATTAGAATGTAGTTCAGCCTTTAGGTGCGGCCCTCCATAATATTTTTTGGCTCTCGTGTGGCCCCTTGGAAAAAATAATTGCCCACCCCTAATCTACACTGTATAATTGATGCAATTTGACTGCTATGGCTCAATCCTGGGAATTGTTTGCTGAAATACCAACAGTCTATGGTAGATAAGGCTAAAGACCTTTCCAAAATTACAACTTCCAGGATTTTATGGCATTAGCCATAGTATTTAAAATGGTATCAAACTGCATTAATTATCCCGTTATCACCTACAGCCTGTTTTTCTTTATATTAAGGAAAGAAATATGGGTCAAATGAATGATTCTGCTTTTATATTACTAAAACTATAAGGGAGAGAAATTCATTCCTGAAATAGTTATCATGGGGGAAAGGTGTATATATTGAAGCTTTATCATCAATCCTTGTTTCCACAACAAGTCGTTTTTTTCATATCCTATTATCACAGGGAAATAAAGTGAGGTGAAATCTTCTGAACAGGGGCACAGAAAGCAAAACAAACACCACAAAGATGTTAGCTCTTCCCTTTGTTATCCAAAGCTTAGGTAGATAGATGAGATAGATAGATAGATAGATAGATAGATAGATAGATAGATAGATAGATAGATAGATAGTAGGCTTGGTCTCTGCGGTTTAAAAATTATTTGAAATCAGATTAAATTTGTATAAAAAGCTAATTTTGATGTTTACCGCACCTCGAGCGCCAACCCGGAAGTGGACTTTGTTTACTGAACCTGGGGGCCGCCATTTTTCTTAATTACTGTAATTAATTCTTAATTATTGTAATCGCACACCAGAGAGTCCTATCCCTGCCTTCTGTCTGGTCGGGAGAAGCAGGGGGAAGCATGCTAAAGCATTGCCAAAGCCGCAGACATGTGGAATGGATGGCAGAGGGAATGGATCAATCCTTCTCCCTGTCTTCTCCTGGCTCCCCCTCGGCTCCCACCTTCATTGCTACAGCCTACCTAGCACCTTCACCTCACCATCCTGTCCTCCTGTCCCTGTGAAGCTGCATAAATCCTGTTATTTTCGAAAAAACCGCCAAAATAGCAAGTGTTGCAAAAGTTTTCCTGCGTGACCAGAGAGCTGATTTATGGCGCTAGCTAACAACCATGACTTTGACGAACGGTCGCAAAAGTTAACCTGTCTTGCCGCTTGTGTTCGGCTATGGAAGCGCCCAGCGCGGTAGCGCCACACTTGGCTGCCTCTCTCTCCACCAGGATTCACAAGTGCCTTATTCAAGGACACTTCCCCACAGAATTTCTATCCACGCTCACTAGTACAGTGAGTACTGCCACATGGCACAAGACTCAGATATATCCATCATTGTGAAGTTGCTACTATGAAGACCTCTGTGTGAAGTGTCATTGTAATCAGAAGGGCATTGGTTTCTGCTAGAAAGGACTTGATAGCTTGAATATCAGAGTTTAGACTAGTTAATTGATTGACCAGACTCTCTATGCTGGGTGATTTTTGGGGGGTCTCTGATGTTAGATTTATCTCTGGTTTCCTCTCTGTTGTGTTTGGTGGGCCCACATCCACATCTCCAGCATCAGGGGATGTTAGAGCATGCCTCCTGCGCCCCCTCCTACCATCCAGGATGTCCAGATCCTCAGTAGCAAAGACAAACTCCTCAGCTATGGTTATGCCTGAGTTCTCATAGGGGTCAAAAATTACCTGGCAGTGATCTAGAGTCCAGTCCAAAGGAGAAGCTGAGGGGGAGTTCTGTTCTTGCTCTGGCTCCTGTATTTTAACTATGGGGGAGAAGTAGGCCTTTATCTCTTTTTGTTTTGTTTTCTTTCTTTTACCAGGAGGGGGAGATGATATTAGTGGGGACAGGGTTTTGTCACTGTTCCTGTAGGTCTGCCTTGTTCTGATTACCATGACTGTTGTAAGTAAAACTACAGTCACCAGACAACCAGGAGTCCAGGCAGCAGCCAACAAGCGTTGCCTGATGCTTGACAGAGCTGCGGCAACGACCCCGACAGAGCACAGCAACGCCTAGACCACAGGCTGTCTCCGATCCCCTGGGCAACTGCCTGTAGCCTGCCCCCTCCTACAGTCCTTACCCACCCGCCGCTTTGTTCCCTAGCAATTCCCTTGCAATCTGTACTGCTCTGGCAATGCAATGTCCAAGAAATGACCAGATAGCCTCCAAATGGTCCCCAGTAAACTCAATGGAGTGTCAAGGATAAAAAGTATAAAAAGTATAAAATGTATAAAGGGTTCTCTAAGCAGAACACTCTCACAGAGGTTCCAGGATAGTTAAAATAGCAGTTACTCAACGTCTTAAAGGAAAGAAGCACTTCCACCATGCTATCTACCACGCCGCCTAATTAGTTTAGTTTCACTTTTCCTCCCCAGCTTCCACAGATATAGTTTATAATAATAATGAAAGCTGATAAAATGCTAGCCTGCAGTATAGTTAAAATAATAGCTGATAAAATGCTAGCCTGCAGTAATGCAGATAATTAAAACATTAGATAAAAACATAAAAACAGACCGGGGAGTTTTCACAACACAGCCGCCCTCGGCGCCAGGTGAGCCCAATCTCCTCTGTGTGAAGTTGCTTTGTAAAGTTGCTCTGAGTTTATTTTTATGAAGTTGCTATTGTGCTGATTATTGTGAAGCTGCTTTTGTGTGGATAGACTACTACTCTTGCAGAAACCACCCCTGTAGACTTGTTTGCTTTCCCTCACACCTTGCCGATACATTGTGATTGCACCAGCCTCCTCCTCCTCCTCCTTCCTTCCTTTTGGAGTCCCATCTAAAATTCAGTGTAGTTTACTCCAGTTTTGGCCTACAACTCCCAGAAATCCCAGCCAGTTTACAAGCTGTTAGGATTTCTGGGAGTTGTAGGCCAAAACCATCTGGAATAAGCATGCGCTGGAATAAGAACTAATAACGAATTTCGTTATTAATTACGTTACATTTCAGAATTTTTTTGGAATTTTTTTGTAAGTCTTTCTATTACTAGAAAAAAATGCCCCCCCCCCCATTTTTTTTAATTTTAGAACCACTTTTTTGGGATCAACCAAGCCTAATAAATAGATAGATGAGTTGCACTTAAAAATATACCTGTTTCAGCTTACATATATATTCAACTTAAGAACAAACCTACAAAAACCTAACTTGGGAACTGCCTGCATATAAATATACTTCCATTTTAATGATCACAAAAAAATCTTATGGCATTCTGGGATTTATAGTTGAAGGGAAGGGTCTTTGAAAGGCTCAGGCAGAGAGCTCCTGATTCCATAGTATGCAGCTGTTTACATTCAAATAAGTTGCTATGGAAAGAAAGGGACTAAAATTAAGATCTGTCTCTGGCCATGCACAATCTCTTTGAAACTATCCTGACAGGATGCTTAGGATTTTGCTTAAAGAAATAAACAAGACATCAAACAGCTTTCACATCTCTTTTCGCTTGCTTAAAAAGGCATGAGGCCGCTGGTTTATACTAGGTTTTCTAAATTCTAAGACCTGTAGCGATGTCAGCTAGGGATTGCCTCCAAATCTATCCAGGCTTGTCACTGCTAGCTTAACCATTTCCCCCATCTAGTACATCTGAAGATAAAACAGATTCATTTTCTCTTTCTTTTCTTTTTTTCTCTCTTTTAATTAAGAACACTCTGTTCTCTGGTGTTTCTGAGTCCAGAAAGAAGGGAAATGACCCCGTCGAAAGCATCTCACTGTTCAGGGAAGTAAAGAGATGGGAAGCACACATTCCAAATATTTAGTTGTCTCACATCTAACCACAACTTACAGAAACCTTCTAAAATGTTATATAGACATTTTCTGAGGCTCAGAATTTCATGTGAATTGTCTTGCTGGACTGTATATCTGCAGATATAGGTATATTGCTGGATATTGCTGGATGGTACATCTGGAGATATAGATTCAATTCTATCATCATTATAACAATGAAGTATCAGTAGTATGTAAAAGCTATTTTTTAAATCCCTGGTTTCTAATGCAGTGATTTTTTTTTTATTAAAAAAGTCATTTTGTACAGAGGCAACATTTTTGATGTTATCACATGGGGGAAGCTCCCACTGCTACCCTACCCCACCTCACCCCACTCCCAAACACAGGAGTGGTGTGTGGCAAAACAGCAGGCACAGTGACACTTCTCCAATCACATGAGAGGGAGAGTATTGCCCAAACACCACTCCTGTGTTTGGGAGTAAGCATCCAAGGATACTTCTACCATGGTTAGGAGCAGGGCCTCTGACGGAAGTCACACACTCGTATGTTGTGTGATGGCTGACATGGGACTCTGTCCCTGAAGTTCAAAGCATCTTAGGATGCTTGTTTTGGTAAGTGTGATGAGGTGGTTAGATTCTCTAACTCAGTGTTTCTCAACCAGTGTACCACGGCACACTAGTATGCCGTGAATGATCATCAGGTGTGCCGCGAGAAAAGCTCTCTGCCCCCCTTCCTTCCCCCCTCCTCCTGCCGAACTCATGCTGCTTGGGAGAGGAGGAGGAAGGGATGGGCGGCTGCAAAGAAAAAGAAGAAGGGACTGGGGCACCGCCTCCTTCGGCCGTTTCCCCAACCAGCCTCCAATCTGCCATGACTCCCGCCATGACTCTCACCCCTTGCTTGTTGAAGCCGCGCGGAGGAGGAGCCCCGCCTACTGAAGCCCGTCCACCGCTCATGCTCCTCCTGTGAGTGCTGAAGCCGGGGGGAGGGGGCATGATTCAGCCTGGCTCCGCCCCCTCCCCCCGGCTTCAGCACTCCCACAGCTTTGCCAGCCTTGAGGGGGCAGTGCCAAGCCAGTGATAACAGAGCCAGCACAATGCTGGCTTGCCCCCTCGAAGCTGGCGAAGCTGTGAGAGAATTGAAGCTGGGGGGAGGGACGGGGCATGGCGTAGCCTGGCTCTGCCCCCTCCCCCAGCTTAAGCACCCTCACAGCTTTGCCAGCCTTGAGGGGGCAGTGCCAAGCCAGCGGTGGCAGAGCCAGCACAATGCTGGCTTGGCACTGCCCCCTCAAGGCTGGCGAAGCTGTGGGAGAACTGAAGCCAGGGGGAGGGGCATGGTGTGGCCTGGCTCCTCCCATGGCTTCGGCACTCCCATCAGCTGCTCCCATCAGCTCACCATCCCCCAGGCATTCTTTACTGTGTTACAGTGTCATTTTGTGTCATTTTGGTTGGTGGTGTGCCCCCGGATTTTTTTAATGTTAAAAGTGTGCCGCAGCTCAAAAAAGGTTGGAAAACACTGATCTAACTACTGTCTTCCAGAATGAAAAGGGTTGGCTGCTGGGGGTAGGAGATTGCTCCCCACATAAGAATCCTGCTAACCATGGACTTTCTCCAAATGTCCCCAAATTATTCACATTGAAGTAACTTAAAACTTTACTTTAGAAGTACAGCATTTGAAGAAAAAGGGTAGGCAAAGTTACCAAGAGAATGTGAATATAGACAAGGCAAGAATTCTGGGGTTTCAATGTCTAACTCTATAATGCTAGAAACTTGAGGAAAAGACTATAGGGAGTAAAATTCTTACAGGGGGTAAGGCCCTCGGCCCTCATCCTTACCCAGCTCCCAATGATAAAGTCGCAATTAAAATCTGTCAACTCTTTAACTGTTTGTCAAAATTGTCTCTCCAGCTTCGTAAAAGTATTTAAGTAAGCTGATTATTTGTCTTGATCAATTGGATTTTATGGCAATCACTCAGTTCCCAGAAAACTTTCCCCTAAACAATCAATTAATGCAAATTGTATGGCTTTCTCAACATATATTGTAAAGATGAACACATATACCATGAATTCTATTGGGAATCCATGTTAATTGGTGGAGATGGGAGCATAAAAGATAGGGATTTCTTTTCCTTTTCCTCTTGAAAGCAGTCAAGGGTCACTATAGGCCTACTTAGACTAAAGAATAGGTGAAAATTCTTCTTTGGGAAAGCCAATTTGATAGTATAGGCCCAATCCACCTGTCTGGTGGAGTGCTACAAATAGGTCTATCCCAGGTCACTTTGTTGCCTGGAGGAGAAGACAAGATAGCTTTAATCTCTCCAGTATCACAGAGAAATTAAGTAGACCACATTAGCAGATTACTCATATTTTGCACTGGTAAAAAGACAATATCTGTCACTTTGGAGAGCATCTGAGGAGGCAAAATAGTATGCATAATTCTACTTAGAGGAAGCCAATTTGTTTCCCAAAATCCTGCATAGTAGTGAAGCTAATTTTACCCTACCAGATCAAGCTATATGTGGAACATATATAGCTTTTGTGCCAAAACTGTAGTTGTCATGTAATGTTTCCTGCAAAGTGTTGTGAATATGCCACACACAATCAAGCAGCCCTCTCTCTGATCTCTGTATTTTCTATCTGGACCAATCAGTTCTCCTGACTATATCTTGCAAAATTATATCACATTGCTGCTGCTCCTGTATCTAGATCCAAAATTCTCTTTTGCTTCATGATGGGATTGGTGGTAAAGGAGGAAGTACATTTTCCACATGATTCTCCATTATACCTTGTGTGCTATAAGATGAAAAACATCTTGGGTATATGGCAGACATGTGACATCATCAATGCACACATACTAGGAATAAGCGACCTGAACTTATTATAAGCCAAGCCAAGAATCATTTATTCGTCATTAATTGTGCATAAAGGAAACTGTGCCAATATCCGGGACCTATCAGAGTGGCAGAGACTATAGAAAAAATGTACATAGTCTGTGATCATGGAAAACTTTGCCTGAAGTCATGAAAATGACTTTAAAATATGGCTTTTGCACATTTCACAGCTCATTAATGCTTGTCCTAGTGGATCAGCACAACTTCTATACTCGCAAGGATGATTTATTTGGCTCAAGTATCTCCCCCTGCCCTAAAAAAATTAAAAAGGAGAATTTGGCATAGTCTATGCAGCAGCATATGAGAAAACTACCTAGGCAGACATTTGTTTTTCTCTCTTGAGAATGAAATAAATCCCTAACAACAATGTTGCATATGAGTTAATTAACAGGGATGCCATTTTCAACTACTTTCATTCTTGAAGCAATCTATGATTAATTTTAGGAATTCCTTCTGTAATTTTTAAAGAGTTTACATAGTTTGGGACTTATTTTCTGCAAAAATGTGTTCGTTGGTTTTTCTGTTTGGTTATTTTCCCCACAAAAAAAAAACATTTTTTGGCACAGAAAATAATTTTCATCCTCCAAAGAGATTACAAAGGAGTTTAATCAGAAACAAACAAATAAGGCTCAGTCAGATGGCACAATGGACAGTCCATGCAATGTCCCGTCATTAGCTCTTGATAATAACAACCTTTTTGCACAAATAAAGTTTATAAGGTCAAGACAGAAACTCAGGTCATGACGTCATTCTTCATATCATAATCCAGGCTTTTGCGGTGTATACTAGAGAGTTAATATTTGATTACTTTTGTCATATAGAAAGAATACAGCAAACCTATCATTTTACAAAGGTGGGTGGTTTCCAGTCATCTGATGTTTTTGTAAGGGCACAGAAAATATGAATATGAGGTAATTTTCAATGGTGCAGCTGATCTAATACCTTTCCTTGTAGTGTGTGTCTTGGCTCATTTGGATGACTCTTCTGGAACTCTTTTTCTACAGCCATCTTACTGAGTCTGCCACAAAGGAAGTTGCTTTTACCAGACACGATTATTTAGCCATTCAAACTAACCCCATTGAATCAATTCAGCAGTCGCACTCTGGAATATCCAGCAGAAAGTCTTTCACATTTTTTTTTACTATAAATGTAGCAAACCGATCTTAAGACCATAGACATGAAAATATCATGTGTCTTATTATTGATTTTGAGGCTCTCTCCAAGGCAGCACTCCCAATAGAGTATCACCAAATCTGTAACCTGCCTCTGGGCAAAATTTTAAAATTACCCTTTGATTTCTGGGGATTTTCTGAAGGAAGAAATATTTTCTGACAATTTCACTATGCTGGTCCTGGATCTTGTAATCATTCTCTATTAAGGCCTCCACTTGAACTATGTACAGATTGTACAACTTGAAAACATCTTCTGCTTTAGCCAGACTTCACTTGGAACATTATTCAATTCTTGGCACCACAATTCAAGAATATTAAGAAGCTGAAATATGTCCAAAGAAGGATTGCCATGTCGATCAAAGATCAAATCAAGCCTTTAGAGGAATGACTTAAGGCAGTGGTTCTCAACCTGTGGGTGCTCAGATGTTTCGGCCTTCAACTCCCAGAAATCCTAACTGGTAAACTGGCTGGGATTTCTGAGAGCTGTAGGTCAAAACACCTGGAGACCCATAGGTTGAGAAACACTGACTTAAGGAATGAGTATGTTTAATCTTTTTCTAACAAAAAATTTCTTAGCTGAAAACTATATGGCAGTGTAACAGGCTGTCTTGGAGAATGATGGACTCTCCTTCTTATAGGTATTTAAACAGAGGTTTTATGGTCTTCTTTCAGGAGCCCCTGGTGGTACAATGAGTTAAACCCTTGTGCCAGCGGGACTGCTGACCAAAAGGTCAATGGTTCAAATCCAGGGAATGGAGTGAGCTCTCATCTATCAGCTCCAGCTTCTCATGCGGGGACATGAGAGAAGGCTCCCATAGGATGTAAACCTCCCATCCAGGCATCCCCTCGACAATGTCCTTGTAGACGACCAATTCTCACACACCAGAAGCAACTTTTCTCAAGTCACTCCTGACATAAAGAAAAAAGGAGTGCTTTCACTGTATATATCTGCATGGCTGGTGGCTGGACAAAATGGCTCTAAAGACCCACCCTAAATCGATTATTTTGATTTTGTATAAAACAAAGAGACCACTGGAAACCTCAAGAACCATAATTCCCACTACATTTGGATGATTAAATATGATGAATGTTGTTCTTTTTTGGACCTTCTATGACTAGGAGGGACGTCTTTTTACTACCCACTCCAAATGATTATGCAAAGTGAGGTAGTGTTGAAGAGTATCCTGTCCATTTCATTTCAGTGTCAGACATGGAACAATGGCATTTTTGCATACCAATGTCCAGAAAAAGGAAAGGCTTGTGTTTGATCCAAACTCATCACTAAATGGCAAAATATTCCAAATTGAGTTGAAATCATGGATAGGCTATGTCAGCAGTGATACCATGTTCCAAGTGTAACTACTAAAAGGAAAATAGTGGGACATGAAAGCAACTTTTTACAGTCACCAGACATGATGAAACCATGGTATACGTCAGGACTTTAGCCTCATCCTCAACAGATTAATACAGTGGTATTCTATACATCTTAGTTTCCTATGGATCTTATTCATAGCCTCTATATCCAGGTAAAGGAACTGAAGGCCACATTAAAGAGTGCCGCAGAATCATTATCGTAGTCATAATCAAAGGAGTTTTGAATGAGGGTGAAATTCTATTTCTCCCATATAACATTTGAAAAATCTGAGCATGGACTTTTGTAAATATTCCCTCTGCACTGTAAACACAAATGCATTGAACTGTGTCCAGGCAAATCACATTAATTTAGCCACATCTCTGGAGTCAAGAGATGAAAAAGTCCTATTTAGTCATGCACCCCTTGGCCTTCTCAAAGCTGAATTGTTCCCTGTGGTATATATATATACACATTCTAGTGAGCAGTGCAGTCTGGTTCAGAAAGGCTTCATAGTAAAGGCCCTTCAGTTCCTTGCTTGGAACAGTATCCCATAGCCTCATAAATCTCACAGCCTGACTGGGGATGGAGAAATGGCTCCCAAATGGGAGCTCTGCTTCATTTGTTTTGGCCATGCCCCAATTCCAAGGATTATGTGAACGAAGGGGGGTGGGGATACTTCTAAATGAACTGTTCTTTTGAACGGAAGATCCAAATGAAGCTTAGCCATGTTCTTTGGAATCCCCTCGTGTACCATATTTTACAATGCTAATTTAGCCCTTCTGCTCTCCAAAGACTTGCTAACTTACTGGATGTCTACTTCCTTCAAGACCCAGATTACACAAGGCACCACTTTCAGATCTGACATGCAGGATTTAACTACACCTGTAGGACTGAAGCCTGTAGAGATAAACTTTCTTGTTAGGAAAGCATTTCAGTCTGTTTCCTGAGGGCAATTAGAGCAATGAAAATCATAAATATTCCAGTAGCCATTGATTTTTGTGCACTCTTGAGGAACTGCTCACTTTGATGCAGCATTATCCTAAATTATTTAACCCAATAAAGTGTGAGCAGTATTCTAAACCAGCTGCTTTAAGTAAACTTAACTAATTAAGCTGTCCTATTTAACCTTCTCACCCAAACCTGGTGGAGATGTCATTCACTCATGCTCTGATCACCAATACAATGTATTCCCTTCTCCCCATGCAGCTGATGCCCAGTAAAGAACATTGAGGATTATTATTGAGTTAATAATATTATAATCATGACTAAAGTAGTGGCTCCTGAATGCAAAACCGTTACTTAGACGTGCTGATTCTTTTTATTTTGTAGTGGCAACAGGCCTGGATTAGCCTCTTTTGGCGTCCTAGGCCACACTTTGGCGCCCTAGGCCACATTCCTCGCACCTTCCTCCCTTGACTCAAGGAAGGAGGGCGCGACTCATGAGGAGGAGGAAGTGGAGCGAAGCCCCGCCTCCGGGGCCGCTGCCGCACATGCGCGGCACCCAGGAACATGGCGGAGGAGGCAGAGGCGCTCCTTCCTTGACAAGAGATGCCGCACATGCCCGGCAGCAGCCCCAGGGGCGGGGCTTCCCTCCGCCTCCTCCTCCTCCTCGCACCCTCCTTCCTTGAGTCAAGGAAGGAGGGCGCAAGGAGGAAGGGAAGCCCCGCCCCCAGGGCCACTGCTGGGCATGCGCGGCAGGAGGGCACGAGCGCCTCTGCCTCCTCCGCCATGTTCCTGGGTGCCGGGCATGCCCGGCAGCGGCCCTGGGGGGCTTCCCTCCACCTCCTCCTCCTCACGCCCTCCTTCCTTGACAAGGGGGTGGGGTCGATGGTGAGTGGGGCACCATTCCCTCCTCCCCGCCCCCTCGCAGCACTCTCCCTTGCCCTCCCCCAAGAGAGAGAGAGAGAGTCATCTCCATTGCGGTTTTGTTCAACAATTTTTTTGGTCCTTGAACTACCCCCTTGGCTTGTGCCCCTAGGCCATGGCCTAGGGTGGCCTTATGGGTAATCCAGGCCTGAGTGGCAAGAAAATTGTTAACATTTACCATTACTTCTATTGAGAACAATAATTATGTCCTTAGAAGTGAAACACAAACTTTGTATCATTTGAATAACAATTATATTATTGCTACTATTATTATTACTATCATTTATATCCTATTTTTCCTCTTCCCAAAGGAGACTCAAAGCAGCTATTAACTTAGTACAAACACATCTCTTCTTTGAATGTCTCTAAAAATGTCATCTCTCAAGAAGGATTCTTATCAGTATTTTTCCCTCCAGAATGATATTACATAGTAAAGGTGATTTGGAGTTCAGAAAACTTTCCTCCAGTATTCAGAAAGCAATCCACTTCCAAAGCAATCCCTTCATTTTATTTTTAATGGATTTCCCCCTATGGTTTAGCTTCTTCTCTTTGCATTGGTGAAGTGATGCTTCTGAAATGTATCTAATGAAGAAAACAGCCTCTTTTACTGGAACTGCATGACAATCAGATTGTGTAATACAAAATATGCTCCTCTCTAATGTAGGGAGTATGAGATCACAATGGAAAGATAGTGTTGCATCAAGGAATGCCAGGTTTTGTCCATCCCAGAACATTGCAATCACACTGCCTAACCATGTGCAATAATAATTACAAATGGATGTTTAATATGTTCTCATGATCTTATTGTAACTTCAGACATTCGAAAGAAGGAACAGAAGAACAATTATGTTGGCATATTTGTGGTATGAGTTTAAAAGGGGAAATTGTATGACAGGATTTTGCAAATGGTTTCTGCAGCTGGAGGTTGATAGATCTTGGGTAAGGCTTCCTGCATTTGCCAAAGCCTCACAATCCTAAATAGCTCACAAAGTTTTTTCTTGCCCCAACATTCATGAGTTCTTTGGAAGAATTGTGCTAGATCAAATCAAACAGACTAAATGGAAGAGATAGGAATAATTTTCAAAAATAATTGGGAAATGATTTTAAAAGGTATTCACAAATGTGTGGAAATCCTGACAAGAGGAATCCTAAACTGAAGAGAATCTTCATTGGTTTGGGATTTTTTTAATACAAAAATTCACACATGGCTGTTTTGCTTTAAAAAGAAAACAACAGTATTTTTATGCAGGAAACAGAATTTTCTGTAACAAAATATTGTTTTTTGAAATAAAATGCAGTTTTCTGTATAGAAAAAGTTCTTTTCTATTAAAAAAGTATCCCGTGTGAACTTTGTGTAGAACACATCTGTAACTACAAATAAACTTTAGAAACTTCATTTTAACAATTAAAATTTTGAGGAGACACTGATGATTTTTATCTGTTTTGTACGGTTTTTATATTACTTTTTAAATTGTATTTTATGTTGTTGGGGCATTGAATTGTGCCAATTGTAAACCGCCTTGAGTCGCCTTTGGGCTGAGAAAGGTGGTATATAAATACGGTAAATAAATAAATAAATAAATAAATAAATGAGATCCTTCCTCTAATTATGCTTGTAATTTGATTTGCCTTTTTCACCACAACTGTACCTGGTGAAAATTTTCATTGCATTATCCATCAAGGGAATAAGATATTTCTTGATCAGTCAAGACCAGCAGGCAACTACCAGTCCTTGCAGAGTTCTGATACTTGCACAATTTGTGTGGTCCCTGTAGGGTACTGATATTTCTAGATCTCGAGAGTATACAAATTGTGACCGTGAGTTGCAGAGTTCAGTCCATATGGCCATGTACAAAGCCTAGAATAAGCAGCTACACCACAAAGTAAGGAATTACTACATCAGTAGGTATGACAACCTATTGCTGAAATGGCCTCTGGAAGTAGCATGGAGAAAAAATGTGACAAAACATTTTGGGGAAGTCACCAGATTGCTGATCTATACTATCAAAGGCAGAAAGGAATTACTGATCATTTGATGAGTTAATGGGTGTGTGATCCTATGTGGAAGATTTTGAAAACTCAATATTACAGAGAAAGTGTGGCAGGATAACCAAACTCATCGAGGCTCTTGTACTAAGTCTGCTGTAAGGAAAGGATCGAAATGGATTTGACAGAAGTCGATTTTTAAGTAAGGCTAATGAGAGATGGGATCATGTTCTTGTTGATCTCTTCTGGGTGTCACTTGAGCTAGCTTCGTTGAGAAGTTCCAGAGCTCAATCCTACTTAAAAATCATAGTCTCTGACATGGGGAACATATGCAGAAAAGAAGTAAGATTGAGATCACCAACTTTATGTTGGATGGATTTTGTGACCCCTTTTATTAGATATATTAATTAGAGTCCCACTCTAATAAATCTGTATACCTTTATAAAACGGAATGTTTGTATGTGTGTATGTGTGTATGTGTGTATGTGTGTATGCGGAGGGCCAAACTTGGCATACATAACCCCTATGACTGCCTTCACATCCTGGTGAGGTTTGGGGGAGGACTGACAATGGATGATGGGATTTGTAGTACTTTTACACCCCTCTGTTCCCACAGACCACTGTGGCCCCCAACAAACACCGAGAAAGTCCACACTTGGCACACAGAGCCCCAGTGACCCACTCTACATCCTACTGAAGTTTGGAAGGGACAGAACATGGATAATGGGACTTGCTGTACCTTCCCTCACTTCGCAATCCTGCTACAAACCTAATCCAATGACTGATCAACACCAAATCTGGCACACAGAGCCCTCATGACCCACTCTACAGCCTGGTGCAGTTTACTGTGAGACGGACCACGGATGATGGGACTTGAAGTACCTTCACTCACTTCTGAAAAACAATGCATCCCTCATCCATTCACCAATACAGACCAAACTTAGCACACAGAGCCCCCATGACCCAATCTACATCCTACTACACTTCTCAAATGACCCGGGCAGGGCCGGGTCCCCAAGCTAGTATGTCTAATAAAAAGGCCTCATAAAATGTGAATTCTACACACTTTTAACTATCGCTCCTCCTATTTAGTGGCATTGAGTGTCTCCCATGCCATTGCAATGCTGAATCCATTCCAGATTGCAAGGCAATCTTTAAGGTGCTGTCTAAAGTTCTGAACTTTATTGCTAAATAGACTCAGCACTTTGGATGACTCCCTTCATCATAGTGAAAATTTGGAATTGCTTTATCTCTCTTTCCAGTAGTAGGATCCTCACATAGTAGTCCAGATGGAAAAAGAGACCCTCCTCTCCTTAGCAACGTAAACAGAAAAACCAGGTTTCAGGACAAAAAAAAATCACTTAATTTTATATGACCTTCCAACTCCCATCACCTCTGGAAAGAGAATAATTGAGAACAAATTGTGATAGTATATAGTTGTGATGTAAGAAAAATGTGCAAAGTTTGCTCCAACACTGAAGAAAATAGATCTTTTTTTCAATTTCTGCCATAGCTAGCTATGGCCTCACCAACTGCTAGGACAGTTATTCTCCCAAACCATCTGACACTGGAGACTTTCCTCTACAGAAAAAAGGCTGCAGACCTATAACTTTTTGTTGAAGCATCCTGTAGCAAAAAGAGAAGCCTATGTAGGTGGAAGATCCAGTCATTGAAAAGTCCCATGTGTTCCTTTGTCTGAAATATCATTGCTATAGGAATTTGGGGGGATTCACCTTACACAGGAGCTGTGCAACAACTGGAAGCATCAACAGCTAAGAAGAATGTTGTATTATTGTTTGAACATTTTGTAAGTCAGGGTGGGGATATGTGCCTCTTTTCTTTCTTTCTTTCTTTCTTTCATTCTTTCATTTTCTTTTTTTCCCTTTTTTTGCAACTCTTGTGCAACTACACACACACGCACCAAGCTCCATCACACCGTTATGTCAAAACCAGAAGTGATATACAGTGTGCCCTTCTTGTCCACTGGAGTTCGATTCCAGGACCCCCCGCGGCTGTCAAAATCCATGAATGCTCAAGTCCCATTATATACAATGGCATGATAATATGGTATCCTCTTGTATGAAATGGCAAAATCAAGCTGTGCTTTTGGATTAAAAAATTATTTTCAATGGAAGATTGAACTGTTATATGCAAAATCAGTGGCTATGGAAGACTAACTGCAACATCATTTCCAATTTCAGTTTTGGTGATGAGAAGGAGAAAACAAAACTGCTGCATTTTATGGGGGGCTTTGATCTTTTTTAAAGTTTTGGTAGCCTATAATATTTAATTTGGAGCAGATTTTGACTGCTTGGATGAGTATGTTAAGGAGTAGCAAGGACTGCTCTATGCATTCTGAAAACTGCATTTCCCCTTTTTCAGTGTCAATTCTTATTTGTGTGATGCCGGAGGGCTGAGGCCAAGCCTCATCCCCACCAAGTATCCAGTTCAAGTTCAGGAATGCATGCATTTTCCGTCCCCTGACTCTCCCGACTGGCTTGCTCTTCATGATGCCTACTGGCATAACTTTGGTGTTCTTTTCCCTCTTGGACGCTGAGCAACAACCACAGCACATTGATACTCATCTCACCATCTCATGGCCACTTTTAATTCCCTCTTAACTCATCACATGAAGTTCAATGGTGATGGTACTGATGATGATGTTAATGATTTCTATCCTGATCTTTTTTTCCAGGTTGAAGCTTAAAGCAATTTCCAATGATTACAGAAGATACCAACAGAAATGCACAAGGTGTACAGTTCTATAAATATTAAACGATTAAAATAATATGATTCATGGCTAAACAGGAGCATTCATTTTACCAGCAAGACTGGCTAATTAATATATCAAAAGCCATGGAAGAAAGTCAGGAAGGATGGCCTTGACACCATTAGAAACCTTCTGGGGAGTTATTCTTTGTATGGCCTTGATATAATTAATCATGAATGCATACAAGACTTGCAGCAAATACAGAGCAAGGGTTAAACAACAAAGTAGAAGTACTACACAATTAGGCACTATCCGATATAAAAATATATATTATAGCATAATCAGGGCTAGAGAAGTGAAATACATACTATACCCAACATAGGATACAGGTGAGTAGCGTCGTGGAGTATCAAAGGCTACGAGGTCCACAAGTTCACAATGAATGGTCCTTATTTCATTTGGATTATCTCGCCAATCTTTGGGCTAGAGACATTGAACTTTATGGATTGCGTTGTGGACTTTATTTGTGGACATTGTATCCAATAGCATCTTCATTGTGAACTTGTGGACTTCGTACCCTTTGATACTCCACGACGCTACTCACCTGTATCCTATGTTGGGTATAGTATGTATTTCACTTCTCTAGCCCTGATTATGCATATATATATATATATATATATATATATATATATATATATATATATATCGGATAGTGCCTAATTGTGTAGTACTTCTACTGCATAGTGGATAATGTATGTACACTGAATTTAAGCACATGCACACATACACACCATATTATTCAACTATGCATGCAGTACACAGTGTAAGATATAAAAACCACATTATTTTATAGAAATAATGTAATATGACAATTTTGCACAATTGTTCAAGAAATCGTTTACAGAAAGAAATGTTAAATACAAAATCTTTTTAAAACATACTCGATCAAGGTGGTTAAATATACATGTTTGTGAAGACAGCTACCCCTTTATCTCTAAATAAATGCTTAAATGACTACCTACAAAACAGTCTGAATCCAGCCTACCTATTAA
The DNA here is from genome assembly GCA_030556195.1 of Anolis apletophallus. Taxonomy (NCBI): domain Eukaryota; kingdom Metazoa; phylum Chordata; class Lepidosauria; order Squamata; family Anolidae; genus Anolis; species Anolis apletophallus. Next base: position 128,566,628 of record JARBWK010000005.1, read on the forward strand.
AGTAAAATACATCTAATAAAGCATGGCTCATTACTCACCTCATCAACCTGAGGTTCTTGAGCTTGGGGACCATTGGGCACAGGGGAATCGCAGTCTGGGCTATAATGCTCACAATAGTCGTAAGCTGCTCTAGGATCTCCGATGATCAACAGCTGCTGGATATCACCCTGCCGGGAAACATAAGAAGATTGTAAATCAGCCACCATTCCATTCATGGGGGATAATGAATAAGAGTCCTTCTGTAGAGAACAACCTTGGTTAAGTAAGATCTAACAGAGGTTTAATTATTCTGTAGCACCCATTAATTTATCAGCACAATTTATATTTGTCTATTAAGCTGTGTTAATGGCTTTGTTGTGTACAAACAGGTGATTTAGGGAGAGGGAAAGTCATTTTGTAGCAAGAGCCAAATCTTTAAGGCCTTGTGTGTAAATTGGTTGCATGATTAAGATATGGGCTGCAATTATCCTCTTGTGATCTACGAGGTAGTAACAATGCCATCTCTATATTACCAGACAACCAGGGTGATCAGAGACAAATTTGTGATGGCCGTTTCTGAGGATGCAAACAGTCCAGAATCAAACAGTCAGTATATGTTAAAACATTAAACTATTATATAAATGGAAGCATGGTGGCATATATAATATTTTTAAAATCCACCCCCCCATACACAGACACAAACAATGTAAGAATAATGAGGTAACCGAATAGCTATTTAATTCTTTCCGCCCAAAAAGAAATTACGTCACAAAAAAGAGCCTATATCTGTGCAATTTGTATATGATTTTTAAAAATGCACAAACACAGAGAGAGATACAAATATATAAAACAAACATACAGACTCTTGACAATGATCAGATATACTGAACATCATGCTTGAAATGGGCAACTTCACTAGTTAACAGCTGGCCAGAGTCTTCTTTCAAAACAGGATGGCATCCACAACAAATATACAGACAATACCAGAGTTACAAACATCTGACTTACAAATGACTTATAGTCAAGAATGGGGTGAGACAGCAGAAAGTGAGAGAAATCTACCCCTATCATGGGAAATTCACTCCTAAATGGATTATCATAGGGGAAATATGTCTCAACTGAATCCTGGTTTCCACAACAGGCTACATTTTTCAAAATCCAATTGTGACACATACAAAAAGTGAGGTGAAATCTTCTGAACAGGGACACAGACAGTAAAACAAACACCACAGAGGTGTCCATCCTTTCCTATGCTCTGTGTGTGGAGTTACCTGCTCCAACTTACATGTAAATTCAACTTATGCATGAATCTTATTCATAACTTAGGGACTGTACAACCATTAATGTTAATGTAACACTATTTCAGTTCATATTTACCACTCTTGAATTGAAATAAATATCTAATGTTTAAAGAACTAGATACACACTGAGATATACACACACACGCACATAGACACAAGTAATGATCAGCCATTAATGAACCAAACATTTAAATTGCAATATTGTATCTTTTAAAATATTCATTATATTGCTATCTTCTTCCTTGTTAGAATCCATGGGTCTTAAAAAGGGTTACTTTGAATGGATCATGAGCCTTTTACTAATAGCACATTTCAGATAACAATAACACATCAAAGCATAAATATGGAAGGTTCCTAAAAAATAAAAATAAAAACTCTGACATGTAAGGAGATACTGCCATAATATGCTGCACCACCTACAGGCTAACTCCACATAGAGTCTTTTAAAATTTGAAAATATATAACTCTGTGCTAGACTGCATTTTATATCTCAATTAAGTTTGATGGCTTTGCCAGTTTTGTTCATCTAGACCTAATTCACCTATAAAAGTAAGCCTGGTTTAACATGAAGGAACAGACTGTTTATGTCCTCTTTCCAACTGCTCCCATTTTTAGCAACAGGTTCTAAGCAAATCACAGGCCTTGAACCCTTGGTTTATTCAGTTTTATATTATTACATGTTAATGAAAAACTAACAACACCAAAAAGAAAGAAAAACAATCAAACAAAACCTAAAGAAACACACACAGAACAGATCTTTCTTCCTATTAAAGCTTGCTCTGTTGGGGCAGAACAAACCAAAGCTGATTGATTCGAGGGGCTCATCTACATTGACTACCGGCGGTTCCAGACAGCAGTTTAATAATGGCATTCTTAAAATGCAAATGTTCCTGGGTTCTAGTCCACACATGCCCCAGGAAATGCGTGCTTTCTGGGGTGGGTATCCAGATGCCCTCCTGCACCCTTTCAAGAGGACAGGAAGACAGCCCCCACCACTTCCCAAAACCCCTTAATAATGGAGAAAAAAGTAAAAGTAACATGGGCTGCCATTAGGCCTTGCAGCATGATTCCTGGGATGTACCAATTACACAAAGGAACTGGGGAGGGATCGGTCCTGCCCCACTCTTGCTTTCTCGCATGTAATAGTACATTCCAGAAACTGTGCTGTGAGGCCTCATGGTGGCAAGGCAAATTCTTAATAATTTAGGGCTTTTATTTGGGGGGTGGGACGGGGGGCAATCTGGCACCTTCTGGGCTCCAGGACAGGCCCCAGGGAAGTTCTGGAACTCTCCGTGGGCCTGTCTATACAGGACCTTTAGCCCATCAAACCCAGGCCTTTCACAAAGGCGTGAGCCTAATGAGCAACACCGGGCCTGTCCAACAGACGGCCCGTGACCCGCACACGGCCCGCCAGCTCCTTGGATGCGGCCCTCCTACCCTCCTGCAAAAATTTTTTTTAAAAAAATTCCCCCCCAAAAGTGTGCATGTGCGCAGTTTTGCCCGCTTATGAGGCTGGCGTGATGCTTTGGGAGGAGGGGTGGAGCCATGGGGAGCCCCCGTGGCTCCGCCCTCTCCCAAAGCATCATGCCAGCCTCAGAAGCGGCGGATTCCCCGCTTTCCGCCCTCAGGCTGGCATGACATTTTAGGAGGGAGGGCAGAGCCATGGGGAGCCCCCCGTGGCTCCGCCCTCTCTCCCAAAGCGTCACGCCAGCCTCAGAAGCGGGCAAAACCGGAGGAGGGGGTGAGGTGGGGCCGGGATGGGGCCAGGGTGGAGTGGCCCCCCAGGTGATCAGTGACCGGAATTCTGGCCCTTGGGCCGGTAGAAGTTGGACAGCCCTGAGCTACATAATTAATTTGGGATAAATTAATCTTCCATTACAGGATGCATCATTTGGACACCCTCCATTTTGCTGTGGGGGCGCATGGGATAAAGGTACTGTCTGGACAGGCCTTACATAGGTGAGTGGATCCATTGTAATCTGGGTTAAACTAACCTGGGGGGAAACTTGAATTCTGAGACAAGGTTAAACTGTCCAAGTTACATGGATCAAAACAGCTAGGCTAGTTCCTAAGTGGCAGCTGTCTTGACAAATTGACCTGCTTACTAACATTAACAATGGCTCAACTTGTCCTCCCCTATGTATTTGTTCTAAAGCAAATGTAGTTGCTTATTTGTTTGTTTTAAACAGAAGCTCCAGTGGTCTTTTAATTATCAAGATAAAATGCACCAACTGTGATGTACTAGTACATTAGTATCCAACATCATACCCCATCAGTTATATTATGCCTTCTGAATTAGTTTATCACGTGTTAGTCTGGAGAGAGAATTAAATATATAGGCCTAGAGAGTTAAGCAAGGTTCTGAACAAAGAGGCTTAATTTTACAATGTCTCCATCCTATATCCCAGGTATGGGCACTCTTTGGTCCTCTGTGTGTTTTGAACCAACTCCCACAATTGCTAACAGTCAGTAAGGTGAAGTTCAAAACATCTGAAGAGCCAAAGTTTGCCCATGCCTGATCTATCCACTGTCTAGCTGGTACTTTTAGCAGCATCAGTATGGGTTGCTGGTAAAGGAAGACTGGAGAAACACTGATCTTCTGTGTCATTTTGAGGAACACATCCCTTTCCTGAGCACATAGGGTGTTCACATCCAAAGAGCACTTAAATGATACAAAATCCTATATACCTACAGCCTAATCAGATGAGAAACATCCTAGGACACTTTAGCCCCAGTTCACACATGAGCCCCTACACCGCCCATCATATAACACCAACACAAATGCAGTCCTATGTTTAGTAAGGAACAATGGGGCTGCTCCAGGTGACAGCCACACAGCAACACTTTCCCAGGCATCAGCTACTGGCCGGGGCACCACGATTGTCCTGCTGCCACTCTGATTTGCTACAGAGGCTGGCAAATCACAACGTTGGTAAGGCTACATGTGATGAGGTCCCTAGTTAACACAGGCCAATGTAGGTGCAGGTACACAATTGTGGGCAACAATCACCCACTTTCAACTTCCCACAGAGAAGCTAAGTCAAGGACTGATGTTTTCTCTCTCTACTAAAGCAGGCGAATGAAATTTCTGTTTCTGCACTCACTATGACACCAGTGAAGCAATGAAGAAATCAGTTCGCATGTTTTTATTATGATTTGTTGTGCATTTAATCCTCTTGCTAATCGAGCGCATAGAAAACTAATGTTTTAATCTTATTTTACTTACACTGCTGCAAATGACTCACAGTTATCCCCATTACCCTTCCCTTTCCCCCTATTCAGATGTTTTATAATCTAATAATCATCCAGAAGCAATAGACAGTACTTTAAAGTCACGCATAGGATTCCTTGACTTTAATTACATTTGCTTATGAATATGCACTTTAACTGCTCAGAAATGATGACTTTAACATAATCAGTCTTCCACCTGACTCCCTCTGCCCAGCCCCTTATCCACATTCATATATAGTTCCACAAAGGCACATGAAATCAACTGGAAAAACTACAAGCCTCTGCTTGAACATTTCAGCTTCTTTAGATTGAAGATGTGCATCTGTATCTGGAGGGAATGTGTGCACATAGGGGTGAGAGGAATTCTCTTTCTTTTTGTGCTGTCAATATTTCTAATCACCGGGAACTCAGCTACATTCCTAAGATCTAATTCAGGATGATTAGCTTTCCTAGCATTTAAATTGACAAGTCAAGTATATTATCCCTATCAGTAGGTTCAGACATGGTGGTTCATCCCATTATGATGTTTGGAAGGTTCACTGATAGCCACCACAAACTGAAAGGATGCCTCTGATGCGTGAAGACTCACAACACTCTAAACATGACTCCAAAACCGGGTGCTCCAAAATCTATTTTAAAATAATGTTTTTGTATGTGTGTATTCTATTATATTAAAACATGGATAACTCTCCTGAATTCACAGGCAAAATATGTGTAACTAAGGGCACATCTATACAGCACCCAAAATGCACACCCTCTCATTTTTTCACATGGGGCATCCTAATAAAACACCACGTAAAAAATGAATTCCTTTGGGACAAAGCAGAAAAATCCTGCTTTGACCCAAAGCGATTTGACAGCTGGATTGACCTGGGTCTTTCCAGCTGTGTGCACTGTGTGGATTGGGCCTGGGGAAAGCATCCTGGAGCCCAACAAACACAAAACAGACCACGCCCACTCCCATCCCCCTCCCCCACCCCCACCCCCAGAAAAGCCTTAAAATAAAATAACTTACCCGGCTATCTTTCCCCCTTCTCTGGAGCTCTCCTGGTGCATAGAAATGGTGCTCCTGATTTCCCCCTTCTCCTTGTGCATCATTTTATGTCCAACAAGGCATCTGGACACCCGCCCCAGAAAAGCATGAGATTTCTGGGGTCTGTGCTGATTTCAATGCAGCCCCAATCAGGTTTCTTAAACCTGCCTGGACTCACATTAAAGTGCTGTCTGGAACTGCCCTAAGGCCCCTTACACAAAGCTTAATAAAAGCCCATTGTCACACCTCAGGGGCCTCAGGCATCACTTTTGCTTGAGTGGGACTATAGTCAAGGCAGCAGCAAGGTGCTGCCCAAGCCAGCTTGCTTCACTCTCAAACCTTGCCCTGGGCCTCCCAGTCTTTCCCGTGAGAAGCCAGGGATGAATGCATAACATAGGCAGCTCAAGGTTATACCATCCAGCCTTCCTGATAGCGAGGCGATCCGAAGGAGCCGAGAGATCACCTCCCTTTTGTCCAGATGGTAGCCACTAATGAGCAGCGCATACCAGAAAGACTCAGGTAACATAACATATAGACAACCATCAATCATAGTGCTGTGACACTCTACGCAACTACATCAAAGCCAGGGAATACTATAATTGCCAAGAGATGCCCATTGCAAGTATCTCGTACCAACGCCGCGCTAAGGAGACACTACTGGGAAAGAGGCCACATCGGGCCTTCCAGCAAAGCTTGTGCCAGCCAGCCTACACCGGGCTGACTTGATCCTGCGTTGTGCCTTGTTCTTGTTCATCGTCGAGATCCTGTGATTGATCCTGAAAGACTTTGCTAGCTATTGAACTCTTTGCCTTTAAGCAAACCAACCCAGCCTTATTTACTCCAGCTGGGATCCTTTGAAAGACTTTCCTTGCATCCGGCTTATGTTCCCGTTTTCCTCTGCTTGTGATCCTGTTGCCACGGATCACACTATCCTGCTACTCCCTGACTTTGGCTGCTATTTGGAGGCACTATAAGGATTGCCTTCAAACCTTTTATTCAGCTTATTGATCAATAAAGCTTGTTGTACCTCAGCTGTTGTGTGGTTTATCCAGGGAGGTCAGGTCCCAAGGCCCAAGGGGGCGACACCCACATTATCTGCTTTGAACTGGGATATATGGCAGTGTGGACTCAGATAACCCAGTTCAAAGCAGATATTGTGAGCTATTCTGCCTTGATATTCTAGGTTAAATGGCTGTGTGGAAGGGCCCTAACTTAAATCTCTTTCAGATTTAGAGCAATGAAAATAATGTCAACCAACTTCAAGGTTTTGAACATGCATACTTTCTGAAATGATTAGTTACAACTCTGGGATCCTTTTTAGATATTGAATAGTTAACTTTTTACTTTCCTGTTTGTCAGTGGCGTGTGTGTGTGTGTGTGTGTGTGTTAATTGTTAAAAGAAACATCTGACTGGTATAAGTCACTGGTATGTGGTAGAAAATATACTTTCTTCACATTTGGAACTAAGATTTTTAGGAAGGACTCATCCCATGCTTTCTACAAGCGTGTTGATGACTAAGGAGGTTGAATGTGTCCTTTGAGCCTGTGCAATGGATTTTTCTGATGGAGCGCAGCGTGCACAGAACTGGCCTCACCCTTTAAACCGAAGGTTCGTCTGCCGGGGTCTAGCAAGCAATTTGGAACTAAACCCCAGCAAATACCAAGGACCTACTTTACAGATGAACAGTTGCACTACAAAAGGAAATAAGTTGTCGATCATCTAGTTATTGCTGTAGTGTAACTGAGCCATGCCACTGCTATCTGGAAAATAACTTGCTTATAAATTATTTGTAATATATTACTTCCAAATTCTGCTTTGAACACATAGATAGCAGGACTTGTTCTTTCAAGATGTGCTGGGATTTTTTTGGGAATGCCCTTTGTAATATAAATTGAAGGCTTCCTTGGCAGATGATCTATAAGAATTATAAATCAATAGACCTTCCTAGGTGTCAAGCTCCTACTCTGAAGTCCACTGTTCCTGATGGAGAAATATTTGATGCTTCCCTGTCAACCATGTAACACGACCACCCAAGGACAACACATTTCATTTATGTGATAAAATAATTAGTACTGAGAAGCCTGTGATAGATACCTATGTAACTCATATATTTTCCAGCCTTCATGCTTATTTTCCCCCTGGGCATTTCTGAATACACCACAGATGTGTTTTGCCATCCTTACATTATAAGCTCTTTTTTAATATAAAAAGTGCAAGTCAGCTAGACCTATATGTTAGCAATGATCCTCCAGATGTTGGCTCACAGTTCCAATTAGTACAATTAATAATACCAAAATTCTATATTTCTGCCAATATGTGATTATTACTGTTATTATTACTATTATTATTTTCTCTCTTGATTGAGAACCAAAGCAGATCACGACATTAAAAATGCTACTTAAATCTGCAACATATAAAAGTTAAAATAGAATGAAACCTACATATCAGTTAAAATAACGTAACACTTAGAAATTGTTAAGAAAATTAAAACACAATTCAGTCTCCTCCTCCCTACTTGTTCTTGAAAACATTCTTGTCTAAAATCCTACATGGGAAGGGAATTCAAGAGATGAGGGGAAGCCGCCAAGAAGGGCTTCTCTCACTTGTGATGTTGGTGGGTGAGAGAGAAGGGACTCCAAATAAGATTTCAGAGTATAGGCAACTTTGTACAGGGAGGCAGTGACATAGAAGAAGAAGGTGAAAGTGACAGCAATGGTAGAGTGGAGGGGACAGTCACTTTCTCCCATGGCTATTTCCATTGCTGCTGCTTCCCTGTGAGATTACGGAAGGTTGTTTCACATTATACCCTTATAGCATGATGATACCACTTGATGGCCCCTTCTACACTGCCATGGAATCCAGATTATCAAAGCAAGTAATCCACATTATCTGCTTTGAACTAGATTATAGGGTGGCCTCATCAGAAAGGCCAGGCGAAGCATCCTGCTTCATCTGGTTTCAGGGAGAAAAGAGATGGGCAGCAGGGTAAATCTGTCACCCTGCATGCAGATCCCTGTCAGGAAAAGTGTCCCCCATGGATCTGTGCTAGCTCCATTGGAGCCTGCACAACATAGGAAGCCTCCCATGTTGAGAGTGAGGCCTCTGGCAATGCTTTCACCCCAGTTGGGGATGGGCCTCAGTCAGATGTCACACAACGTCATGCATAGGGCTCCCATTCCCAAGTCACAGTGGAAGCATCCTAGGATGCTGTTTAAGGTAAGTGTGATGAGGTCAACAGTCTATACTGCCATACAATCTAGTTCAAAACAGATAATCTGGATTGTATATGACAGTGTAGAAGGGGCCTATCTTCCATGGCTTCATTATTTGGAATCGCGTGATTGGCAGTCTGAAGAGACACTAGAGCTCTCTGGCCGAGAATTCTATATACCATTCCTCAAGCTGGCAATTTCATAAGATGTTGCTTTTACAGTCAAAGTAGAACCATAGAGCATATAATGTTCCCTTAAGAGACACAGACAATAATAGAGTAACAAAACAATCACAAAAGAGTGGATAAATTTAGGGTTTTCCAGGCATTACTAATGTTACATATTGTGGATGAAGAACAAAACAGTATAAAAAGGTGTCCAAGACATTTACCATTTTAGATTCAGATTCATAATGGAGTTGGCAGACTGTATGAAATGGCCAAATCTAACTGCTGCAAGTAGCAGGTTATACCTAGAATTCTGGAACAAAGAAACAGTGCCTGACACCTAGTTTTCACTGCACAAAGTCTGTCTTTACCCAGGTCTCTGTCCAACCTTGGATGAAATCCTCAGGTTCCACTTTTTGAAATGTGAAAACATGAGAAACTGCTCCTCTATGGATTAAACTAGAAAATGTATGTCCCTTCCAATAAACTTCTCTATTCACCTGAAGTGGGATTTTCTCAGAAATGCATATGTAAGCAACTATTTATTTATTTATTTATTTATTTTCAGTTATTTATAACCCACCCTTCTCTACCCCTGAAAGGGGACTCAGGGCGGCTAACAGCAGGCAGCGATTCGATGCCACATATACAATCAATAAAACACAATTATATCATAAATAATACATTAAACAGATTAAAACCAGTTAAAAATACAATCGTTAAAAATACACATAGTCTGAGTTCTGTAATCATAAGTTTGTCTGCAGCCACAGTCGGTTCTCATAACACTGTCATCATTTTGTTGTCTGCCTGCTACCCAATATCTAACCAAATGTCTGGTCCCATAGCCATGTCTTCAACTTTTTCCTAAAGGAAAGGAGGGAAGAAGTTGACCTAATTTCGCTGGGGAGAGAGTTCCACAGACGAGGGGCCATCATTGTGAAGGCCCTGTCCCTCGACCCCACCAAACGTATTTGCGACAAAGGCGGGATCGAGAGCAGGGCCTCCCTGGAGGATCGTAAATTTTGAGGTGGGACATAAGGGGAGATATATTCGGACAAGTAAGCTGGGCCAGAACCGTATAGGGTTTTAAAGGTCAAAACCAGCACTTTAAATCTATTTGGGATGTAACAAGAGCATGGACCACTGTGGCCAGATCAGACTTCCCACAGCTGGCGCACAAGTTTTAATTAACTAGGCTTGAAAATTGTGTTTTCTATTGATTAACAACTATGAAACAAAGCATACTCCATGTAAAATACATAGGTAAAGAAAATCACATACTCATGGCACATAGGGTGCTTCTAGAAAAGTGGATTTAGAAATCCAGGAATCTGACAGAAGATCCACACAGAGACCTGTTAGTCCCAGGATATAGTCCCCCACTATCCTGGCAGTCTTCTTTTGAAGTGGGTCAGGATGGAGGGCAGATGGGGGACACCCAGCAGAAGTTTTTGTTTCCAAAAAGATCCCTCTGGTATGCACTGGACCACATCATATCTTAATATAAACACAGGTAGATTGGCATGTGTGCATATGAGGTCCAGTCCATACGGGATGGATTTTTTTTTAAAAAAAAACAAACTTTCTGTCTGATCTCTCTCTCTCTTCCCACAATGGTTCAAGCTCTATTTAAGATTATAAAGTGTAAAATAAAGTGTTTAAGAGAGTTCTAATTTCTTTCCATTTGTGCTTCCCTTGAACCACCTGTGTGTCCATTTGACAGTCAGATTAACTGATCAGCTGTTTCAGGCTTTTTAAAAGCACACATACACTGGAGCAGTCTACACAGGGGAGAGTGAAGAAAAGCACATGTTTTGCATGACTACAGGAATATACAGTCATGCAAAGGTGCACATTTTTCAGCTAGAATCAGGTTACAAGCATACATTTTTAAAGAACGATTTTTGCTTCTTAACTCAATCCCTCCTGCACTTTGGCTAAACAGCGTTTAGCCAGCACCTGCATATTTACCCTTTTAACCCAGTTACTTCAGACTTTTATAGCATGTGTAGAAAGGCTCATAGATCCCCTTCACCACTTGGGGAAGCATCTCTAGAAAACAGTGTTAAATGTATTGTGCACTCTGTGTTGGTGAAGTGCACATCATTGCTCACATGTGGTTCTCAGGTTGCTCAAGATAACCCTAGAGGCAGGCATGTAGCCAGGGGGGGGGGCTAAGGGGACTTCAGCCCCCCCCCCCCGAAATTCTCAGGATGGTCCGCGAAAAGGCCTTACTGGTACATTATTTAAACTGTTATGTGCATTTAAATCATGATCTGATCACCATGCTCATTATATCCCATATTAATGGGGTTATTGGGATAACAATACAAAAGGTTTGCTAGGGTAGACCCTCTTCCACCCAGTCTCAGCCCCCCCGAATCAAAATCCTGGCTACGGCCCTGCCTAGAGGGCATGGGTAGGAATCTTCTCCAGATGTCCTTACCCAGAAATCAACACATTTGCTTCTTACCCCTGCCTCAGGATGCTAAAAATAGACTAGAAATGGCATTAAATTACTTCGAAGTAGAAATGGTTGTGCATCATGGAACCATTTTGGGGAGGACATGTGGGTAAATATTGATCCTCAGTAGTCCTCTCCCCTGTTGTAGTCTGGGCCTTGGATAATTCTTGCTATGAACAGAGATGTTGACCATACGCCAGCAAACAACTGCTGACATAAATTAACAATTTTAGTATGGGACTTTTCAAGTGATTGACTTAAGACATAATGCTATGCAGCCCCCCCCCTCCCAATTTCTTAACACCTGCAATACAGAAAGGAAACTTTGTATAACAGCCCATCAGATGATGCAGGACTTCCTCCCTGCATCCGCCATGTCTCATCAGAGAAGTGTTTCTGAAGTGTCTCAAAGCCTTCATTAGAAACATTGAAATTTGAAAATATCACCACTTGGTTTTTTCTGTCATTTCTCCTTCATAGTAATCTTGGCTTTCGGGACTGCTCTATGGATAGAGACTAATGAGATTGGGAGGAAGAAGAGGAGCCCAGAGAAGGAGGGATGCAGATCAATTCCTCCTCTCTCCTCGGAAGTCACAGGATTGGAAGGGGAAGTCTAGTATTCCAGAAGTTTTTTCCCCAAGGTTTTTTTTTTTAAAAAAAAAAGAGTGGGTGGGAACTGAAGGAAAGAAAGAACTATGTGTGATGGGACCCGACAAATTATTCAATTTGCTTTCTAATGCAACAGGACACAATCAGTCGGACTCTGTACCCGATCGTTTCCAACTATGCCTTGAAGCTGTGACTGGTTGGCTACGAGCAAGCTGGTTGAGAGTGAACCCATCGAAGATGGAGATGCTTTGGCTGGGTGGTCCGGGTGGGAGTGGGCTTCGGCTGCCTACTCTGGACGGCGAGGCATTACGCCTGTCGTCATTAGTAAAGAGTCTGGAGGTCCAGTTGGACCCACTGCTGACAATGGAGGCCCAGGTCTCTGCTGTCAGCAGATCTGCATTTTTCCATCTGCGGCAGGCGGCGACTGGTGCCCTATCTCACTAGGAACGACCTAGCCACGATGGTCATCTCGAGGCTAGACTACTGTAATGCCCTTTACACTGGCCTTCCTTTGTCAGTCATCCACAAGCTTAAACTGGTGCAGAATGCTGCAGCGAGACTCCTGGCCAGAGTGCTGGCCAGGGCCCATATCACTCTGACCCTGCAGCAACTGCAGTGGTTGCCAATCGAGCACAGAATCATCTTCAAAGTGCTGGTTCTGACCTTTAAGGCCTTGCATAGTACCTGAGGGACCGTCTACTCCCATATGTTCCCCAGAGATCTCTTCGATCAGAGGTCCATAACCTCCTGCAGATCCCTTCCCTACGTACCATTCACTTATCATCAACGCGACAGAGGACTTTTTCTGTTGTGGCACCAAGCCTATGGAATGCTTTTCCGCCGGAGGCCCGAGCAACCTGCGAATTGCCGGCCTTCCAGAAAGCCTGTAAAACTGTTCTCTTTAGACAGGCTTTTGGCCTCTAATTCTTGGTTGGTAGATTAATACTGTTTTAGTAGAATTACTGGGAAGTGGGTTTTTATCTTGTCATTCACTGTTCTGTTGTTGTGATTTTATGTATTGTAAACCGCCCTGAGCCATCCTGGAAAGGACGGTATACAAATTGAAATAATAAATAAATAAATAAATAAATAAATAAAATAACGTCACAGATATATAACCCCCCGCTCCGCCCCCAAGTGGGATAATGTCCCAAACTCAAAACTCACAATTTACCTAATATTATGCCCTCCCTATGTCTACTTGCTAATATTCCTCCTTAGAGGAAGGGAAGAAAGAGCAGGCAAGTTCCCTCAATGTCCTTCATCTGGTGTGCAGATATTTGTTTCTCACTGGGCACTTTGCCCTGCTTGACAACACCTCCAGCTCTACTTTTGACAGACATGCATCATCCAGAAACAAAGTATGGCATTGTTTCTCTAAAAATATGTACAAATGTAAACAAGTGATGCTCATTTCATACAGTCAATTAACCACTTTTCCCTAATTAAATGACAGTCAGAGTAACTACACATAAAAATGCAAGACACAGCCATTTCCAAATATAATAGCCTGATTCATTTAGTTGCTCAGGTAATAAAATCCAAATTTCCTTTGATAATTGAGTGAGTAATGCAAGGCTTTTCATTTATGGTGCCTGTTTAGCGTTCCAGCTGACTGTAATCCATTGCCTCCCTTGACAATTGAGACATTAGAATTGAAATCTGGTACACAAACCATAGACCCAATTCCCCACTCAAATTTAAATACTAGCTTGACCACCACTCAAAACATTTTCTAACCTAAATCTATTAGATGTTTAATTATGGAATGAAATTGGCTTCAGTATCATTTCATGTCCAGTCCCCGAGTGACTCCTCCTGTACTATACTATATAATACAATACTATAATATTGAAATGAGATTCTTCGCCATGCTTATGACATAATTTTCTATTCAACATTTCAATAACAGCTTGGTCCTGAAATCTAAAAAAATAAACCTGGCAGGAAAAAACAAAAGTATATACTGTAAAGATTTTGCATAATACATTAACCATTTGTTGATATAGTCACTGTTCCCATCAAACCTGACAACTTGCACATTATTTTGGTTAGTGAAATTGCAACATCCTCATGTGAAATGAATTAACCTCATAGTATATTACACACCAGCTGTTATCATCATTGAATGCAATAACCCAAATGAGTTTATGAACCTTCCAGATCTATTATATGCACACTGGGCTAGTAAACAGACCATTGGACATCCATTTTGCCCCTAGCAATATCACTAAATAATTTTTTTAGAAAGCTATTCATTTTCTGGCTATTGTTGCCCTAGTCATTTCCAGTTAATTTTTTACTAAGCTCTACAATATGTTTTTTTAAATAATAAAATGATAAATCGTGAGTGCAGGTATATTAATATATCTAAAATGATTACAGCTGAAAATGGTTCATTGGCATTATGTACTGAGAGCCAAGTTAAATGTGATGTCAGCAGTTCTTTGTGTTTAAACATTTGAGGTCTCTCCCAAATTAAAAATACATATGTTTGGGCCCTGATTTTGAAAACAATAGAAGACAGCCAACCACACCCAAAACCACAGCTGAGATGAGTTAGGCCCCTTCTACACTGCCATATAAAATCCAGATTATCTGCTTTGAACTGGATCATATGGAGTGTAGACTCAGATAATGTGGATTACCTGCTTTGATAATCTGGATTGTATGCCAGTGTAAAGGGGGCTGTATGGATGCTATCTGCAGTTAACAATGATGAACATGGAAAAAGAATGTATTACCCCAAACTGGGATTATGGGAGAATGTATTTTCTAACATACAGCTTTCTAATGGCATTCCAGCATACTTACATGGCAAGGGTTTGATAACTATGACTTCAGCAACCTGGTTGTGATCCTGGGGAACACAATCAGATATGGTGAAGATATCTGCCCTTGCACATTGCTACTCTGCTGCTGAGTATGCATCCCCAGTATGGAATACATATCACCACATTAAAACAATGGATATGACTCTTAATGACACATGGCATATTATCACAGGATGTCTATGCTCTACACCAGTAATTTTCAACCAGTGTGCCACGGAACACTAGTGTGCCATGAGAGATCATCAGGTGTGCCGTGGGAAATTATTTTCGAACTTCATTCATATATAAACTATAAGGCGCATCTGTCCCTTTAAGAAATGGAACCATAGCACTCTCATATCACCTAAGAAGTGATGCAAGAGTGCTATGGTCATGCCTTCTTGGATTCACTCAGACACGGCTAAGTAAACAAAGTTAGAGTTAGTGCTGCAGCTGTGTGTTAAGTGACAGTGGCAATTTGGGATCACAGCAAGGCAAGCGAGTGACAATGATGGAGAAGTTTTTGAGAAGGGAAAATGCAAATGCCGAACAGGGCCCTGGACAAAATGACACAGATGAAGGCCCTAATATGAATGGTGGACAAAAGAAAAAAGAAAAGACGGTGTGTGCTTGGTGTGTGGTGAGAAGCTGTCCAATAGCGCCATGGTGCCAAGCAAGCTTAAACACCCTTCCGTTCATCGAAACAGGCCCAGGTTTCACACTAAGTGAGTGTATAAATGCATTTAAAACATATTAATTATATGTATTACTGTGTTAGAGTGTCATTTTGTATCATTTTAGTTGGTGGTGTGCCCCAGGATTTAGTCAATGTAAAAAATGTGCCACGGCTCAAAAAAGGTTGAAAATCACTGCTCTACACCACTGGAGAAATTATACTGTTTAGTCAGTATTGAACCACCTGATATCCGCTGGGAAGTAGCAGCCAGCCATGAAAGGACCAAGGCATTGACATCTCTGGACCATCCTCTGTTCAGATATCAGCCAGCATGCCAATGACTTAAATCAAGAAACAGTTTCCCAAGATCTACAGAGATACTCACAGGAACACCCCAGCAAGTGAGAGTCCAAAAGTGGCAGATAAAAACCTGGAACCTCAATCAGTGACTGATACTGGATGAGAATCTCCCTCCTGGGCACACAGAAAACTGGGCAACTTGGAAGGAACTGAACACACTGAGCTCTGGCACCATGATATGCAGAGCTAATATTAAGAAATGGAGCTAGAAAGTGGAGTCCGCAATATGTGAGTGTGTAGAAGAGCAAACCACAGACCATCTACTACAATGCAGTCTGAACCCTGCAGATTCACAATGGAGGACCTTCTCACAGCGACACCAGGGGCACTTGAAGTGGCCAGCTTCTGGTCAAAGGAAATTTAGCATAATGCCAAGTTTTTAACTTTGTGTGTGGTTTTTTTTAATACATTGTAACTGTATTTTCAATTTGTTTCTGACACGATAAATAAATAGCAACCTGGTTCCCAAAGAGGAAAGCAAACAATCATTTCCCAAAATAATCACTATGACCTGCAGTTGGACCTGCCCTTCCCATCTGAGTGAAACAGAGAGAGAGTTAAAAATGTAGGAAGAAAGTATTTATTTGCCTAGAAACAGAGTGGGCTTCATGGAGCTTTCTCTTTCTGCCCTGATGCTTTTGGATCTTAGCCAACTCGACTCCATGCTCTTTGTTTTGGGTGAAAGAAAGAAAAAAGGAAAGACCCTGAAGGACTGCAGAGCTCTGCCTGCCTGCCGGGCCTCCTGCCTAAGATACTCACATCCCTCAGCATCTGTACCAAGGCATCTGTTGGGTATATCCAGAGGGAACAGCATTCACTTTCTATTTAGTTAGGCAGTCCCATTTGTGAAAGCCTGTGGAGCCAAAGCTGTCTAGATGCTGGCTTGTGTTGTGGGGTGTACTTCTTTTTAAAAAAGCAAAGCTGTGGAATTCTGGCAAGGGATTGTTCTCACTGGAGCATGTGTTTGCAAGAAGCACACCAGGTCTTGTTACGGTTTGGCAACACACATAGAAAATTACTTAAAGCTGCTGCTGTTTCACTGGCCGCAATGTTCAGACCCTCCCTTCAGCTGGTCCTGGAGCCAAAGAAATTGGAAACTGCTAATAAGAATCCACATTCAAATAGGAGTTCAGGGGTTGTAGTCTAAGTCAGTGTTTCCCAACCTTTTTTGAGCCGCGGCACACTTTTTGCATTTGCAAAATCCTGGGGCACACAACCAACCAAAATGACACAAAATGACACTCTAACACAGTAATACATATAGTTAATATGTTTTTAAAATGTATTTATACACTCAGTGTGAAACCTGGACCTGTTTCAATGAACTCAACATAGATATCCTGGCAGGAATGGCAGAGAGACACAAAGTTCCCATAACCAAGAGAAAATGCTATAAGAGTTTGGTGGACATTGTCCTTGAGTTTTGGAGTTGTAGTTCACCTATATCCAGAGAGCACTGGGGACTCAAACAATGTTGGATCAGGACCAAACTTGGCATGAATACTCAATATGCCCAACTATGAACGCAGATGGAGTTCAGGGGAAATAGACCTTGACATTTGGGAGTTGTGGTTGCTGGGATTTATAGTTCCCCTATAATCAAAGAGCATTCTGAACCCCACCAATAATAGAACTGGGCCAAACTTCCCACACAGAACCCCCAGGAGGCAAGAGGAGGTCTCTACTTGGGGAAAGGGAGGCAGGCCTTCCCAATGCATGGAGAGGGAAAGACCAAGTAGACAACGGAGGGGGGTGTTTGTAATTTTGTTCCTTTATCGAGGTAGGTTTCTTAGGGTTTTTATACTTCAGCACACTAGACTCTTTCCCCCCCCCCCCCACGGCACACCTGATGATCGCTCACGGCACACTAGTGTGCCCCGGCACACTGGTTGGGAAACACTGGTCTAAGTGTTAAGGACTGAGTGGGACACTATTTCAAGGTGGGAACAATGCTGGCTATTAGCCAACTGCTCCACCATATCCCTATTCCTGTTATTTTAATTTCCTTGCTACCCTCCAACCAATGTTCCTTTGTTTGAGTGATTGCACATGTTATGCATCAGTTGTGCTTGCCATGAGTGAGAATAGAATTTCTCACATGGAGGAAATATAGTTGGAATGACAGGTGTATGATGTGGTCACATAAATAAATTCAGTTATGATTCAAACATTTGGATCAGCAACAATTCCTCTTTTGTATTGTAGCCATAATAGGGAATAACAAACGCATATGCCCAGCCATCATCAAAAGAGTATTGTCTTCTGTCAGCCTGGAGTTCTTGCACACAAATGTGTCCACCCAAGTTCTTTGTGTGATTTAATAGGGCATGCACAAGAAGAATCTAAATCTGACAATTTAAAAATCAATCAGTCTTCTGTTTACTGCATTCCTACAATGGCACACACATTTCATGTTGTGGAGTGAGTGCAAAATATTTCCCGTCTTTCTCCTAATTTTGTAGTCAAGGCAACTCACCTACTGTAGATCTAGAGAAAATACAGTTTATGACAATGGTTCCAACCTTTTTTTGACCAGGAACCACTTTGACCAAGGCCCAGTTTGACCAGGGAACACTTTGACCAAGGACCACTTTGACCAGGGACCACTCTCCAACATTAGTACCAAAAGGGTTACAAATCCATGTTTGGTCAACTTTGGATTTGGTTTGGTTATTTGGAGTGATGATTCAGAAAATTGCATTGAACAGACCACATCAGCTCTAGTTTCTGATAAAGAAGTGTAGCACAGCAGTTCTCGTTTGTGCCTGGGGACCAGGGAACAGCACCGGGGTGCCATTAGCATTAGGGCCTGCACCAGCAGAGATAGATTCTGAAGAGGATTTGGAAGGGTTGCCTGAAGGAGCGTTTCCCATCACTGGGCCTCTCTCTCCCACTGAGAGCTTGGCTTGGGATGAAAGTTGGCTTGACCCCTATGCAGACATAGATGAAAGCCAGGTGCAAATGGAAAGCAGTGATAGTGGAAGTTATGAGCATCCGGGGGGGAGAGGGTCACAGGAGCTTCTGAATGAAAACATGGAAGAAAGCGGCTGGGAAGATTTTAGGGAGGAGAGCTCTCATGGAGATAGGGACCCAGCTGCTGAGAGACAAGGCCGAACCTTTGATAGGAGAAGTAGCATTGAGTCCAGGAGAAGGGGATGGCACCGCAGCCTGACAGGCTGCGGTCCGTCAGCAAAGATTGGAGACGACAAGGCCTAGAGCGTCGGGGACCTCGGCCGAAAGATTAAGTATAGCATCCGTGGGAACTAATCCCCAGTGCTTCGGCCACGTCTCTTCTGAGCAGACGTGTAGCGAAGTGGGTCTACGGAGCTAAGTTGGCTAGTGGCCACCAAGTCTTGCCTTGCATTTACCTTGCCTTGTTTCTGAATCCGCATTGCTGCGCGGAGCCCTGCTTAAAGCCTTTGGATTGCCTTGCCAAGCTGTTTTGGACATTGATTGCTTCAAGCCTTTTGGATTACTTTGCTATTCTTATGGACATTATACCTTTTGAACTGTTTTATATTCAATAAAGTAGTTAGCCTTCAGTCCGTCTCTGTGTGTGTGATTAAGGGGCCGGTCAAGTCCGTGCATCGTGACAAGAAGATATGCAATCCAGTAGTCATCATCTGCTTGCCCACAGAAAACCATATTTAATAATCTAGAGCTGATGTGGTCTAGCCAATGAAATTTTCTGAATCAGTACCCCAAAAAACCCACAGGAACCAGCCCAAAATGAAGACAGTAAGGTGCCCCCACTTTCAGGTGCCACATGGAATGGCTCCAGTGGGTAGTGAGTCTCTCCCCTCCTGACATCCTCATAGCTTTGGCACTGTAAGAGGGTTTTGCGAGAGCAGTAACTCTTGTAGTAATGGTGAGGCTGCGGACCACATTTTGGTGCTTAGGTACCACTAGTGGTCCACAGACCACAGGTGGGGAACCACTGGTTTAAAAGGACAAAATATAGCATTAAAAATAGTATGCATAATTTCAAGACTTTGCAATTAATTAAATCAACTATCCAATCTAAACATCACTAATTTAAAACAATCCCATATCCGATTCTGATATCTCTTCACCCTTTCCATACTGCAAGATTTCTGTGCATTCACATAGATTCTCTTTTTAAAAAACTGTCGGCATATTTATACACCATTTTTAAAATATACATACCTCTATATGCACTTTTTTTACTGGTTAAACATACTTGAATGCATCTTTAAGGGTGTGCATTTTCAACAAATATAATGTTCAATATATACCTGGTTTTGTGTGCATTCTGCCACTTGAACTCTCTCACAAGTCTTACAAATGCATGTATTTTAAAAGAAAGATGAACTGTCTTGGGTTGTAAATGGAAGAGAGTCTACAACAGACATTTTCATCTGGAAATAGTAATTTAGCCTCCCCCACCCACTTCCCATTCCTACATCATGTATGTGGTGGAAAGAATACAACCTGCCAAGTTCTGACAATGTAAAGGGCTGTGATATGCACCTATGACCCAGAATGAATGAACCAGTGTACACAACTTCTTTCATGCAAATGCTACATTTGAACAGATTTTCTGGCAAGATTCTGCTAGCAAGCCCACAGGAAACATCTACTGCTGAAGTAAATGTATTACTTATTAATAAGGGTTTTTTTTAAATTCCAGACTCCTATCAGGATATCTAACATTGGTACAAGGTTTCATAGCGCAGTCATAGCATAATTAGGCAAGCAATTCACATATAATTTTCTTCCAAGGGTTTCCAAGCAAAGGAGGTGAAACTTCTTGATAGCGGGGAAAGTTGAATTTCTTCTGTTACAAATTGTATATCTTGAATGCTTCTTGGATCATAAGGTGACCTTCTTTACCATGAAATTGTGTAATGTGTTTTAAGCTTACTGATAGGCCCAGATAAAACTCACTGACAGTCCCAAATAAGCAATAAGTAATGGGTGAAATCCATTACTTATTGCACATCCTTCACATTTGACCAGACGTTTCAACACTGGCATAATTCAGCTGGCATGCTTTCTTTAATAAAACTGTCACATCTTGCATTTATGCTTTGGCCAACTATCTGGAGTCCAAGGTGCTTATTGAAACAATTTACCTAGCTGCAAAATCTCTGCTGAATCAAATCAAATGTCTAAAAGCTGCTGGGCAAGTGCCAGGCACTTTCTAATTAGTTGCTTGATAATAAAACCATAGACTGAAAATAACAGCAGTCTAGACAGCCTGGATATCATTACCATAGAATTTGGAATAACCTGCTGCAAAATTCATTTAATCTTCCTGCAAAAAAACACACACACACCCAAGGGGACTGATGATTTCCAGAAGCCTTGAATACAATATTCCACTAACCAAACTCTACTGCAGACTTGAACTGCAGAAAGATGTTTTTATACCATGCACCTGCCAGGTTTCTCAAAAGCTGGGAAAGCAATATGTGATGACAACAAAACTTTTTTGCCAGCCAGAGCTTCCACGGGAATCACTAACACCAAGCACTTGATACTTAAACCCTAGAGGCAGGCTTCAAAAAGTGGAAGCAAGCGGTACAGAAGACAGCCATAGAAATGAGTCGAGGAAGCAAGAGGAAAGGCCTCTTTTGATCCTTTTGCTCTCTTCATTCCCCTCACAATGACACTTTTGTTGGAGTGTAGTAACTCCTTCCCACTCCCCAGCAACTGATATTACAGTAAGACTAAAGGTAGAGTGAAGTAATTGGCTGTGGATTGTGGGGAAGGTGTGAGTTGTTGTCCAATAGATGCTCTCATTCAGAGTGTTCAAGAGTAAGTGGGGAATCCCTAGTGCAGTGGTTCTCAATCTGTGGGTGCCCAGATGTTTTGGTCTTCAACTCCCAGAAATCCTAACAGCTAGTAAACTGGCTGGGATTTCTGGGAGGTGTAGGCCAAAACATCTGGGGTCCCACAGGTTGAGAACCACTGTCCTAGTGGGAAGAAGAAGTGTATTGAAGGAAAATTAGACTCCAAAAAATTCTATTTTCCTTAGTTGTGTTGCTGCAATAGTGGTTGTTCCAGTGACAGCTAAACATCCTTACCACTTAGACCAGGCCTGCACAATCTGTGGCACTCCAGGTTTTGGAGCTCCCATAATTCCTAACCATTGGACAAGCTGGCTAGGGCTTATGGAAGTTAGAATGACAAACATCTGGAGGGCCACCGGCTGTGCAGGCCTCACTGAGACTTTTCTTACAAGCACAATATTGATTACAACTTCCTAACAAAGGGCAGAGAATGCATGGTTTATGGATAACCTATAGCCCCTGAAGTCCCAGACTTCTAAGTCCTCACTCCTCCACAATGTTATTTTCAGTTGAATTAAACCTGAAAGTTTTTATAGAATCCACACAAGACACGAAAATATGCAAAACACTACACTTCCAAGGCCCCCTTCTCACAAATGCCTATGCTTTCACTGGAGTTCTGCTCAAAATGGTGATTGAAGGTGCTGCAACACAGCCAGTGAGTGGGGGTTTGGAAAGAAAATTAACATTGTTCAAACCCATAGTTTCCTGCTCCTGCTGTAACATGTGTAAAGGCTCCATCCACCCCCACAGTGTATGTATTAATTTATGTGGTTTCTCTGTGTTGAGATCCCAGTTTATTAAACAGAAGGATTGATGGAAGTTTCACAAAATGGGCCAAGGAAGTCTTTGTATGAATTTCCCATGAGCAGTTGACTGCTAAGTTGATACAACACTTCATCTACAAAGTAATGTTTCTTCTCCTATGATACCTGGTTACTGTATGAAGGGAATCTTACCTTCGTGAAGTAACCAGGTATCATAGAAGAAGAAGAAACATTACTCTGGGAGACAAGGGTTCAAACGTCTATTTATTTGGCAATCCAAAGAAAGGCAATGGCAAGCCCCCATACTGTCCTCTTTCTGTAGGGACCCAAAGGCCTGTTCAAACAAGCCTCTGAGAATGCCTAGTCCCCGTCGAATCTTTGCAATTGTTATGCAACTTTTCACTTTATCCTATACCCTTGTTCCATGGTTACAGCTTTGCACTTACCCCACTCCTAATCCAATCGTTTACTGCCTGGCCACATTTACAGTAGCTTGAACACTGTTTTAATTGAGTTTTAAAGTTGTTTAATATTTCCATATGTTTTTTCAACTGTATTTTTAAATTGTGTTTTATTTTATGTTCTGTTTTTGGAACTTGGTGCCGTGTGTAAACCGCCCAAGTCCATTTAGTGAGATGGTGGTGGGATACAAGAATAAAGTTGTTGTTATTGTTGTTGTTATAAATCTACTTTGAATAAATCTTGGCAACAAAATCCCAATTGTTGCCATAAATTGACTTGCACATTACAATCTGGTTAGAGTAAGTTGAAAAAGGGAGACATACTCAGAAACTAAAGCTTGTTTTCCTTTTTGTTGTTATCACCATCTGTTGATTTCTGCATTTGGTCAAAGGACTATTTCTCATCCCCGACAGAATCAGCTTTTGTTTATAGCTGGATTTCATCCACCACCACCTACCACATCATGAAAGAAAATGATGATTATGGGGTTTTGACTAATTGAAAAGTTATGGCTATTCTCAGTTAATAAAAAAGTGTTCCCAAGTGAAACTGGAGCTGGCTAACAGGAACAAGTGGCATCAAACTAGAAGTCACAAATTCACTTATCATAAGGTTAACAGGAATGAGATTTCTTGCATAGATCTTGCAAATTGTACAAGGTAGTAAATATAGTATTAAGATTACTCAAGAGAGTCATTTAACTCATAAGTATTGACATGACTGGAGTGAACTGAAGAAATACAAAAGTAAAACACCATTATTTCTTATTAGCACTGGAGACGGGTGGAGGGGGAAACTCAAACAGATTAAATATTTGGCCTGAGATCTGTCTCATCAATGAGCTGCTGCTCAATTATTTTTTATTCCTTATGTAAACATAAATGGATCAGACCAAAAATCCATTTAATTCAGTGGCAGGGATTGGGGTGGTCCTCCAAATATTGTTGAAAAACCAGTCCCATAGCTAGAGTTTAGGGATGTCAGACATTGCAATCCAGCAACATTTGCAGGCCACATGTTTCACTACTTCCCTAATCTCTTCCATCATCTAAAATTATCCCTACAGAAAGTCAATGAGCAGAGCACATAGCTATCAGCCCTTTCTCTGATTTCATCCCATCATAAACTTTCATTTATTTATCTATTTACAAATTAGTTATGAATCATGAATTGCACTGTTCAAGCTATACCCTGAGAAATTTGTTAAAACTTGAGAGTAAATGTGGAAATTTCAGAACATTGTTCACCTTTCCTCTTTGTGACTCTTCATAGATATTTATTCTTTACCTTGTTTCTATTTCAGAAAGGTCTACGTTTTTCTATCTGTTTTTTTAAAAAAAGGTTTTGGTTTTAGTGCAATATTCCAGCCGATCTGCTTTTCCTTTTGGGGGGAAATTAACAACACAGCAACAGCAATAGCGACAGTAAACAGAATTCATGACAGAAAGCGAATTGGAATATATAATAACACCACATTGATCAAGCATAGGGGAGAGTGTGATACTTAAAACAGCCCTACTGTCATTCAATGCAACAATGTACAGTGCAACCAGTCTCTGCAAGACCAGCAATTTCATTTATCTATGTCCAAGAAAAATAATGTCTTTTATAGGCATTTTCTAGGTCCTCCAGCACAACTCTGAAATACATTGCTTCAAAAAGATTTATAATCATACACAGTTTTGGGTATCCACATGAAATCCAGAAATACTGTATGTCCCCCATGAATATAGGAGTTGTACCATATACTGTATAGAAATTGATCACTTGCATTTTAAGTGGTATTTTTGCCAGGTTTTCTCCTATTGTCTAAAGGTTTTTTTATTATTTGAAATTATTTCTGGTGACTGGAGGGGTAGCGTGTATCCTGATAATGTTAACCTCATATCCCCTAGAACAGTGGTTCTCAACCTGTGGGTTCCCAGATGTTACGGGTAACACTACTGTGGGAGGAATGCGGGTTAGTGTAGCCTTCCCAGGTTAAGCAAGAAGCCTGTGTGACAGTAAGTTGTCCACCAATGAAATTTTGGCTTTGTGACAATGTCACTGATATTCAATGAAGTCATCTCCCTACTCTTGTTAACACAGTCTTTACCGTGTACATCAATCTGAAGGCATGCAGAAAAGATGATGGCGATTTCCAAAGAAGCAAACATTAAGATTTTTTTCACTCTTGAAATGATTACTAGCCAATTAGCCCAGATTTGCAAATGAGGGAGAGTGCTGCTACATACAGCTGTGCCATAAACACATGAAATAAGATGCATGTGTTTACAGCCACAAATTTTGACGCCTCATACACAATACTCATTCAAAAATTATAAATGATCTGGTACTACACTAGATCAAAAGCAAAGGCTTTAATGAATCCCATGCACAGGATTTGCCAAGTCTCAACAACAGGGTATAATTGAGATACATAATGTTAACATTCAAATTTAATCGTCAACACTTTGGCTACATGTAGACTTTTGTAGCTCTAAGCTACAAAAGTTTAAATCATTCCCAGATTTCTTTTTGAGAAGTCTAGACTGAATGCAGAAAAATTCCAGAAATGTCCTTTCTATTCCATCTTCATGTTATTTTAGTTAAAATAAAAGTTCAAATGAAGAATGGAAGCTTCTCAACCTTCTTCCTGAAATCAGCATCCTCCCACAGTTGATGATTAAAACAAGGGTGTCATTAGATATGCATTTGGATTGAGGGATTGATGGATGCATGGATGGACAGACAGACAGAGAGACAACTTAATAGACAAGTCTTCCAGAGCTTTTAAAATAATGGCTGGAATTCTTTATTGTGGATACAGATTCATAAATTAGAGATATGGATCTGTAATAAGTATGGATTCAATATAGTCTTACTGTAGGCTTACTGTGTAGTACTTACTAAATAAACACCAACACTCCAAGCGTTGGGGTGTTGGTGTTTACAAAGTAAGTATTACATAGTACTCCACTGAGCACCTACATTGAATTAAGCTTAGTTGCTGATCAGGGTGCAAAGAGGATGACCTCCTCCCACCAGTTAGTAAGGCTGCAACAATCAAAAGTAGGATGCTGACACAATTCCTTTAAAAACTTGTTTTCTGGTGGGAAGGGGTTGGTAACATCATCATCTTCATGCCTCGATCAACAACTGAAGAGCTCTCCTTCAACCAATGCAGCTGCTGACTACTGAATTGGTCTGTAAGATTACTTATGCATGCATACATAACTAAATAGTCAATGTAGAATACAAATTGAAGTTGATCTGGGTCCATTTTGATCAATACCATTATATGTATTTAGAGACAACAGAATTATTTATTCTTTAAATAATCACTAAAGGGTCATGCCAGAGAAGGGATGATGAACATTTGGGGAAATTCTCAGAGGTTTGATTTTTTTTTGTAACTCCTTGGCCAGGGATAAAACTAACTGGGGTCAGTGGCAGTTGCCCATAACACATTCTTCCCATGAGCCCATCACTGTCCATTACTCAAGGGCCAGCTCACAAACACTTAAAAAGCAGATGCTTCCTCAAAGAGCCAACGCTTCAAGATGCACCAGGCACTATGAAACAGTGACTCTTGTCACACTATGTTTTCCTCCCGCAAATGACTTGATCACCATGAATGGAAAAAGAGAAGCCTTTACAAACTGTTCATTCAAGATATTCAAGCAGTTCTTGTGGAACCAGCTTTTCTCACTACAGTGGAAGTTTTCATGGAAGTGAGTGATGAATCCATTCCAGATTTTCATTTCAATTTTAAAGCAGCTATCTGAGGTGCTAAACTCTATTGCCAAACCGTGTTCACTCCTTTAATGCTTAGACTGAAATCTAGAACAGAGTCAGCGATCCACTGACATCATACCATCAGTTGTCAATGTCAGTTTGCTTTCCTGGTGGGACAGAATTGGGGGGGGGGGGCAGGTCCATAACTCTGTTCCTCTGTATTACAGAAGCTTACACAATCATGTTAAAAAGGAAAATTGTGGATAAGGAAATCTATTTCTCTTTTGAATAATGCTATAAACTTCTGCATCCCTTCTCCATGCAGAAACTAATGTTTTCTAAAGTCTACATAGATTAGGGTTGCCACATGTCCTGTATCCTAAAGGATGTCCCATATTTCATCTCTAAAATTTGTGCCCCTTTTTTTGGTTCTGTCCTGTATTGACAGGACAGGTGGCAGCAGGAAGCGAGGCCGGGCCACACTGTCAGCAGGTTCTCTGTGGCACTTACACTCCAATAGAGCTGCTTCAGGCGCGCGGCTGAGAAGCAAGGCCAAACAGGCAGGTGTGGGCCTGCTGCGCTCAAGAGCGGAAGGGCGCAGTTTGCGCTCTTCGCACGTCCCGCCCCTTGGGTACTGAGGGGAGCTGGCGAGGGTGCCTGGATGCCACAGTAGGATGCAGGAGATGGCAGAGGAGAGGAGCCAGAGGCAGCGAAGGAGGAGGCAGGCGGCTCTTCGGCTCCTTCTCCCCCTTTGAGGCACTTGGCGGTGCCTGCGTCATGACTGTTGCCTTCGAGTGGCCTTCTGGCACAGCTGGGCACCCACTTCCCAGCCTTGGAGGAGCTGGACGTGAGCGGGACAGGGCTGGCGGCGCTGGGGCTGGAGCTGCTGGGCCTGGTCACCAAGACATGTCTGCCTCCCTCCCTCCACCAGGGCCTGGCCTAAGGAGACACGCCGTGCAGAGAAGGCCCACAGAACGTTGTGGGAAGTGGAGGGGCCTTTCTGAAGGCGAGGAGTGAGGGAAGCGTGGTGGATAAGGTCCAGTGTGGAGCCGGGCTTGGAGGAAAGGCTTTTGAGGTTCTTCCAGAACGGGAGCCTCACACGGCGTCGCCTTCCCGCAGAAAAGAAGCTCCGCTCATGCAGGAGACAGCCTCTTTCTGTGGGTCCCACTCCTGGAGGATATGACTGTGTGGAAGTGCCCTCAGTCAACAGGCACAAAAACGTTGTTAGTATCAGACATTATTGGGGGAGTGGGACCCAAAGAAAGCCCCAGCGGAGGGAGAAGTTTTTAGGAAGTGTCCCTTATTTTTGTGAAAAATCCCATATTTTTAGGTTAATGTCCCTTATTTCTTATATCAAAAAGTGGCAACCCTAACATAGAAATGAGAAGTGCTCAAACAGTGAGTCAATTTTAAGAAATGAACAATATAAGCACCCATTTTGTTAT
Source organism: Anolis apletophallus (assembly GCA_030556195.1). Lineage (NCBI taxonomy): Eukaryota > Metazoa > Chordata > Lepidosauria > Squamata > Anolidae > Anolis > Anolis apletophallus. The sequence goes on from JARBWK010000005.1 coordinate 128,594,684, forward strand.
GTGTGAAAATACCCATATACCAATTTTCTGAAATCAATATTATTATGACAAATGGGTTTGTGAAAACAAACAAGAAGACAACACTACAAACTACACTTCTTTCCTCACATCTGTCCAGAAATATGGGTATAACTAGAAGTGGTTTCTGGATGAAAAAGTAACATTTAAATAGACTTTGCTGAGACAAGACATAAGTTTATAGTTAAATCTGAAATGTGTACTTGGACCATTTACTAAATAAATATATTTGGAGATTTAAAGAGACTTCCAAGGCTATCATGAAATAAGGAGTAGTCTAAAGCAGGGAAGAGCAAAACAGATATGAAACTCCTTATATTTCTACAAGAAATTTCTACATTGCTTGGGAAGAAAAACGTTTTAGTGAGTTTAAACTTTAGTGAGTTTCCAGTGGAGAAACTCTGTATTCTCCAAAATGAATCTCTGTGTTCACATTGACTATAGTAAATAAAGAATGACAAATCCGTAAAGCTGGCAAAATATGAAAGCTGAACTACTTGCCAACTATTTAAGCTACAAATACTTCATTGGCATTTTTTAAAAACCTTGTATTGAGGTCATGGACTAGTAAACCAACTAGACATTTTTTTCTTTCTTTTGCTCTTTGTCCTGTGACATTTGTTTTCTTTCTAGGTATATTACTCTGGACCATACCTACAAAGCATTCAATATACATCCTAAGTTTCTTATTTTAATTTTATTTAGTTTCTCTTCCTCTCAAAATTAAAATTGTAAATACAAACATCCTGCCAAAGATGTGTGACCTAGTAAAATGGGATATGAAGGAATGAGGAACTAAAATAAATATGATAAGCAAGCAGTATAGATACACTTAATCTGAATATACATAAATATAAGAGTAAAAGTAAATTTAAACATGAAATTTAAAATAAAAATAAATTTCAACAAAGGAACAAATTCAGATATTAAAATAGTTAAAATAGGGAGAGTGTAGGAAAGGAAGGGACAAAGGATGGAGCTGAGCTAAAATATTTTTTTTAAAACACAACCCTAGGTCAGATAAGAAATGTGGACTTTTACAAAATGAATATTTCATGCAAGTAAAGAGCCTTTTGCCTCTTTACCAACAAGTTCTAAAAACATGCCAAGATCCCATGCACTTACAGCAAAGCATTAAGATGTGCCAACAAAGTAATGCTAGATTCCACAATAGTGCAAACAGGTGCAACCGATCTAAGATCACCAGGGGCGGTCCTACGGGTAGGCCAAGGAAGCAGCCGCGTGGGGCGCCATCTGGGAAGGGGCGAATTCCCCCGCCCGCCGGCGCCAGACAGCGTCCTGGCCCTGCCGATGTTCCTGCGCTTGGACCCCGGCCTTGTGCGCTCCGACACTGCTTCTGGGCATGCGGGGAGGTTTTCGCGCAGGCGCAGTTGCTCCGAAGCTGAAGTTGAGCGCAGGAGCAACTGCGCATGCGCAAAAACCTCCACACATGCCCAGAAATGGCGTCGGAGCGCACAAGGCCAGGGCCCAAAAGCAGGCAGCTGTGGTGCTGCCTGAGGAACATCGGCAGGGCCGATGTTCCCTCCTTCCCGCCCGCCCGCCACCTTGCTTCCTCCTTCCTTCCTGCCTTCCTTCCCTGCTGCTGCTGCTGCCGCCCTCCTCCTCCTCTTTGCGGACCAGGGAAGAAGCCAAAGCCGAGGCCTGCCTCCCTCTTGCCTGCCTGCCTTCCTTCCCTCCTTCCTTCCTCAGGTGAGAAGGGGCGGGGGGAGGGGGGGCACGCCAGGCAATGGAAATGCGGGAAAGCGGCGAGAGCAAGAGGATCATAATAATAAGAATAATAATAATAGGACACTGCACTCCCTCTTTCCTTCTCTCTTTACTTCCCTTTTTCCTTTCATCCTCTCCTTCCTCCTTCCTTCCTGCCTTCTCCACCTCTTTCCTTCCTTCTCTTTCTCTTCTCCTTCCTTTATTCATTCCTTGCTCTCCTTCCTTCCTTCTCTCTATACTTCCTTCCCTTTTTCCTTTCCTCCTTTCCTTCCTCCTCCACCTCTTCCTTCCTTCTCTCTTTCCCTCCCTCTGTCTCTCCTCCTTCCTTTATTCATTCCTTACTCTCCTTCCTTCCTTCTCTCTTTACTTCCTTCCCTCTTCCAGGGGCGGTCTTGCCTGCGCACAGGAGTTTCTGGGCATGCGCGGAGGGGGGGAACGGCAAAATAATGTTTGGGGGGCAAAATAATGTTCGCTTACCATTTACAATTACCTTAGACTGCCCCTGAAGATCACCCATTATACAGCAGGTGAATACCCTCTGCACCACTAAGCCAAAAGTAAAAAAAGAGGACGGTATCTGCCCATTGAATGAGCGTCTGGATTAGGGATTGCATATATTTATTTATTTATTTATTTATTGGGGCTTCTTCGCCGCCGACTCCCAGGGGCTCGCGGCGGCTCACAGAGCCAGTGGCACAGCGCCACGGGGTTAAAACAACAGTTAAAAAACACATTTACAACAATAAAACAATAAAATAAAACAAAATACAATAAAATCCAAGAATGGCAGCATTATAGTAACGGGCACAGTTATGCAACATCTGGGAAAGTTAAACAACTTATGCTATGATTTCTAAGGAACTGTAGACCCAGGTGGTTTCAGTCAGATGTGTACTATCTTTATACACAACTTCCTTTTAGCTATAGAAGTCAATCTCAGAGATTTATATCATCCACAAATTTGTCTAATCATGTGTTAAGTTTGGTCCCCTTCATATGTTTGTAAAACATGAATGGGTTTTATCTACAAGGCAGAAGAGCAGCACTTGATTGGTAGTACAAGGGGCAAGGGGCAGGGATTCCACCAGTGGGTTCTGCGGGCCATATGCTGTTCTATATGAATAGGTGTTAACCATAACACTATCCCTAGGTACTAATTGTGTCTAAATGGCACAACCAAATATTCTGAAATTCTGGATTATATAGCAGCGAATATGGGACCTGTGTGCTAACTCACAACTTCATTCTTGCTGCAACTATAGTTCAGCAGTTTTAAGATTATTAGGCGTTATTAGACTATCAAGGGCACAAGTCTTTATCTACTTGACTGAGAGTGTCATTGAACTCTATGGGACAGATTTTTTAAGTACATAGGCATAGGACTGAGCTGTTATAGGTGCTGATGTTTTCCGATACTAGCAATGATCTTGCAAATTCTGGCCAAAAGTACAAAGTATAAATAAATCCATATTCAAAGACTATTTTTTCATAAAACCTAAAGAAGGAGATATGGGCCTATTAAATGCAACTAAAATAAATCCATTAAATCAACTGTTACTTGTCAATTCAACACTTATGTAAGTTCCATGCACTCAATTGATTTACTCCAGTTGAGAGTAAGCACTGGACTCAAGTGATAGACATTAAAATTAGTCACTTTATTTTCTACTGCCAAATATGAACAGAGCTTAGAAAATTTATTTTTGACTATTACAATCCCTGGAATCCCCAGTTGTAGTGCAAAAATAATTTTCCCAAGTTCTAAACAAGGCCACCTGAACTCAATGAAAACTACTGCCAAGTAAAACTGTATACATACAGTTGTTCTGCCTTGATTTCAGATTTATATCAAGGAGAATATTGTGCAAGTTATTAACTCTATCCTCTTTGGAATTCAAATGAAAACAAGAATTTATCTTTGGAATTCAAATGAAAGCTAGAAAAAATGTCAAACATTGACTGGATCATAGTTTATACATATGACATGGGATGTTCAACACCACCATCCATTCAGCCCTAAATCCTGAACTTTCAGAATATTGCAAATTACTCTAATAATCCATTTGCCTAGCCGTGAAGTGCTTGCAGAGGGTCAGAAAAGAGCATGTCCCTTCTTGAACTTGGTTATGTTCAGCTCACTGAAGCCTGAGATTTGATTAGCCCTATAGCAGGGCTCATTACTGTCTAACGTTGATTAAAGTGTCATTAGTAGAATCTAAGGGCCTTCAGCACCTGACTGGATCAGGTCTATCACTTGACGAACTATAATTGCAGTTATTGCCCATATAATTGTCAGATCATTCCAAAAGCCACCTATATCATTGACCTTCTTTGACTTACTGGGGTGCTCAATTACAGTAAGGTACTTGCACACAGTATGTATGTTTCTTTTCTTTACTTATTTTTTGTGTTACATCTCTCAGAAAGCAATGAATTTGTTTTTCAATTAACAGAGTGAATTTGTTCACTCTAGTATTCTGATCAAAAGCTCCTTTGGCATTATTTTGAATATAAACAGCAGAATGAGAAAGAAAACAGATTGTACCATTCAACGAAAGTATAAAGTATACTTAGTAGATCAGCGACCTAATCCAGCAATTCCCCTGAAATTCCAGCTTTCTACTTGCAGTGTGCTTTCAAAGAAAAATATCTGACATACAAAAATGTGATACTTCTTCTCATACTCCAGGATACTCTAGAGAAGGGGTGCCCATTAGGTCAATCGCGATCTACCTGTAGATCGCCTAGGGCATAGTGGTCGATTGCAGGCAGGGCGGGAGGAAGGCTCAGTCCCGCCCCACAGCCTCCCAACGCCGACTGAGCCTTCCTCCCGCCCTGCCTGCTTCGGTGCCACGTGTACGGAGTGTGCCTGCGCGGCCTGCCCGGGCCTCTTCCGGTGCAAGGGTGAGTCCCTCCCTTTCTGGGCTTGGCACTGGGGCTGCCGGAGTAGTTAGGCTGAGGCGGGGAGCTTGCTAGCCGCACACCGACCCTCCTGCCGCAGCCATGGCCCAGCCGGGGAGAGCCGCCTACGCGGGGAAACAGAATGGCACTGGGCAGTCCCAGCAGAGGCCCTACAGCAATGGTGAGACCCCAGCCAGCTGGCGGGCCCTCGCTATCCGCAGGGGTTGGGTTCCCGGACCCATGGATACTTAGGTCCCATCCTCTCTCTCTCCCTCCTTTCCCTTCCTTCCTTCCTTCCTTCCTTCCTCATCTCCTTTCTTCCTTTCCTTCCTTTCTCCCCTCCTTGCCTTGCCTTCTTTCCTTCCTGTTTCCTCCCTCATTCCTTCCTTCCTTTCCTTTCTTTGCTTCCTCTCTGCCTTTCCTTCCTTTCTTTCCTCTCTGTAAATTTCCTGTTGATTGTGGGGGTTCTGTGTGGGAAGTTTGCCCCAAATCTGTTGTTGGTGGGGTTCAGAATCCTCTTTGATTGTAGGTGAACTATAAATACCAGCAACTACAACTCCCAAATGACAAAACCAATTTTTTTAGTGATGGTCACTCCTTGTAGGTGTCTTGTGGCCAAATTTGGCAGCAATTCGTCCAGTAGTAAGAAATCAGTTTGTGTGTGTCAACTGTAAAATAGGATGTGTGGAAGGACCCTGGTAGAAGGAAATTGGACTGGATGGCCCTTGGAGGTCTCCAATAAGAATGTGTGCAATTTTCTGATGGTATTTAATTGTGTTCTGAAGGACTGAGGGTGGAGCTAAGTTATGCTACATCTAAAAACCTTCACCAGCCCAAAGATAGACAAAATGTTACTTGCAGAAGCAACCCTGACAGCGTTCAGTGAGGATTATTGTTAGCTGAGCATGGTTACATCCTGTTTTGTATTTGACAATATCTAAAAGGAGTTATTTGAAACAAAGTAGTATACATTTGTTTGGCTAAATTCACAGGTTGGCTGCATGTTGACACAAGTTGCCAGAAAATGTAGTGCTTGTCTCATGCTACAGAAATAATTACTCCGAAATACTCGTAGATACATCCAGAATCCAGTCCTAAGTATCATTATTTAGACATTAAGGCCTATCCCTTGAAATGGGGATTCTTTCAAGTGATCTTAGACTTGGATAAGCTATGGACCTAATGGCCTTCTAAACAGAAGACTGGAATTCATCTGAAAAGTATTTAAGGATGTGCATGAATTTAAGTTGTTTGATGATAATAGGCACTTTAGGAAATATGGTCATAAATCCAGAAAACCTGGAGTCTGGAAAATTACATTCAAAGTCATTTTGTCTGGAACCCTATTGGTGCCATACAAATTGGCTATTCTATAATGGGCAAATTTAGTTCACAGATGCATAAACAGAGATCCACTTCACAGAAACTAGTCAGGATTTCAGGCTCATGATTCCAGCCATGCAGTTGTGCCTTCCACACTGATGATGGTTCCTTATCATAAAAGAGGAAGGGCCACTGCTTAGCAGTAGAGCACATGCTCTGTGTGGCAATGGTCTATTGTTCAGCCTCCAAGTAGACATGTACTGGCTGGTAAAGCTCTAGACAGAAATGCTGGAGAGACAACATAGATGACACTGACCTACAGAAACCATTACCTTCCAACACCTGAAATAATGAGACAAACAAGAGTAATTGGATCAAATTTGGGCAGCCTTTATTTTAAAGTTACCGATTTAAGTTTAACCTCACTAAACTCAGGTGTCAAGGGAACAAGGTATGGCCTAGCCGAGGTAGCATCCGCGAGCGAACAACCCCTCGGCTACACTGGGAAACTCTCCTGAGTCCCCTATAACACAAAACTGGGCAACCTCTCAAGGAAAACACAAAAAACCTCTCTGGAAATACTTAACCGGGCTCTCAAAATTTCTGGACCAATAGTATCCCCCTTATCCTTAAACAACCGTCCAGGTGAGTGCATTTGTGCACTGGCCCAACCAACTTTGAAGAGTGCATGAGTGAATATGGGTCTATGGATTACCCTAAACTATTTACGCTGTCCTATTTATAGAACTGCCATCCCAGAAAGTCCCAGTAGCAGTACAGGGTAGGCAAAAAACAACCCTAAAAAGTAGAAGGGGGAAAAATTCCTACCCGGCCCCTAAGGCGACCACTATACTGTCACTGGGCGGGAGTGGTGGGTCAACACCTCAAATGGGAATGAAGTAGGAGGCTGCCCCAACTCCATAGGCAGCCTCCGCCCACTCCCCAGAAGGTTCCATCCAAGGAACCAATCGCCTCCCTTCATGGGAGGAGGTAATAGCCTTTCTCCGCCCACTGCGTAAGCAGGGAAAGGGCCATATCTTGCCAGATATAAGGCACTTTCCTATATTTCTCTTGCTCTGGTAAAAAGATTGAGCAAATTCAATTTTGTGGAGTAGCACAAAGAAAATATGATCGAACTAGTCATCTTTCTTTTCTTTTTTTTTGTTCCCTGTAATGTGAGAAAGATGCCTAAGAAACATACTTTCAACTTGAGCTACTTTTCAATTTATAAGGTTCAAAGTTGTGCATTCTCAACATGCATATTTTCATGAGAGCACATCATAGAGATCCACAAAACAACAGCCACAGGGTGAAAAGAAGAAATAGGAGTTGCTGCTGGAAGAAATGTAATATTTAATGGAAAAGACTCAAGAGCCTTTTTTTTCATCCCCAATGGCAATAATGTCAGAACAGTAGTTCCTTTGGTATTTTTGGCACTCCCTATACCACTTCCAGCCAAACCCTAGATGTCACTGTGTGGAAAATCAAATAAAGTATTTGAAATGCAGTGAATAAGTTTCCAGTGAAATCTGGCTTGGGGAATCTGTTAAAAATTGGGTGGGTTCAGTGTTGTTGCAAAATACTTTTCCTTCTGTTCCCAGTGAGAATTGGATTTGATAATCACATTTACTGTTACTTTGAACTCTCTTTTAAATCTACTGCATAATTTTGACCTGCCTGATAGTAAAACCACCTGGTGGCTCCATTATTATGGCTGTTGTTGTTGTTGTTACAGTATTATATTTATTTATACCCCACTTTTTCTCTCCACATGAAGACTTAAAGCAGCTTATATTGAAAGCATTTAAATTCAAAATAGACAAACATTAACACAGAATTAAGCATCACTGATTATTTAAAAAATCAAAGTTTAAATCCATAGAAGCATATCCAAAGCAAAAAACCTCAGCATGCCCTGGCTTGATCTTTTAAAAAAACCCTACTTCTTTAAAAGCTTGCCTGAATAAAACAGGTTGGGGGGGGGGGGTGTCTGTTGCGAGGGCCATTCTGGCTTTCCTAGGAAGGGAGTTCCAAAGTCGAGAGGCAGCCATGGAGAAAACCCGCTCTCTCATTCCCACCAACCAAGCTTTAGACGGAGGTGGGGCCGAGAGAAGGGCCTCTCTTGAAAATCTCAGGGCCTGGGCAGGTTCGTAAAAGGGGATGCAGTCAGCCAAATAGCCTAGACCTGAACCGCATAAAACTTTAAAGGTCAGCTCAGGTCCAGACTATTTGGCTGACTGCATCCCCTTGTATGCACTTGCCCAATTTATTTGTTTATTTATTTGCTATGCTTCTATACCACCTCTCTCAGCCCGAAGGCAACTCGAGGTGGTGAACAAGCAGCAGCAAGTGCCCATATACAATACATCATAATAAGATAAAAGCAGTCATATAAAACCATATAAATTAACAGTTAAAACTACAAAATACAAATCTCATCTGCACAGTCTTAAAATCGGTTTCTGTTTCGTCATCATACTAATCCTTTGGTCTTGATTAAAGTTCAATTAATTAAAGTCCTGAGTTCTTCAGGAGAGGCCCTTCCATCATTCCCATTTCCATCTCAAGCTCAGTTGGTAGGAATGAGAGAGTGGGCCTTCTAGGTGGAAGTTCCACAACTCTGGAACTCCCTGCCCAACAAAGCCAGAATGGCCCCCTCCATGCTCTCCTTCCGGGAACAGGCTAAAACCATTTTATTCAGGCAAACTTTTAAATAAGAAGGTTTTTTAAAGATCAGGTCACAGACTGCTGTTTTATGTTTTTATGGATTTAATCTAAATTGTTTCAATACTAATTTTGTTTCATACTTTTTAAAATTTATTCTTCTTCTTTCTAAGCTATTTTCCCAATGGAAGGGGTTAGCATTGTGACTGTCATTTCTACAGGACTTTGTTTTGGGCATCCTCAGGCCTCAGGTTGACAGCACGTACTGTATGTTTTCACTGATGGTGTCCATCCATCTTTTTTTTGACCATCCATGTGGTTATTGTCCTCAAATCTCCAAATGTAGTGCTGTTTGTGCTATTTATGTTGGTTCTCTTCTCATGACATGGCCGTACCAGCATACATTTACTTCCGTCATTTCCTTGATGGTAATCAACAAAATCTGAGCTACCAAGCTTAACTTGATGGGCTCTCCATCTGCATACTGAGGTCATGCTTTCTCTAGGACAGCTTGGGGCAACCTCAGCAGATGGAGAAGGCAATTTTCTGCTCCTGATATCCACTAACAAAATAGCAAAAAATGAAACTAAACAAACCAGAAGTGGCAAGAAGTGCAACAGTATAAGGAGCCCTTGCAACAATTTAAATACTGAATTACTGCTCCTGGCAACACTAAATCAGGCAATTCATTTCTTTTTTTGGACCAGAAAAGAGTAGTACAGGAGATCTGGTGGGGTTGATTCACTATTAACAACGGATTGGGAAACACTTTGCTCACTCAAATAGCACATTTATATCACAGTTTAGAATAGGCATGGGCAAACACATGCCACTGGCTCCAGCCACAAAGGCCCTCCCAGTCACATGCAGTTGTGCAGAGCTCTCTCGAGAGCTTTGCACAGCCACATGTCAAGCCTCCTCTTTGCAGGAGGACACAACAGGCCACTGTGCCCTCCTAACAAGAAGAGGACCCTGCAAGCATGTGCAGCTGTCCAGGGCTCTCCCAAGAGCCCCATGTAGCCATGGTGATCCAAGCCACAGTCATCTCAAGGTTAGACTACTGTAATGCTCTCTAAATTTGCCTGCCTTTGTCGGTGACCCGGAAACTCAAGCTGGTGCAGAATGCCGCAGCTCGGTTGCTCACAGGAGCTCCTGCGAACTGCCACATTACACCAATTCTGCAGGAACTGCACTGGCTTCCTATTGAGTCACCTTCAAAGTGTTAGTCTTGACTTTTAAGGCCTTGTATGGTCTGGGGCCAGTGTACCTAAGGGACCGCCTAACCCCATATTGTCCCATGAGAACACTTAGATCTGAAGACTGGAATCTTCTAGCCATGCCCAATGTCAAATAATACCATCTAACTTCAACACGGAGAAGGGCGTTCTCCATCATCGCCCCAGTTCTCTGGAATGCACTACCCCCAGAGGTTCGGGCCTTGCGTAATCTGTTGGTTTTTCGGAAGGCCTGCAAGTCAGCCCTATTCCGGCAGGCCTTTGAGTTGTAATGTGCTATCCCCTAGGACTTGTGTTATCTCTTAGGAATTGTTTAATCCTTGTGGTTTTATTGCTGTTGTAGATTTGTTGTTTAATTGTGGTGCTTGATGTAAGCCGCCCCAAGCCGGCTGAGAGTGGCGGCCAATAAATCTAACAAATAATAATAATGTGTGAAACTCTTTCCCCTCCCCCCTAAGCAAACCACTCCCTGGCCCTCCCACACACACAAACTGCAATCAGCCTCCCCCCATGCCAAATGCCCCCCTGCATTAAAATAGCCTGGCATGTAGCCCACTTTATAAAAGGTTTCGAATCTTACCTCTGTATACATGAATATTTATGTGTTTTTCTCCAGTGTACATCATTTTACACAGGGTTACAATAAATCACATTTCTGACTTTAATCATCATCTAAGACTTTCACATTATACTTACAACTTCCCTTAAAGTTCCAAGGGCCTTTCTCACACTACACAATTAGAGCATTATGATTCCACTATGAATCCTGATCATTGCAGTTTGGGGAGGAGGTGCTCCCTCATTAAGCATTCTAAATGCCCCTTCCTAAACTTTCAGTCCCAGGATTCCACAGAATTAAAATAGAATTGTAGTGCTATAACTGTGTCATGTGAAAGGGTCATCATTAGTCACCTTTGTATCTGCAAGGCAAAACAGGCAAATCAAACACCAACTACCTTAACTTATGAAATGGGCAATAGTTTAGGAAGAAAAGGTGTAGAGGAAAAAAAACTTGAATGTCTTAATCAGCCACTTCAAACCCAGAGATAGAATTCAATTCAGGTCATGTGACACCCCTTCATTCTGAATCTGAATGACAAATAAACACTAGAGTAATAATGGGGATTATAGCATTTGGAATAAGTTAGAAGATAGTATTGTAGGTTCTTGACTGAGTTTTGGTTCCAGGACCCCTATGAATGCTAAATCCAAAAATCCTGAAGGATCCCCACTGTATACAGCAGCATAGTAAAATGGTATATAAAAATTGCAATATGTAGGTTTGCTTTTGGAATTATATATAATCTGAAAAGTTGAATCCATGGATATAGAATCTGTAGCTGTGGAATGCCGACTGTCATTAAACCCCTGTTGTCAACCACCTCATGCACAAATGTGCCCCATCTTTGAAATGTTTAGCAATCACTATGTCTCTCAAATAGATGGGAGTCCCTCAAGTCTTCTTCGCAATCAACCCCTTTACCATTATACACAGAAAATAATGATCTATATCTGTTTCTCACCAAAAACACAATACTCTTTCTCAATGTGAATGTCTACAGCTATGCTAAATCCCATGGAAATGTTGCTGTTCTTAGTGCTGAATGTTTAAATTCCAAACAAAGCATTTACAAGGAGTTGTGCTGTTTCTCTAATGACTCATGGTCAGGCTAACTTCCTCCTTAGCAATTGTGCAGTTTCTGGAATGGCCCTATAATACTTCACATATTCTGGTTTTCAGTGCTTTTTATCACTGAGAACCTTTTGCAAGCTTTGCAGAATACATTGTTTGTTTGTGCGTGCGTGCGTGTGTGCAGATGGTGCAGCCTCACATCTGCTCTCTGGGAAAAAAAGAATCCCAATGCTATTGTGACATCTATTTTCCCATAATACTTATCTTCTCATATCTTGCTACTATGTATTTCAACAAAAATACTCATTAAGATGCTCTAAAATCATATTCTCAGAGTAAACATAACAAAAATCTTCAATAACACACTTCTAGACCTCTGGCTCTATGTAAACGCCTACACTTTTGGTTAACTGCCCAAACAGCACTCAAATTGTGATCTGCATTTGTGAAACATTACAAATGCTACAGACTAAGCTTCCATACCATGTCACATTAACTGAAACATACTATAGGCTCACTACTGGCTCAGTTTGTGACTTTCAACATTTGACAGTGAATTGTGATAATATCCCAAATGATGCAGGTTTTCAACAATATTTGGTGTTTTTCAACTACACTGAATCAAAATCATTATCTCATCCTTAACTGGATTAAAATTGTTTTAAAACAAATCATTTGTTTAAAACAGTCCTTTCCCAGATGAACAACCAGTTTCTAAAAGAGAATGAAAAATAAGATGCAAATATCAAATATCAGATGTAGTTGATACCTTTGCAGTACGTTACTGTTCAGCTTCTGTTTTCCTCATCATTTGTCAACTTTTCCCCTCAAAATTCCTTGATGCTGCACTTATGGCAGAACTTCCAAAATCACTGCTTTTTAGGAACAAATTCTAGAAAGACTGAACTGCACTGTTCCACAAATATTTATCTAGCATTATCTTGACTTTTAGAATTGACCTTGATTTAAAAAAAAACAAACAGTGATCTTGATGTTTTGTTTGATAAGAATTTTGAGAGTAGCTTTACTCAGAATGTGTGGAATTCACAAGGCTGAAGTAACATTGACTTTAATTAAATTGTTTCATTTCTGATAGTGTATTTTCCAATAAATGACATGTCTTTCAAATGAAAGGTGGCATCTGAATTACTATTATTGGTGCCCTCATAAACAGCTCTGTTTGAAGCAAAAAAATAGGCTAACTAACCACCATTACAGCTATTCTTACAATCTGTCTTTTCAGTTTAGGATATTTTCATTGACAGATGACAGACTTGTAAAGTGAGATGCCTGAAAACGTAAATGTCCTCCAACTGTCTGTTGAAATAATCTTTCTAGGCAATCCCTCATATAAGGCGTCCAGTCTCCCATATACGTTTCTCTAAACAGATGTATTTTGCTCTTCTGTATAATCCTTCTTCCTGGCTTTTAATATGTGGAAAAATATATTTCCTTTTGCCAAAGCTTCTCTAGTTACTGGAAAGATTTATGAAATAAATAAACATCAGAAGGCAAAAGTCATAAACAGAGTTCTTTCTGGGCCACCTTCTTGCTGACTGCATGAGGGTGAAATAATGCACTCATTTATGGACACTGCAACCTCAGTCTTATACACAGACTCTAGGAATTAAAGACAGAATACATGTAATAAATATGTTCAAACTCCCAAAAATAGCCTTCATGAGACGACATTCCCCTGCTGTAGCTGTAATAAGTAACACTGGCACAGAGATTTTCCACGAGGGTGCTAAGTCTACTAGAAGACTGCTCACACTGATGTGGAAATTCTCCATGCCAAAAACCAAAATGATATAGTGGCCAGTGCTTAAATATTAAGGATGATCAAAATCTGCATGCAGCAGAAATCCATCATTAATGTTCTTGCTTTAAATCCCAAGGTGATCCATACAAAGCAGGATTCTATGTGCCACTTCTCACTTCTGCTGAGTTAATTGAATGTAAATTACTTTTGCATTTTGGACTTATTTTGTGCCATCTGAGGCACACTGAAAGGAAAGTGTAAAGTTGGATAAACAGAGAAAAACGGAGATATTTTAGTATCAGCTGAACAAGTGGGAGAAAAGAGGGATCATCCCTGCCTCAACAATCCTCTACATAAGAAATGTGATTAGAATTGCACAAGACACAGCACAACACAGTGAGATGGATTTTCTAACACTTTCAGCTTTCATCATATTCTGTTCCACAAAGAATATACTTCCTTGCCTGGCATTTACCTCAAAGACTTCCTCATCGAGAATTCTTGTTCCAAAGACAGTAATGCCATTGGTGTCAATGATTGCTTTGTCGCTCCTCTCAAGTGGTTTTGTGGCTTTCTTCTTACAGTCCACAATCATGGTAACAGATTTCTTCTCCACACTTATGGCTACCCGATGCCACCTAACACAAGAATAAAATTATGGAGGTTTTTGGGGGGTAAAGCACATTTTTTTGTAAACACACTCCCAAATATCAAGTATTTTCATTTTCACAAAATTATATTCATTTAAAAGATTAATACCCCACCATTAAAAAGTTAAAATCTGCTGACTCTCAGCAACAACCCTTTTGTGGGATCCTCTAGAACAGGGATTCGGAAAAAGTTATTCATGGGCTTCATGAATACCTTTTTATGGTCTCAGAAACACCCTAAATTGAAAAAAAAGGTGTTTGTTTTTCAAAAATGGACAAATTTTCTTTCTGCAACCCTCCTAAAGGGCAATTTTGTTGTGTTAGGGGGAGTTTTTGGGGATAGGAAAACCATTCTTAAAAGCAGAAGGTCAACAGAAAGTCAATATACATTCACTTCTTTCTTTTAAAAAGGCCCTATTCTGAAACTACAATGACTTAGAGGAAAATGTAACAAGACCCCTACTCCAACACCTCACTCTGCCCAAAAAGCTGTTAAACATTAGTTACAGTAGTCCTGTCCCAGATCCAATGCAGCAAAGCCTCCTCAATAATACATGGACAATTCCTTTTTTAAAAAAAAACATTAAAAATTTAATGTAGATATTTCAGAGTCCATGGAAAATAAATATGTTCTCTCAAGACATTGGCAATTGCCTAATCCTGCTACAAAATGTCCACCTCACAGGTTTGAAAAAGTCTTAAACTTTTACATTAGTTGTTTTCTGCATTGCTGTTGCAATTCTTTGCATATTGTGATGATATAATTTGGCCATAAACCTAGTCACTGTGGTTGCAGATACCAGCAGCATAATTGTTCAGAAAGATGTCAGTTAGCTACAAGACTTGTTTGATCCAAAACAAAATGGTTCAAAACTCAATTCGGATGTAAGGGGCATTGGTGGTTCGGATCTAAAATCAATTCTACTTTTCACAGAGAAAAAAGTTCAAAACTTTCCGAAACTTCCAAGATCATTAATGAATTCTTCATTAATGGTTTCAAAGTGTTATTTGCGGTTTCACTGGATGGTCTTTACTTTGAAAGTAGTTGTTCTACTCCAGAAAGGGGGGGAGGGGAGGAAAAGGGAAGAAATTCATCCACTGGTTTTTAAAAAGCTTCCCAAGCTCACGAGGGGAGACGGGAGAGAGGAAAGCCATTCACTGGGTTTGTAATCACTTCCCAGGCTCACGAGGGGAGGCGGGAGGGAGGAAAGCCATCCACTGGGTTTTAAATCTCTTCCCAGGCTCACGAGGGGAGACGGGAGGGAGGAAAGCTATCCACTGTGATTAAAATTGCTTCCCAGGCTCACGAGGGGAGATGGGAGGGAGCAAAGACATTTGCTGGGTTTTAAATCGCTTCCCAGGCTCACAAGGGGAGACGGGAGGGAGGAAAGCCATCCACTAGGTTTCTAATTGCTTCCCAGGCTCACGAGGAGAGACGGGAGGGAGGAAAGCCATCCACTGGGTTTTAAATTGCTTCCCAGGCTCAGGAGGGGAGGCAGGAGGGAAGAAAGCCATTCATTGGTATTTAAATTGCTTCTGGGTTTTAAACCATTCATTGGTATTTAAATTGCACTGGGTTTTAAACCACTTTCCAGTCTTGAGCCGAGGCCAGGGACCAGACGTGGGGAAATGCTGAATCATTTCCGACTCACTAAATGCTTCATAACAGAAATGGTGGAAAAAGCGTTGGAAGGACAAAGGGTCTTCCGGTTTCCTTAAAAACTTCAAAATGGCTTCAAAAAGCAAATCTTTCCGAATGTATTCCGAATTACAAAGGTTCTATAAGAACCTAACCATGCCTATTAGATACCTGCTGTACATACACTAGCTCAAGATCCTGCGTTGAGCAGAAGGTCTGACTCAATAGCTGATAGGAAACTTTTCAGCTCTATAATTCTAAAACTACCGTATTTTTCGCACCATAAGGCGCACCTGATGATAAGACGCACCTTGATTTTTGAGGGACAAAATTGGAAAAAAAATTGGGGGCTGGCTACACTAACATGGAGGGGGCGCTGGAGCAGAGGGGCGCAATGTACTTACGCTATATTCGCGCCCCCTCCGGCGGCTCTCGGCGGCTCCTGCCCATGCCCATTCTCTCGCCGCCGTGTCGCTGCATCCAGCCGGCGGCGCGGGAGGCAGGGCGGAAGACGGGACTCGTGGGGCGGCCTCGCCACTCACGAACCCGAGGAGGAGGGGAGGCCACGAGGGCGGCCCCCACGGCGTGCAGCGGCAGCCATAGCAGCAGCCGCAGCAGCAGCAGCGGAGCGCCTCTGCCGAGGAGGAAGGGGGAGGAGGCGCGCTGTAGAACGCCCGAAAGAGGCGCAGGGAGGGAGGGAAGGAGGAAGAGTTCCCTCCCTCCCTCCGGCCTCTCTTTAGGGCCTCCTGGCAGCGCGGCCGCTCCCCTTCCTCTCGGCACAGGCTGCGACGAACTGGCGTCAGTTCGTCGCGCCTCTGGCGGAGGAAGCCCTCGCGGCTGTGCGCTAAAACGCTGTAAGCGCGCCGGCGAGGGCTTCTCCTTGTCAGAGGCGCGACGAACGTCAGTTCGCCGGCGCCTCTGACGAGGAGGAAGCCCTGCCGGCTGCGCGCTAAGAACGCTGTAGCGCGCAGCCGGCGAGGGCTTCTCCCTCGTCAGAGGCGCGACGAACTGACGTCAGATCATCGCGCTTCTGACGAGGGTGAAGCCCTGGCCGGCTGCGCGCTTACAGCGTTCTTAGCGCACAGCCGGCGAGGGCTTCCCCCTCGTCAGAGGCGCGATGAACTGACGTCAGTGCGTCGCGCCTGTGCCGAGGAGGAAGGGGAAGCGGCCGCGCGCTGTAAGGAGGCCCTAAAGAGAGGCCGGAGGGAGGGAGGGAACTCTTCCTCTCCTTCCCTCTCTCCCTGCGGCCTCTCTTTGGGCGTTCTTACAGCGCGCCTCCTCCCCCTTCCCTCCTTGCAGAGGCGCTTCCGCTGCTGCTGCTGCTGCGGCTGCTGCTACGGCTGCCGCTGCGTGGCGTGGGGGCCGCCCCTCGTGGCCTCCCTCCCTCCTCGGGTTCGTGAGTGGCGAGGCCGCCCCACGAGTCCCGTCTTCCGCCCCGTTCCTCCTCCGCCGCCGGCTGGATGCAGCGACACGGCGGCGAGAGAATGGCATGGGCAGGGAGCCGCCGAGAGGACGGAGGGGGCGCGAAGAATAATATGGTACATCGCGCCCCCTGCTCAGCGCCTCCCCCTCCATGTTAGTGTATTAAAACTCCATAAGACGCAGCTAATTTTTTTCTTCCTTCTTTGGGAGGAAAAAACTGCGTCTTATGGTCCGAAAAATACGGTATGTGACTCTGTAACATGACAAGAGTGCTACACATCAGCAAGATGATGCAAAGTCAGACAACAGAAAAGTGTTTTAGGTAGCTACTCTACCATCTTGGTAACATATACATTAGTTCTGAGGGAAAAAATGAAAAATTGTGTTCTGACTATGCAGTCTCTGACATAGCCAATTGAGACACCTTACTTCAGCTGTGTCTTTTTATGCTACTTTTTTTACTTACTTCCCATCTGCAATATTGACTGTTCGGAAAAGAGGATAATCTTCAGGTGCAGGCTTTCCATTCTGATCTTCAAACAGGAAGACAGGTGACCGACCAACCTCAACGCCAACTTGCTGAATCCCTTGTTCATTGTAGATAGATAAAAGAAAAGACTGAATTCCCTTCTTCGGCTTTACCGTAAATACTATTGAAAAATCTGCAGGAAAGTTTCCACCTGATGAAAGAAAGAAATAACAGTCACAAATTTTGTACAGTTATCACATTTCCTCTATTAAAAACAATTATTACAAATTCAAATGCAAAACCATTTATTGATTAAAAGGCACTATGGCATCCTTCCTTTTCATTGTCATATACCTTCAAGTCATTTTCAACATATGAAAGCCCTAAGATGAAACTATCACAGTATTTAGTTGGCATGAATTCCTCAGAGGTTTGTTTTTGCCTTCCTCGGAGACTGAGGCCCCTTCCACACTGCCTCTATAGCCCAGGATCTGATCCCTGATTATCTTCTTATTTCAGATTATCATGCAGTGGAGACTCATAAAATACAATTTAAAGCACATAATCTGGGATTGGATCCTGGATATATGGCAGTGTAGAAGGGGCCTGAGAGAGTTTGACTTTCACAAGGTCACCTAGTGGGTTTCATGGCCAAGTAGAGATTTGAACAAATACACCAAATTTGTTGATTCCAAACAAATACACCAAATCCATGATTCCAAGACCTGAATTTGGATACAGTGCTAGATTGTGGAAGTTTCTGATCAGCATTTCACCAAGTACAAAGATGGGGAGAACTGGAGCGCAAGACTCATTCGTATGACACTGGAAAATGTAAATATTTGGACTGCAGTTTCCAAAATCACCCAACCATCATGGCCATCAAAATACAGCCATATCTCTTGCTGTCCTTCTTTCCTATAGAGAAGTGCTTTGTAAACATACATTTAGTGTTAGTGTTTTGCTTGCAATCGTGCATTATAATTTGGATTGTGTTAAATTAATCTGTGTGGGGGTCATACATTCTGGATAGTATTGTTCAGTAAAACAGACTTGTATATATAGCCACATACATTAGGAACAATTTCTGTATTTAAAAAACAAAGTTCTCTGTTCCTCTAGAAGAAAAAAGAGTGGAAATTCAAGTTAAAATTTTAATATCCCAGTGGGATGGTCCTTTGCATAAACTGCACCTCAGCAATGTAAAATTGTCATTAAACTGGCTTGGCTGGGATTAAAGGGGTTTCAAATTAGGTAAACCCCTCAAAGACATTGCAAGTGAGAGTAGGCTTGAACCAATTATTTTAAAGATGTTAAAAGTATTCCTATTTGAACATTTCTGTGCTCTTTGAGATGTTTGTGACAGTTTGATACTCTTACTTTTTTTATAAGGCTGCTTTGATTCTTTTATTCTAGAAATGCATAATCTAACCAAGTGATGTAAATATTTGATCCAGAATGGAATGATGGTTTACCCTTTTACACCAGTGTTATCAGTCAACCTCAGATTCATCCTGCTATACTCATATTTCTGTGCTAGTTCCATGCAAATCAATATATACAACAGCATTTAAAAGAGGTCATGGCATGACCTGCATCTTCCCAATCATATTTTAGCATTTCTTTTGCTCATGATCTGAAATTTAATTCTGTTTCGATACTACTTTTTAAGAAAACAAATGGTTATGGTCCAAGGACAGTGCAGCAGAAGCTACAGGAAGTAACAGAAATATTCTCCTCTTTGAATAAAGTCCAACCTCTGAGTTTTAGATCAAATTGTAAAGTTGCTTCCAGCCACCCATCCATGGCAATTCCAGCCCTCTCAGATCAGAAAGGGCAAGAGAAAGGTCATATTGGTTTTTAACAGGCATACAAAGTATATTAAAATAACGTTGTCCCTGCATACTTGTGGTTTTGACTTTTGTAGATTTGATTATTCATCCATTTTGTTATTCATCCCTACTTGTCTCGGCACGACTTGGCCACGGTGATCCAAGCTACGGTCATCTCAAGGCTAGACTACTGTAACACTCTCTACATTGGCCTGCTCTTGTCGGTGACCCAGAAAATTAAACTAGTGCAGAACACCGCAGTCCGGTTGCTCGCGGCAGCCCCCGCGTGCTGCCATATTACACCAATTCTGCGGGAACTGCACTGGATTCCTATTGAGTTCCGGATCACCTTCAAGGTGCTAGTTTTAACTTTCAAGGCCTTGTATGGTGTGGGGCCAGTGTACCTGAGGGACCGCCTAACCCCATACTATCCCATGAGAACACTTAGATCCGAAGAGATGAACCTCTTAGCTGTGCCCAGTATCAAGCAATTCCGGCTCACCTCAACGCGGAGAAGGGCGTTTTCAATAATAGCCCCTTTCCTCTCGAATTCTTTACCCCCGGAGGTTAGGGCTTTGCGCAATTTGCTGGCTTTCCGGAAGGCCTTTAAGGCGTTCCTATTCCGCCAAGCCTTTGAGCTGTGACATGCCATCTCTAGACTCTGTTCTTTCTAGAAACAGTTTTATCCTCTGATTAAAAACTGTTTTATTCTCCGATTTTAATGTTGTTGTTGATTGTTGTTGCTATGATGTTGTTGTAAGCCGCCCCGAGCCACTGGGAGTGGCGGTCTAATAAGTCTAATAAATAAATAATATTCTCTCTAGGCATCTCTAGGTCCTCCAGTGTCTCTATGGGCCCTTCCATGCAGCCCTATATCCCAGAATATCAGGCAGAAAATCCCACATCTGAGTGTGGACTCAAATAACCCAGTTCAAAGCAGATATTGTGGGATTTTCTGCCTGGATAGTCTGGGATATAGGGCTGTGTGGAAGGGCCCTAAGTTCAACTTTCTCCAGTCATTTTGGAGGACCTGCAGATTTCTTGAGGGCTGTTCTATCCGGTTAAAAATAGCAAATTTCTTTATTCAAGTTTGTTCGCTTTTACAAGGGTCCTTCATCTATTATCCTAGCAAATGTGGAGAGCTGATTGTAGCTGACCTTTTTTCCTGAACATTGAAAAATCAGGGAAAATTATTCACTGAAAAGCATTTTCACAGTTCAGGACTTGTCCTGCACATATTTGTGCATGGTTGCTTTGCACAGAAAGCAAGCTTTTCTGTACATAAATAAGGTTCTCTGCACAGGAGATTTGACAAATTGTGAATTGGGGTTTGAAGCAACATGATTTTCAAAGAGTTCCTGACAGTGGGAAGGAAACTACTAGGATTCCTTCAAATTAATGAAGAATTGCACCCATTTTACCATTAGGCAGGAAAAGAGAAGACGGGATTCAATCAATCAGTGCAATCCTGGCAGACTTTTCAGCTTGCAACCATGTCACTAACACAGAGGCTCTGATAATAGTCTAACATAATTTCCTCCAGCCACTCATCTTCACTGCTTGGGATAGAGGGTATTAGTAAGATAGTTAAAGGGCTAGCAGAGGTTGACACTAGCATGTTCTCTCATACAGATCTAAATTCAAATGCCAGTCCAACTATAGAAAACTCATAACTCATTATACCAATTGGACATAATATGGCACCACTTCCATAAGTTCATTCATTTAATAGGTCTACTAAGGGATGCATCTATGGCCCCTTCCATACTACTCCTATATCCCAGGATCTGATACCAGATTATCTGTTTATCTCAGATTATCAAGCAGTGGAGACACATATCATCCAGTTTAAAGCAGATAATCTGGGATCAGATCCTGTAGAAGAGGCCTACATTGAATTATCAATGCAATTTGACATCCCTTCGACTACCATGGCTCCCTTTCAGCTATCAAACTATGAAATCATAGGAGTTGTAGTTTAATAACGCATAGAATTCTTTGCCAGAGAAGGCTAAAAACCTTGTAAAACTATACATACTGTGGCTCCATAGCATTGAACCTTAGCAATTAAAGTGGTGTTAAACTGCATTAATTTTATTCTGTAGTTACATCTTTTGATGGAACAAATAAATAGTTTTAAGGCTAATGCTCCTTTTTAGAACTGCACCCTGAATCTGAAATTTTATTTTAAGGCCTTTACGCTCAGCTATATAATCCAGAATATCAAGGCGGACAATCCCACAATATTTTATTTGAACAGGGCTGTCTGAGGGCCCTTCCACACAGCCCTTTATCCCAGAATATCAAGGCAGGAAATTCCACATTATCTGAGTGTGGACTCAGATAACCCAGTTCAAAGCAGATATTGTGGTATTTTCCGCCTTCATATTCTGGGATTTAGTGCTGTGTGGGAGGGCCCCGATTCCACACTGCCATTTATTCCAGTTCAAAGCAGAAAATGTAAGATTTTATTCAGCTGTGTGGAAGGGGCCTTAGATGGAGGATACCTCAGGTTAAGATTTGTTTTATTATCCTCAGCACTATAAAGTATTTTTCCAATAGAGGCAAGATTGCTGTCCCTTTAATAATTGTGTAGAATAATTCCAATAGGTATTGCTTGTTACACAAGCACTGCAGCAGAATAGTTATGTACATTATTTTCTTGTACTGGCCTTGGCACGCAAGCAACTCCTTCTTAAATTGCCCTTCTTCTGCACAACCATTAAAAGTGTAGGACCCTTGTGTTATATCCAACCTGGCAACGCTAGCTGTAGCAGAGAATCCTATGCATGAAAAAAACCCCACATCATTCACACTTTTGTTATGACACATCACACCTCTTTAAATGCATACACACCACACCTTTCTAAAAAGTTAATTTAGGTAAAGATCCATGAAAGGAGAGCGGGGAGCAAAACTGCAGGAAGGAGGGCAGAGGGATAGAGAGCTTCAGACTTGAAAAGAGACAAACACCTGCCTTGTCTGAACTGCTAATCCAATCGAAAAGATATGCTGAGAATGCTTAAGGCGGGTGGCATTCATTCGTCTAGTCTAGGCATGTGCTCTCAGTCAGAAACAGCAAACGGTAGGAACCCTGTGGGAAGGTCATGGACAAACATTTGGCAGCTTGCTTCCAAACTGTGCAATGGCATTGTCTTTCAGTAAAGTATTATCTTAACTGTCTTGAATTCTGGGGATGGAGAGGGGAGAGAATCCTCTCCTATTCTTGCTGATGCTGCATATTTTCTAGCAAATGAGAATTTTATATTCTAAGATTTTTATTTTTACTATTTGAGTTGAAATGACTATTTTTTCCACCTGAAATAAGATGTTAAACATGGCACAAATGCTTAGAAAAAGTTCCAAAATTTGGGGAGGGGGGGAATCATTATAATTTATGGCCTTGTTTTCAATATTGGGTCCATCATTGGGTAGGGTTTGGCATCACTTTTATTGTCATAGCTTAAGGACTCACCAAACCATAAACCCCAGGAATCCTTGGCATTGAGCTATGGCAGTTAAAGTGATATCAAACTGCGTTAATCCTACAGTGTAGAACAGGGATGGGCAATTATTTTTTCCAAGGGGCCACACGAGAGCCAAAAAATATTATGGAGGGCCGCACCTAAAGGGCTGAACTACATTCTAATCTACATTATTTATTTATTTATTTATTTATTTATTTATTTATTTACTATATTTACTATATATTACACATCATTAATATTAACATATTAATATATCAAGAAATATTCATATATTATTAGTATTAATATCATTATTATTATATGTTCTTTCAGGTCCTTTCCTCTCTTTGCTGCCTAGGTGTGTTCGATAGGTCAGTCAGTCACGTTTATTGAGTAACCGTCAGGTCATTTCAAATAAAAGCTCCAACAGCAGTATACAAGATAAGGATAAAATCAGTACCTAATGTACAAGGCAAACAATGTAACACATTAAAAACGAAACTTATTGCAATTGTCTTGCGTCAACACATAGGAACTATTAGCATAGTATACTTAAGAAGCCCGGTGATCAGTTGATGTGACGCTTATTATCGCTGTACCGCGGGCTGTTCCATGCCGCCTACTGGAACTCATCCCCGCACAGTTGACTCAATAGACTCCATGTACCGCTGTCTCTTTTTATATGCTCTAAATAGGTAAGCAGCTACCTTATACACTGTTTAAAGGTTTGAGTCTGAGAGGAGGAAGTTAATTTTAAAGGTAGGGGGCCAGAATGTCCTTTTGGATAGTAAATGGCTAAGGTATTTCTCCCTCTCCTCTGCATATATGGGACAGATCAACAAAATGTGGACTAGATCCTCGACTTCTGGTAGGCCGCAAACACAGACTCTGTCCCTATAGGGTGTGGCAGCATATCTGCCGGCCCTCACCATAGACTTGAATTGCTCGAACCTAGCTCTAGTTAGGGCAATCCTAAGGTGAGTAGGAGCGGGCGAGCCAGATACGGGGCAGTAACAAAGTGGTTGGGTTGTTGGGCTAACCAGTGCATGGATTTGACCCTAGCCAAATGGGCTAGGTCATCTTGGCACATACATCGAGTACCCTCTGCTTCACCCGGTCCATCATTGAAGTCACTCTGATGTTCGACGGATCCACCTGGAGCCCCTGTAGGATGAGATATGTCATTCTGGAGGCCCCCATGTTTTCTGAGAGGGAACTCTGAATTGCTCCATCAGGCACAACTTGGGCAGTCTCGCGTCTTCTAGATTGTTTACCTTGCACCAGTAGTTAATGGCTCTAATTTTTGCTAAGCCTGAGATTTGGTGTCTGCCTAACTCGGACCTGACTGCCGCTGCGGGAGTGCGATTATTCACCCCAGAATCCGCCTAAAAAGTTAGTCTGTGTGCGCTCAATAGGGGTGACATTGGTCAGGCCCCAAATGACTGCGCCATACCACAAGAGAGGCACAACCTGGGCGGGATAGACTTTTAGCAGAAGGGATCCCGGGTAGTGGCGGTTAATTAACCTGGTAAGCTGAGAAAGCCTGAGGTTAGCCTTGATGGAAAGTGCATGCATATGATCCACCCATGACCCGTTAGCAGAGAAGGTGATCCCAAGGTAAGTATACTTTTAACTTGTTCGATTGCCTCCTGTCCAAGAGACCACTTGTGCTTCCTGTCTCTCCTAGCAAATCTCGTCACTTTTGATTTATTTTGTTGATTGTCAGGTCATTTGCACTGGCGTATGTGTTGAGTTTCCTCAACGCCCTTCTCAAGCCTACCTGGGAGAAAGCAATGATGACAAGATCATCCGCGTAAAGAAGGGTATTGAGAGGGCGAGGGCCTATTTTGGGCCTATGGAGGGAATTCTCATTTAGGAAGTCAGGAAGGTCACTAATAAATAAGTTAAACAGTATAGGTGCTAAAATGCAACCTTGTCTGACTCCCTAGCTATTTTAACTTTGTTGGTGAGCACGCCTTTTTAGCCTGTTCTAATCTGGATGACATTATCGGAGTGGAGGGTCTGAATCAGGGCTAGTAGTCTGCGATCGATCCCCCTGGATTCCAATTTTTTCCCAGAGAATGTCTCTGTTAATGCTGTCGAATGCAGCTGAGAAGTCAATAAAGGCTGCGAAGAGTGGTCTGCCCTTATGTAAGGATTGAGTCACTAGGTGATTTAGGACTAAATAGTTGTCCATGGGGGATCTTCCTTCCCTGAACCCTGCAAGCTCTTCCGGCAGTAGGTTGTTAGTAAGGACCCAGGTCTCAATCCTGTCCAAAAGAATTCAGGAGAATATTTTTGCAGTGATATCAATGAGGCTGATAGGACGGTTGTTCTTAGGATCTTTTTTTGGTACCTTTTTAATGTATCGGGACTATTATTGCCATTTTCCAACCTGTGGGAATGCACAAAGTTNTGACAATGTGAGCAAAGTCCTGCCAATAAAGTGGCCCACCACTGTATCCTGTCCTTGAAGAGCTCCCGGGAAGAAAATCCTCCCCAGGGGCTTTTCCTGGTTTTAATCTCTGGATTATGGATTTAATTTCCGCGGGGGAAATTTGGGGCCATTCAGGGAGTTCTTGTGGGAGCGGCCTATCTTGGGAGTTACTGTGGCTAGTTGGGGGTTTAGCGAACAGTTGCTGGAAATACTGTTCCCATACTTCAGGTGGGATAAGATTGTCAGCCATAGATTTTTATCCTTATCTTGTATACTGCTGTTGGAGCTTTTATTTGAAATGACCTGACGGTTACTCAATAAACGTGACTGACTGACCTATCGAATTATTATTATATTATAGTATATATAGACATTTTAATATATTGAAAAATTATAATATAACATTAAATTATATTATTTATTATATTATTATATCATTATTATAAATTATTATAAAATAATCATAAAAACCACTAAAATAAAATGAAATGAAATTCAAGAAGACAAGGTGTGAACCAAGAAAGAGGCTGGCATCCTCAAGAGAGGAAGGATCCCAAGATGGAATGGCCCAATGGACCAGGCCCAGAGGATGACAAAGTGGACCCAGCCGCCGCCGCAGCAGAGCAGAGCAGAGGACGATCGGAGGCTGCAGGCCTCCGCCCACTCTCGCCCCCAGCCATTCCCCAGCTGATTGCCCTGCCATGGAATGCCTGCCATCCTGGCTGTGGAGTGCCTGCCATCCCGACTTTGGAGTGCCTGCCATCCCGGGAGGTGATCCGGGCCTGCAGCGGGAGCAGTCGGCGACCTGAGGCAGCTGATTGCCCTGGTGACCCGGAAAACAATCGAGTCTTCCAGGTCGCCAGGGTGATCAGCTGCCGCAGGCACTCCAAAGCCGCGGCTCCTCCGATCGTTCTTCAGAACAGCAGGCTGTCTGCCGATGCAGGCCCCACAGCCCGCGATGGGATGGCGGCAGCGGCAGCCCTTCCTCTTGTGGAAATGGCCCCACCCCCGATGCCCTTCTCCCCATGCGCCGAAGGATCCACAGGCCGTCTGAATCGGCCGCCGGGCCGCATCCGGCTTGCGGGCCATAAGATGCCCAGGTCTGGTGTAGAACCATTAAGCGTTTCAGCATACACTTTCTCATCAATGGGGAGAGAATTTGCAATGTTCTTTACTTTCCTGCTAACTATTTGTCAGAGGGAGAGGTAGGCAGTCCCAGCTACATAAAAGTCTTGAAGAGCTCCACCCTTTTTAATGGGTCAGCCTCACTTCCATCAGAGGGCACTTCGGAAAATAGTTATTTAGCTGGAACCAAAAAATAACCTATTTAGGCATTTGATGCTCTTCTGTACTCTTTTCATTCCTTTCTGTGCCTTTCTTTATGGTTAACCTTTCAGCTGTCCTTCTTATCCCCTTGGCACACTTTATCTACCTCTCTGTCCTGTCCCCAATAATTAGTCATTATTGTGTGGCTTTATACTCATTTGTGTCTACAGCTTTGGGAAGGCAATTGCTCAGATCTCTCTCCTCCAAAAACATTCAGGCTCTTCTAATTTTGCTGGTTTCTCTCTCTTGTACTTGACTGTTGACATATGTCTAGGCATTCTTCCAGCCAGATTTGGAATCAAATGTATAGGCACACACACTTGTCATTGCTCGCTGGCAGTGCTGTCATTATTCCTTGAGACAAGTTATTCTAGCAATGATGCTCATTAGTTTCCATTTCTTTTACAAAAGCTGTTTCCAATCTATGTGACATATGCACATTGCCAAATAAATGTACTGAGATCTATTGGAGCATGCAGCTATGCTTCACAGTGTGTCACTTTTCCTTGTCCATTTTGGCCAAAATTTGTGGCAGGGATGGCTGCTAAATTTCACTTCATTTCATTTCAATTTATTATTTCATGAGTCGCTCTTCACTGAAGTGCTCCAAGCTACTTACAATAGCAATAAAACATACATATATATCATCACATCATTACAAGTTAAAAGCTTTAACGAAGAGCCAAGTTTTAAGAGCCTGGGTGAATGACTGCAAATTGGGCATGGCTCTAACATATGGAGGCTAGGAGTTCCACAGGGTTGGAGCAAGGACTGAAAAGGCCCTACGCCTTATCGAGTCTAGACGTGCTTCCCTGGGGCCGGGGATATGTAGAAGGCTTTCCTGGGCTGGTCTTGGTGGTCTCTGATGACAAACGTATGAGTGGCGAACCCTGAGATATTTAGGACCCTGACCGTGAATGGCCCTGAACGTTAAGACCAGTGTCTTATAGGAAGCCTGATGTTCAATTGGGAGCCAGTGGAGACGTTGCAACACCGGTGCTATGTGGTGTCTCATAGGTGTCCGTGTGAGTAGTCTGGCTGCTGCATTTTGAACCTGCTAGTCCTGATCCATCTACCTGTCCTCACACTTTATCTGGAATTATTTTGCAGTGCTGTGCAATCTCATATAGCTTAGCTAGAAAGTAGGCCTGTGCTATCATGCTTCTAAATTTTTCTAAAGTACTTACAAAACTAAAATTCTGGGGGTGAACACTAGATGGCGCTGGTGCTTTGCTTCTACAGTGTTACTAAAGTTCTGATGGTGAGCATTTCACCACCAGAACTTTAGCAACACTATAGAAACAAAGTACCAGCGCCACCTAGTTTTCACCCCCAGAATTTTAGTATTTTAGAAACATTTAGAAGCATGATAGCACAGGCCTGCTAGAAAGTGTGCAGCAGCAACAGCAGGGCTGCCTTGCTGTTAGGCAGATTGAAAGTGCATCTGCACTGTAGAATTAATGCAGGTTGACCCCACTTTGCTGGCATGGCACAATGCTATGTAATCATGGGAGTTACTATTTTAAAACATCTTTAGCCTTCTCTGCCAAATAGTGCTGTTCACCAAACTACAAATCCCAGTGGTGTCAAACAGCATTAATTTTACAAAGTAGATGTACCCTTAGGCACCTGCTTTGGCCTACAGACCTCTATGTGGCACATGGTGTCCCTGTGACCTCTAAGCTACCTTGCTGTCCTCAGGTGAACATTATGCTTTCTCTTCTGCCAAAATAAGAAATCTAAGTAGTCTCTATACATTGATTTAACACCGGTTTCACATAGTCAGGAAAATATCTAGGGTTGGCCTTGGGTATCATCTCAAAAACAGTTTTACTCCTGCAGATTTGCCTTCATTCATTCAAAGCAGTGTTTCCCAACCTTTTTTGAGCCGCGGCACACTTTTAACATTAAAAAAATCTGGGGGCACACTACCAACCAAAATGACACTCTAACACAGTAAAGAACGGTTGGGGATTGGTGGCCTGCTGGGAGCAGCTGCTGGGAGTGCCGAAGCCGGGGGAGGGGGCAGAGCCAGGCTGCGCCATGCCCCGCCCCTACTCCCGGCTTCACCACTCCCAGCAGCTGCTCCAGCCTTGAGGGGACAGTGCCAAGCCAGCGGTGCCAGAGCCAGCACAATGCTGGCTTGCCACTGTCCCTCAAGGCTGGAGCAGCTGCTGGGAGTGCCGAAGCCGGGGGAGGGGGCAGAGCCATGCTGCGCCATGCCCCACCCCTCCCCCCAGCTTCAGCTCACCTACAGGCCACGCCATGCCCCGCCCCTCTCCCCAGCTTCAGCTCTCCTACAGAGGAGGAGCATGAGCAGTGAACGGGCTTCAGTGGGCGAGGCTCCTCCTCCACGTGGCTTCAGCGAGCGAGGAGCGAGAGTCATGGTGGGAGTCATGGCGGGATTGGAGGCTGGCTGGAGAATGGCCGAAGGAGGCGGCGCCCCGGTCCCTTCTTCTTTTTCTTCGCCACTCCCAAGCAGCAGGAGTTCGGCAGGAAGGGGGGGAGGAAGGGGGCAGAGAGCTTTTCTCGCGGCACAGCAGGAGGTCCGTCACGGCACACTAGTGTGCCACAGCACACTGGTTGAGAAAGACTGATTTAAAGCATTCATCCGTTATTTCTCAAAGCTCAAAGAAGTGGCCACATGTGCTTTGAACTGGATTATCTGAGTCCATACTGCCATATAATCCAGTTCAATGTGGATTTGATACAGCTGTGTGGAAGGGGCCTTAGGGTGCGGGACTCAGTCCAACCATCTTCCCACTAGTGTTCAATGGATATAGTTAAAGTAGCATTAGATATTTTACATTCCCAATATTGTGTACCTGGCTTTTTTAAAAAAATGATTATTTGTAGTAGCAGGAAAAGACATGAGATGGTGCATACTATGAGATGGTGTGGTGTAAGCTAACTCCTGGCAGAAAATACAAGTTTCTTTATTGTTTCATACTATGGCAAAATGTCGAGGTATTCAGTCAATAATTCATAATTGCTTATCATCCTTTCTATTCAGCCGGAAAACTATATTTGAAGGGGTTTTTCTTTCTCGCTCTATCCAAACTGCATTCTTTTATTCACCAGTATATCCCAGAGATAATATCTTATCAGGGCAAATGGGGACATCAAACGTACTTCCTTAGCTTACATCCAAGGCAAGAAATCCTGCAGATATCACAAAGGAGTGGTGGGGAGCAAGTTGTCTAGAATCAAAGGCTATTTTAATTTAGACAACTGCCAACAAACAGCATGACGACTGTATTTATTTTGGCATTCGAAAATAATGACCAAAACAATGATCTGTTACAAGGTAGCTGCTGAGCCTACAGTAACATTTCAAAACTGCAAACACTGTGAAACAAAACAAACACACAACCTAAACTAAGTTAACAGGAGATTCCTTTTTCCCTGAAGTAATGTCTTCTCTGAGCTCTAAGCCTGGCTTTGGCAGAGGGTGCTTATTCCTTTCTAACAGCTTCTAAAAGGCAACGGTCCAGTGACCACTGAAGAGTTGTCAATGGCAAGGTCACTGCGATTTAAGGCTGAGTGACAGCTCCGCTCCACCAGCAGTTCTTATGTGTGTAAGTGAGCCTTTTAAAAACTCTGTGGCTGGCAGGAAAACAGTGATAAAGCAACAGGACTCTTTAATACTGTGGAAGAGCAACCTTGGAGGGTAGCCAAGCTGTTTTGAAGCAACGAGTGCCATTGTTTCGAACAATCTTAGAGCTCATTTTCACAACCAATAATGGCATGGTGCTGCTGCTCAGACTGCTGGCTCCTCAAGAGGAAATGTTTCTGTGATACTACCCAGTGGCACAAAAGAAACTTTGAGACCTATTGAACTGAATGAGACCAAAGCTACCAATCTGCAAGATAGAAGCAGCCATATAATTGTATATTCATTCCATCACTATGCTAAACCTCAATGTTGTCCTGAAGGTTTTCACCTGTTCATTGTTTTAAGGAATGCTGTTAAGGAAGAAAAATCTTACTTTGCCTACTCTTTATTTCAAGAAACAGTTCCTCACTTAGAAATCTAACCACATGCACTTCAAGCACGTGTGTATGTGTGTATATCACATAACAAAATAGGTTCTGTACCCTCTTTAAAAAGTTACACTATAATAAAATGTGACAGTCTTAGAGGTGCCACTTAAAGGTGTCAGGGCGGTTTCCGCTGGTTCAACAGTAGGGATGAAAATCCACAATATCTGATTTGAACTGGGTTATCTGAGTCCACACTGCCATACAATCCAGTTCAATGTGGATTTTCTCTCGGAATTTTACTTTGCGAACGAAGATTCTTAGGAAGGACTCATCCCACGCTTTTTACAAGCGCGTTGATGACTAAAAGAGCCAATCTGAGATTGGCAAATCCAGTTGGAGAAAGCACAGCAGAAAGTCGCCTTGGGTAATGTTGTTTCCAAGTTGCGGTTCTTTCTGCGTTGTCATTTTCTCTTTGGGACCCATTCGGCATGTCTTCTCGAAAGAGGCCGCAGCATTGTGGGATTGTGTCTCCATGCTCTCCGATGTGAGGCCAGGAGTGGACCATTGTTGGTGATCAATCTGGCCAGGCCTGAGATGTTGTTTCAGGAGTCCTATATCTCTTTTGGGGCGCCTCTCTTGCACTGACCCTAGGCGAGTTCACCATAGAGTAGTATCTTTGGAGCGGTGGTCCTCCATCCTAGAGACGTGCCCTGCCCAGCGCTGAGTTCTCAATAGCATAGCCTCAATGCTGGTGATCCTGCTGCTCAAGGACAGCAACATTCGTCACATAGTCAGTCCAGTGTATATTT